>JAQSVV010000116.1:2400000-3600000 GCA_036375495.1 Agrotis segetum | reverse complement strand
GTTGGCGCATTTAATCAGAATTCTAAAATGGTACAATACTTGGTAGTTCCATACAATAAAAAAGAGTAAAAAAATTAAAACCTCAAGTAAGCCGATTTTTGCTATCTCAGTTAAAATGTTTTTGATTCTCACAAGCTCTATATAGGTTCTTAATTTTAAGGCAAAATGATCAGAAAGATGGTTTTTTTTTATTTTTTAGCGTGGTAAAATCATCAAAAGAGTCCTCCAACCCCGGGCAGGGCGGGAGGGACTGTCAGACTTCTACTGACTAAAATCCACGGTGTCCTTCATAGCCTATTAGCCTATTATGTTCCGGGGTTACGGTAAGGGAATAATCCCGCGACCCCGGCAGGCTTTGGCCCTCTGAGAGGGGGGCCCCGTCATTATGCTGACGCTCTTTGAGGCGCGCGTGGGACACAACGCGCCGTCGACCCGGGCATGGTCCTTGGTCGGGCAGCGAGTTGCCCTTTACTCGCTGCCCGCATGCCCGCGCCTACGGTGGCCGGAGATCGTCTTGCGACGTCCGTCGCCGTGGGCGCCTACCACTGCGGCTGGGGCGGAGGGAGGACGCTGTCCTCTCTCGCTCGCGGCCTGCCTCTTCCTTTACGAGCATTACTGCCTCGCAGAAGGAGCTGACCGCTTCCCACTCCGTCTCGCCCCGCAGCATGGCCGCAACCAATGCCGGGCGCGAGAGGTCTCCGCCTATCGCAGCCGTGAGGACACGTCGGTGCTCCGCCCAAGCTGGGCAGTCTTGTACCGTATGCTCCACCGTGTCCTCCGGGCGATCTTCGCAGTGGTGACACCCAGGCGTCTCCTCCTTTCGCATCAGACACAGGTACCTCCCGAAACTTCCGTGTCCGGCGAGGACCTGCGTCAAGCGAGAAAGATGGATAGTGGGTATGTTTGCCATAAGTGAGCGAGATAGATAATGACGCCACTTTAACCAAAGTGAAAAAAGTTAGTAAAATTAGTAAAATAATGAAAAATCTTGATCTCGTTTAATTTAGGTTTGATGAAATAAAAGTCAGATAGAGAAATAACATTTTATAACAATAAATTCAAATTGTTTACCATTGGCCTCAATACAAGTACTACATCTTTTAAAAAAAGATTTACTTATTAGTCGTGCATATCTTCGAGAGTTGATCTCCTCAGCTGCTTGAGAAATGCATTAACGCAGGTCGGCTACGTTTTCAATGGGCTTTGAGATCATTTTGCCTTAAAATTACGAACCCACCTAGAGCTTGTGCGAATCAAAAACATTTTAACGGAGATAGCAAAAATCGGCTTACTTGAGGTTTTAATTTTTTTACTCTTTTTTAGGGTTCCGTAGTCAACAAGGAACCCTTATAGTTTCGCCATGTCCGTCCGTCCGTCCGTCCGCAGTTTAGCTCAGCTAGACGCACAGTACTAGAGAGCTGTAATTTGGTGTAAATATACGGATTTGTTGTGCCGAAAAAGTGGTAAAATAAAATCTCGTAAAAGATTTTTTTTAGGGTACCTCCAGTACTTACACGTAAAGTGAGTTTTTTCTCGCGTACCCCTTAGTGTGGGGTATCATTAAATAGGCCTTTAAAAAATAATGATAGTTTCCATTAACAATTTTTTGATAAAAAAATTCTTTTGTGAAATATTAAGCTTTAAAGTGCTAAATTTTGCTCGATTCGAGTGTCCCCCCCCTCTACCAGCTAAACGGTTATGTTTGGGGGTGTGAAAAAATTCACAATAGTAGTACATATAACGAAGTTTAAAAGAAAATTATCATGACTAAGTAGGCTTTACAACTTTACGAGTAATAGTCGACCAACTTATAAAATGTAGGTACTTGATATCATATTTTCTTAAACAAAATGTATCGGAGACAACTGCAAATGTAAGTGGACTGGCCTGTTGGTCTAGTTGGTAGTGACCCTGCCTGCTATGCCGGAGGTCGTGGGTTCGATTCCCACTCAGGACAAATGTTTGTGAGATGAGCACGATCATTTGTTCTGTTTCTGGGTGTAATTTATCTATAAAATGTATGTATTTAGAAATATATAAGTATGTTTATCAGTTGTCTAGTGCCCATAACACAAGCTCTGCTTAGCTTGGGACTAGATGGCGTTGTGTGATGGTTGTGGAATATTATTATAAAAAAAAAAAAAGTTTGTCAACTTTATTTTTACAGCTTTTATAGGTACTTATGTTTTTTGGGGATAGGTAGGTTTTTATCGTCAACTATTTTTAACTAAATTCAAAAAAAGGAGGAGGTTCTAAATTTGTTGTAATCTCTTTTCTTATGTATTTTTCCTGATTTCTCAAAGACTCCTGGACCGATTTTGAAAATTCTTCTTTTTAAAATTAAATTCAGCGAATCAGTTTAGTTAGTTCGCATAAGTATTTTGAAGGGCAACTACGGAACCCTACACTGTGCGTGGCCCGACACGTACTTGGCCGGTTTTATTGTATGGAACTACCAAGTATTGTACCATTTTAGAATCCTGATTAAATGCGCCAACTTTTGATGCCACTTGCTAAGGCACTCTAGTACATTTATTTTAAAGGAGGGCCTGACAAAGTCGATGGATGTTGAAAATTTTAAATTCGTAGTTAAACAAATAGTCTCAATTCTCGGAAACTTGAGGCAATTGTGTCATTATTTTTTATTGGGATTCTAGAAATGTTATTTAGGATTACGTTTCCAAAGTTTAATTGAACAAAAATAAAAAAGAATAACCACAATAACCGAAAAATGGTGCAGTTTGATCAAAGGACCTTGCGTCATTTTGGGTCATCGCTCAACAGCGATGAAACCTATGCCAAATGAAAGCTTTGAGGATGTTATGCATTTCTTATTATGGCAGCTAAGTCAAATTCGAGCGCCAACAAGGTGATTTCGAGCATCGAAAAATCTTCCATTACCTAACCTAACCTGTGGCAATATTCTGCAAAGGATTTAAAACAGGTGTCATTCGAAGCGTGTGGTAGACACGATATACTTTTACTAAGGCGACATTCTTCAAATGTCTAAGGTTTGCCTGGAATGTCTGAAAATGTCAACCTAACCTAACCTGTGGCAATATTCTACAAAGGATTTAAAACAGGTGTCATTCGAAGCGTGTGGTAGACACGATATACTTTTACTAAGGCGACATTCTTCAAATGTCTAAGGTTTGCCTGGAATGTCTGAAAATGTCAACCTAACCTAACCTGTGGCAATATTCTCCAAAGGATTTAAAACAGGTGTCATTCGAAGCGTGTGGTAGACACGATATATTTTTACAATGGCGACATTCTTCAAATGTCTAAGGTTTACCTGGAATATCTGAAAATGTCAACCTAACCTAACCTGTGGCAATTTCTCCAAAGGATTTAAAACAGGTGTCATTCGAAGCGTGTGGTAGACACGATATACTTTTACTAAGGCGACATTCTTCAAATGTCTAAGGTTTACCTGGAATGTCTGAAAATGTCATCCTAACCTAACCTGTGGCAATATTCTCCAATGGATTTGAAACAGGTGTCATTCGAAGCGTGTGGTAGACACTATATACTGACATATATTTGACACCTGTTTCAAATCTGTTGGAGAATATTGCCACAGGTTAGGTTAGTTTGACATTTTCAGACATTCCAGGTAAACCTTAGACATTTGAAGAATGTCGCCTTAGTAAAAGTATATCGTGTCTACCACACGCTTCAAATGACACCTGTTTTAAACCCTTTGGAGAATATTGCCACAGGTTAGGTTAGGTTGACATTTTCCGACATTCCAGGTAAACCTTAGACATTTGAAAAATGTCGCCTTAGTAAAAGTATATCGTGTCTACCACACGCTTCGAATGACACCTGTTTTAAATCCTTTGGAGAATATTGCCACAGGTTAGGTTAGGTTGACATTTTCAGACATTCCAGGCAAACCTTAGACATTTGAAGAATGTCGCCTTAGTAAAAGTATATCGTGTCTACCACACGCTTCGAATGACACCTGTTTTAAATCCTTTGTAGAATATTGCCACAGGTTAGGTTAGGTTGACATTTTCAGACATTCCAGGCAAACCTTAGACATTTGAAGAATGTCGCCTTAGTAAAAGTATATCGTGTCTACCACACGCTTCGAATGACACCAGTTTTAAATCCTTTGCAGAATATTGCCACAGGTTAGGTTAGGTAATGGAAGATTTTTCGATGCTCGAAATCACCTTGTTGGCGCTCGAATTTGACTTAGCTGCCATAATAAGAAATGCATAATATCCTCAAAGCTTTCATTTGGCATAGGTTTCATCGCTGTTGAGCGATGGTGCAGCCTCCATACATTTTTGCCCGTGGTCCTTTCTAGGTTTTTCTTAAAATGCCCATAATTTTCAAACTGCATGGGATAGATTTTTTTTCAGATTTTTCTCGTGATGGTTGTGATCAATCCTATCACCCCGTTTCGGCTTGACGTTGAGTTTTGGGACACCCTGTATAGAGTCAATCTGCCTAGTATTATATAACTTCATAGCCAGCATTGTGTGAGAGCTATTATTGACTAGATACCTACGTCTTTATTGACTTGAATGACTCTGGCAGATGAGAGTATGTCATGCTCACTCAAATGTCTCGCTGATGGTGGCGTGTGTGTCGGATCATTTAGTTCCCTTCAAAATGGTTGAGCTGAATGGTGCTGATATATGTGTCATGTTCGTGAACGGGCGCTGTCAGTTGAGACTGGTCATCTCTTAGCTGCCACGGTTTATTTTAATAACGTATTATCAACTTTGTTTTTGAATTGTCTTTTTTATGTTATTACTATGGACACTAATAACTTGCCACATCGTTCTCGCATAATGTATCATCTGATGATGAATGATGTAATAAAAGATCTGTAATAATTTTGGCGATTGAAAAAGAGTGTCCATGGAGTTTCTTGCTCATTCTTCTCCATAGAGGTCTACGCTTTGGAATGAGCACCTATGGTACTTTCACAGTTTTTATGTCTTGTGACTGGGACTGTAGCACCATAACTATTTTCTAGTACTAGTTTTATTTTATGTCTCTTGACAATTCAAAAGTGCCTGTAATTGGCTTAGTTGAAATAAATTATTTGATTTTGATTTGATTTTGATCGAATATGTGGCATACCACCCCCAACGGACATTGGCCCTGGTAACACTCAAAATCTGCACACTGAGGACCGATGAAAAGATTATCGAGCTGGAGGAAGAATTTAGCAAAATGCAATGAAATCCGAAGAGAGGGTCAGGATACGATAGTTCTAGATTCCGGCAACATGCTCTTCTACCGGGTAGGAGACCGTAAATCCCAGGGTGGTGTTTGTTGTCTTCTCGTCCGCGGGTCATCAACAACGTAATGAAAGTCGACAGTGTGTCGAGTATGGTAGCACTAAGGTGTACTTACAATAATCAACCAGTATTCATTAAAAGTCATACATGTATATGCGCCGACCTCGACACATTTTGATGATGAAGTAGAGGCATTGTATCAGGAGATATCCGAGGCCATACATACCTACCTCGGAAACATACTTCACCGTTGTTATGGGGGACTTCAACGCGAAGGGCGCACGGAATGGCGATGGGTTGAGAGTGGGGCCATTTGGGTATGGGCAGCGAAACCATAGGGGCCAGCGACTGGTCGACTTCATGGAAAAGGAAGAACTTCATTTAATGAACTCCTACTTCCAGAAGTGGCCATCCAGGAGCTAGACGTGGATGAGCCCTGATGGTACTATCAGAAATTAGATCAACTTCATCATGACGACCAAGAAGCGAATATTCAGTGATGTCTCTTTGATCCCCAAGGTAAAAACCGGTAGTGATCACCGAATCTTCTGAGGCACATTGAATATTAATGTGAAACTTGAAAGGTCTCGTCTGGTAAAGTTCACGCTTCGACCTGGTCCTGCCCACATCCAGAACCCCGAAGACTTTCAACTCGAACTGCACAATCGCTTCCCGCGCCGCAATAAACCTCAAAAGCTCTCGAACGGAACCATGAAATTAATACAAGAACCGAGATGAGGCTACAATCTTCAGCTGATATGTCGGAGTATGGCAAACTCAATAGACAAATCTGTAAATCAATGCGACGTGACCTGCGTGCGAATAGTGTGGCGCGGATCAAAGAGGTGATTGAGTGGAACCAGGGCTCAAAAGTCTTCGCAATAAATTCGTCTATTGGGCAAAGCCAGATTTTAATGACGAAGCTGAAGATTAATGACGGCAGCATCATTTCGACGAAACTGGAGATTCTGAGAGAGCTTGAGAGGTTTTACGGACAGTTATACACATCAACATCCAGTTTCGGTACAGCTCGAGACGCAAGAGCTAAATTGACTCGACACTGCACTGAGGATATCCCGGTCATCAGCCTGTATGAGATTAGAATGGCTCTTAAACAGCTCTAGAATAAGGTGAGAACGGAATCACAACTGAACATCTGAGAGCGGGTGGAAAACCGGTACTTTTATTCCTCCAGAAGTTACTTAATTCCGTCATATTTGAAGGTACTACACCAGAAGCATGGCACGAGGGTGTGGTTGTTTTCGAAAAGGGTGGCAAAACCTTGTTGAAGAACTACAGGCCAATCTCACTTCTGAGCCATGTATATACAAGCTGTTCTCAAAAGTCATTACGAACCGTCTCGAACGCAAGTTTGATAACTTCTAGCCTCCAGAACAAGCCGGTTTCCGAAAAGATTTTAGTACTATAGACCACTAACAAACGCGCCGCCACACTATACAGAAGACAGAGGAGTATAATCGGCCTTTATGTTTAGCGTTTGTGGACTATGAAAAAGCCTTCGATTCAATCGAAACCTGGGCAGTATTGCAGTTTCATCCAACGACGTCATATCGACTATAGGTATATCGAAGTGTTGAAGTGTTTGTATAGAAACGCCACCATGTCCATCCGACTTCAAGAAGAGAGAAATTGCAGTATAGCTTGAGACAGGGAGACGTTACTTCTCCGAAACTGTTCACGACCGCGTTGGAGGTCGTTTTCAAGCTCTTGGAATGGAACGGACTCGGCATCAACATCAATGGCGAATACATCAGTCACCTTTGTTTTAACCATGATTATAGTCATCATGGTAGAATCGTTGGAGCACCTCAATGCTATGCTCAGCGACCTCAGTATCGTTTTACAATGGGTCGGCCTTAAAATGAACATGGACAAGACGAAAATCATGTCGAACGTCCATGTGGCACCCGTATCGGTTGTTGTTGCGAATGATACTCTTGAAGTTGTAGACCATTATACTTACCTTGGACAGATTCTTCAGTTAGGTAGGTCCAACTTCGACAATGAGGTCACCCAAAAAATCCAACTCGGATGGGCAGCGTTTGGGAAGCTACGTGATTATCTTCTCATCGGAATCCCACAGTGTCTCAAGACAAGGGTGTTTTACCAGTGTGTGTTGCCAGTGATTACGTATAGTAGGGTTCTGAAACGTGGTCTTTCACTGCCGGCCTTTTAGAGACTTGGAGTTTCTTTGCGGGGTAAAAATCCGGAACATGGATAATATGGATATTCGTCGAAGAACCAGAGTCACCCACGTAGCTCATACAATTTACAAGTTGAAGTGGCAATGGGCAGGCCACATCGCTCGTCGAACTGACGACTGATGTGGAACAAAAGTTCTAGAGTGGCGACCAAGGACCGGAAGACGCAGCGTAGGTCTCCCATTAGGTGGACCGAAGACATCGTGAGGGTTGCGGGTAACCGATGGATGCAAGTAGCGAATAGTCGTTTGGCGGGGCGGTCTAAGGGGGAGGCCTATGTTACAGTGGACGTCTTCCGGTTGATGATGATGATGATGATAAGTGTTCTTTTATCAGAAACCCATAGTTTTATTGAAAGTAATATTTCTGATAATGGACATTACTTACCAGGCAATTTAAGAATAAAATAGTATTCATACATTAATTTAAATTAAAATATATATTTTATAGGCGAAAATCCCAGTTACAATCTATTACCATGTAGGTTTGGATGTCATTATTTAACGAATAACATTGTAGTATACTATTATTGTGCACGCTGTCTTTTTGTTTTTACGCGAATAATATCGTAAAGTTTTGTTGCGAAATAATGTTTTTCTAACGTATCCAGTAAAATACATTTTCTTTAATAACTCGGTCCTAATAAAATAAAAATTTAATACGTTTCGACGGTCCCTACGTACAAACGGACATGTCAAAAACCGAGGTTTTCAGGAGAGCGATTTTAATGTTCAAATCGCTCTAGAAATAATTCTATGTACAATTTTGAATTTATTTTTTCTATAATGTTTTATTGGCTTTAGGAACTTTATAATGGTATTTATACATGTTTTCTTTTTTTTCATTTTCTTAGAAAAACTGATAGATGACTGTTTCTACGCTGATATTAAAATAAAAGAATGTCGGACATGTCTTAGATAACTTTTTATACGTAGGAAAGAAGAAATCAGTTTATAACATAGAATTTAAATAAGACGTTTTATGAAAACGTCGAACAATGTTATAGTTTTCAAACGGATAAGTTAAACATCTTAAAATCACCACCGTTGGTTATAAAATATACATCGAAGAAGACATATCGCTTTATACGCGGTTTCATTCATTCGATGTGTCTATAGTTCTTGCAATGTAAATAAAGACATGTCAATTTTTTAAACGTGGTTTATTCTTCAAATGAGTCCTCCCACCCACTGGGTGGAGCGAAAGGGATTGACAGACTTATACTGAGTAAAATCCACGGTGTTCTTTCAATGGCCCTTAACGTTCCAGGGTCAAGGTTACCTCATAAAATAGTCCCACGACCCCGGCAGGCTATGGTCCTCTATGGGGGTCCCGTCAGATTACTGATAGCTCTTTGAGGCGCGCATGGAACACGACACTCCGTCGATCCAGGCATGGCCCATCATCGAACGGCGAGTCACCCATTACTCGCCATCCGCCCGTGTCTACGGTGGCCGGAAATCGCCTTGTGATAACTGTTGCCATGGGCATCTCCCGCGGCGGCTGGGATTGTCAGGTTGAATGCCGGGTGCGAGAGGTTGCCGCCACCTATCAGCTTCGTGAAGACACGGCGGTCTCTGCCTAAGCGGGGCAAATCCACCGTATGCTCGACCGTGTTCTCCGGGTGTTCCGCACAAGGCGTCAGGCGTCAGGCGGACGCTGCCGCCGTGGCGCGTCTTCAGTCACTCCTCAAAGATAGTAGTCCACAAGCACCGGGAATAAGGTTCGGGCTACCGGTGGTCAGGGCTCTTGAGAGACGAACTTCCTAAAGATGCGCGCTGTGTCCAGAAGTACTGCCTTCTGAATCAGACGCTTGGCCAAGCGAGGGCCTCCTTAGATGTTGGTCAAGGCTCTAGGCAATTAAGCCATTAGCCGACACGACTATCGGCACAATGACTGCTGTTCACTTTCCATATTATGCCAACAACCTCGCGAGCCAGATCAAGATACTTGAATATTTATCTTTTTCTGCCTTCACGAGGTTCTAGTCACACGGATACGATATATAAACAACAAAACATTGCGTAACGGACGTTCCGATCGATCTATCACCACAATGTCATGCTTTTTGGCAACAATGAGTGATGACAGGTCGATCCCAATACAACGAAATTGCCATCTTCGCGAACTGAGTCAGGTGCATACATTTTTTTTAACATAGTAGAATCATCAAACGAGTCCTCCCACCCAGGGCAGGGCAGAAGGAACTGTCAGACTTGTACTGACTAAAATCCACGATGTCCTTCAAAAGCCTTTTGCGTTCCGGGGTCACGGTAGCTCGTTAGTGCCGCGACCGGCAGGGTCAGGCGCATTCTTATATTACGGCACTTCTGATATCTCAAGGTTGTACTTGAAAGCAAGTTGCTGGTGGATAATCCTGGAAACGAGGTTGTGTCTATGCAAATATTCTCCATTAATTGAATTTTGATATTGGTGTGTGATCTGAAATTGATTGAAATAAATGAAATTGAATTTGAATTAGTCAGACAAGAACACCTAGAGATAATGACTGTGTCGGATCGATTTTCTCGGACGGTGGCATGCATGACATATTATGTCAAACATTTATTTTCGGTAGTTATTCGTCATAACATCGTACAATTGCAAAGACAAATTCCCAAATAGGTCACCGAAGCGAAATTTTTTATTGTTAATTAACAATCTTCTTAGCATCTAAACATACAATAAGGACATGTACACGCCCTATTGAGAAACCCCCGCCGTAAATGACGTTATGTCAGACATGACCGCGTTTGCGCGCAATTTAAAACACCGTACAAAGCGTTATGTGTAGATGTCCGCATCTACGTTACTTATTCGTTGTAAATATAATACTTGTCCTCATATACGATTGGTAAATCTCGTTAAATACGTAACATAAGAAAAAAATAAATATACAGATATGTGCGTCTTAAAAATCTAAAGCGAACTGTGCAATAAAAAAAAAATGACATTTTCGACATGTCCGTTTGTACGTAGGGACCGTCGGTTTATTTAGAATGATTCTATAAAAAATTAGCTTTCATTTGATGTATAAGTCATCCTCATATGTTGGATATTTTTTACAATAATCATAAAAAAACACTGTTTTATTTTTCCTGTAAAATTTGAATTTATCGATTACGATATTATTTGGTGGGGGTAGCGAAATGATCTGCCCTATTTATTTAAAAACCAACCGCAAATGGTATTGTTTGCAGACGATACTTCTTTATTATTTAAGATGAATAGACGTGCCTCAAATGTTGACGATGTAAATATTGCCCTACAGCAGGTTCATTCTTGGTTCACTGCCAATTTAGTATTGAATGCAAAAAAAACTAAATGTGTAAGATTCGCTCTACCGAATGTCAAAAGTACCTAATGACTGTGACATAGTATTGAATCAAGAGAAATCAGAATTCGTCGACAAAACTGTTTTCCTGGGAATCACGCTCGACTCGAGGCTGCAATGGGGTCCGCATTTAACATCTCTTGCAGGACGCTTGAGCTCAGCAGAATTTGCTGTTAGAAAAATCCGTCAATATACTGATATAGATACCGCGAGACTGGTCTACTTTAGTTACTTTCATAGTATTATGTCTTACGGTATTTTGCTATGGGGACGTGCTGCAGACATCGAATCAATATTTATACTGCAGAAAAGAGCTATAAGAGCCATATACAACCTACGCAGGCGCGATTCTTTAAGGGAACGGTTTAAGGATATAAACATCATGACTGTACCTTGTCAATACATCTACGAAAACATCATGTACGCTAGAAAGAATCTACATCTATTTAGTAAAAGAGGTGAAAGGCACAATTATAGTACTAGAACAAGGGACCAATTAGTTAAACCAGGTTTCAGGTTAGCCAAAGTAGACTCATCATTCATGGGGTACCGTTTAAAATGTTACAATAAAATACCTCCTCACATACTCCAACTGAATGAGACGAAATTTAAAACTTGCATTAAACGCACACTATGTAGTAAAGCTTATTATAAGTTGGGGGATTACATTGCTGATAAAATGCTTGGCTTAATGCTGGTCCTGCTCCACAAACACAGGGGAAACTGGTGGATTAGTAGATGAATTTATTCTAGGAGCTGCAGAAGATCGTTGAACTATTTTTGCATTGTATAGATTTGATTGATTAGTTTTAACTTCCGGACGAGTTATGTACAATCTTACGTTTATGTATTTTGATAATATTTACCTATTTTAGTACCATATGTGTAACTAGATGGCGTTGTTAGGTTTTTTGAATCGCGATATGGTTTCGTTACCACCAAACCTATATAAGGACCTAACATTCATTGATTAAATTGGTCCCCCTCCCGCCCGATAATTCCGGATTCCCCGGACTCCCCCTCCCCCACTCAAGACACGGCAGAGGACTCTCCCTGCTCACCTATCTTAGCCCCAGAGCTGTCCCCTATGGACACCACATCCCCCCCCTCCGACTCGGAGCCCGAGTGTTCGAGCGGCACTGATGTGTCGTCCTCGGATGAGGGATATCAATTAGTAGGGAAGGGGAAGAGGAAGCTGGGCAGCAAGGCCCACTCAACCAAAGCCAAAAAGGCTTTGGCCGCTCCCCCCTCCCCATCCATCCCCTCCCCTGCATTTTCGCCCGCGACGTCACGTCCGGGTAGTCGCCCCCCGAGCCCAATGGCTCTCGCCCCGGCGGCTAACAGTCGCCCGTCTAGCCCTGGACCGGAAGCGCCCGCTCCCTCTGGGAAGAGGCCCCCTCTCCCCCCCCCCCGTCTTTATCCAGGATAAAGCCAAGTGGACCGATGTGTCCAAGTGGTGTCAGGATCAGAAGATCCAATTTACCAAGGCCCAAACCAAAACGGTGGGCATCAAAGTCAGCCTCCCGACGTCAAACGACTTCAGGGGGCTATGCCGACTCCTGCGTGGAAGGAACATCGCCTTCCACACATTCTCTCTCCCTGAGGAGAAGCAGACACGAGTCGTGATCAGAGGGATCCCGAAGGAGATTCTGAAGACGTCCAAAAAGACCTCCTCTCCCAGAAGGTCCCAGTCTCCGCCGTCCACCGCCTACACAAGGCGAGAGGCGGTATCATGTACGACATGGTCCTTGTCGTATGTGACCCTGTGGAGACTGGCCCACACCCCATCTTCGCCATCAAGACAATATGCTCCCTGTCGGGCATAAGTATCGAGAAACCGCACAAGACCCACACGGTGGGTCAGTGCCACCGCTGCCAGCTGTACGGCCACAGCCAGGCACATTGTTTCGCACCACATAGGTGCGTAAAGTGCCTGGGCAGCCACAGCACGGCTGACTGCCCCCGCCCTAAAGACAGGGCACTTTGCACCGAGCCACCTAGCTGTGTGCTCTGTGGCCAAGTAGGTCACCCTGCGAACTACCGCGGGTGTCCGAGAGCGCCAAAATCGACCTCCCCCAAGTTGGCAAAGCGCGCCGCCGCTCGCCAACAGAGGGAATCACCTTCCTCGGTGAAGGTGCCCTCTGCCAAGCTGCCGGAGCGCCTCAGTCCCCAGAGGTCGTCTCCGTGGACTAAACTTAATCATGAGAAGGCCTTCCCGGCCCTCAGTGCACCAACGGCAAAGCCCATCCCGGGACTAATGGACGTCCCCATCGCCAGGCCTCCCAGCCTAGTAGCAAAGGCGACCCCCCCAAAGGCCGCCCAAGCAGCAACCCCCCCCTCCCCCCCGTGACCTCAGCCCCTGCGGGCTCAGATGAGCCCGCCATAAGCGTCATTTTTAGCGCTTACAGTGCTTTTGTCACGCCCAGAGCCGAACAAATGGCAGCCGAATTAAGAGCTGCCAAAAATGACGGCATGAAAGTATTGGAAATTTTCAACGCCTATCCTGAGATAGGTGCCGCCCTTAGGAACCTAAACTTCAACCCATAATGGTTATTACACCCGGGAAAAACACGCTCAAACCGCGTGCCCTTAGGTTAGGGTTTTTCAATGCCAACGGCATTAGAGGTCAGCGTGACGAAGTTCATTCCTTCCTCCGCGACCACCAAATAGATATACTCCTTGTCCAAGAGACCTTCCTAAAGCCCCACCATCGCAACCCTAAAATTGCCAACTACCAGCTAGTTCGCAACGATCGGTCGCGTTGTCATAAGGGCGGAACCCTAATTTATTATAAAAGGGCTCTACACTGTACCCCTATAATAGTCCCTCCACTTGATTCCCTACTCGAGGTCTCAGCCTGTCGACTCGGCATGTCCGGGCACCGGCCAATAACGATATTCTCAGCATACATTCCACCTGTCAATGGCTCAGAGGACTTCACCCCTCTCACCAAAGACCTCACTACCCTCTTCGGCTTAAGTGACTCCGTCATCATGGCGGGCGATCTTAATGCCAAACATCCCGCCTGGAATAGCGCCTCAACCTCACCCAGAGGGAGAGTGTTGTTTAACCTAGGCTCCACCCTCAACTTTGATCCCATAGCTCCAATGGAGAACACTCACTATCCGCACGACCCTTCCTGTCGCGCAGATGTACTTGATATAGCGCTACTCAAGAATGTCGACCTTAAGTTGCATTCAATCGAGACGCTACATGAGCTTAACTCAGACCACAGGCCGGTGCTCATGCACTTAACACCCCGAACGGGTCCTTCTGACCCCGACCAGCCCCCTATGACCCAGTTGAAAACTGACTGGAAGAAAGTAAGCGAAAAGCTGAAATCGACCACGTCACCTCAACTGGACTCCATCCCCGACCAGTTCGACTCAGTCGCTGACACGACGGCCGCGATCGACTCGTTTACAGAACACGTTCAATCCGTACTGAAGGATTGTTCACGGGAAGTCCCAGTGAAGAGCGATCATCGCTGGAAACTACCCGCTGACGTACGTGAACTGTTAACCGAGAAGAACGCGGCTATCCGTGCTTACAGCAGATTTCCATGCGACTCTAACAAAGCTCACATGCGCAGCTTACAGCGTGCTGTAAAGAAACGTATTGCAGAGTTTCGTGAGAGTAGCTGGAATGACATGCTAGCCGAACTCGAACCTACCCACCAGGCCTTCTGGCAATTGCAAAGAAAGCTGCGAGCCACTGAAGAGGCAGCAATGCCTCCTCTCATCAGACCCGATAAGAGCGTCGCTTTTGACGATTCTGAGAAAGCTGAGTGCCTAGCCGACAGTCTGGAAGCTCAGTGCTCCCCCAGTTCCCAACCTGTGGACGATAGTCACCTTCGCAAGGTAGACTCAGAAATCGGACGTAGAACCTCACTCCCCCCTGTAGAAGACCCCGATGATCCTCTGCCACCAGTCACTCCTGACGAAGTGCATGACATCATTAAAGGACTTCGACCCAGAAAAGCCCCTGGGTCTGACGGTATCAATAATAGGGTTTTCAAACTCCTCCCCGCTCAGCTCATCGTTTTATTAACCGCCATCTTCAATGGCGCTTTGAGCAACAACATCTTCCCCCAAGCGTGGAAAGAGGCCACGGTAATAGGTATCCCTAAGCCAGGCAAACCCAAGTCTGAGTCCACCAGCTACCGCCCCATCAGCCTCCTCATTGCTCTTGGCAAGATCTATGAGAAACTTATTTATAAGCGACTCAGGGATCACGTCGAAGCTAAAGGCCTCATCCCAAACGAGCAGTTCGGCTTTAGGACCGGACACTCGTGTGTACATCAGGTGCACCGCATAGTGGAACACATTAGCGCTGGATTCCAACGCGGCACTATGACGGGCGCAGTATTTTTCGATATTGCGAAAGCTTTTGACAAAGTCTGGCACAATGGCTTATTATATAAGCTTTACCATATGGGTGTGCCAGACCGTCTCGTGCTCATCATACGAGACTTCTTGTCAAACCGCACCTTCCGCTGTGTAGGGGATGCGCTCTCAGCCCCCCGCCCCATACGAGCCGGCGTCCCCCAGGGCGCAGTGGTCTCCCCCTTATTATTCTCACTGTTTAACAGTGACATGCCTAAGAGTAACAAGACTCAGCTAGCTCTGTTCGCGGACGACACTGCCCTGTACACCTCGGGCACTAGTCCAACCGCAATAGCTAACAAGCTTCAATCCGCAGCCAATGACCTCGGTCACTGGTTCCGCAAATGGAGGATTGAGGTCAACCCTGACAAGAGTCAAGCGGTTCTTTTCGTAAGCCCGCGAAGGGGCATCCTCCCCCCTCTTCCCACTCCGATCACCATGTTCGGCAAGCCTATCCCTTGGGAGAAGCGAGCCAAGTACCTAGGAGTGACTCTTGACAGTCGTCTCAATTTCCGCGCTCATATCAAAATAGTGCGAGACCGAGCTGCCTTTGCCGTAAGCAGACTCCACTACATGTTCACAGCCAAATGCAGATTGTCACTTAGGTGCAAACTGAGGCTGTACATTACTGTGATCCGTCCAATCATGACGCCCAACTAGCAAAAAGTGGTTTTAATTCTATCCTAGAACCACATTTATCGAGGACTATATGAGACTTATATCCACATATAAGTCGCGAAAAGGGCCCACTTTATAAGTCTACTTTTACTTATAACGTATTTATATTAGTCCGCTGAAATGCCATCTACGCCCATATTGCTCCTTAAATAGAATTACGTCAGTACAATTACTCCTGTTAATCTCAATATAAGTAAATTATAGTCAAAATTTTGATTAATACGCTCCTAGAAATGCTGCTGTAAGCTCATAATGAGAACAGTCGAAGAGACTATCTGAAGTTGTTGTGCTCTGTGAAAATATTTTCGTCGGCTAAGAGTGTAAACCTGCTAACTCACTTTTACCCAATTTTACAGGAGACAGATAAAACTTAATAAATTTGAATTTTACAATTTTAGGTTAAAACCAAAAATACAGTTGGTGTATTTTTGGATATTCTACATTACTAGAAATTAATAAAATAGTAAAATTTGGTTTTTAATAAGATATTAGTGTTTTTGTGACTTAGCTGGATTTTTTTTGGTAGCAAATGTTTAATTTTGGGGACATAGCAGGTTTTTCGAAAAATATCCAGAATAAAATTAATTTAATTGTTAAGTTAATTTTACTTAATTTACAAAACATAACTATATTATAATTTACTATATTAATATTATATATAAACTATAAATAAAAATTGATTGTTAATATGTACAAAAAAAGTTTTCCTTTTTATATAAATTTAAAGGGCGTCAAAGAATACGTCCACATCGCTGCAATGGGAACAGTGCCGAGAACGCTGGCCACATTGCCACGTTGTATGGCAATGCCGATTCGTTGGCATAGGAATAGGCCAGCCCTCTGATCACTTGAAGAGTCGACTAATAGCCTGGCGATGTCCTTAAAAACATCAGTGAGCACTCGGACCCAATGGCTCTAGAATTTCAACCCTTAATGGCTCAACAAATAGCTACTAGCTAAACCAATGTATTTGCGCTGCTTGGAGTTTTCAGCACCTGCATAAGCAGCGCCAGCACTACACGCTGTACTAGAAAGATGGGTTGACGCAAGGGTGTCAACACATGTTGCATCCCACACCAAACCACACCTACTTAGTTTCCATGGCATTATGGTCATACCATTTGGTCTGTCCCCATCGTCGCGTGCCAAGCCTCTGGGTTCTAAGACGGCTGGCACCCCGGCAGTGCCAAGAGCACGACGGATTATGTCGTTTTAGCTTGAATGTCGTGCTAACCGACCTGCACTCCTGCTACAAAAATGGCCACGGTGTCCGAGGCAGTCAACTATTTCACCACAGCGGTATGTCCCCACAAGGAGCGCTAAAACACAAGTAGCGACACGGATGGTTGTGTCACCCAGCATAGTACCTGTGTTGGGGGACGGTAGCGCCTGAAGCCAAAGGCCCAACTACCACTCACCCACAGCCAGCAGGCGGGCACGCTCCGCAGTCAATGCTGCGTAATTGTAATTGGTGGACGTATTAATGAAATTATTCCGGTCAACCTCTGCACAGCGACTTATCCCACTGTCTCTGGGAAAACGGGTTCATGGGCCGATCCATTACCGTGCTCAGATACGGATTACGGCTTTGGCACCTTTGCATCGTTAAACACGGACAAACTATTAGCACCTCGTTTGCTCTCGGGACTAAATAAGTAACTTTCACCCCTTGAATAAAAATGTACTATTGTAATTTATTACGATAAGTGCACAGTTTACAGCAGTGCAGTGGTGGTCCAGTGGTATCGGTCCCGACTTACGAGTTGTAAGTCGTGGGTTTGAACCCCGCCAGGTGCATTACTTTGTGTAATTTATTTCATTATCATTGCTCTCAAAATGAAGGAAAACATCGTGAGGAAACCGGCATATTCTAGAACCAAAAATTCGAAGACATGTGACATCAGCCAATCTGCACTGGGCATGCGTGGTGGATTACGGCCAACTTTTTTAGAGGATAACAAGTGGATAATCCAAAAAAAAACTTATTTATTGAATACTAGACGTAAAACAAAAATTGATTAGTAATAATAAAGGCTTGCCTCTACTATATTCCAATCAAGAATCCTTGAAAAAATCGAGTTAATTGACCGAAAATTAAATTTTAATTGCACGGAACGTTGTCACGCCGAAAACTCAATACAAAATGGCGTCAATCGTGGAGTTAGCAGTGCAATTTGACTTAAGTTTATTTGGCTGTTTTACGCATCACACTTTTTTGCCGATTTTACGTTGAGAATGTGGGTAGCTGTTTTTACAGACTGTGTGGCTTAACTTTCTCTTACAGACTGCATCAAAATGTCATTTTCGGTCAAAAGTGGAGTTAGCAGGTTTACACTCTTAGCCGACGTTTTTAACTTCTTGTGTTTTAAGTATTTATATGAATCAGAATTTATTAATGTCAACCACAATAGAAAAAGTTATTGTTAGTCTTATAGTAGCTTATTCATAGGGGAATGTGAATTTTCTGTGAAATCTGTGGTGGTTTGGGTTACAATTTTATAGCGCCTCTTGAAATTTGCTTATTTACATTTTAGTATTAATTAATATTAAATTAATATTATGAAGGCAGCCGACATTTTCTTAGTAAGCATTTCCAAAGTGTAACATAGTGCTAAAATAAGTATTTTTAGCATGTCCAAGTGTAATATAGGACCAATATAAGTGTGTTGGTTCTATATTAGGATATCTCAAAACCGAAGCATATTCGCCATTTTTACCGATTAGGGTTCCGCAATGCCCAGATGAAATCGATTGATATTATATTGATAAGTTAAAAACATATTATAAGATTTGTTCTACGTGCTAGGTTAAACATTGTTTAACTTTATTATGTAATAGGTTGCTGACGATTTAAACAAGACTATGCCGATGTTCCTGGATAAAGAAGATTTCAGATCTTTAAAGAACTTAAAATCGCCATGGAATGTTACACATTTCTTGTTATCTGAGATATGTCCCGGTTGTCAAAGCCAAAACTGGTATCTTGAAATGTTGAAAACTGGTAATCCATCAACATTAAATGTTTGGAAAAATTTCATTTAATAAAGAAGAAACATTGTCACATTTTTTTTTTCAAACATTTGACCAAACCGTTGTGCCAATAGTGCACTGGGGCTGAAACACTAATGTTTAGATTTTCTTTTTTGGTATCCAGTAATGTTCGTGCATCTTTAGGCAAAACATTGTTTAATCTCATATTTAAAATTTTAAGTAAGGCCCAGTTTTTGATAGAATGACACAGTTCTAAATTTTTGTTAATATCCGAAAGTCCTTCTTCACTTTCAATATCGCTCATAGACTTGGTACTTTCGTAGTTCGAACTTCTTCTAAATGTGCCATGTCCGGAACCCTCGCGAAAATTCGCAAAACGGTCGTCACACTGTTGTAATCAAAATGGCTGATGTCAAGTCCTACAATAGAATTTCTCAAAACTATATAAAGCGTGTTTTGGCCTGTAATGGTCGTTACAAGCAAAAGTGGCCTCATAAGAGTTTTAACCAGGATTGTTTGAGATTACTTAGACTATAACACTACTGTGGAATGCCTATATAAGTATGTCTGGGTTTAAAACGGCATAAGATAAAACTAAAAAAATTAACAGAAAATATTTTGTCCTACCGAGTGCTGTTATAATCTTGGTGTTTTATTATTCATAAAACGTGGATATGAAATTCATTTAACAGTTACTTCTAAGCATATGTTAAACCATACCGGATACATAAATGACTTGCAGTAATTTAACTTTTTTTTTACTTATATTGGCCACAAAATATTGGCTTATATGAGGCTACAAGCAAAAATAATAAGAGTAATTGCTCCTCAGTTCATATCTTCCTGGTACATGCTCGTATAGGAGTTAGAGGATTTAAATAGCCCGCAAATGTTATCTTATAGGCGCATATAAGTCTAACTTACCGGAGTAATTGCTCTTGAGTGTAACTACTCTTATTTCATGCTTTTATAGGAGTCCTGATCCTAAATTTGTCAGGAAGTATGGTTTTATATACGGATATAAGTACAAATTATAGGATACAACGTACTTGAGTAAAAACAGCACGTATTTATGCTGTTAAAAGCGTAGTAGCACCTACCAAAACCTTCATAGGAGCTTTATAAGTCCAGGTAGCATTCTATAATCGCATGCCAGGATTATTTTGCTAGTTGGGGTACGCATGCGTCGTGTTCTCCCAAGCCCACCCCCGCCATCTCTATAAGTTGCAGGTTATTCAAAACCGGCTCCTTAGAAAGATCACGGGAGCGCCGTTCTATGTCCGAAATGACAACCTCCACGTAGACCTAAAAATCCCTACAATAGTCCAGTTTATGAAGCGCCTTTCAAAAAGGTACTTTGATTCCGCCGTCAGGCACCCTAATCCGCTCATCGCAGCGGCAGCAAATTATGTCCCCTCCCGAATCAGTAAGAGTCGCCGCCCAAGGCCCACTCACCGCTCCTGATGATCCCATCACTATCCTACAAGAGAGTAATAGGGACACCAGTACTTTGAAAAAACACAAACAGAAATCGACACCGTCCTTCCGTCCTCGCCGCCGAGGTCGTCCGCCGCGACGTCAAAGTCAATGCCCCCCCCGACCCTTGCAAAGCCAGCCCGCGCGCTGAGCCTTAGCTATAAAACTAGTCCTATAAATAATCAACTAAGATCCAGCCTGTCCCTTGCTGCCCTCCCAGCGACACCCTAAGCCGAGGTCCGTACTCCAAAGGGGGTGCCCTTAGCGTGTGGTCGCTTAGTTTATTAACTAAGTTTGTTGCCCTGGCTGGAGGCCTTAAATTCTTAAGGCATCCACAGAAAAGTCCGGTTAAGCAGTACACAACCTATTAGAGGTTGACCTGCGAGATGCCATACACAAAAAAAAAAAAAAAATTGATTAAATTGTCTTCGTTCAAACAAGTAAACGCTGGTTTTATTCAAGTTATATGAGTCCACTAGCAATACGCCCGCGACTTCGTCCGCGTGATTTCCGAACTTTGCCTTTGTGAATTTCTAGTCCCGGCCACCCTCTATATGGGATACTGTTGGAAAAACGAAATCAATGTTCAACAAAAATTCTATCAACCCGCAATATTGCGTCTTAGGTAGCACCTAGGCCCTAAATATTTAAGACTCCTAACTATCAACCGCAATACAAACTTTTAGGGGCTGAATTTCTTATCATCCTCTCTTAGTGAGAATCTGTATCCTAAATAGAAACCCCCTGCAATCCTCTAATTACAAACTTCAAAGACAACCCCTAAGGGGTCGAACTTGTAAAACTCCGTCTTAGTGAGAACCTAGGTCCTAAAACAACCCCCATGCTGAGAAACTCCAAGCATTTGTAGCAACAAAGTTTCATACAAACTGTCAATCCCATAAACAGGGGTAGAATTTCAGAAAACAGTGCCCTGGTGTATTTGCGTCATAAAAGAACAACCTTGCAAAATTTAATACTCCTAGCTGTCAACCCCTTGCTGTCTATTTTCATAAAACACCCGCAACTACGCCCAAAAAAGAATCTCTATGCAAAATTTGAGTCTCCAAACTATCGACCCCGAAAAAACCCTTTAGGGGTCGAATTTTACAAAACCGTCTTAGTGAACATTTAGGTCTTAAAAAAAGCCCCTCGCAAAATTTGAGACGCATAGCACTTGTAACAAAGTTTCATACAAACCATCAAACACAAAAACAAACCCCTTGGGGGTCGCATTTTGCAAAATCCCGCCATGGTGTGCATCTAAGTCCTATAAAGGAACCCGATGCACAATTTGAGGCTCCTCGCACTTGTAGTAACAGAGTTTCATACAAACTTTCAACCCCAAAAACAACCTCTTATGTATCTAATTTCGCAAAATCCCGTCTTAGGTTAGGTATTACTTACGTCCAAGAACGAATCCCTATGTAAAATTTGAATCTCAATACTATCAACCTCAAAAACAGGGGTTGAACTTCTCAAAATTTCTACCTTGGTGAGCATTTACATCTTAAAAAGCACCATGCAAGATTTGAGATGCCTGGCACTTGTATTAAAAAAGTTTCATACAAACTATAAACCCCAAAAACAAACCCCTTAGGGGTCGAATTTTGCAAAATCCCGTCATGGTGACCATCTACGTCCTAAAAAGAACCCTCATGCAAACCTTGAAATTCCTAGCACCTGTAATAACGAAGTTTCATACAAACTATCAACCCCAAAAACAACCCCTCAGGGGCCGAATTTCGCAAAATCCGTTCTTAGTGCTCACCTACGTGGTATAAGGAGGGTTTATGTCAAATTTCAAGTTTCTAGGCCCAGCGTTTGTTTGGGCTGTGCGTTGTCAGATCAGTCAGTCAGTTTTGAATTTTATATATATAGATATAACTGTTTATTTATTTTATATTTTTATTTGACTTTATTAAGTCATTTCATTTTATATTTTTATTTTTATGTGTTTGTGTTTGTTTTATTTTATATTGATTAACGGACATTATTGTCCTTTTTACTTTAGTTTTTATTTATTTTCTTTGTGCATCTTTTTTGTTTTATGTCTGGACATTTGTAGGTTATCTTTTTATTAACATTTTCGAAGCGGATGAAGATTGTATAACAGTCCTTGCATTGTATAGAGTCAATCTACCTAGTATTATATAACTTCATAGCCAGCATTGTGTGAGAGCTAGGATTGACTAGATACGTACGTCTTTATTAACATTAGCGTCTTTATTAACTTGAATGACTCTTGCGGTTGAGAGTATGTCATGCTCACTCAAAGGTCTCGCTGATGGTGGCGTGTGAGTCGGATCATTTAGTTCCCTTCAAAATGGTTGAGCTGAATGGTGCTGATATATGTGTCATGTTCGTGAACGGGCGCTGTCAGTTGGGACTGGTCATCCCTTAGCTGCCACGGTCTATTTTTAACCGACTTCAAAAAAAGGAGGAGGTTATCAATTCGACTGTATTTTTTTTTTTTTTATGTTTGTTACCTCATAACTTGCGACTGGGTGAACCGATTTTCATGATTCTTTTTTTATTCGAAAGCTGGTGCTTCCCGTGTGGTCCCATTGTCACCATTTTGGATCTGATGATTGGATCTTGGAGAAATCGAGGGCAACCCTCAAATTTTATTGGCTGACACATAATTTTTCACAAATCTTATGAAGTAATACAAATACTTACGTATGGAAATCATCATCTCATGTATCTAGATGAGCTGATGATGGAAGGTACAACTCCTCAAGTAAGAAAATTATGTTCGTGGTCGTATATCTCCGGAACTACAAGTCCGATTTAAGTAATTCTTTTTTTTTTGTACTAGGTATTTTTCAACTTAGGGAATACTGCAAATTTCATCAAAATCGGTTCAGCAGTTTTTGAGATAGGGAATGAATGAAAGAGATGTTAACGATGTTATTACCGGTGATACGGATTACAAAATTCTAGTGCACATGTAAAAAAGTGATGTATTTGACAAGAATTAGGTTGAATATTTAAACTAAAAAGAGTAAAATAAAAACTTTTTCAAAAAAAATGTGACCGCCTTCAAAAACAACCACAAAAAAGGGTAAAATAACCTACAAAACTTTTCTTTCGGAAGTCGGTGGCAAAAGAGACAATGAAATTAATAAAAAAAGTCACCGACTTCCGAAAGAAAAGTTTTGTAGGTTATTTTACCCTTTTTAGGGTTCCGTAGTCAACAAGGAACCCTTATAGTTTCGCCATGTCCGTCCGTCCGTCTGTCCGCAGTTTAGCTCAGAGACGCACAGTACTAGAGAGCTGTAATTTGGTGTAAATATACGGATTTGTTGTGCCGAAAAAGTGGTAAAATAAAATCTCGTAAAAAAATTTTTTTTAGGGTACCTCCAATACTTACACGTAAAGTGAGGTTTTTTTTTTCTCGCGTACCCCTTTGTGTGGGGTATCATTAAATAGGTCTTTAAAAAATAATGATAGTTTCCATTAACAATTTTTTGATAAAAAAATTCGTTTGTGAAATATTAAGCTTTAAAGTGCTAAATTTTGCTCGATTCGAGTGTCCCCCCCCTCTACCAGCTAAACGATTATGTTTGGGGGTGTGAAAAAATTCACAATAGTAGTATATATAACGAAGTTTAAAAGAAAATTATCATGACTAAGTAGGCTTTACAACTTTACGAGTAATAGTCGACCAACTTATAAAATGTACTTGGATATCATATTTTCTTAAACAAAATGTACGGGAGACAACTGCAAATGTAAGTTTGTCAACTTTATTTTTACAGCTTTTATAGGTATGTTTTTTGGGGATAGTTAGGTTTTAATCGTCAACTATTTTTAACTAAATTAAAAACAGGAGGAGGTTCTAAATTCGTTGTAATCTTTTTTCTTATGTATTTTCCCCGATTTCTCAAAGACTCCTGGACCAATTTTGAAATTTCTTCTTTTTTAAATTAAATTCAGCGAATCAGTTTGGTTAGTTCGCATAAGTATTTTGATGGGCAACTACGGAACCCTACACTGTGCGTGGCCCGACACGCACTTGGCCGGTTTTTGTGGTTGTTTTTGAAGGCGGTCACATTTTTTTTGAAAAAGTTTTTAATTATTAATAACTTTATTTTTGAATTGTCTTTTTTATATTTACTATGGACACTAATAACTTGCCACATCGTTCTCATATAATGTACCATCTGATGATGAATGATGTAACAAAAGATCTGTAAGAATTTTGGCGATTGAAAAAGAGGGTCCATGGAGTTTCTTGCTCATTCTTCTCCATAGAGATCTACGCTTTGGAATGAGCACCTACGGTACTTTCACAGTTTTTATGTCTTGTGACTGGGACTGTAGCACCGTAACTATTTTTAGTACTAGTTTTTATTTTATGTCTCTTGACAATTCAAAAGTGCCTGTAATTGACTTAGTTGAAATAAATTATTTGATTTGATTTGATTTAGAGTTCCGTAGTCAACAAGTAACCCGGTCCGGTAGAGGGCGCTGCGTTGTAAACACAGATTTCTATAGTGCTCCCGTTAATTACTCTTCAAAAAATATTAAATGTGCATAAAAGACAGTGAATAGTACACAAAAGTGAAGAAGGACACCAAAAGCAACTATTGTAATGTTATCAGTATCATTAGAAGCTAATCAACTTTAAAAAGTGACATCAAAACAAATGTTTCAAATCACTAACAAATCAGTGTAGTGTCAATAAATTAAAAGAAAGAAGTGTGTGAAGACGAAGATTATTTAAATCTTGGATTATGAAGAAAAATCTAAAGTGAATCTGTGTAGCATTCGCACCACGCCGAAATACCGTGATGGCTTCTGCTACACTGGGAAGACCTGGATGAGAGGTCTGACGAGTTACGCGATAGATTTAAGATGTTCACTTTGATCTAGGCAGCCAACAGTAAGGATATATGCAAAGTACGTACCTCAGACTGCAACTGACACTCGTTGAACTTCCACCTTTCGAATGTCCATGAGCTGACGATGGGGGCCAGGGTTTCCACAGGTAGATGAGGTTGGTGATGATCACACGCGGCGTCGGTTAGATTTCAAATTCTGCCTGGTCGCGCGGTCGCGTGCGTTCCGATCGGCGTCCGTTATGAACTGTCAAATTGCTCTGAGCTTTGACGTATACGCACAATGCATGACAACCAAAAAGTTGGTGTCTCGTTACTGCTGGTGATGCCCAGAGACAAATGTGAACATCGTATGTGTTTTTGAAAATAATTTTGATGGAAACGAAACAATCTGAATATCCTTAAGGAATCTACGAAATCTAGATTTGTAACATCGTCTAGATCCGTTTTTTATTTAAAAATACAGCGACAACCGCGCCATCTAGTAGATAAACCTTGAACTATCAAAACCATTCCGAGACAGATTACGGAAAGTGTTGCAACTCTAAAATAATAGTGTTATTACTCACATTTATGTAGTAAGCAGCGACATCTATTATCAAGAAAATAAAGTGCCTATAAAATATCAATGTCATCTGTTATTTAGACAAGGAGAGCAACTGTATGGATGGCTGGTAGGGCCACACGTCAGACTTAGACGTAAGGAGGTTCAGGTTCGATTCTCGCCGCGTGAAATAATTTTTGGAATACAAAATTATTTGAATACAATTAAAATCATCATGAACTTCTTAGAAAATATTACGTTCCGTAGCACACGCACACGCGCGGAACCAGTGGATGATAGTATTACTTCACAAGCAGTAAATGAAACCACTAACAGTATGCCTGACTTGTCTGAGGACGACGAGGACTCAGAAATCAAAACTTTGTCGAATCAAATCGAAAAACTGACAATCCTGTTAAACGGAGCGCACAAAGAAATTGAAATATTGTCGTTAGAGAATAACAAATTAAAGCAAACAAATGATGAGTTACGTAAAAGAAACGAACTACTTGAAAATACTAACAGCCCATGTAAACAAAAAGCTACCACACCAAAAAAATCCATTAAAATATGTTCAAACACAAAGGAGACACAAACAGAATCAGATTCAACAGGTTCTCCAAGTAAAACTTCACAGAAAAAATCTCAAATAGGATCACAAAAGAAACGAAACGATAAACGGTTAGATAAACCAGACACACCGAGGGAATCTGCTAAACAAATGTCAACAAAGGGAACATCGCAAATGCAAGACACAAAGGCTACTAAATCAGAATCCACTAAGAATAAAATATGCATTGTTAGTGCCAATAAAGTACTTAAATAATATTTTATCAATCGCAGAGGACACATTTCAAAACTATCAGATCTGTCACTACATCTCTCCAAACTGTGGATTACTACGCCTCCTTAGTAATCTACACCAAAAAGTGATGGGTTACACAATGAAAGACCATTGTATTATTTTAGTTGGAGAGGAAGACTTCCAAAAAACCAATAACTATGTAGAAATAATAATAGAAGTAAGGAAGTTATTAGAAGAGATTAAGCATACCAATATTATTTTATGTGTTCCCACCTTTCAATTAAGTGATTACTCCATTATGTTTAATTGGCGTATAGAAACTTTTAACAATCTACTACAACTTGATTTACAAACATACAGCTACGCAACTGCTTTTGACTCTAACTTAGATTTGTTTTATGATTTTATTATGTTTTCGAAAGTCAATAGAAGAATAAATGACTGTGGAATGCGCAATATATTTCGCAACCTGCAGCTTACGATATCTGAAAACCTTTCGACAGAATGTAAAGCTGTAGATAATGAAAGTGTGTCTCCGAGTCGTAAGTTTTTTCTCTGATTACATAAATGTTATCATATTACCCAGTTACTGGGTTGTGGAGGTCCGACAGGCAGTCGCTCCATGTAAAATACTGATACCCAGCTGAATCTGGTTTGACTGGAAGCCGACCCCAATATAATTGGGAAAAGGCTAGGCAGACACAGACACATAAATGTTCTTCACCAAAACATTGCCGGACTTCTAAACAAATCAGACCTATTAAATATTTGTATTCAAGAATTGTTAAGTAAGCAGACTGTTGTTGACGTACTCTGTATAACCGAGCATTTTATAATGTCAGGGCATGAAAAATTACTTTATATACCTAATTATAAGTTAGCGGCATGTTATGCTAGGCAGGATAGAAAACGTGGTGGTGCCTGTATTCTAATAAGAGTTGGGCATGAGTATAAAGAACTACCTGACATAATGAAATGCTCAATATCAGGAATTATAGAATGTTGTGCCGTTGAATTACCTGTACAAAATTTATATTTGTATGTGTTTATAGACCTCCTAAACTGTGTAATTTAAGTAAGTTTTATGAAAACCTAGATCTCATTTTAAAAAAAGTGTGCACTAAAAATTTGAAAAAAGTCATTTTATGTGGAGACTTTAATATAGATGTTTTAAATAGGAATAGAATGACGATAGAATTTGAATGCTTTCTTAGAAGCTACAACCTCAAACTAGAAATTAAACAACCAACTCGATTTATCAGTAATACTTGTCTGGACAATTTTGCACATAATTTTAAACAAAACTGCCAACATGAAGTAAGTAATTGAATTCGGATTGTCAGACCACACAGCCCAAATATTAAAGATAAAAGTTAATAAAACCCGGCGAATAAAATCATGGAGAACATTAATACGAGATTTATCTGATGAAAACCTTATAAAGTTTAGTACACATCTCCAAAGCCTATCGTTTTCTGATGTATATAGCACAGAAGAGTCTAGCAAAGCCTATGACAACTTTTTAGAGATGTTCTTGATTTTACATGATCTCTGTTTCCCTTACAAATTAATGACCATAAGATCTGAGAAAAAAATAAAATGGGTTTCTCGGGGAATACGAATCTGTAGTAAAAGACAACGACAATTACTGTGGCAACAGAGACTTAGACCAACTTGTGAAAATAAAATGACATTCAATAATTACTCAAGGACATTTAAGAAAATCATTAAATTAACCAAGAAAGCTCAGAATAATCACTTAATAAATAACTCCAAAAATAAATCCAAAACTGCATGGCAAATTATTAATAATAATAAAACTGTAAGAGATACCATTTCCCAAATAAAAAAAGGAGATGAAATAATAACAAACCCTAATATAATATAAAATATAATAGCCGAATCCTTCAATAATTTCTTCATTGACCAGATTTCGGAGATACCAAAACACACATCAAGTGACACAATAAACGTAAATATCAATCCTCACTCTATATTTATGACCCCAGTTATTCCCGAGGATGTCAAGCGAGTGATTAAAAACCTAAAAAATAAAAAGAGTGTCGGCTATGATGGTATTTCAACTACAGTCCTAAAATTTGTTTCGAATTATATAGCTGCGCCCCTTGCTCACATCATTAATGTAAGCATATACTCTGGAGTATTTCCGGAAAGTCTGAAAACCGTAGTAGTTAAACCAATACATAAAAAGAATGACAAGGACGAAATGGCTAACTATAGACCAATTTCTCTAATTTCCATCTTCTCAAAGATCATAGAAAAAATTATTTATGAATCTCTTTACAGTTTTTTAACAAAATACCACATACTATGTGACGAGCAAAAGGGTTTTAGGAAAAATAAGAACATCAATATGGCTATTTTCGACTTTCTCAATAGAGTAATGCCAAAGGTGGATTCAAAAATCCCTGTATGCGCAATATATGCCGATATGTCGAGGGCTTTTGACTGTGTGAATCACGATACCCTTCTGACAAAACTGCACGCATACGGCATTCGTGGCAATGCCCTAAACCTAATTAAAACGTACCTAAAAGGACGTAAACAATGTACGGAGATATCGAGCCTGTGTTTAGAATCTAGAAGGGAATTAAAATGTAGATCGTCTTTTAGAGAAGTAAAATATGGTGTCCCGCAGGGCGGCGTCCTCGGATCTTTATTTCTACTAGACATAAACGACTTGCCACAGCATATACCTTATCCTATGATTTTATATGCAGACGATAGCACATCAATTGTTTCATGTACCAATAAAGAATCATACGTAAATGACATTAACAACACAATTAGCAGTTTAGTAAAGTGGCTTGACAATAATAATTTAGCTATTAATCTCCAAAAAACAAAAATTATGCACTTTTACCGAATATCTTCAGGAAATAATATGGACATAAACTACAATGGTCAACCCATAGAAAATGTAACCAGCACGAAATTTTTAGGAATCACAGTAGATAGCCAGTTGACTTGGAAGCCACAAGCGGAAGACATATGTAAACGATTGAGCACAGCCGCGTTTATGTTGCATAATTTGTCCAAAAAAGTAAATTTGTCGACAATGTTAGTGGCCTATCATGGTCTAGTCGTTTCGATCTTAAGATTTGGTGTAATATTTTGGGGTCACTGCAGTGAACGGGAAAGCATTTTCAAAGCTCAAAAGCGCTGCCTTAGAGCTATGTTTGGTCTTAAAATAACAGACAGTTGCGTACCTATATTTAAGTCTCACAAATTGCTTACCTTCCCATGCCTCTATATCCTCGGTGTAGGACGCCCACGGCGACGGACGTCGCGCGACGATCTCCGGCCACCGTAGGCGCGGGCATGCGGGCAGCGAGTAAAGGGCAACTCGCTGCCCGACCAAGGACCATGCCCGGGTCGACGGCGCGTTGTGTCCCACGCGCGCCTCAAAGAGCGTCAGCATAATGACGGGGCCCCCCTCTCAGAGAGGGCCAAAGCCTGCCGGGGTCGCGGGATTATTCCCTAACCGTAACCCCGGAACGTAACAGGCTATGAAGGACACCGTGGATTTTAGTCAGTAGAAGTCTGACAGTCCCTCCCGCCCTGCCCGGGGTTGGAGGACTCATTTGATGATTTTACCACGCTAAAAAAAAAAAAAAAAAAAATGCCTCTATATCCTTGAATTAGCAATATTTGTAGTAAGCAATCGATGTCTATTTGCAACTCTGACAGAAACTAGAAAACGAAATACAGCTATGAGATCTCAATACCAGAATCTACTATGCACTGGCGTTTTTAAAACTAGCTTATTAAAAAGAAATGTGATTTGTATGGCCCCTGTAATCTTTAATAAAATACCTGACCAAATCAAAAACTTGCCATTACAAAAATTTAAAAAAAAATTAACAAAATTACTTGTAGACAAATGTTACTATTCTGTGCAGGATTTCTTAAATGATAGTTTTTTGTGACATTTTAATAATCCTATAATTTTATTGTATTACTTTGCATGCTATGTTATGGCAGAATGTACATGGATCCTATTTATAATTTAACATCTTATTTTTATGTACCTACATTCTAAGCAAATAAAAACCTATTCTATTCTATTCTATTCCCTTATAGTGTTCCATGTCCGTACGTCCGTCCGTCCGTCCGACCGTCTGTCCGCAGTTTAGCTCAGAGACACACAGTACTAGAGAGCTGTAATTTGGTGTAAATATACGGATTTGTTGTGCCGAAAAAGTGGTAAAATAAAATCTCGAAAAATATATTTTTTTAGGGTACCTCCTGTACACGTAAAGTGGGAATGTTTTTTTTTGTGTCTCGCGTACCCCTTAGTGTGGGGTATCATTAAATAGGATTTTAAAAAATAATGTGAATTTCCATGAACAATTTTTTCATAAAAAAAATCGTTTGTGAAATAATTGGGCGGCGTTCCAAAATTGACCCATTTCGATGTTCTTCCTGCTCTAGTTCATATCTTTATTACTCGTATAATCCTAAGTTTTTATGACTTTTCATGAAATATGATGATTATTATTTATACGATATTTCAAGCACATAAATGCAATATAAATATTTTTTTTTATCTAAAACCTCAAAGCGCCATTGGGTCAATTTTGACCCAGTCATGGATGTCAGACTGTTAAGGCTCACACCCCGCGGGGTGCGGGGAACCTCGGCAGTGTCCCTACTCCACGCCACCCGAGGGTATAAAAGACGCGAGCACTGGCGCGAGCGTCGTCGGACCTCTAATACACACATCAAAAGTGTCTAGGGATCAACATATATTTTTGCAATAACTTTTCTCCTGATTGATATTAATTAAAATGTTCTTTAAGGATTCATCAAATAAAGTGTTATCGTTTGTCACAGTAACGATAAACCAAGTCACCTTTGCATTCATAAAGAAATTTGCCATTTTCCTAATAAAGGGATTTTTGAAATTTGAACCACTAACATTAAAGTTCGAAAAAAAGACTGAAATAACAGTTTTCTTTAAAATTTAATGGGTAACTTAAACAATTAATAATCCGTGTTTCTACCGCGAACACTAACAACACAAGAACATCGGTTTGGCATACTCAAAATGAGTTCATCCAAATCACGCTGTGGAATGGCCGCCCATGTTCGTTGCAACAACAAAAAAAGGTCTTCTTGCGACTGGATACCCTCCATATTCGGCAGAGCTCTTCTCTGTAGCATATCCCATGCATGCTCAATCGGGTTCAAGTCTGGCGACTGAGCAGGCCAGGGCAGGACATTGATGTTAGCTGCGGCGAGAGTCTGTCTTACAACTCTTGCGGTGTGCGGTCGTGCATTATCATGCATTAACTGAAATAAGGGACCGATTTGCACTTGTAGAGGAACGATGACGTCTGATACAATCGTCTCAGCATAAATTTGAGCGTTGAGGTTGCCTCTGATCCAAATCAACTCAGTTCTTCCGCCGATCCAAATACCCGCCCATACCATGATGGTTCCACCACTATAAGGATGGACTTCCTGGCAGGATTTTAATCGCTGTTGGCGTCCAGGGGTTCTCCAGTGTCGTATACGTCTTGTATCCGGTCTCATACCAAAACGAGACTCATCAGAAAAGCACACGAAAGAAAAGAAATCTCAAGAAATCCGCATAAAAATGCTTGATCCCTAGACACTTTTGATGTGTGTATATATAAGCCTTTATTATACCTACGTAGCACATAAGAGTACATAATTATTATTGTAAAAAAAAGTCAAAATTAAAGTATCTAGTCGGCAATCGTGAGTTTATTTCAGCTCCGCACACTTACACAAGCACCACAAAAAACCAGGCCTAAGGCCTAAACATTTTGGTGCCGTGACCAGGATTCGGAGGAAGAAAAGTCTAATAAATTGCAAGGATAAGGAAATCATATGGAAATTGAAGGTTACTTGGATATTGAAGGACACACAATAAGAGGAGAGAGTATAAAGCGCAGAAGAAATTGGTGAGCCCGTTCCTTACTTCCTATCTACCCACATCTTGTTTCCTATGCTATTTATTTGGACTGGATATTATTTTCTTCGAATTTCATTGGGTTATTTTAGAAGAACCTGGGTGTATACTTGTTTGTAATTATCACAACGTTTTTGTCGTATTATAACAATGTCTCAGACCACTAAGAAAATTTCGGATCCAATAAAAAAGAGAAGTTACATTAAGGTGCCTCTTTGTGCGGACACGAACTCACTGACAGGCGGGGCCATAAAGCATGTTGTCTCACCTGTCATCGTGCCCGAAAGAGATAGTATCAGTGATGAGCAGTAAAGCGCTATATTCACGATCCAGCACGGCTGTACAGCAGCTCAAGGTCGCGTTGCTGGACGTAGCAAAAACATCGTGAATAGGCTTGACGTACGTCAAGGCTTGTCCAGCAATGCGACCTTGAGCTGACGTACAGCCGTGCTGGATCGTGAATATAGCGCTTTTGCTACGTCCAGCAACGCGACCTTGAGCTGCTGTACAGCCGTGCTGGATCGTGAATATAGCGCTTTAGACGCTAGTCCTCACGCACGTCTGCTTTGCACCCACACATATAGCGCTCCGATCCGTTCCGAATAAAAACGAAGTTACACGAACTACACACCGTCCGCCTCGCCGTCACCACATGACATTGTGACATGTGACACATGTGTGTCATGAAATGTTTTTTTGAAACTTAGAGCTAGTAATGCAGATTGCTACAAGGTTGTACCTAAGTTGATTAATGAAACGACAAAGATGAAAATAAATAGAAAATACTTAATTTACGCTTTTTATTTGGGCAGAGCTTTCCCTTACAATTATCGTTATAAACAGACACACCAAAATCACTGCTCCTCGCTTTTATATAGCTCGCCGGCTGGCGGCTATTTCACCCGCTCCGCTCAGAATTTGGCGGGGATGGCTCACGTGGTAGGGCAGTGACGTGGCGAGCTGGACTGGCTGGCTGGCTGGCTGGCGCTGGCAGGCTTGCCTGGCATCGCTGGCGACATCTGGCGTTACAATCGGCCATCCTGGAACAATTGCTCCCGCAATGGGAACAACAAAACAGTGATTACAAGTCAGCTCAGAGCAAATGGCATATCGATAACATGGACTATAATTTAGCTGTCTAGGAGATCTACGAGATCTTCGTTTTCCTACTGTTGGTTCACACTACTGGCGCTATCGGGTATAAAAGCAATGCTACGATATGGTCGTAATAAATCAGCGCATATTGGGCCTGTGAACTTCTTGTATCCTCTAAGACATTTACCTATATATTACAGCTATTATATATCACCTAAATCCTTAGGCAATAACACATGGGCCAGAATATAGATCATCTAACTTAGAATTAACCACGGACTGGAATTAACCTTATTGCAGCAAGGAGTTTGAGCCTGGCAACAAAGTACGTACTTACTAACTGTACCTAATCGCTTTTTTTGTAAATTGTACTATTTTTACGCCTTTTATCGCAGTTACGTTTCATTTTCTTGCTAGCTGTTCAAATTCGATTATAATATAGCCCTATTGCGTCTAGATCGCACTGTCTCATAAACCAACCAGGGATGGAAACATCACATTCAGATCTACCTACACGAGCAAACATTAACTCGTATAAATTATAGCCTGCTAAATCATTAACAGTATTATTAATACTCCATATGACTTTGGTAAACTATTGTCCCAAATAAGAGAGGCCTCGCTGGGTTCCGTGGCTCTCAACGCATCGAGAATTGTGCAATTAGAGCGTTCTACCTGCCCATTACACCTAGGCCACGCAATAGCTGTTAACATGTATTTAACTACACACGTACAACAATGGACAAACCTGTAATTTATCTAGTAAATTGTAAAAAAAAGCAAAATTTGTGAACCTCACCAGGTAAAACATGTACGGACAAACTAAATTATAAGAACTTGCATGCTTAATTTGTGTGTAAAGGCATGTTTTGAACAAATAAAATATCTTTTATCTTTAACTGTTTTTCTGTTGCGAACTTCTTAAAGTATCTACTGGTAAAGGCCTTACCATGGACAGAAACTACGTGATCTGGGAAACTAGAAATGCGTTTAAACTCTAATAATCACAAAAACTGAATAAACCTTAGTTTAAACCTGGACTACCAAGTTCAGGCTTATCTGCGGAACCGCGGTTTAAATTTCTCCGTATACAAAACATAGATTAAACCTTGACCTGACCTAGTGCCGTTTTTTTTTGAACCATTGTCTAAACAATTAAATCTACAATTTTTAAATACATTTTGGCTGAAATCAACATAAAAACAACAACACAATGAAAAAGTTACTATCAGAAACTTTCACACACATTTGACAGCTACTACTGTTAGACCATGGTTTATCACAAAACCACGACATGTAATAACGTTTGTGCAAACCGTTTTACGAGATTCAATCCTGGGTTTTTAGTTAAACCCTTTTTTTTTTTTACGCGCTTTTATTTTGTAATAAGACGGTAATTGTCTTTACAGAATTGACAATACGTGTAGGCTAAGAAACAACGAATTTAGAGAAAGAATTTGTCAAAACTAACACTTATTGGCACCCCTTTTTAATTTTGCTCAAAAGGGCTCAAATTATCGATGTCTACCATTTTCATTGGTTTAATAGGTTTAGGGATTCGATGTAATTTGCCTTCTTTTCAACCGTGTTCTCTTTTATCGTACGCACAATGTAAACACGACGTCACATATTTCCTATATGTAATGGCCATCGTTTTGATGCATTTGAAATATTTTCTACGCGCGAAATTTGGCACAACTGATCGGTTATTGTAAAGCGTTTTACGAGACAGCCCATAATTATTTACAGTATCACTATCTGTGCACCCACTTTATAATAGATCAATATACGTTGCACTCTTCGAAACCAACAGTTTACTTTTAAAAGGAACACATTAACGGCATCTATCGGATTCCTGCTCAAGGCGTTGATATGCTCTAAGCGCTTACCTGGTCTATAAAATAGTCAACGGCAATTTTAAAGTCTCGAATTGAAAGTCACCAGTAGGCAATGCGTGCAATAAGATCACGTTAGTCATTGTATCGCGAACTGCACTACAATCCGTAATTACACGTACATTTTTACACAACACAGATTCTAAAACTTCGTAATAACGCTGTGAAAAACACTTTTTTTCGACTTGTAACGCAACTAAAATACAAGACAGAGCTCAAACTACCGCCTATACGTATTAGTAAAAGAATACTTGCTATGGGTAACTTGCATGCATCCGTGTGAATTTCTATTGGCAAAACTAAGATTTTATACCATACCCACATCTCATTTTTTTTTTTTTTTTGATAGTTCCGTTAGTGGACGAGCCATTATTGCAAAATTATGGATGAACTTCCTAAAGTAGCTACATAGTCCAATAATCTGACGCACTTTGTGTATGTTACTCAGAACGGGAAATTGAGACACAGCTGCAAACTTAAATTCACCCGGTTCAATGCCATGAACATAATAATTCATCACTAAATAACTCAGCTAAATAAGAAATCCTGTTTTGTAAACATTAACATTTACCCACATGTACATAATTAAATAAAAATTCTGCGTTTGACCCCGACCATTTGACGACATTATTGGAGTTACTTTTATTTGATAATTTACTTTGAAATTACTAAACTATCTACGAACTTGTTAATTCAGCGCATAAAAACTGAGGGAGCGCTAAATGTATCTTTAGGGTGGATGCTGAGTTTATGGGTACCCTTGGACTACATTCAGACTGGTGAAGTAGGTACTTCTTACCAGATAATATCTATCGCGGACAATTAATGCATTTAAGGCTCTGTTATCGGCACATAGGCAACTATCTCCGTTCTTTCTCATAACTAAACAATAGGAGAGGCATACATCAATTCGGGTTCTTTTTATAATACCTGCTGGCTCAATGGCTCATTAATTTTGACTCTAACAATCTCCTGTGCCAATGCTTATCAATTCCTAAGGCCTACGTGTACTTAATGCGCATTTGGACTAAATCTGTATATTCCAACTTCCCAGCTCCCTAGTATAGCTAGCAAAGCAGTTTTATACCGAGATAATCTATACTTATATTATATGTATTCTATATACCATATTACTATTTACTATAGTAGGTACATTATAAAGCTGAAGAGTTTGTTTGTTTGAACGCACTAATCTCAGGACCTACTGGTCCGATTTGAAAAATTCTTTCAGTGTTAGATAGCTCATTTATCGAGGGAGGCTATAGGCTATACGGTAACGGGAATAAAACGGGATATGTGCGTGCAATGTCGCGGGCAACAGCTAGTAAACTAATAAATTGATTACAATCAGATTTGCTTATCAGGCTTACCCTAGTTTTGTCAAGGTCACCAATGGCATTTTATGATTATTTATCGACACACGAGGCACTCAAATATAAAACACATTTGGCTAATGGCATTTTGCAAACATTGGCATGGCATGACTGACCTGGTTGTTTAAGCATGATTCCTGGCAGCTCTCGGCGCGAAGTATGACGAATCCCTCCTGCCTGCGATGTCCTTGGATCCGCTATTGACGACTTTGGGGTAGCTTTCATTTCCACAGAGAAGCGTTGCTGGTAGCGAGAAGAATGCTTCTTGAAACTCGATCATTAACGGAATAAACGATGCGGCATGGTGTTCTTTCCGACGTGAGGGTAGACACTTCGTGATCCAGATCATTGTTGATGATTTTTCAACTTCTTGTGCAAGGAGACTTCAATATTTTCTTTGCGGGTGGTTTGCATCGCCTTTCTTCGTTTTTATTTTCAGAAGTCTGGCTTACCAAAGCAGAATCTTCGTCCTCCAGATAAGACGACCGTCGAGATTAATGTGTAGCAGAGCGTCGTTTTAACTTAGGTTTTTTTTATCACACTTCTGAGTTGAAACGACAAAGATGAAAATAAATAGAAAATACTTAATTTACGCTTTTTATTTGGGCAGAGCTTTCCCTTACAATTATCGTTATAAACAGACACACCAAAATCACTGCTCCTCGCTTTTATATAGCTCGCCGGCTGGCGGCTATTTCACCCGCTCCGCTCAGAATTTGGCGGGGATGGCTCACGTGGTAGGGCAGTGACGTGGCGAGCTGGACTGGCTGGCTGGCTGGCTGGCGCTGGCAGGCTTGCCTGGCATCGCTGGCGACATCTGGCGTTACATTAATGAAAGTTCCTTGAATTACTTATTTTAAACAGAAGAAAATTAGTATGGATCGCTATTACCGGATACGGCTAAGATAACTATATTTATTGAATAAAACAAATAAAATAAACTGTTTCGTAAATATTTGTTGATTATTTATTAAACTGAAAATAAAAAGTATGAACACATTTTTGGGCTTTGAATTATATTTTATTCTTTAAATTTTGAAACAGTTTTATTAAACTATGTATAAAAACAAAGAAAAATAACTAGCTCATCAACATCGGAGACAGACAAACCTTCTAACAATACGCGCTGTGACCAGGAGAACTGCCTTCTGAATCTATGGCTTGATTCAGCTGACTACAGACTTCCTTCAGCTTTCGTGAAATTAAACTGTTCTTCGTTTACATTAACATGTCAATCATCAATCGATGTCAATCATCAATCGATGTCAATGCGTTTCTTGTTGATCTTAACATGGATTCAGGGTTAAATTATCAAGCAAAACTACGCACCAACAAAATCATTTCTTTTTTAATATAAACTCAAAATAATCCTTACGGTGGAGACGTGTCCAATAAAGGAGCAATATTTTCTTTATTCATGACCCATGCACTCAATGCTCTCTTATTTTTTTTTTTTTGCGTGGGTCACTTCGATCTAGGTGCCCTTTTATATCGCCTTGGTGTTCCTACAGCCGAACTCGGCTTCGCTGCCCCGCCCCCGCGGGACAGTCTTATTAGGTAACAGTGACCCCGGAACGTAAAGTGCTATTGAAGGACATCGTGGATTTTGTTTTTTTTTTTTTTTAGCGTAGTAAAATCATCAAATGAGTCCTCCAACCCCGGGCAGGGCGGGAGGGACTGTCAGACTTCTACTGACTCAAATCCACGGTGACCTTCATAGCCTGTTATGTTCCGGGGTTACGGTAAGGGAATAATCCCGCGACCCCGGCAGGCTTTGGCCCTCTCGCCCTCCCTCGAGAGGGAGGCCCCGTCATTATGCTGACGCTCTTTGAGGCGCGCGTGGGACACAACGCGCCGCGCCATTTACTCGCTGCTCGCATGCCCGCGCCTACGGTGGCCGGAGATCATCGAGCGACGTTCGTCGCCGTGGGCGCCTTCCACTGCGGCTGGGGCGGAGGGAGGACGCTGTCCTCTCTCGCTAGCGGCCTGCTTACGAGCATTACTGCCTCGCAGAAGGAGCTGACCGCTTCCCACTCCGTCTCGCCCCGCAGCATGGCCGCAACCAATGCCGGGCGCGAGAGGTCTCCGCCTATCGCAGCCGTGAGGACACGTCGGTGCTCCGCCCAAGCTGGGCAGTCTTGCACCGTATGCTCCACCGTGTCCTCCGGGCGACCTTCGCAGTATCGTGGATTTTGATTAGTAAAAGACTGTCAGTCCCTGCCCGGGGTGGTAGATCTCATTTGATGATTTTACCCATTGAACTATAATATTACTAGATTTTACCACGTCATAAAAGATCATCAAATACGAGTATGTAAGTACCTAGAGATTGGTTGTAACAAATTATATGACTTACCCAATGTTGATTTTAATTTGTTTACAAGTGTTCTACAATGAACCAACACAATCTTACTGGCACTAAAATCCATTCAAAGCTATTCCAATATTTCCAATTTATAATAATTCAGAGTCCAAACAATTTCAAGTCAAACAGATAAAGTAAGTCTAAAGGCGATATTACACGGTTCAATTAAATTGACAGCAATTCCGTTGAAAAGCATTGAACATTGCACATATCGTCCCCGTAGTTGGAAAACTAAATAACTCCGATTTTGTAGTTCTGAGATAAACGCGATTTAGTGTTTTTTTTTCAGTTAATGTGGATTTATTAAAAAATGTGAGACAATTTTACTGTCGGTAATTTGATATTTTGTGGACCTGATTACCTTTTACATTATGCTTTAACAAACTGAACTCTATCTTTAACCATAACTAAATAACACATAAAAAATCAAGTTGTTTAATTTTGCCACAACTGTTATTTTTAACGTACTGTTTTTATCTACTTATTTCGGCTATTTATTTAGTTTTCCTACAAACTAAATACATTTGGTAGAGTAAAATTTGGTGAAATAAATGCAGTTATTGAATTTATCAAACTCGAAATATTTTGAAATGTAATATTTAGTGGCTTTGTACGTTATTATTACTTCGATATTTTTTTAGCTATCATTGGCCTCATATAAAATGAAAGTTGTTTTATGATATTAATAAAGTTATATTCGGGAAGAAATAGAAAAGCACAATAAAATTAAGAAAAAGTGTATTGTAATCAGTTAAATCTTACAACAAACTTAAAAAAATAAACAAAATTACACCAATAACAAGTGGAAACTAAAAAAACTCAAAAAATTAAAATTATTTGCACACAAGCCATAGTCAGTACTCGACTAAAAAATGAACACCAAAACAAAGGTACAGCAATCATTATAAAACTTTCAAACGACTCAATTCAACTAAAAATATTTCGGAAAAAGGTAAGGAAAACACAACTAAAATAAAACTCAAAACTCAAAAAATAATGACACTAATCAGGTACATTGAGTACACCAATCAACAACTTATTCTAATATCAATTTACTTAGAACAAAAATACTTTCATAACGAAATAAAACATAACTTAAATTCAAAACAATGAGGGTTTTCCCGTATGAAGAATCCACTAGATGGCAATACGTAGGCGTGAGTTCCAACTGCAGCATGATTGGTTTTTTTCGACATGACATTGTCAGAAATGTCAAAATTAACCAATCACGGAGCAGATAGACCACAAGCCTACGTATTGCCATCTAGTGGATTCTTCATACGGGAAAACCCTCATTGAAATGGCTGTACCTAATCAATACTTAAATGTATACTTGTAAAAAAGACATAAACATAGGTATTAGGTACCTATTTATTCAAACACAGCGTAAATCCCTTCAAAGTTAGAGTGAACAGGCTCCTTCTGGGTAAGCTCGCTCCATTGTAGACTTTGTCTCTGTCGTCTCTGACCAAGACTAGAGTCAAGAGCAAACACATCACAAAAAAGTATAATTTAAAATTAAATAACAAATGTATTACAAAACATGACTCTAAAAATAAACATTATGTTAATTTAACAATGTAAAAACCCTATTGTAAAATCATTTCACTCATGCTGTTAGCAAGGGGCCAAAATAAGCTTACTCATCGACTTCAGATGAATGAGTGGAGCGTGATGGACCCTGGTCTTCGTTTGAACATGGTAAACTTTCGTACCAGCCGTGAAGCTCTTTAGGAATTATATTTTTCTTACAGAGCTGTAAAAGGTCTTTCTTTTTTTGTTTTGTTATAGGAAGACATTGTTTATATGCCCAGGGAAGATCTTCAGTATTTAAAGTTGGCATTTCAGAGTTTGGTGTTCTCCTAGTCGGTCTCCCTTGTTTACAAAGAGTATTTAGTAAGTTATATGGCCCATCGTAATCGTATCTGTATTTAATAAAACCAGGTAATTCTTTTTCAAATCTAAGACATTTTATTTTCAACCAGCACACTTTCTCCCCATTCTCCGCTATAGTTTTGTTTTTAATTATTTTCCAAGCAAGTGCTTTTACATCAATCATGTCTTGATATGATAATTCAGTTACATTAAATGGATTTACATTTTTATTGTGTCTTTTTGATCTTGCCCGTAGCATGATTCCCTTCCAATCTATTATAGAATACGTGTCTGTGTACTTTTTTTCTTTTTCTATGGCACTATGCATTGAATCTACTTCCATAAAACTATGACCACTTTCTAGATACTTCTGTTCTAATACTTTGATTGTTTCATGCGTACATAGCAGCATTTTTATTGTACTTAGTACTATAGTACACATGAGACAATCAAAGTATTAGAACAGAAGTATCTAGAAAGTGGTCATAGTTTTATGGAAGTAGATTCAATGCATAGTGCCATAGAAAAAGAAAAAAAGTACACAGACACGTATTCTATAATAGATTGGAAGGGAATCATGCTACGGGCAAGATCAAAAAGACACAATAAAAATGTAAATCCATTTAATGTAACTGAATTATCATATCAAGACATGATTGATGTAAAAGCACTTGCTTCGAAAATAATTAAAAACAAAACTATAGCGGAGAATGGGGAGAAAGTGTGCTGGTTGAAAATAAAATGTCTTAGATTTGAAAAAGAATTACCTGGTTTTATTAAATACAGATACGATTACGATGGGCCATGTAACTTACTAAATACTCTTTGTAAACCAGGGAGACCGACTAGGAGAACACCAAACTCTGAAATGCCAACTTTAAATACTGAAGATCTTCCCCGGGCATATAAACAATGTCTTCCTATAACAAAACAAAAAAAGAAAGACCTTTTACAGCTCTGTAAGAAAAATATAATTCCTAAAGAGCTTCACGGCTGGTACGAAAGTTTACCATGTTCAAACGAAGACCAGGGTCCATCACGCTCCACTCATTCATCTGAAGTCGATGAGTAAGCTTATTTTGGCCCCTTGCTAACAGCATGAGTGAAATGATTTTACAATAGGGTTTTTACATTGTTAAATTAACATAATGTTTATTTTTAGAGTCATGTTTTGTAATACATTTGTTATTTAATTTTAAATTATACTTTTTTGTGATGTGTTTGCTCTTGACTCTAGTCTTGGTCAGAGACGACAGAGACAAAGTCTACAATGGAGCGAGCTTACCCAGAAGGAGCCTGTTCACTCTAACTTTGAAGGGATTTACGCTGTGTTTGAATAAATAGGTACCTAATACCTATGTTTATGTCTTTTTTACAAGTATACATTTAAGTATTGATTAGGTACAGCCATTTCAATGAGGGTTTTCCCGTATGAAGAATCCACTAGATGGCAATACGTAGGCTTGTGGTCTATCTGCTCCGTGATTGGTTAATTTTGACATTTCTGACAATGTCATGTCGAAAAAAACCAATCATGCTGCAGTTGGAACTCACGCCTACGTATTGCCATCTAGTGGATTCTTCATATGACAGCTCTTTGAGGCGCGCGTGGAACACTACGAGCCGTCGACCCGGGCTTGGTCCTTGATCGGACGACGAGGTACCCATTGCTCGCCGTCCGCAAGCCCGCGCCTAACGATGGCCGGTAATCGCTTTGCGTGTACAACCGTGTCCGGTGAGGACCTGCGTCAGACGGAAGGTGAGGACGCCGTAGCGCCTATCCAGCCACTCCTCAAAGAGGGGCTTTACCGCCGCGATTGCGGCGTGCCCGTGCTATAGGTATCTACTAATGTTTTTCTGCTGCAAATTATTCGATAATTGATTTAAACGTAGGTACGTACACATAGTTTCACTCTTAAAAGAATATTTAACGAAAATACCCAACAAAAACTATTTGTGTGACAAGCTAAAAGTAACCTTAATTTTTCAACTTAAGAGTCAAAATTCCAATGAAAGCAGAAGAGTTATCAACTTCTCCCACAACTCAAAATGATTGATAATCAAACTCGCGGAGGAAAAAATAAATAAAATAAATAATTATCAGTACATAGTTATGACATAATTATTAAATAATGTTGTTCAAACGTTCTTACGGTTAACAAAGACGTACTTAATCGTATTATTTCTAATTTCTTAGGGTGCTTGTACACGGCGCATGTAACCCGCGCAAGTGCCTCAACATGCTCAAGCTACATGCGCCGTGTACACGCCCCCCGCGGGTAGCTTGATCAAGTAGCTTGCGCATGTTTTTCGCGCGGGTAAACCGCAAACCCGCACCATTACTTGCGCGAGTACAGAAGAAAACAGATCAGAATATTTCGCGCTAAATTCTCTTAAAAATTTAACGATAACTTTCGTCAGGTGCATTTTGTTTTAAGGCAATTATAAACAACTTAATTTATTTAATTTTATTTGCCTAGTATCTTATAATTGATCATTATCTAGATGTAGAAGAAATAGATAACATCAAGTATTCATAAATTAAGAACGTTTTATCAGAATTCTGAATAGCAGAATTAAATAAATAGAGTTATTTAGTTTTCCTAGAACTTAGTTAGTTTTGTGAAAGAATTTTGAAGTTGAGGAAAAATTAAACAACTCATGTTATTTAATTTATTTGATATTCAACTTATCATTGACCACAGTTATTGATTTATTTACTGAGTTATTTATTTTTCCTTCAAAAAAATAGTGTTTGTCTGAAGATATTTATTATTCCATCTGTCCGACAAAATTGGCTATATTTTTGGAACGGAATAAGATACGAGAACGCCTGTAAGGCTCAAATATGCGGCATGTTTTAGGTGTTTTGAAAATAGGGAAAAGTCAATATCGCCAAAATCGGAGTTATTTAGTTTTCCAACTACGGGGACGATATTTCCTATTTACAAACAAAACAGTCAACAAGACATTCAATGTTCATTTGCCTAGCGATGTCGCGTCGTCAAGTCGTGCGTGCAGGTGTTTCCCTTATTTGTATTTAATGAATGAGCTAAATAAAAAAAAACTCGGCGTTGGTGGGTACGTCCGTGGTTTTAGCGAAGAGCGACCATAGGAGCGTCACAAGTATTATAGTTGGATTTTGTATTCCACAAATACTCATATTTTTGAAAAAGTTCCAGAAAATGAGGAACATGATTGTCACGCCACTCAAAAGCCATTTTTAAAACTATAAACATTAGCGCACGCTAGAAACTACACAATCCTATACGTCCGATTCCTTCGCTGCCGTTCGCGGATTGGTCATTGTTCAATGTTCGTGTTTACATGTTTTAACCGACATTTCAATTGATCAATATTGGTTCCATTCCATTGAAAGGCAATTAAAAATCTAAACTTTCAATGATATTAGACAATCAAATCGAAATATGTTTAGATGAGTCAATGCCATTGAAGCAATGGAATGGAAAGCAATATTGAACCGACATTGACCTGTTTAATATCGGCTTAATCAAAATCCAAACTTCAAGCCAGGTTCAAAAGAGTATTATCGTAAACCATAGATATTATAGGTTGTCAACGTACACGTCATACGGAGACAGCCGGGCGGGGCGCCGTGTCTATTCATAGTATGCATGTGTGCGTGCGCGTCACCCTCCCGCACCGCACCGAAGGCAACAACTATTCAGTGAGATGCACAATATTTCACGAGTAAAAGGCGCACGTGATAAAATACAAAAAGGCCTTTGGAATTTGGGGTTTTATGAAACAACCACTGCATCAATCAATTTCAAGAAACATTTACTAAATTCTTCGATAAAGGCTTCGTTTTGGAAATTGATGCTTCTTTTATTTCAAATTTACGCCCAAAGTTGTGTTAAAATTAGCAAAAAATAATGAATCTTTAGAAGCTCGTAACTTTTTAATGGTTTCATATTTTACAATTCTGCTTCCGTACCGACAAAATTTATAAGGAGACAAAACGATACCATGTTTAACTTTGGATATACTTTGTCAAATAGTGGAGTAAAACCCCAACGAAGTTTCTATGGAAAAAATGTTGACTTGTTTGCTCTTAAGGGTAGATTAACAATTTTTAAGGGTTACTTAGACGAGGTAAAATCTCTAGAAAGGTTAACAGATCAGCAAGTTGCTGAGTTAAGGTTAAGGTTAACTAAACTAGAAACATGTTTTTCCACTTTCGATGACTTACAATCCGAAATTGAACTTGAAGCGGAAGATCCCGACGAACAAACGAAGGTACGGTCGGAATTCGAAGGTCAATTTTATTCGTTAATCTCTCAAGGTCAATGTATTTTAGATAGATTAGAGTAACTTAATATTCGAAGGAAAAGTATAGCAAATCAAACCTCAAGGCATTTCGATAGTTTCGAAGGTGGAAACGCATACAAAGGTTCAATAAAATTACCCACAATAAAATTACCCACCTTCGATGGCAATTATAATCATTGGTTAGAATATAGGGATACATTCGAGGCATTAATCCATAAAAATGAGTCTATTGAGACAATAAATAAATTCCACTACTTGCGATCGTCATTAGAGGGTAGCGCTGCGTTGGTTATTGATTCAATATCGTTTTGTTTCGATAACTATCGCTTGGCGTGGGATTTATTATGTCAGAGGTACAATAATAAACGTCTTTTAATAAGTAATCATATGAAATTTTTGTTCAATATGGAAGGTATAACCAAGGAGTACGACCAAGCATTACGTTCCATGATTGACAGTATAAAGAAAAATGTGAGTGGGTTAAAGATGTTAGAACTTCCGGTAGTACATTGGGATATGGTAATAATCCACTTTGCAGTATCTAAACTCGATCATGTAACAAGTAGAAGGTGGGAGGAACATAGGGAAGAAGTTCCTACCCTCGAAGAGTTTTTTAAGTTTTTGCGCGACCGAGCGGATGTATTAGAAACAACAAAGCATAATAAAACAAATACTAACAGTAAAAGGGAAAAAGTAGCAAGTTTGGTTGCATCCGCTCAGGCGAGCAATAACGACCGATCCAAATGTATTATTTGTAAACAGGATCATCGTTTGTTTGAATGTACGAGATTTATTTCCATGAGTTTAGAAGAAAGAAATGATGTTGTTTCCAAGAATAAATTATGTCTTAATTGTTTAAAACCAGGTCATTTTGCCTCCAATTGTAAAGCATTTGGTTGCAAAATTTGCAAATGGAAACATAACGCATTACTTCATAGAAATAAATCTCACTCTGTGGATAATAATACAAGTTCCCGCAGTGAAAACTCGACTGGTACTTCACTTCAAACTTCAGTTGGAACGGTAAGTCAAGGCGGAATCGAACCTGCATCGATACTCTCGCATCAACCGACCGCCGCCGCAAGCACCGCTGTAGATGTGCGCGCGGCGCTCACGTCGGAACCGGTTTCCTTATCTACGATCGCCACTCAGTACGTACTTTTGTCAACAGCGCTCGTTCACGTAGTTAACGAAACAAATAATGAATATTATGTCGCCCGTGCACTATTAGACTCGGGCAGTCAGATGTCCATAGTAACGGAAAGTTTTTGCAATAAATTGGGAATGTCCCGCAATCGTGCTAAGGACAACCTTAATGTATAATGGTATAGGAAATACTAAGTTACAATTCGTAGAAAATCGTAGTTTTGTAATAAAATCAACTTGTAGTGATTTTTCTGTAGAAATCAACTGTATAGTCTTACCAAAAATCACGAATATGTTGCCAAATGTAAAGATTAATGTAAATGAATTGAAGATTCCCGGTGACGTATTTGTTGATTTAGCAGATAGTAGATTTTATGAGCCAGCTGATATAGATATATTAATTGTAGCGGATTTATTTTGGGAGCTGCTAACAGGTCAACAGATAAGAATAGGTAAGGGCCTTCCCACATTGTATAGTAGTAAATTAGGTTGGCTTGTTACGGGACCCATAAATATTTGTAAATCGAAAAATGAAATAACCTGTAACTTAACTAGAAGTATAAGTGAACAGTTAGAGAAATTTTGGAAGGTTGAGGAAATAGTCAGTATAGATAATCAATATTTTAGTAGTGAAGAGGAATTTTGTGAAACACACTTTGTAAAAAATACGTATAGAACGGAAAATGGTAGATTTTGCGTTAAGATGCCTTTTCATACTTCACCTTCTGTACTTGGCGATTCGTTGGTAAAGGCACGATCTCGTTTAAATAATTTAGAAAAAACATTGAAAAGGCAACCTAAGGTGAAAGAGTCCTATGTAGAATTCATAAATGAATATGAAGATTTGAATCATTTGTCCGAAACAGCTAAACCCGAGTTTGGATATTATTTACCACATCACCCGGTTATTCGAGAAAAAAGTGAGACTACGAAGCTTCGCGTTGTTTTTAACGCTTCTGAAAAAACTGAAAGCGGTTACTCACTAAATGATATACAAATGGTTGGACCAGTGATTCAAGATGATATTTTTAGTATTTTACTTCGATTTAGACAACATAATTATGTTATGACGTCAGATATCGAAAAAATGTATAGGCAGATATTAATATCTGAAGATCAAAGACATTTGCAAATGATAGTGTGGAGGGACAGTGAGAATAAACCCTTAAGGTATTTAAAATTGAATACGGTGACCTACGGAACCGCTTCTGCGCCGTATTTAAGTACTCGTTGTCTTCTTCAATTGGCTACCGAATGTAATGTGCCGGAAGTCCGCGAGATAATGAAACATGATTTTTTTATGGATGATTTGATAACAGGCCATGAGACTGAGGAAGGGTTAAATCGTGTTTGTCGATTAATTACTCAGATTTTGGATTCGGGTGGTTTTAAATTACGAAAATTTAGGTCTAATGCTAATCAGTTATTTGTTGAAAATAAATTACATGAAGAACAATCAATCACCGAATTTAAAACAACCACGAGCACGTTGGGGTTAATATGGTCTCCTCAGTCCGATAAGTTTCATTTCTCTGTTCATGTAGATAAAACCGAAAGGATCACAAAACGAAATATATTATCTTCTATCGCAAAGATTTTTAATCCTTTGGGACTTTTAAGTATATTTGTTATCAAGGCTAAGATAATCTTACAGAAATTATGGATAAGCAAATTAGAATGGGACGACCCAGTAATCGATGAAGTACAGATAATGTGGTTTAATTTCGTGAAAAACATGAATTCTCTAACTCGAGTAGAAGTTCCAAGTGTTAGCTCGTTCGATAAAGTAAAAGTCCACAATCATTATTATTATAATTTTATTTCACTTTATAGTACATTACTGCCGCGGCCTATAATGGCTACTTTGCTGGTCGCGCTGATGATGGCCGACAGCGCAGCCTAGCGCAGCTCCAGGCCGACACAGCGCGGTCAGCATGCACCACTTGATGGACGAGCTGAGATAAAGGCCGAGGCCGGAGGCCAAGGCCTTTACAGTGAGGACAGCAAGGGCTGCATGATGGCCAAGCTGGAAGGCCTAGAGCGTAGCTAGGCTAGCTCGAGGCAATCATAGCGTGACCAGCGAAGAGTCATAATGGGCCAAGGCTTGTATAGTGCTTTACTCAAAAATGCAAGTACCTTACCTAAATAAAACCAGCAAGTGATTTAAATAAAATACATATAGGTATTAACTAGAAAATTAATTAAAATAACAATATGAAAAGTACAGTTACTAAAATTCAACACCGGGTTTCCGGGTTTCATATTACTTACTAATAGTTTGCGATAATTTTAATGCGGTGTTTGACTGTTAGGTATATTTTCTTCACTTACTTAAAGCAAAAAAAAAGTCACTAAATAAAAATTAAAATTTCGCTGAACCGCGCTTTTGTTACTTCTTTGTATTTTTTTTTTATTATGGAATACAATCTTTTTGTGCCTACCTCTTTACGAGTATATACAAACAGCTGTGTTTTAAATAAAATCTTTTTGCATTTGTTTTTTTAAAACGTTGAAACGTCAAAATAGCGGCCGGCAATGTATTGCCGACCTGTTAGAGCGGCCAGCAAAAACATTACTGGCCGCTCCTTGAAACACTCCGGCAAAGGCGACTTTGCTCAAACAAGGTTGTCAAAATAATGACCACATTACATGCATTTTTGAGTAAACAACAATTACTTTACACTTTTTCGGCTTATACAATTTTATACGCAACTACCAGGGATTAATTCGACCTGCTCGGTTCGAGGCACAAACTAGACTGACTGTCGGACCTAAAATTCACAATTAGCTCAACTTTGACAATAATCAAATGTAGTGAGGGTAACGTAAAAAAATCATATTAAGATCGAATTAATCCTTTTGAATCGATATCGTTTCAACCAAAATGTTTTAACACTTTTAAAATAAACCATTAATTATTCCATAATTATTTTTACTAATTATGGTTATAAAAACAAACGATAAAATTTAACATAAATGTTTCCATAAACAAAAAATTATACCAGTCTAAAATTAATTTTAAGTAAGTCATATTTAATTATTTTGTAGTACCTATGGTAACACCGTTCTAACAATTCGTCCATCCTGATAATAGTACACGTCCTCGTGTACATTATATTATATTAAATCAGAAAAGGGTAAAACTTTAAAACTAATAAAATTACTATTAAATAAAAAGAAATATTAACATAATATACTTGTAAAGATATACAAACAATTTGTTGATCATGTTACCAAAACATACAGGATTTATTAGTTAAACTCAAGTTAAGTAGGTACATTTTTTTTTATAAAACTTCATACAATAATTGTGTTGTACAGTATTCTCATACATCTTCTGGACAGCATCTTCACCTTCACAACATAAAACTTTTCCACAACACAACACTTGTATTTTGTTTCACAGCGTAGTCTTTTTCACAACTGTAAAGTCGTATTATAATTATTGTAGGTAGAAGTAAATACATATTAGTCAGTAAAAGATACTATGGTAAATATGTCAAGAACCGATTATTAAGTTTAAATGTTTTAATAATGTATTAATTAAATCTTTGTGAATAATCGCGTAATATTAAATTATTACCCAACTAGCAAAATCAGTGCTTAAAGCGATCTTTAAGACTACTTTTATTTTTACTTACAAGAAACTTGTAAAATGCTACAAAGCTGGATTTGGGCGCAGTTATAGGAGCGTTTATTTCTATAACTATCTTATAATCAACTTATAAAATGTTACTAAGCCCTATAATGTACTTGACGAAGCGCAATAGTTTCTATAATGATATGAGACTACACAATTACAAGTACAAACGCTCTTATTAGTATCTGGCATAAGTATCTTACTAAAGCATTCTTGTTTATATGGCACTAGTAATGTGCTTAATTATGAGTTATAAGTATATTTTAGTAAAGGTTATCTTTGTTGTTGCTTCGGCTGGTGGTGCCGGTTGTTTTGTGATAAATATTTAATAAAACGTAAGTAAGATTATTATTATTTTGTATACTATTGTAAAACAACTAATAATATATTGTAAATATAGTGTGTGAACTCTTGGGAAGTCATATCTACTGTAAATGTGTACCGCAATTTAGTCAGTTTTACGATGCCCTTCGCGAAATAGCACATTATTATATTGTTGTAAATAAATTATTTCATTAATTCTAATGAATATTCGCCATGTTTTAAAATTGTCCTCCATTAAGTACTTTATAGAACCATTGTAGGTAAATTAGTACTTATAGCAGTTTCAAGACGAAGGGGAATAATTGAATATCAATAAAATGGCTGACGTTTACTAATAAAGTGTTTAATCTATTAACTTATAAGCTTTTTTGATCTTATAGTGCTCTTTTCAAGTACTATTAGATTGAAAAAAGTCTCGAGCAAGATTATGACGACAAAAACTTATAGTCGTCTCAGCCAAGTATGTTATAATATCATTTTTTCTCCGAAAATCCTTCTATAGGATCAAAATATTATTCAGGATTATTTAGTCTTACTGCAAACAATTATAGAAGACTTATTCCTATAAGTGTCCTAAAAGATAATCTTGTAGTTAACTGTAAGTCTTAGATATAAAGGCAATTACTCTTGAGAATATATTCTGTACTTGTGAAATGCTATTACTAGATAATGTGTCCTATAAATGATTGAGAGGTCAGTCTTGTAGCAAACTATAAGACCGAGATATAAAAACTAATGTGTTTGAGTATGTTAAGGCTTGGCAAATACTATTATAAGTTAAGGAGTCTACCGCAAGGCCTTTATAAGAACGTTATTAGTAGTGATAGACTTAAAATCTTTCTTTATAGGATTACTTTGCTTGTTGGGTAGTTATTTAAAATTGTTAATGTAGTTAAACTGATTAATTAATTATTTGTTGGTCGCTTTTTGACTAACACTTCTGTACTGTGAGCGGTGGGGCGAAGGTTATAAACAACGTTTCGCCGCCATGACAGGCAGTTGCGATGGAACATCGAGTGAAGTAACAACTGTGAATTTATATTGTATTAAAATAATTTATCGTGATTCTGTGAAATTGTGTTGTGAGTGGAATAATAAACTTGTCATTTTGTGATTACTTCAAGTGTTTTATTCTGACCAATAGGTCAGAAGTGGGATAACCAAGAAAATTCTACATTTTCTTGTCACGCTCACGGCTCGGAGTAAAGAACGTTACGTAAGTAATCGCATTTATATATATATATTTTTTTGCTTAGAGTGCATAATCGTGTGGTCTTATATTCATTTTCGTTTCATCCATTGCGGTGATATTAGATTTCATTATTTTATGTAGTCCTGATGTGTTTTAATCATTCTTCCAATGGAATTATTGGTTTCAGCAAATACAGAGTAAACGATTGTTTTTTTAAATATTTTTTACCCCAAGATAGAATAAAAAGGTAGTAAACGACTAAGTACGTAATGACCAATGAGTAAAAAAAAAAAAAAAAAGTTCAATGGATAAAATAGATAATTAAGAGATAATAATTAACTATCAGTGGTTATTCATTATATAGTTTTTCCTACTTGTATTAAGGGGAAACGGGTACTAAGGGGCAATATTATATAAGATCTGAGATCATTTAAGTTTTGAATATTGAAGAGTGTACCTACTTTTAACTTTTCCCACTTTTATTATTACCACTGTCACGTTATTGGAAAATACCTGCCATGGCCCAGTAGTTAAGCACGACGTTTTGTTTTGAATTTCACATCGAGATTAATTAATTTCGAGTAATAATATTTACTTGTTAACGGCTGTATGGTGGCTACTTTTACACCCTATAATACTGAAATGCAAAATTCAAGGTAAATGGAATTTATTCAAATAAAATAGTTTTACTTTTTGCTGACTTTTTAATTTGAAATTAGATTCAATTAATTTTGAATAGATTAAATTAAAATAGGCCTACTTAATACTTTATACTTGGTTACTTTACAGTCAAGCGTATCCAACATAGTCTTATGGTAGAAATGCAAGGTTACCTCTAAATTAGTAATTGAGTTAGAGGCGTTTGTTTTGAAATAATGCTCACGCTATGATACTTACTTTTATAAATAGCGTGTGAAAGGCCTGCTGAGTGGTCTTGGGGGGGCCGTATGTGGAACGGGTTTGGTCTAAGTGGTCTTAGGTGCAAATACTGAGTGTGGTGACTTGGATGTAGTGGACCTACATGGAGTATGGCCATGGCTGGTGACAATTTACAACATACGTGTCACGTTACATTATAGTATGTGTATAGGTAACGCATAACACGTGACTAAGCTTCCTTTTAAAAAGTTTCAGACTTTGCTGTGATGGATGAATATGAAGGAAATGCCCGAGGCAAAGGGCCTTATGAAAAGGAAACCCTAGGTAAAGGGTCTTATAAGGAAGGTACCCGAGGTAAAGGGCCTTATAAGGAAGGTACCCGAGGTAAAGGGCCTTATGGAGAGGGAACCCGAGGTAAGGGCCCTGTTGGAAACCAAACCCGAGGTGAAGGGTTAGGGAATACTGGTGATGTGACCAGTCCAAGGGAAGGACTGGCACATACACATGTTGGAACACCCCAGGTTAGGGGTCAAAATCAGATCATGGACGATTTGTGTATGGAAAGGAGTGCACCACGCTCGAGGCAAGAGCATGGACACATAAGTTCTGATGAGAACCAAAGTATTGTGCTAGAGACTCGGAATCAGACGGAGAATGAGGAAGGGAACAAAAGAAGGGAAGGTCGTGGACGGCAGTCTTTAAAACGAACGTCACGGCGAAAGAGGAAGCACTATTACTCCACATCTTCGGAATCGGGAGGTGAGTCACCGTCACCAAAAAGAAGAAGGTCAAACGGAAGAGAAGCAGATATTATGTTAATGGATAAATTTTTAGCTATTTTTAACCGACTTCCAAAAGGAGGAGGTTCTCAATTCGGATGTTTGTATTTTTTTTTTTTTTTTTTTTTTTTATGTTTGTTCGGGCATAACTCCGTCGTTTCACAACCGATTTGAAAAATTCTTTTTTTGTTGGATAGGGTATACTTCCGAAATGGTCCCATTAAAATTTTATCGAAATCGGACTAGTACTTTTTGAAAAATCAACAAAAAACAACAAAAACCTAAAAAGTTTTCAACTTTGTCTACACCGATTACTCCGAGGTTTCTGGTCCGATTTCGATGATTCTTTTTTTGTTCGATACAGTTTATCTGCCATTTGATCCCATAAAATTTTCATTTAGTTTGGTGCAGTAGTAAATATTTTTAGCTCATTGTGTACATACATCCATGGGCGTTGTTTTGTTATTACCGGTGCTACGGATTACAACATTTTAGTGCACATGTAAGAAAATTATGTATTTGACAATAATTTGGGTTGAATAGTGAAACTAAAAAGGATAATATAAAAAACTTTTTCAAAAAAAAATGCAACCGACTTCAAAACAACCACAAAAAAAGTTCAAAATAACCTACAAAAAAACTTTTCTTTAGAAAGTCGGTGACACAAAGTCAATGAAATATAAAATAAAGTCACCGACTTTCGAAAGAAAAGTTTTTTTGTAGGTTATTTTGAACTTTTTTTGTGGTTGTTTTGAAGTCGGTTGCATTTTTTTTTGAAAAAGTTTTTTATAGATAAATGTAAGGGTTCAGATAAACCCAAAATGTCTTTTAACGCGAATGTGATACCGGAGTTTGACCCTTTATCTAAAGAACAAACTATCTTGACTTGGTTGACCAAAATCGAAGAATGTGCGGAAATTTATGGTTGGGAAGAAAAAGAAATCATTCATTACTCTCTGCCTAAATTAACCGGTGTAGCAAAAACGTGGTATCAGGGTCTAACTTCGATATTACATACGTGGCCAGAATGGAAAAAGAAATTGATTGAATCTTTCCCGTGTAGAAAAGACTATGCAGAACTGTTAACGGAAATGTTATCCAAAAAAGCAAAATATGGTGAATCACTGGAGAATTACTATTATGCGAAGGTAAACCTTTTAAGTAACCTATTAAATAAGTAAAATTGCCATGTTTTTATACCTTAATTTGTTAAGTATCTACAGTTATATCATATGTACATCTTTGGCCGGTTTTTACACATAATCGGCTACAACTATGAAAAAATATATGACAAGTATTAGTTTTTTTTTTATTTGCAAATCAAGTGCAACCTAAACTCTTGATATTAAACTCGAAACCTGCAAAACTTATGACTTTTTATACCCAAAAACGAATTTAAATAGTCAACCAAAATTACCTCGACTTTCTGCCAACATTAGCCACTGCTAATAACTCTTGGATTTTCGCTCTTACAGCCGTATAATTAAGAATTACGATAGGAAACTGGTTAAAGTTGACGGTTAAAAGATAATAATAACAAAAGGTTACGAATTTAGCCGTACAGGGCAGTGGCCAAAGTTACCCAATATTTTTTCTTTAAATTCATACAAATGATTTTTAGACATAGGGTTGTTCAAAATAAAATAAATCGATTGGATGTTTTTAACAGAAAAACGTGTTTTAATATCAATCATTTTTATTAAGTACCTATAACTGTAGATACTTAACAAATTAAGGTATAAAAACATGGCAATTTTACTTATTTAATAGGTTACAAAGTGAGTAGGGGCAGCCCTAGCACATGTTTCTTGGTGGCCAAAGTTGACATCTTGTGTTCGCAGAAAGTGATTGTAACATTGGTCGCTAAATTTCTAAGTTCAAAAGACTCGTTAAGATTTAAAAAAGCTCATCATGTTATTATCATGAATTCACCCAAAAACATATAAAAAAACTACTCATCTCGGCAAGTTTTCACGCTTACTAGGATCACAAAACACGATGCACAATTTGGTACCACTCGAATCGACTTTCTTTCGACGACCGTTGACAGCCAACTGAGTGAAGGTAGCAAGTGAACTTGCTATCAGTATTGCCATAAATATAACCAATTTTCCTTAACAGACTGTAAAATGTTGCCATTTGAGACAATATTGTCGTTACAACTTGTTTTGCTTATTTTTGCTAACTGGCCAATGTTAGGCTTGAAAACCAAAGTTGGCGGATTTCACGGTACTTAGAGGAATAGGTGGTAACCTAATAAATCCGCTAGGAGTCGTTGTGACTTCTGTCGAAGTTCAAGGACTGAAAGAAATAATAGACTTATACGTTGTAGAGGATTATGTGCTGGTAAATCCAGTTTTGTTAGGTCATTCCTTTACAGAGAGGCCTGACGTTTTAATTATTAAAACTCCAGATGACATCAAGTTCCAAAGATTACCACCAAAAAAATTAGATATTGTAGTGTTTACCGACACCGAAATCCCTGGCAATACGTTAAAGGCAATAAAAATCTGTACGCATGCTCAGCTGGACTGTGATATTTATACAGGGTGTCCCAAAACTCAACGTCAAGCCGAAACGGGGTGATAGGATTGATCATAACCATCACGAGAAAAATCTAAAAAAAATTCTATCCCATGCAGTTTGAAAATTATGGGCATTTTAAGAAAAACTTAGAAATTTGATCAAACTGTACCATTTTTCGGTTATTGTGGTTTTCCTTTTTTATTTTTGTTCATTTTAACTTTGGAAACGTAATCCTAAATAACATTTCTTGAATCCCAATAAAAAATAATGACACAATGGCCTCAAGTTTCCGAGAATTGAGACTATTTGTTTAACTACGAATTTAAAATTTTCAACATCCGTCGACTTTGAGAAGCCCTCCTTTAAAAAAAATTTACTAGAGTGCCTTGGCAAGTGGCATCAAAAGTTGGCGCATTTAATCAGGATTCTAAAATGGTACAATACTTGTTAGTTCCATACAATAAAAAAGAGTAAAAAAATTAAAACCTCAAGTAAGCCGATTTTTGCTATCTCATTTAAAATGTTTTTGATTCGCACAAGCTCTAGGTAGGTTCGTAATGTTAAGGCAAAATGATGAGAAAGATGGATAGTGGGTATGTTTGCACTGAGTGAGCGAGATAGATAATGACGCGACTTTAACCAAAGTGAAAAAAGTTAGTAAAATTAGTAAAATAATGAAAAATCTTGATCTCGTTTAATTTAGGTTTGATGGAATAAAAGTCAGGTAGAGAAATAACATTTTATACCAATAAATTCAAATTTTTTACCATTAGCCTCAATACAAGCCCTACATCTTCTTAAAAAAGATCTACTTATTTGTCGAGCATATCTTCGAGAGTTGATCTCCTCAGCTGCTTGAGAAATGCATTATCGCAGGTCGGCTATGTTTTTAATGGGCTTTGAGATCATTTTGCCTTAACATTACGAACCTACCTAGAGCTTGTGTGAATCAAAAACATTTTAAATGAGATAGCAAAAATCGGCTTACTTGAGGTTTTAATTTTTTTACTCTTTTTTATTGTATGGAACTAACAAGTATTGTACTATTTTAGAATCCTGATTAAATGCGCCAACTTTTGATGCCACTTGCCAAGGCACTCTAGTTCATTTTTTTTAAAGGAGGGCTTCTCAAAGTCGACGGATGTTGAAAATTTTAAATTCGTAGTTAAACAAATAGTCTCAATTCTCGGAAACTTGAGGCAATTGTGTCATTATTTTTTATTGGGATTCAAGAAATGTTATTTAGGATTACGTTTCCAAAGTTAAAATGAACAAAAATAAAAAAGGAAAACCACAATAACCGAAAAATAGTACAGTTTGATCAAATTTCTAGGTTTTTCTTAAAATGCTCATAATTTTCAAACTGCATGGGATAGAATTTTTTTCAGATTTTTCTCGTGATGGTTATGATCAATCCTATCACCCCGTTTCGGCTTGACGTTGAGTTTTGGGACACCCTGTATAAATGGTACGTTACGAGGTGCTGAAGGTCAGGAGCATTATTTGCTTCCTGGGCAGTACGAAATCAAGAAAGGAAGTGGAGCAGTCTTGATCTATAATATGTCAGCGACTCCCATGCGCATCACTAAAGGTACCCTTTTAACTCGTTCTCTACAGAGAAACTCTGTTTCATCGAGTAATATTCTAAATGCGTTCAATGTAACGTTTGGTGATGCTGAAATGAGGACCGCTGTCAACTGTAATCCTCGTTTAAATGAAGACCAGTCCCAGGAACTACAAGGTTTGCTTGCAAAGTACAGTAGTTGTTTTTCTAGCGGACTACATGACTTGGGCTACACGTCAGTTACCGAGATGACCATCGAACTCAACGATGCTGATCCGGTAGTTTACCGCCCGTATCGCATGTCATTTACTGAAAGGTAAAAAGTAAGAAACATGATACAGGATATGTTGGACAGTGATATAATTAGAGAATCATCATCGCCTTACGCAAGCCCGATCGTCATGGTCCAAAAGAAAACAGGTGACAAAAGGTTGTGCGTCGATTAAAGGGCGCTCAATAGAAAAACCAAGAAGGATCACTACCCACTACCCAGAGTAGAAGACCAACTGGATCTTCTTGCAGGTAATACCTTGTTTACATCCTTAGACTTAGCTTCTGGATATTACCAGATCCCAGTTTCTGAAGAATCTCGTCCTAAAACTGCCTTTGTGACCCCTGACGGGCAATATGAATATAATCGCATGCCATTTGGCCTAGTCAACGCACCATCGGTTTTTCAACGCACCATCAACAAAATTTTAATGGAAGCCAAAATAAAATATGCGATTATTTATATGGATGACATCCTCATTCCATCCAAGGATTTCAGAGAAGGTCTCCAGCGCCTGGAAGAGGTACTACAATTATTAAAAACAGGTGGGTTAACTTTAAAACTTAGTAAATGCCATTTTTTCCTGGACTCCATAGACTTCCTAGGTTTCGATGTAAGCGCCAGTGGTATCAGGCCGAGTAGCAAAAAGACGGATGCAGTCTCCAATTTCCCAACACCTAAAAATCAGCACGATGTGCGACAGTTTCTTGGACTTTCTGGATTTTTCAGACGATTTATCAGAGGGTATGCTGTGATTACAGCACCCTTGACCGATCTTCTTAAAAAGAATACTGCGTGGACTTGGGGTGACAGGCAAGAGGAAGCATTTACTAAGGTAAAAGAATTACTTGTGAGTCGCCCGCTACTTGCTTTATATGACCCGAAAGCCCAAACAGAGTTACATACTGACGCCTGTAAGGATGGCTTGGCCGGAATATTACTTCAAAGAAACTCGAACGGCGTTCTGCAACCAGTATCGTATTTCAGTCGTAAAACGAATGTTGACGAACGTAAGATGCATTCCTATGAGCTTGAAACATTGGCCGTGATCTCTTCTTTAAATCGTTTCAGAGTCTATTTGGTAGGTATACCGTTCAGAATCTTGACTGATTGCAATGCACTCAGGTCAACATTAGTAAAGCGGGACCTCATACCTCGAATCGCACGTTGGTGGGTTGTACTTCAAGAGTATGATTGCACTATAGAATACCGTCCCGGGACCAGAATGGCGCACGCAGATGCCCTCAGCAGGAATGCAGTTGAGAACCCGGTAAGTGATTCACATATTTTGGACGTTCTACCAATTGAGCAAGCTGACCAAAACTGGATCTCAACTGTGCAATCCGCTGATAATGATGTTAAGAGAATTAGAGAAATTTTATTGGATCCGTCCACTGAGGAGGCCATAGAGGTGCATAAAAATTATAAATTAAAAAATGATAGGGTTTTTCGCATTGTTGGGGAGGACTTAAAATGGTTTGTACCTAGAGGCGTGCGCTGGCAAATCCTCAAGATGAATCATGATGATGTTGGTCACTGTGGGTTTGAGAAAACTTTACATAGGATAAGAGAACATTATTGGTTCAGGAAAATGCGCCGTTTCGTGAAGAAATATGTCTCTTCTTGTCTGGAGTGCGCTCATCACAAGGCCCCTGGTGGTAAACGGGAAGGCGAGTTGCATCCTACAGAGAAGGTCAGTACACCTTTTCATACTATCCACGCAGATCACCTAGGACCATTCATAAAGAGCAAGGTAGGAAATTGTTATCTTCTGGTAATTGTAGACGGGTTCACAAAATACGTTAGCATAAATCCAGTTAGAAATACTAAAGCCTTAACTTCAGTAAGAGTACTGAGGCAATTTGTGAGTTATTTTGGAGTGCCAACACGTCTAATAACTGACAAAGGCTCGAGTTTTACCAGTAAACATTTTCAGGATTTTGTTACGTCCTATGGCATAAAGCACGTCCAAAATGCCGTCGCTACACCAAGGGCAAATGGACAAGTAGAGAGGTTCAACAGAACCATATTGGATGCTTTGTCAACTTCTAGTCATGGTGAAGATGATAAATCATGGGATGATCACATTTCCGACATACAGGTAGGTATTAATACGACAAAACATAAAACAACTCAGAAGAGCCCATCGGAGCTGTTATTCGGATTTAATGTGACCAGCAGGACAGAAGGTAAGTTAAACGACATCATCAACGAAACTCTCAACAGAACTCCCGTGGAAGACTTAGATGCGTTAAGACAAAACGCAGGCGAAAAGATAAGAGAACAACAGGTAAGAGACACTACTAATGGGGATTGTCTTAATTTTTTAAACATTCGATTTTATTCTATTTTCTGCAAATTTAGAGCATTTTGAGACACTAATTTGAGTATTTTTATGATTGGCTCAATAGTTTTTTTATTTTTAATATTTTAATTTTTGAGGTAGCTGACGTCACGATTGACCAAACAGTTGTGACATTGCCTCACCAGTGAATAATTTAAAAAAACTGCCTGACAACACAACGTCACTTTCTCTTGATAGTAGACGTCAGATAGCATCCTTAGTCGGGGAGCCCAGGAAGGGAATTTTAATGTGACTGACGCATCAGATTATCATAAAGGAGGATTCTTGCACCCTCTAATGTACCTGTACCAAGTATCAACCCTTCATATGGTGGGGTTTGTGTGGGAGAACGCGCCAGATTAGTAAAAAAAATCTATCCACAGAAATACTCGAGCGAGTCAGATTACGAAAAGGTAGATTAATTACATTCAAAAAATTGAATATCATTATGTACAGATGCCAGCAGGTCAACCTACCCGAATCTGTCAGATTTTACCATTCAAACCTTAACCTTCTACTCTTGTGATAAGGTTGAAATTTTATTAAAGAAATCTGACAGATTGTGATAGCTTGATGTGCTGGCGTCTGTACATCGAAGATGGCGGACATTAAATCACGACCGATAGTTGCGAACTAACAGGTAGTTCACCTTTTCTCCGTGATTCTACCGACATCGCCCCATGAAAAACGTTCAATTAAGAAAAAATGGAACGCGCTCGAGTATTTCGAGATAACGTTTTTTTACCAATAGAAATATGAATTATTACTTTGTGCCACATCCAAATCGTCAGACATTTTAATACGACACTTTTTAGATTTTCAACCGCTTGCCACGGACAGCCCCCTCGAGTTAATCGTCCGATTAATATGTATTGGTTATCAGAAAAAGAAAAGCGCGTTTACACTGTAAATAGCTGACGCGCCCGAGTACTTCTGTACAACTGTTTTTTTTTACAGTTTTAAAACTGTTTACACGCCCTCCCCCCCACTAAAATAGAAAACTTGTAAGAAACTTATAAAGAAATATTCTTTCAAATCCAATAGGTCGCCATGATGCTCGAGTAACTGCAAATTAGAATCCTGGCCTCCCCTACTATAAAAATACAATAAATTTTTGAAATCTTTTTTGAAAGGTTTTTTAAAACGGAAAGTCGTCGACGCGGTGACATTATTGTTCGCTTTCCTGAGCAATACTTTAGCATTAACTTAATGAATATACAAAGGTATCTAAAGCTTTGATATCTTACTTACATCAAAGTTATCTTCGCAACAGTAGGTACATTTTATAAACCTTGCAATATTACACGCCTACATCACGGCATCACTTTTCTCGCAAATCTTATAAAGAGATTATGAGGCATGTTGCAGAAATAATCATAAAATATATAAAAAACTAAACATATTCTTTGTTTACATTTTTGACATTTTTAATTTGACACTTGACACTTACATTTTATTTTCTGAGGCAACGATACAAAACGGTACAACCAAAAAAACGTCATTTGAAGGCCAAGGAAGGTCAAACGTATTTTATCAAAAATATCAATCAAATATGAACATTTTTCATTTTTGATTGGTTACTAATGATTAGTAACGCTATTCCTAGAAATGGTTTTTCAATTACAACATATTAAAAAAAATGAACAATGCCCATTATAATAAACACAGGAAACCTCCAACTCGGTATAAAGAGGGCGACTTAGTAAGAGTGGAAAGACAGGTACCACATGATGGTAAGTCACAGAAGCTTACTGTCAAGTATCAGGGTCCCTATCGCATAATAAGAATACTCCCTAATGATAGATTTGTGGTTGAGGATACACCTCTGACGCGTAAACATGGCAGAAAATACGAAAATATTGTAGCAATCGATAAAATACAACCCTGGATGAATTTCACTAGAGACTTGGAATCTGATTCATCAGGCAATGATTGCACCAGTGATGACGAGCAGATGTGTGTCCAAAACAAGGAATTGCTAATTAAATAATGGTTCCGTTAATTTCTATTTATAATGCTATTTTTTATTATTTATTTATTTATTTATTTATTTATTTATTTATTTATAACCACTTACAACTATTATTACAGGTATATAATCCAATGCAATAGTGAAGCAAACTTAATAATAACAATCTATAGGTATAACAACTTATTTTCTATAACTTATAACATGCAATGTCATCCTTGTAAATTCACTCCGAGTACACGCAAAAACGTCTATCTCCTCTGCTACAAGGTTAAGAGTGCGAAGTGCCCGCGTCAGGGGCGCCTCATTTAACAGATTTGTGCGGCCACGAGGCACAGCCAGCAGCTGCGGCCGCCGGCGCCGCCACACATATCGATCTGGTACACTCAAACACACTAATTCTAAAATGTCGGCGTTATACGTTTTGCCTCTAATTAATTGGAATATATAAGAGACAAGTGCAAACTCACGCCTAACTCTCAGCTCGTTGTACCCAACCATGCCTAATATAAACAAAGTTGGATACATAAGCGGTAAAAAGGATATACTCCGTAAAGCCTCAAATATAAAAATCTTACAAACTTATTTTGTATTCGCTCCAACATGAGACTATATTTAGTCTCATGTGGAGCCCAGATGACTGCGTTGCATTCTAATTGGCTTCTCACCAAGGTGTTGTATAAAGTGATAATCGCCGTAATATTTGTGAAACCACGAACAGTACGCAAAAGAAACCCTAAATTTCTGTAGGCCTTTTTACAACATTTTTCAACATGACCACGAAACGCAAGCCCCGCGTTAAGATTAACTCCTAAATCCCTAACCTCTGTAACCCTGGTCATCGGGAGCCCATCTATGTTGTACTCGTGAACAATAGGACTACGTGCACGCGAGAAAGAGATTGTGACACATTTTTGGATGTTGAATTTCAGTAGGTTTGCCTTGCTCCAAATAACTACACTATCTATGGCCTTCTGTAAGCGTGCACAGTCATCATCTCCCCTCACTGCCATGGATAACTTAAGGTCGTCTGCAAATAATAAACAATTTGCATCCTTAACGACTTTAGCCAAATCGTTTACCAAAATAATAAATTGCAGAGGCCCGAGGTTACTCCCTTGACTAACACCAGACCACGTAAAATACGGCTCTGACAGGTATCCCTCGTATTCTACGTATTGCTGCCTATCCTTCATGTAACTGGCGAAGAAATGAAGTAGGTGCGGGGTGAAACCAACAGCTGCTAACTTTTTGAGCAAGATGTCATTATCGACTAGGTCGAATGCTTTTTTAAAGTCGAAGTAAGCAGCGTCAACTTGCCCCCCACCATCCACAATCGGCAGTACATGAGCCATGTAGCTCAGCAGGTTACTGGTGGTGCTCCTCATTGGTCGAAACCCGTGCTGTGCATCTGACAGTTGCGCTCTCACTTGCATAAAAATGCTGTTATGAATAGCGCCCTCTAGCACTTTCGCCGGCGATGACAGTACTGCAATAGGTCTGTAGCCACTAACATTGTCGTTACTTATACCTCCTTTCGGTACGGGCACGACACGAGTGGTTTTCCATCTCTCTGGAAACGAGGCTGTCTTCAGGCAACTATTGAATATATGGAGCAACGGTTCAGCCAGCATAGATCTACAGTCTCTGAAAATGTAAGGCGGAATACCGTCCGGTCCCGCGGACCTCTTCGGTTTAAGCTGTTCAAGCGCACTTTGCACATCCTTCAACTGTAGTTTCTGCAGATCAATTCTCGCCGCTCCATTCTCACCACCCGCCCCTTCTATTGCCGCGTCCACATTCAACTCTGGCTGTTTCGCGCTATAGACAGAGTGAAAGTACTTGGCAAATTCTTTCACACATTGCTCACCAGTCAAAACCTCCCCATTTTTTAAAATCCTTTGTGGATTTCGACTACCCCTTTTGGACTTAACATATTTCCAAAATGATTTTGGGTCTTTCTGCAGTTGATTTTGAACCCTGTTGCTATGTTGCTCTTGTGCTAATTTGATCAACTGTTTTACTTTAGCCCTACACAGAGCAAACGCCTCGTAATCATCCTGGCTCTTACTTGCTTTGTACCGTTTGTGATGAATGGCCTTATCACGTATGTTGCGAATTATTTCAGCAGTGTAAAACTCGGGGTAAACATACTTGGAGCTTACACGACTTCGCTGTTTTTTGGGAACACAGTCATCTATAGTCGCGTTAATAGTTTCATAAAAGTAATTTAAACTCATTTCTAAATCTAGATCATAGATATCTGTCCAATCTATTTTCGCTATTGATGAGTATAAAGTAAAAAAATTAGCTTTATTAAAATTCCAACCTGCGGGTACAGAAGCAGAAGTCGACTCGCACGTGAATGAACCTAGGACCCGGCGCGCCCGTAGTTCGACAAACACATCGAGCGGCGGATGGTAAGCATCCACAGGCACAAGAGGCGCCCCTGCCTCGCGCACATTCACACTCCCATCCTTAGGAAACGTACTTAAAACTAAATCCAAACATCGATTATTACAGTTAACGATCGTGTTGCACTGAGTAAATCCACAATATGATAGAAAGTATTCAAAATAATTACACACGTTTATCGGACAGGAATACATATTGAAGTCGCCAATTACGACTATATCACTATATTTACTACAAAGTTGTTCTATAATCCTAAACAATATCATGTACTCATTCTCAGAACTGTTTGGCGGAATATAAGTAATACACAACAAAAATAAAAATCTACTTTGTAAATAAACCGATGCACAAACTAGTTCGAACACCTTTTCGTCAATGTTGACGTCACTCGGGTCGGGCACTCGCCGCAGCTCTAAACGCGGTGTGGCCACGAGAAACGCGCCGCCTTGCTTTCGGCCGTCAGCGCGGTCGCAGCGCAGTATTGTATATCCAGGTGGCACAATTTCTGCGTCATGCATGGATTTGTTACAGCCTGTTTCAGTAATAGCGAACAAATCAACTTCTAAAGATGATACACCTGCATAGAACTCTTCCAATTTTGTTCGTAAACCTCTCGCGTTTTGGTAATAAATCGTAATATCTGTGCTGGTTTTTTTATGATTTTTTGGTTGTTCTACGAAACCACACCCATTCACAGAATTCGATATTCACTGCCCAATTTTCAGATTTACATAAGGTATCATAACTGCTTTCAGGTACACCAATGATGAAAGAAGCATAATCCCTTTCTGTCTTATGTTTTATGGCTTCAACCGTGATTGGTACTAACGACCCACAGATCTTCTTCACGTATTTTTCCAGGTTTTCTACTGTTGTTTCCTTACAAAGGCGCCATACATGCAAAAACTTTTTACGTTCAGTTCCCTTTATGTCTGCTGCACTCGTGCTCCCACCTTTTTTTACTTCAGTATTTGGGTATCTACTTTTCCTCTTATTTACTGTTATCCAGTTGCCTTCCTTTGGATATGATAATTCCTCTGTTTCTGTAATTTTTTCAGACAGATTCCTTCCATTTATTTCATGTCCAACTGTACTTTTCGCGTCGATTCTTTCTTGTTCGTTATTAACATTGTTCCCTGGTTCAACAGTCGTTTTTGTGGCCCCACTTTCCTTCCTTTGAATATTTTTACTAACTACCTGCTTTTGTTTTCCTTTAGCAACATTCGCAAACGATATCAATGGTTGTTTACTTCCTTCTTCTTCCAGATTATTGTTCCTTGGGGATCTAGCACTGTTTAGGCAAGCTTCTAGATATACATTCCTCTCCGTTATTTTTTTTATTTCACACTTTAATGCATTCAACTCACTGTCCTTATCTCTCACTACCTCCATTGTTTTCCTGATTTCTCGTAATTCTTTTTCGGTATCATCAAACTTGTTTTTTAAGATAAGATACTCATTCATTTGTTGTTCCATCCGGGTATTCATTTCTTGGCGAAACATACGAAGTTCTTCTATCAGCTGTTTCTCACTGTCCATTACAACTTCTTCCTTTGTATGACGTCGACTACCGCGTTCCATGTTCACATAATTGTTAGGACTAACCGTAGGATTCTTTAATGATGTTACTCGAACTGGTGTTTCCGAATTATCACTTCTCGGGGTTTTGCACGCACATTCTGGGCACTTCCAATTATTTTTACGCTCTTGTGTAAAAGTTCCAACTTTCTCCTTAGTTGATACAAGGCACTCCAGATGATATAATTTTTTACATTGTTCTAGTGAACACTTTATGTATTCACTACCACTTATATCGGCATTACAGCCGTTACATTTAACACTCATTTAGATTTAGTAGTAGATTACTATATTTACAATAATAGACAACCAGAAACACGACCGCGCTCTCGCTCGCTCGCGCGATATTATATTTATAAGCTATTGTTACTATTATTGTTATGTGATTGTTAAAAGCGATGGGACTCGCTTGGAACAGGATGGCCGAGCTGTAAGGTCGTATTATAATTATTGTAGGTAGAAGTAAATACATATTAGTCAGTAAAAGATACTATGGTAAATATGTCAAGAACCGATTATTAAGTTTAAATGTTTTAATAATGTATTAATTAAATCTTTGTGAATATTCGCGTAATATTAAATTATTAGTTATTTAAAATTGTTAATGTAGTTAAACTGATTAATTAATTATTTGTTGGTCGCTTTTTGACTAACACTTCTGTACTGTGAGCGGTGGGGCGAAGGTTATAAACAACGTTTCGCCGCCATGACAGGCAGTTGCGATGGAACATCGAGTGAAGTAACAACTGTGAATTTATATTGTATTAAAATAATTTATCGTGATTCTGTGAAATTGTGTTGTGAGTGGAATAATAAACTTGTCATTTTGTGATTACTTCAAGTGTTTTATTCTGACCAATACAACACAACACTTATTTTTGTTCCACAACTTAAACTTTTCAACAACACATAACACAGCTTTTGCTTTACGACACTGTATCGCGAGCCACACGCAACGCACCGCGCACCACGCGCAACACACTGCGTCCACGCGCATTGCTCCGCGCGACACGTTCAACGCATCGCACGCCATGCGCAACGGCCCACGCGCCACACGTAACGCACGGTGCTCTGCGCACCGCGTCTCCTCTTGGGCTCGAACTGACTCCCAGCTGCTCCACATCGAACCTGTTCAATTTATCTCCCGGCGCCTCGCGCATGCTCTCGTTGTACATCTTGAGCACCTCACCCATTGTACCGCGTCTCTTCAACGTTGGACTCGAACTGACTCCCAGCTGCTCCACATCGGACCCATACAATTTATCTCCCGGCGCCTCGCATACCTTCTCTGTACCTTGTCATCTTGAGGAACTCGCGCAATGTATAGCTCATCTTGTGCAACCTTCCACATCTCGTGCGACCTAGCGCATCTTGTGCAACCTATATGCGACGCAAACCTTGCGTTTCGCATAGCACACATAGTACATCTTAGCACTCCTTGTGCCACCTATATGCGACGCACACCTTGCGTTTCGCATAGCACACATAGTGCATCCCAGCACACATAGTGCATCCTAGCACACATAGTGCATCCTAGCACACAGTGCATCCTAGCACACATAGTGCATCCTAGCACACATAGTGCTTCATCAATTCCATGCATTATTAAATAGTTATACATATTAATTTCTGTTTCTATAGGGAGGCCTATGTTCAGCAGTGGACGTTTTCCGGCTGTTGATGATTATGATAGGTTTTAAGTTCGCCATGAACTTGACAAAGATTTTTGCGTGACGTAAAACACGATGAATTAACAACCTGATTAGCTACCTTTGTTCCTTCAAACTGTACATTTTCACTCATTTAATTGTTTGACTATAATATGTCAGTCTGATTCTTTCTGAAACACCACCACAGATAAATTTTATCCACCGAGTTTACCCATTTGTTAACAGTCGTACCTTGTTTTGCTAAGGCAGGTTTATTAGGGTACTTAAACCAATTGTTTTATCCTTGTTTGTTAAGACACTTTATCATTATGAAATAATTTTGTAATTCGGAGGAAAAATTCGCTAGAAAGTTTTACTTTATACATGCATTGCGAGTCTTTCTTGTTACTACTACAAGATCAAATTAATATTTGCTACTCTTACTTATTATTCTTTCATTGTTTTATCAAAATACTTCTTTTGTTTACTTTGCGACTCATCTACACTATGGAATACTTGCTCCCATTTTCATCGACTATTTTAATCGTTATAAATAATTTAAATTCTATGTCATATTGCGACCTTCATTCGTACTAGTGAGGTAAAACCGATTTTAGATATTAAGAAAATCGAAATAGTACTTTTGTACGTCTTCCCTTGTCTTGTGGAGAACGATTAAAATCAATATTCACTTCATTCAAGAAAATACCTTCTTCATTTAATTTTTACTTTTCATTTAAATATTGTTTTGTGTCCACTGTGCGACCACATTTATTTTAGTATTTTTTTTTTCGCTGTTTATACTTAACTGTGAGAACCAATAATGCTTCTCTATTCATTGGAACGTCTCTCTCTCTCTTTTTTTTTACCACATTGTTCTATTTAAAATTTGATATGGGTTGTATAGATAGCCTTTTGGTACATCCCATTTTCACATATATTTTTTTTTAAACACGACACATTTGATCTTTCTTTTTTTTTTTCTTTACTTATGTTAGCAAATATAATACATTATTTTATTAAAGTATTTGCCAACATCTTAGACAGAATAATATTTCTAATCCGTTTATTTTACAATTATCTAAACCGTGCAATTCAGTCTTCTGTAATTAATAAGAAAGACATCCTACTACTATTATAAAGGCGAAAGTTTGTAAGTATGGATGTATGGATGTTTGTTACTCTTTCACGCAAAAACCACTGAACGGATTTGGCTAAAATTTGGTACACAGATAGTTTATAACCTGGATTAACACATAGGATAGCTTTTATCCCGATTTTATGTTCCCGTGGGATAATTTTCGAGTTGTAGCGGGTGAAGCCGCTGGCAACAGCTAGTAATATATATTATAAGTCTACTTAGACTTAACCTTGAGGAGACATTTATTATTTTGCTAAGGTTGACCTTCCACCGTCTGCCTGGCATATTGTCTCTTAAGAAACACTGCACGTGAGGTACATCATAATGGAAAAACGACCTGCCCTGACTCAACCTAAGGCGCATGTCACAGCTAGTGCTTCTAATTTTAAGATTGAAAAAAAATATTATTCTTCTGTAGATATTTACCTGCTATACATTGCGATAGGTTTAAAGTAGTCGACTCGGATCGTATAGATAAATCAATCAAAGAAATCACAATACCTCAAAATGCAAAATTTTGTAATTTTAATGCTTTTCCTTGTAATATTATTTTGATGTAAATATTCATTATTTTCTCGTTTTAAGAACTTTCACATGACATATTTCTGTCTATCCTTTTAACATCATAACTTAAATGTTAATATAATAATGTTTACTATTCAACAATGAAATACTCAACATTATTTTAGTTACCTACTGTGTACTTTGCACTTCCGAAGTAGTCTAAATCATAGTAGTCGGTACTTACGTGCACATAGCACTTTAATGATCGCTCACAGCTACATTGTTGTTTTGTGCACAATTGCACTTCAAAAATCACGGTCGCTCATAATGTCCCATATCGTCATGTGCACATAGCACTTCAAAGATTACGGTCGCTCATAGCGTCCAATGTTGTCATGTGCACATAGCACTTCAAAGGTTACGGTCGCTTACAGCAACGTAGGCTTAATCATTCTAATTCATTATGAAGGATATTATACAACATGTAACATAATTAACGCACACCCTCAGACACCCCAATTAGAATATTATGTTATAATCATCATACATATATTGAATTTTTAATTTAACATGTAAATGCATTTGTTATTAACTAAATTAGTTATTTTGCAGTAAGGTTTATTTTTCTATATTTTGTGAATGAATGACGGAATTTGCATTTATACAAATAAAATTGCACTTTTAAGTCTTGTTGCCTTGATTTACGGTCTATCTTAGTTTGTTTTGACTGTACAGACGTTTAGGGGGAATTTCCGTAGTTTGAATTATTTTTGAAAAAAAAAAATTACCTATATTAAAAATGCTAGAAATCGATTCAGTAAACGATTCTGAACAAACTAATTTCAGGATGTGCGTTAATTATGTTACATGTTGTATATTTTAAAATATATCATTTTCATTTATGATACTGTTAATAATTCAGTTTTATAATTATAACCAGACAAAATTAATCATCAGCACTCTCGCTAGTAGATGATCCACTACCTTTCTATTAAAAGAAAGCAAAAGAAGACGTATTTTGTCAATACTGAAATATACTCTTGTATCTTGACGTTCATTTTTTTTTGTGATAAAGGTGTATCATCCACCTCGTACTTATCATGATCTAAACTTTTCGTAACTCTATAAAGCCCTAAACATTTTGGTAGCATATGTTGCCCTCTCAACTCTCACCAAGTCTCCGACTTTTAATTCGAATGGCATTTTGTTTTTTTTTTTTTTTTTTTCATTATAATATGTATTCTTTTGTTTATCTTGTGACCTTTTGGTATAGGTACTCCTCAACGTCATCCCTAGATCACGAAATATTGAATTTTCTCTACGAAAATAAACGAACGAGCCTTACAGTAGTCACATAATATGATGTGTATTATCTTACATCTTACTTTTAGCTTTGGCTTCGGCTTAGACTTTGATTTCGAGTTTCACTTTAAACTAGACTTTCATATTGAATTAGACTTTCATATTGAATTAGACTTTCATATTGAATTAGACTTTCACATTGAATTAGACTTTCACATTGAATTAGGCTTTCACATTGAATTAGGCTTTCACATTGAATTAGACTTTCACATTGAATTAGACTTTCACATTGAATTAGACTTTCACATTGAATTAGACTTTCAAATTGAATTAGACTTTCACAGTGAATTTGACTTTTACTTTGAATCACACTTTCACTTTGAATTACACTTTAACTTTGAATTACACTATCACTTTGAATTACACTTTCACTTTGTTTTACACTTTCACTTTGTTTTACACTTTCATTTTGAATTACACTTTCACTTTGAATTACACTTTCACTTTGAATTACACATTTACTTTGAGTACGGCTCACTTTGAGCACGATTCACTTTGAGCACGACTCACTTTGAGCACGACTCACTTTGAGCACGACTCACTTTGAGCACGACTCACTTTGAGCACGACTCACTTTGAGAACGACTCACTTTAACTATGACCTTCATTTAACAATGACTTCACTTTGACCTTCATTTAACAATGACCTTCATTTAACAATGGTCTTCACTGGCCTTCACTTTGAATGACCTTCACTTACAATGACCTTCACTTTGACCTTCATTTAACTATGACCTTCATTTAACTATGACCTTCATTTAACTATGACCTTCATTTAACTATGACCTTCATTTAACTATGACCTTCATTTAACTATGACCTTCATTTAACTATGACCTTCATTTAACTATGACCTTCATTTAACAATGACCTTCTTTATCATGACCTTCATTTAACTATGACCTTCATTTAACTATGACCTTCATTTAACTATGACCTTCATTTAACATGACCTTCACTTAACAATGACCTTCATGACCTTCAAACTATGACCTTCATTTAACTATGACCTTCATTTAACTATGACCTTCATTTAACTATGACCTTCATTTAACTATGACCTTCACTTAACAATGACCTTCATTTAACAATGACCTTTATTTAACAATGACCTTCATTTAACTATGACCTTCATTTAACTATGACCTTCATTTAACTATGACCTTCATTTAACTATGACCTTCATTTAACTATGACCTTCATTTAACTATGACCTTCATTTATCTATGACTATGACCTTCATTGAACTATGACCTTCATTTAACTATGACCTTCACTTAACAATGACCTTCATTTAACTATGACCTTCATTTAACTATGACCTTCACTCTGACTTCGACTACCACTTTGGTTTCAAATTTAACTTCAATTTATTAGGTAAAATACGGCTTACTTAAACTTTAATTGGGATCGACCTAGGTCCGTGCAACTAATTCACTTAATATGCAGCATTGACTTCTAAAATCTATGTAGCTCTAGTTTTATCGTTATTCAAAACATGTTGGTTTCATATAGCCGTTAGATAATCTTAATATCAATATCTATTTCTCTTTCTCATTCAGTTTAGCATTTTCCTTTATTCTAGAATTACATAACATTATTTAAGTGATTCTTTTCCCAAAAGACCATTTCAGACACCGGCATGGTCCTCGTATGGCTTGAACAGTATACTGTCTGGACTATAAGAGACAAAGACTTTTCGAGTTTTCGGATGTTTCGTCTCAGAGTAGTCAGGTACAAAACACCAGCCACACCTAGTTTTAAAATATTATCTGCCGTGAAAAGTATTTTTTTACAACCAACTTGCAAAATAAATATCATCTATCATTTAGTTATCGTGAAGTTTGCTCTTCAAGATAATATTCGCATGAGCAATATGTACGGTGGGCTTCACAAATGGTACTACTAATACTATACTAGTAGTACTATAATAGTAACTGAACTAAAGCGGCCAACCACATCATGACGTGGACTGTACAATCATAAGAATTTAAGCTGTTTGCTTTAATACTGTTGTAAACAACAATCAAATCTTGGACTTCAAAAACAATGCCCCTCTCGTAGCGGCCTATGTTGTGCACATTGCACCTCAAAAATAATGTTCGCTTATAGCTGTTTATCATTATTATAATATAATGATTATATTAATAGTAGTTAATATAAAATTCGTGTTCGCTCAAAGCTGCCTACGTGGAGTGCACATACTGCACATTGCACTTCGAAAATGATGTTCGCTCATAGTGACTTATAACATGTGCATACTGCATAATTATTGCACTTCAAGACATTATCTACACTTTACATCTTAGCATATTATCACAACTTTACAGCGGTTTATATTTTTTAATATTTGTACTTAATTTTTAAATCTGTTGCTTGTGCATTTTAAATCTGTCGTCACAATAAGGTTGATCTGATTGTTTTACTATTTCATAATAACTTACTACTGACTATAATTACAATCAAAAGAAACGGAAACATAAATCTAAATTATGAAATAATTGTAATAAATATTAATTTATTGGCATGTTCCTCGATTTTTTTTTTTCAACCGAGTAATTATTTGATTTTTAACTTTTTGAGGTCAAATTCAGGGACAGTAGTACATTCCATTTTCACCCGAGGTAATCGTATTTGTCCGTCACATTCCAATGGTTTTTTTTTGTGCAACTAAAATGCAAGCACTTACCCCCAGTCCAGTAACGGCGAAAGAAATAAAAACCAAACCTGGATCTTTAAATCTGGCCGAAAATGGCGCGTAGCGATCCCACTTCTGATTTGTTAGCTACGACAATCGTTCGATTTGTTAGCTCGTTCGATAAAGTAAAAGTCCACAATCATTATTATTATAATTTTATTTCACTTTAACAACAATTACTTTACACTTTTTCGGCTTAACAACAATTACTTTACACTTTGATATTCGGATTATACAATTTTTCTGTTCGCGACTACCAGGGATTAATTCGACCTGCTCGGTTCGAGGCACAAACTAGACTGACTGTCGGACCTAAAATTCACAATTAGCTCAACTTTGACAATAATCAAATGTAGTGAGGGTAACGTAAAAAAATCATATTAAGATCGAATTAATCCTTTTGAATCGATATCGTTTCAACCAAAATGTTTTAACACTTTTAAAATAAACCATTAATTATTCCATAATTATTTTTACTAATTATGGTTATAAAAACAAACGATAAAATTTAACATAAATGTTACCATAAACAAAAAATTATACCAGTCTAAAATTAATTTTAAGTAAGTCATATTTAATTATTTTGTAGTATGGTAACACCGTTCTAACTGTTTGTCAAATAATAAAACATTAAGCAGTAAGTGTAAGATTTTGTCGCTTAACCCCTTTCTAGACATTGAATCTAAAGTTATTCGCGTAGGAGGACGTATTCAAAACTCAACGTTCCCGTACAATAGAAAACATCCTTTACTTTTAGATTCTAAACATCGATTAACAAAACTCATTTTTGAGAATGAACATCGGCGGTTATTGCATGCTGGGCCACAGCTGTTGTTATCGGCGATTAGAGAAAAATATTGGGTTATCAACGGTAGAAAGGTGGCTAGAAGCGTAGCAAATAATTGTATAGTCTGTAAGCGATTTAGATTTAAGCCTATAGTTCCTATTATGGGTAATTTACCCAAACAACGTTTAAGTCCAGGCACACCCTTTGAAACCTCAGGTGTTGATCTGGCTGGTCCTTTTTTAATAACTGATAGGAAAGGTCGCGGTTGCAAAATAACTAAATGTAATATGTGTTTATTTATATGTTTTGCAACCAAGGCTATTCATTTAGAAGTCGTTAGTGATTTAAGCACCGATACATTCCTATTGTCACTAAGGAGATTTATAGCTCGTCGTTCTAAACCCAGTTTATTATATTGTGATAATGCGACAAATTTCTTAGGAGCTAGTAATGAACTTAATAAATATTTGATAGTAAATAAAGATGAAATAAATAAGTTTTGTTCGGGTGAAGGAATGAAGTTTGCCTTCATACCTCCATACGCCCCAAACTTTGGGGGTTTGTGGGAAGCAGGGGTGAAGTCTGCAAAATATCATGTAAAAAGAATATTAGGAGATAGGCATTTAACTTATGAGGAACTTTCTATTTTATTTGTCCAAGTAGAAGCTATACTGAATTCCCGACCCTTGTTCCCTATGTCTTCCGATCCCAATGATTTCTCTCCCCTGACTCCCGGGCATTTCCTCGTCGGTAAGCCGCTGATAGCTCTTCCATCTCCAGTCCTGACCAATATTAACTGCAATCGACTTCACAGATATGAACAATTGGAACGTATGAGACAGCTGTTTTGGTTGAGATGGCAACATGAGTACATAACGGAACTTCAACATCGTACTAAATGGCGCAAACCTGCGAAGGAGCTACGTGTTGGAGATATGGTCATTATAAAGGAAAATAATTTGCCCCCATTGAAATGGAGAATTGGACGCATAGAGGCCCTACAAAAGGGCAAGGACGATGTATCCAGAGTAGCAGACTTAAGGACGGCTAGTGGCACTATCCGACGAGCTGTAAATCGTTTGTGCCCTCTGTTCGAGCCTGAAGCAGATGAGTTGAAGGATGCTCCTTCAACGGGGGGAGTATATTAAGGCTCACACCCCGCGGGGTGCGGGGAACCTCGGCAGTGTCCCTACTCCACGCCGCCCGAGGGTATAAAAGACGCGAGCACTGGCGCGAGCGTCGTCGGACCTCTAATATAAGCCTTTATTATACCTACGTAGCACATAAGAGTACATAATTATTATTGTAAAAAAAAGTCAAAATTAAAGTATCTAGTCGGCAATCGTGAGTTTATTTCAGCTCCGCACACTTATCCAAGCACCACAAAAAACCAGGCCTAAGGCCTAAACAAGACTTTAACTTTATATTTCTTCTAGCATTGTAGTAGCACTATGCACCCAGATATTGAAATAGGATCTTATAGAAAAAACACACCGAATGTAGTATCATTTTACCTACAAACGTTGAAAAGTTGAAGTTGTATGGGGTAGATGTTGTGGATCAAATGTCTCGATCAAATACTCTGACAATATCCCATCTTTGCGTTGGCGGCGTCCTTACATACCGCTTGACGTAGGTCCTCACTGGATATGGAAGGTTCGGGAGGTTCCTGTGTCGGATGAGGAAGGAAGAAATGCCTGGGTATGACCACTGTAAGGATCTCCCGGAGGACACGACGGAGCATACGGTGTATTACTGCCCCGCTCGGACACCTCTCGCGCCAGTCACTGGACGAAGCCACGTTGCGGGGCGAGAATAAGTGGGAAGCGGTCACCTCCTTCTGCGAAGCAGACTTTCTAGCGAAAGAGGAGGCGGGACGTGAGGATAGCGTCCACCTCACGACCCAGCCGCAGTGGGAGATGCCCACGGCAACGGACGTCGCATGACGATCTCTTGCCACCGTAGGCGCGAGCATGCGAACGGCAAGTAATGAGCGACTCGCTGTCCGATCATGGACCATGCCCGGGTCGACGGTTCGTTGTGTTCCACGCGCTCCTCAAAGAGCTGCCAGCAATATGACGGGGCCCCCTTAGAGGGCCAGAGCCTGCCAGGGTCGCGGGACTAACGAGCTACCGTGACCCCGGAACGTAAAGGGCTGTTGAAGGACACCGTGGATTTTAGTTAGTACAAGTCTGGCAGTCGCTACTGCCCCAAAAAAAAGTCTATAAAAAGCTGTTATAAAAAGTGTGAACTGGCGTAAGGAAACGCCAAGTTTTTTTTTTAGCGTTGTAAAATTATCAAATGAGTCCTCCCACCCAAGGCAGGGCAGCTTTCATGTAATAAAAACATTCCATAACAATTACAAGTTTTATTTGTTTATTTTACTTTACATTACTGTAGCAAAAATAAAATGGCCAAAATTTACCCATTTGGCGCTTCTAAGGGTATCAGAATGTTCGGCGCTTCTAGTGTTAATCGTCAACTATTTTTGACTAACTTCAAAAAAAGGAGGAGGTTCTAAATTCGTCGTAATCTTTTTTTTATGTATTATCCCCGATTTCTCAGACTCCTGGACCGACTTTGAAAATTCTTCTTTTTAAAATTAAATTCAGCGAATCAGTTTAGTTAGTTCGCATAAGTATTTTGATGGGCAACTACGGAACCCTACACGGTGCGTGGCCCGACACGCACTTGGCCGGTTTTTTATAGTTCATTATTTAATACATTATTGCTTCTTTCATGCATATTTCAGCGGGCTAATTGGCGTAAAAAATATGAAATAAAAGCATAATTAATACTGATCGTATTAATTTTACTTAACTAAAATGTGAGGCTCCTATCACTGTTATTATTTAAACAACCAAAAGCTACTTACCTATATGCATCATTTTTTATCATCTTCATTTTTAATGTACGTAATCACAAGTAACAAAAATAAATAAGATACGGAGCGCATACTGAACGGCCGGCGCGTGACAGCCGTTTGTTACGGCCACGTCGTAGTGGCCCCGCAGTTTTATACCTACACCGCGGAGTGAGCCAGGCCTGCTATAGCTGCATTGTTAACATCTTCCCTCGTCATCACACACACACACGCACACGCCACATTCATCTGGCTGCATTGACAACATCTTCCCTCGTCATCACACACACACACACAAACACACACACAACTCAACTGGCAGCATTGGCCGTTTGTAGCTAAAGATTCGTAAAGATAATAATAACATAACATATTATACAACATTGCTAATAAGTTTTAGATAATATGGACATTGAATCTTATAAAACATGTTACATTAACGTGTTGTTCTTCCTAAATAAAACAATCCCCGCCGCATGCACTTGCGGATGACGCAGGTCCTCACCGGACACGGACACCGGTCACCAATGCGAAGATCGCCCGGAGGACACAGTAGAGCATACGGTGCAAGACTGCCCCGCTTGGGCAGAGCACCGACGGGTCCTCACGGTGGGGATAGCCGGAGACCTCTCGCGCCCGGCATTGGTCGCGGCCATGCTGCGGGGCGAGACGGAGTGGGAAGCAGTAATGCTCTTACAGACAGCGTCCTCCCGCCGCACAAACCGTAGTGCCCGCGGCGTCGTACGTCGGCAGACGATCTCCGGCCACCGTAGGTGCGGGCATACAGACAGCGAGTAAAGGGCAACTCGCTGTCGCATGGACCATGCCCGGGTCGACGGCGCGTCGTGTTCCACGCGCGCTTCAAAGAGCGTCAGCAAACAGACGGGGCCCCCTCTCAGAGAGCCAAAGCCTGCCGGGGTCGCGGGACTTATTTCCTTAACTTGACTCCGGAACATAAAGGGCTATTGAAGAACACCGTGGATTTTAGTTAGTACAAGTCTGACAGTACCTCCCGCCCTGCCCGGGGTGGGAGGACTCAAGTCGGCAGAGTTAGCGCACGTAAGTTTATGGTGTTAATCATCTGGTAGTTCGAGTCAGTAGACCAACTTTGCAAAAATGAATACGTCTCAAGCTGAAATGTAAGTTTCTCGTTAGATTGTTTATTACATTACCATATTTTTGATAATTTGGGGCAGCAACCATGCACCTGCTGCGATTGGCGTCATCACATTGCACAATACTGCCCCCCCCAGAATGCAATATACAATGAAAACATTTTTCATTGTAGTGATTGGTTCTAATTTATATTCAATTATAAAAGTAACATAATAACGCACCCACATATGACTAAGACCTGAAATATATAACAGTGTCATTTAAGGTAGGCCAGGAACAGAGCTTTGTTTCACAAAATTCAAATTCAAATATATTTTTTATGGTTTAATATGGGGTCGTAAGGTTCTCGAATGGAGACCACACAACGGCAAGCGCAGCGTGTGACGTGACGATCTTATGAAAGTCACAGGATCGCGATGGATGCATTGCGCTTCCAACCGGTCCTATTGGAAATCTATGGAGTAGGCCGTGGTTCAGCGGTGGACGTCCTATGGCTGATAATAATAATGATGATGACATTGATTTAAGAGGTTGGATTTTTCAGATGCACGCAGGACCTGCGTGTGTTTTTTTCATAAATCAATCATTGTTGGCACCATTTCATCAGTAACCCAATGTAAACAACTATACATTGGGTTACTGATTTTACCAAGTGTTAATGCCAATTTCATATTTATAAAGAGATGCATGATCTACATTGATTTAGTTACCAATAATCGTAATCGTAAAGAACAGACGCATTTTATTTAAAATCCATTGACACAGTGCTAGACAAAAGTAAACCTAAACACCATAATCATATGGTCGATTACGAGCCGGATCGAGCCTCATTAGAAATTGACGGAGCACTCGACGTGAGAACAAAAGAACCGCATTCCAATGTGCGATAAGGGACCACCTGGTGTTGTTTTGCACGAAATTCTGAGAAACAGTCAATTAGTGTGTTTGCAAAGTGTATTGGTGTATCGTTTGAACTTTAATAACTTAGAAAATAGACTATTCTCGATAAGACATTGAAGTACATTTGGAAGTTTAATTGTGATTTACATTATAAACGATGACGTCTGAAGCAGATCAAGCGTTATGTGTACTTGAAGATTTGGCGTCAACACTCAAAAAGACCCAAATAAACCTTAAAAAGTGCCCAAAAGAACGTTTATCGAAGCCTGGATATTTACGAACTCGTATTCAAACGATTGAAGAGTATTGGGTATCATTTAAGAAAGCGCACCAAGAATTATTGAAAAGTACAACTCGGGAACAACGTGGAATTTTACCGTACTACGTAAATGAAGAATTCCTTCTCCATGAAGACTTGTACCTATGCATGTTAGGAGATCTTAGAGAAATGTTGGATGCATGCACTTCGAAGACGACCGACCGTGACCAACCTTCATGCAGCAACACATCGTGTGATGGAAAATTACGACCGAAAGTGATGCTACCTAACATACAACTCCCTCCGTTTTCCGGTAACTATGAAGAATGGCCTACATTTAAAGACTTGTATGTGTCACTAATTCATACATGTCCGACGCTAAGTGAAGTTGAAAAATTACACTATTTGAAGACCAGTATCACGGGCGAAGTGGCTTCTTTACTGAAAAACATTCAAGTGACAGGTGCTAATTATGTTCAAGCATGGGGAACGCTTAATTACCGATACGATAACAGACGCATCATAGTAAATGCATTAATGAAACGATTATTCAATCAGAAAAAATGTACTAGTCAAACGGCGGCACAGCTGAAGGCCCTCCTGGATTGTACCACCGAAGTTATTAATAGTCTGGAAAATGTGAAAGTGTCTACTGATTCCTGGGATCCAGTAATCATATTTCTGGTTGTGCAGAAGTTGGACCCGGAGTCCCACAAAGAGTGGGAGCAAACTGCCCACTCAGTAAATTCCCAAGAATTGCCTACTTGGAAGGAATTGCGTGAGTTTTTAGAAGTCAAATTCCGGACGCTTGAAATGATTTCCCCGACGACCACCAGCAAACCCAGCAAAGAGCGTGTTCTACATGTTACAGCAACGGATAATGATAAACAACAAAAACTATGTGCTTTATGTAAGGAAACGCACACACTGTGTCATTGCAGCACATTCAATAAAATGACAATTAACGAAAGAAACGAACACGTCAAGGCAAACAAATTATGTTTCAACTGCCTTGGGGCGGGACATTCGGTGTTCAAGTGCCGGATGCCAATGTCTTGCCGCACCTGTAAGAGACGACATCACACACTTTTACATCAACCCAAGAAGATTGATGAAGCGGCTCAAAATGTAGAAACCAAGCAACCGACTTCATCCAACCAAGCAGATGTAGAAGAAAAGAAGGTTCACACAATGGTTGCGTCTCATTATACCGCAGGGCAGAAGATATCGCTATTGGCTACAGCAGTAGTAATTTTGAAGAGTGAACACGGACACACTACTGTTTTAAGAGCACTCATAGATTCAGGATCTCAAGCATGTTTCATAAGCGAGAAGGTAACTCAGATCCTGAATCTAGAAAAAACACCAGTAAATCTAATCGTCTCCGGAATGGAAGCAATGAAGATGAAAGTCAAGCATGAGGTCAAGTTTCAAGTATTGTCACGATGGGAAAACCAATTCTACTTACCTATCAGAGCCTACGTGATGTCTAAGCCCTTGACTTCGAACGTACCGATGAACACCATGAAGGGGACTGATTGGCCGCACATAGCGAACCTCCAACTAGCAGATGCAAATTATTTTGAATCAGGACCTATTGATCTGTTTTTGGGTGTAAACGAATAGGCAGCAATTCTCAAGCAAGGACTCATTAAAGGTCCACCAGATACACCATGTGCTCAAAATACCTACCTGGGATGGATTTTAATGGGTGGAATAACAATCAAACTGAATGCAAGAGAAAAATCATTGACGGCCATGAAGCAAGAAATTAACATAGAAGATTTACTGACAACAATATGGGAAGTTGATACAGACACGAAAAGAAAACTTACCCTAACTGAACAACTATGTGAAAACATTTACGAGAAGACACACAAGCGAGATAAAGATGGGAAATACATAGTCAAGCTACCATTTAAAACAGAACAACCAAAATCGGTTGACGGCAACACAAGAGAAATAGCGAAGAGAAGACTCCTTCAGCTAGAAAAAAGATTCAATCAAAACAAAGAACTAAAGCAAGAATACACAAGGGTGATCAATGAATATAAAGAATTAAAACATACAGAAGAGGTACCTAAGAATGAAATAAATAATAAATCAGTATACTTACCTCACCATGCGGTGATCCGTAGCGACAAGGAAACGACGAAGACTCGTGTTGTTTTTGACGCCTCGTGCAAGGGCTCTAATGGAATTTCACTGAACGATGAACTCTTGTTGGGTCCAATATTACAGGATGACTTGAGAAGCATTATCATTAGATGGAGAATGCATGCTATTTGTTATGTTTCTGACATTCACAAGATGTACAGAATGATTTGGACAAATAAAGAAGATATCGATTATCAAACAATTCTATGGAGAGATAATACATCGGAAGACATCAAAGACTACAGACTTTTGACTGTGACATTCGGAACAGCTTCCGCACCCTATCTTGCCATAAAGACACTTATGCAATTGGCTGATGATGAAGGCGACAAATATCCCGAAGCAGCAAATATATTGCGTGAAGATTTTTACGTCGACGATGTAATGTCCGGGCACGATGACCTGCAACAAGCTATTCGAATTAGTCAAAATCTAAAGAAACTACTGCGTCTAGGTGGCTTCGAACTGAAAAAATGGCCTTCAAACAAACACACAACAACAAAACTATCGAACCAAGCGAAAGATCATCTAATGCACATCTGGAACTAAAGATCGATGGAACAATTAAAGCGCTGGGCATACAATGGAACTTGGGTAAAGACCAATTTGAATATAATCTGAACTTACCGGCTATCGGCAATGCAATCACAAAGCGAAGCATTCTATCCGACATTCAAAAGTTATTCGACCCACTCGGATGGATTGCCCCTTGCCTTGTTATGGCGAAGATTTTAATTCAAAAGCTCTGGTAGGAAAAGATTGATTGGGACGAAGTCTTGAATATAACACTAGCTGAAAAATGGGCTACAATACGATCCGATCTTGAAAATGTTAACGGAATCTACATATTTATGTAGATTCCGTTAACATTTTCAAGATCGGATCGCATCTATTTAGATGGATGGGAACATTGAGCTCTAAGAAAGATTCCATATAAGTACACGGATATTGCGATGCTTCTGTACAAGCCTACGGTGCTGTGGCTTACTGCCGAGTCACAAACTCAGATGGCACAGTGAAAAGCACAATCATTGCGGCTAGGACAAGAGTAGCTCCCTTGAAAACCATTTTGTTGCCTCGACTAGAGCTGTGTGGAGCTTTATTGCTATCCAAACTACTCAAGCAAATTAGGCAAGCAATGAGAATACCCACAACACAAATCTATGCTTGGACAGATTCTTCTATTGTTATCAACTGGCTACATGGAGATCCCAACAGATGGAAGGCGTTTGTGGCAAACCGCGTTCTCGAGATTACAACCAATGTAAGTTGCAGTCAGTGGCACCATGTTCAATCCCAAGATAATCCAGCTGATATTGCATCAAGAGGCATGTTAGTAGCCAATTTGAAACGTTGTGACTTGTGGTGGAATGGACCACAGTGGTTATCACACCAGAAGATACAGTTCACTAGACTTATTGTAACCCCAACGGACCTAGAGAGAAAGAAAAACACCTTACAAGCTCTGAAAGTTACACAAAACGACAATGAAGGAAGTAATAAATTATCTGCGCAACTCGAAATCTTTGATACACTGACTGAACTACTGAGAACTATAACTTACTGCCGAAGATTCCTGAAACAAAATAAATTAGAAAAAAACATAGATAGTACAATCACAACTGAAGAACTCGAACTGTCTCTGCAAGCCTGTATAAAATTAGAACAAGAGAAGGAATTTAAAGAAGAAATAGAAAGCTTAAAAAGAAAGAAAAGAGTTAAAAGCTCAAGCAAATTAAAATCATTAAATCCTTACCTTGACGAGAATGGAGTCCTCAAGGTGGGCGGCCGGCTCAGGAACGCGGAGTTGACTGAAGAATGTAAGCATCCAATAATTCTGGGTCGAAAAAGTAAACTTACCTATCTTATAGTAGCAGAAGCCCACTCTAAGACATTGCGTGGAGGTATACAGTTAATGCTCACTTACCTTAGATCCAAGTATTGGATAATGCGAGCGAAAATGCTGATCAAACAATACATTCATCGTTGCTTGGTATGCGCTAAGCTAAATGCAAGGGCGAGAACACAAGTAATGGGAGACTTACCAAGCGTAAGGGTGAAACCAGCACGAGCATTCCTCAACTCAGGTGTCGAATTTGCTGGACCATTCCAATTATTGATGAGTAAGGGCAGAGGAGCTAAAACTACTAAGGCCTATATAGCAATATTTATTTGCATGTCCACCAAGGCAATTCATCTAGAATTGGTTGGTGACCTGAGTACAGCAGCGTTTATGGGCGCCTTCAAAAGGTTTTGCGCCCGCAGAGGAAAATGTGCAAATCTGTGGAGCGACCAAGGACGAAATTTTGTTGGCGCTAATAAGCAACTATATGAGGCCTGGAAGGAAGCTAGTTTGCAATTTGATGATAAAATGGCTGAGTTACTTGCAAACGACGGAACCCAATGGCATTTTATACCGGCTTATTCACCTAACTTCGGAGGATTATGGGAAGCCGGAGTTAAATCCTTAAAATATCACTTGAAGAGAGTCCTCACTACAAATTTAACATTCGAAGAGATGATGACGGTTCTTTGCGAAATAGAAGCATGCCTGAACTCGCGTCCATTATGCCCAATGGACGATGACACCACGCAAGCACTGACGCCTGGTCATTTTTTAATATCAGAAGCACCAGTCACCGTCCCGAACCCAAATCTAAAGGACGCTAAAATAAGCAACTTGACACGCTGGCAGTACACGCAAAAATTGTTCAGTGACTTTTGGTCAAGATGGCAAAGGGAATACCTCACACGACTCCAGCAGAGACCAAAATGGTTAAAACGCGAAGAAGAGTTTAAGAAGGGAGACATAGTGCTGATCAAGCAAGATAACCTCCCACCGGGGAAATGGTCCATGGGACGCATCACCGACAAGCACCCCGGCCCTGACGGTTTAACCAGAGTGTATAGCGTAAAGAGCGGTGACACTATAACACCAAGCGATGTGTGACAAAGTTATGTGCTTTACCAATCGATACAGCACCTGATGAGATTATTGTTTAACGTTTCTAAAATTTAGTTTTTGCATGTATCCTATTAATTCAATCAGTTTCTATTATTTTTAAAGGACTATCTATAGTCCTTTGGTGGGCGGCTTATGTTAATGCCAATTTCATATTTATAAAGAGATGCATGATCTACATTGATTTAGTTACCAATAAACATCGTAAAGAACAGACGCATTTTATTTAAAATCCATTGACACAGTGCTAGACAAAAGTAAACCTAAACACCATAATCACCAAGATTAACTTGCCGACAGATTATTATGTTTTCATTTTTCATATAATTCTGCATTATTATTTCCTTTATTCATTTTTTATCACATTTTATACATTTAAAAAATAAATAAATTATGGAATCAGGCGTTACTTTGCGGAAATCCATGACATTAAAATGTTATGAAAAATATTTAGTTTTAATTTCGCGACAAAAATCCAGGCTTGTTGCAGGATGCAATCCCACCCTATGCAGTCATGCATATGCACATGCAGCAAAGGACCCACCCTCCCGCCCTCATGCATATGCACACATGCAACAAACGGAAAAACAAGCCATGCAATCAAACCTATACTCGACACGTGTTTCGCCCCTCCACGGGGCATCCTCAGGAGATGTTGACTCGACAAGCGCTCGGCCGAGCGCTTGTCGATTTTTGTCGCGGAATTAAAACTAAATATTTTTCATAACATTTTAATTTTATACATTTTTAAATATTATTACAAAAAAAACATTTAAAAATATAAAAAATAGGTGGCCACCAGCATCGGGAACAGGGTCCAAGCTGCCGGTGGTTAGGGCTCCAGAGACAGGAACCTCCTCACGATGCGCGCCGTGTCCAAGAGAACTGCTTTCTGCATCAAGCCCTTGAGCCAACTGCACAAGGAGAGCCTCTTAAGATGTTGGTCGAGGCTCTTCGAGATTAGTCCATTGACCGTAACGACTATCGGTACAATGACTGCTGAGTCCACGTCCCACATGTCAACAATCTCGTGAGCTAAATCAAGATTCTTGATTTTTTTATCATTTTCAGCTTTCACGAGGTTCTCGTCATGAGGGACGGTGATGTCAACAATCATTGCACGGCGCTCTCGGCGATCTACCACCACTAGGTATATATATCAGGCTTATTGGATACAATAGTCCTGTCAGTGATGATAGATTGATCCCAGTACAATATGGCATGACCGTTTTCAAGAACTGGGTCGGGCACATACCTATAGTATGGTACTTCAGTAATATAATAATAATATAATTCTGCATTATTATTAGTATACTTATTTTTTTTCGCCATGTCCGTCCGTCCGTCCGTCCGTCCGTCTGTCCGCAGTTTAGCTCAGAGACGCACAGTAGTAGAGAGCTGTAATTTGGTGTAAATATACGGATTTGTTGTGCCGAAAAAGTGGTAAAATAAAATCTCGTAAAATATTTTTTTTTAGTGTACCTCCAGTACTTACACGTAAAGTGACGATTTTTTTTTTCTCGCGGTCCCCTTAGTGTGGGGTATCATTAAATAGGCCTTTAAAAAATAATGATAGTTTCCATTAACAATTTTTTGATAAAAAAAATCGTTTGTGAAATATTAAGCTTTAAAGTGCTAAATTTTGCTCGATTCGAGTGTCCCCCCCCTCTACCAGCTAAACGGTTATGTTTGGGGGTGTGAAAAAATTCACAATAGTAGTATATATAACGAAGTTTAAAAGAAAATTATCATGACTAAGTAGGCTTTACAACTTTACGAGTAATAGTCGACCAACTTATAAAATGTACTTGAATATCATATTTTCTTAAACAAAATGTATCAGAGACAACTGCAAATGTAAGTTTGTCAACTTTATTTTTACAGCTTTTATAGGTATGTTTTTTGGGGATAGGTAGGTTTTTATCGTCAACTATTTTTAACTAAATTCAAAAAATGGAGGAGGTTCTAAATTCGTTGTAATCTTTTTTCTTATGTATTTAAGACTCCTGGACCGATTTTGAAAATTCTTCTTTTTAAAATAAAATTCAGCGAATCAGTTTAGTTAGTTCGCATGAGTATTTTGATGGGCAACTACGGAACCCTACACTGTGCGTGGCCCGACACGCACTTGACCGGTTTTTTATTATTATTTTTATTTATTTTTACACTTATTAATTAATTTTTTAAATATTTTTATAAAAAACAAATTAAAAAAAATTAAAAATATAAAAAATTGCAGTCCACCAGCATCGGGTCCGGGCTGCCGGTGGTCAGGGCTCTTGAGAGAGGAACCTCCTAACAATACGCGCCGTGTCCAAGAGTACTGCCTTCTGAATCAAGCGCTTGATCCAGCTCCCAGCGAGAGCCTCCTCAGGTGTTGTTCGAGGCTCTTGGCAATTAAGCCACTGGCAGATACGACTATCGGCACAATAACTGCCGTATTCACGTCCCACCATGTCAACAACCTCGCGAGCCAGATCAAGATACTTGAATTGTTTATTCTTTTCTGCCTTCACGAGGTTCTCGTCATGCGGGACCGTTATGTCAACAATTATTGCGCGACGCTCCGATCGATCTATCACCACAATGTCAGGCTTATTGGCAACAATAGTCCTATCAGTGATGATAGGTCGATCCCAATACAACGAGATATTGCCATTTTCGAGAACTGGGTCGGGCGCTTACTTATAGTACGGCACCTCCGATTCCACAAGATTGTACTTCAAAGCAAGTTGCTGGTGGATAATCCTGGCAACAAGGATGTGTCTATGCAAATACTCGCCGTTAGCCAGACGAGAACACCCAAAAAAATATGTGTCGAATCGATTCTCCCGGACGGTGGCATGCCCGACATATGTCAACCGTACCATCCTTCACAATGTATTTCCGGTAGTTATTCTTCATCATAACTTCGTCCATAATTGCACAGACAAAACCTTCGGTCTCCCCGAACAGGTCACCGAAGCGCAACCAGGATACGGACGCTAAAAAGTCTACATCGGGACTATGTAATGCCCGGTAATAGCGTCCGTGAAGCTCCTTGCTCTGCCATACCTCCTTACGATCATTAGTGTCTAATACTTTAGGTTTGCGCCAGTTCTCGTTAGCCAAGGAAAGCGGAGTAAGACCCCTGTCCACTGTGACTTCATCTCGGTGCATCCCCACGTCGGCTTCTAGGAAATATTCCCTGAGACTGCATACCTAACAGGGTCGTAGCATTTAAGAAGCCACGACCCCCGCACTTCCGTGGGATATACAGTCTCATCAGCGACGACCGCGAGTGATGCATCCGATTTGCAGTCAGCAGTGAACGGACTCTCCTATCCAGGGCGTCAAGTTCTGTTTGAGTCCATTTGAGTATGCCGAAAGAATACATCAATACCGGCATGACCCAACCGTTGAAAGCGCGCACCTTATTACCACCTGACAAAAGACTGTTATGTACTTTATTCAGGCGGCTAAAGAAGCGCTCCTTCAACGATTGCTTCATGTCAGCATTATTGATGCCTAATGCTTCCGACATACCCAAATATTTGTAGGTCTCTGTTGAAGAGAGGGATCTAAGGTGTATGGAATCCGAGAGTTGAGTTCCCTCTGATTCCATAATCTCCCCTCGCTTCACATGCATGACTGCACATTTATCCACACCAAATTCCATCCTCATGGCGGTACTGAAAGTTTCTGTTACCTTCAGTAGCTTCATTAGTTGCAAGTTGTTGGGGGCAAAGAGTTTCAGATCATCCATGTAAAGAAGGTGAGATATGACCTGACCACCTCTCTTCAACCGATATCCTAGCCCCGAACCCTTCAGTAATGTACTGAGTGGGTTCAAGGCCAGGCAAAACCACAAAGGACTCAGAATGTCACCCTGGAATATGCCGCGCTCAATCCTTATCGGTTCGCCCCTACCTCATATCTGTTGACATCCTGGATAGCAAAGGACTGTCTTCCAAGTCCCCATACACGACAACAGGAAGGTACGTAGAGTTATATTAACTTTATACAACTCTAGCACCCTCATGAGCCATGTATGGGGTACCGAATCATAGGCCTTCTTATAATCTATCCAACATGCGGACAGATCCTTTCGGGAGCGGCGAACCTGTTGGCTAATGGCCATATCAATGAGGAGGAGCTCCTTAGTACCGCGGGACCCGTTCCTACATCCATTCTGAGAAGCAGACATGATGGAATTAGTCACAATATGTTGATTGATTTTAGCTCTCAGAATGGATGTAAGAACTTTATAGACCGTTGGTAGACAAGTGATCGGTCTATAATTTTTGGGTTCCGCAGTACTACCTGATTTATAGAGCAGGTGGGTCACTCCTGTTGTTAAGAATTGGGGTAGCGACCCTGACTCTAAAGCTAATTGGAACTGGGATGCCAGGCGAACGTGCGATCTTTTGATCCATTTAATCCAGAAGTTGTGCAGCCCATCCGGCCCTGGAGATTTCCAGTTCGGCAACAGATGAACTGCACAAGCTACGTCTTGGGGGCTGATGGTGATAGGCCCCATTTCTGGAATGTGATCGCATGCTCGCTCAACATCCCTGATCCAATCGCCCTCAGTGTGACTGACAGGCACCGAACAGATGATCATCATCCGGCAGGGGCGTGTCAGCCACACCTTGGTCCGGTCGCTCCCAAGCCCTATAGACCCACCTTTCATCGCTTTGGAAGGTGCGATTCGAAGTGTACCGCTCCACTCGTCGCTTGTACCGACGAATACGGTTTGCCCATGCACAAATCTTCTGCTTCAGGAAGTCGATACGTTCTGTGACGCGGGCCATATAATCACGAGGATCGATATCGATTCCTGTGAACGCCCGCCTCACAAAACGCATCACTCTAGGGCGAGTATTACCCTCCCTGAAGCAGTGCAATTTGCCGATGAGTGCTCTAGCCTCACCGATACGCCGCTCAATCCTGCACTGCCAAGCTGGAGCTGCTGGTTTTGGTCGCGTAGCTCTGTCACTGTCAGGGAATTTGACGTGAGCTACACGACACGCCTCTACAGCTGCACAGTACAGGATTGAGTGGGTATCAGCAAGATCCTTACTGTTGTCAAAACAATTTGACAGTTCTGAGTCTAGAGCACACGTCATAAGCGCCTTGTTTTTATTGTGCATTGGCAAACGAGGTAAACGTGGTCTAAGTTCCGGTGGGATGGAGCGGTACTCCCGAAACGCACTCTCCAAAGCGCTCCTCAATTGTGCGTTGCATTGGGTACTCACGGATATAACTTCGTCATGATCCTCTTCACAGTCACGATCGGGTCGCGGTGGCATACCAGAAGAACTTTGTTACTGCACCGCGATCATTGGCGAAGCAGGAATAACTCGGTTACTCCGTGAATCCGAGCGTAGTCGATCAAGTACGGTGTCATCCAGCATACAGTTACGCTGAATGACCCGCACCTGATCCGAAAGTCGTTGCGCCGACACGCTGATACCTGGCTCAAGCACTTGAAACAGAGAGAGCATCCGACCACGGTACGCAGTCAAGCTGCTTCCCCCCTCAGTAGCCCCATAATATGCGCGTGTCGGATTTATTTATGATACATAGCCCTTATTTAATTAAAAATAGTAATATATTTAAAACAACAATGATCTGATTTCCGAACGAAATCAGTTGATAGTCAAAGGAGATGGAAAGTTCAAGTATGTGGAAAAATTCAGACAGCTATAGAAATGGGACCTAGCACTGTATAACGCTGAATAGCTAAATATTCATATTTCACATAAAAAAAGTTTCTAAAACTTGTTATATCTTCTTAATCATGTGAAACGACAAAGATGAAAATAAATAGAAAATACTTAATTTACGCTTTTTATTTGGGCAGACCTTTCCCTTACAATTATCGTTATAAACAGACACACCAAAATCACTGCTCCTCGCTTTTATATAGCTCGCCGGCTGGCGGCTATTTCACCCCCTCCGCTCAGAATTTGGCAGGGATGGCTCACGTGGTAGGACAGTGACGTGGCGAGCTGGACTGCTGGCTGGCTGGCTGGCGTTGGCAGGCTTGCCTGGCGTTGGCTGGCATCGCTGGCGACATCTGGCGTTACAATCGGCCATCCTGGAACAATTGCTCCCGCAATGGGAACAACAAAACAGTGATTACAAGTCAGCTCAGAGCAAATGGCATATCGATAACATGGACTATAATTTAGCTGTCTAGGAGATCTACGAGATCTTCGTTTTCCTACTGTTGATTCACACTACTGGCGCTATCGGGTTTATAAGCAATGCTACGATATGGTCGTAATAAATCAGCGCATATTGGGCCTGTGAACTTCTTGTATCCTCTAAGACATTTATATATTACAGCTATTATATATTACCTAAATCCTTAGGCAATAACACATGGGCCAGAATATAGATCATCTAACTTAGAATTAACCACGGGCTGGAATTAACCTTATTGCAGCAAGGAGTTTGAGCCTGGCAACAAAGTACGTACTTACTAACTGTACCTAATCGCTTTTTTTTGTAAATGGTGCTGTTTTTACGCCTTTTATCGCAGTAACGTTTCATTTTCTTGCTAGCTGTTCTAATTCGATTATAATATAGCCCTATTGCGTCTAGATCGCACTGACTCATAAACCAAGTAGGGATGGAAACATCACATTCAGATCTACCTACACGAGCAAACATTAACTCGTATAAATTATAGCCTGCTAAATCATTAACAGTATTATTAATACTCCATATGACTTTGGTAAACTATTGTCCCAAATAAGAGAGGCCTCGCTAGGTTCCGTGGCTCTCAACGCATCGAGAATTGTGCAATTAGAGCGTTCTACCTGCCCATTACACCTAGGCCACGCAATAGCTGTTAACATGTATTTAACTACACACGTACAACAATAGACAAACTTGTAATTTATCTAGTAAATTGTAAAAAAGCAAAATTTGTGAACCTCACCAGGTAAAACATGTACGGACAAACTAAATTATAAGAACTTGCATGCTTAATTTGTGTGTAAACGCATGTTTTGAACAAATAAAATATCTTTATCTTTAACTGTTTTTCTGTTGCGAACTTCTTAAAGTATCTACTGGTAAAGGCCTTACCATGGATAGAAACTACGTGATCTGGGAAACTAAGTAAACTAGAAATGCGTTTAAACTCTAATAATCACGAAAACTGAATAAACCTTAGTTTAAACCTGGACTACCAAGTTCAGGCTTATCTGCGGAACCGCGGTTTAAATTTCTCCGTATACAAAACATAGATTAAACCCTGACCTGACCTAGTGCCTTTTTTTTTTTTTTTGAACCATTGTCTAAACAATTAAATCTACAATTTTTAAATACATTTTGGCTGAAATTAACATAAAATCAACAACACAATGAAAAAGTTACTATCAGAAACTTTCACACACATTTGACAGCTACTACTGTTAGACCATGGTTTATCACAAAACCACGACATGTAATAACGTTTGTGCAAACCGTTTTACGAGATTCAATCCTGGGTTTTTAGTTAAACCCTTTTTTTTACGCGCTTTTATTTTGTAATAAGACGGTAATTGTCTTTACAGAATTGACGAATTGAATTACGTGTAGGCTCAGAAACAACGAATTTAGAGAAAGAATTTGTCAAAACTAACACTTATTGGCACCCCTTTTTAATTTTGCTCAAAATGGCTCAAATTATCGATGTCTACCATTTTCATTGGTTTAGTAGTAGGTTTAGGGATTCGATGTAATTTGCCTTCTTTTCAACCGTATTCTGTTTTATCGTACGCACAATGTAAACACGACGTCACATATTTCCTATATGTAATGGCCATCGTTTTGATGCATTTGAAATATTTTCTACGCGCGAAATTTGGCACAACTGATCGGTTATCGTAAAGCGTTTTACGAGACAGCCCATAATTATTTACAGTATCACTATCTGTGCACCCACTTTACAATAGATCAATATACGTTGCACTCTTCGAAACCAACAGTTTACTTTTAAACGGAACACATTAACGGCATCTATCGGATTCCTGCACAAGGCGTTGATATGCTCTAAGCGCTTACCTGGTCTATAAAATAGTCAACGGCAATTTTGAAGTCTCGAATTGAAAGTCACCAGTAGGCAATGCGTACAATAAGATCACGTTAGTCATTGTATCGCGAACTGCACTACAATCCGTAATTACACGGACATTTTTACACAACACAGATTCTAAAACTTCGTAATAACGCTGTGAAAAACACTTTTTTTTTTTACTTGTAACGCAACTAAAATACAAGACAGAGCTCAAACTACCGCCTATCCGTATTAGTAAAAGAATACTTGCTATGGGTAACTTGCATGCATCCGTGTGAATTTCTATTGGCAAAACTAAGATTTTATACCTGTTTACGCACAAGATTGAAATTTCTTTAGTGAAACTCTGTTGTGGATTTGGATATTCATTATAATTTTTGAAGAAGAAGAAGTCGGTTAACAATTTTTCACAGAGACAATTTTCAAGATGCCGAGCAGATTCGGTGGAATAGACAATATATTTTTTTTTGTTTCGGCTTATGAAATAATTAGGGACTACAGACGAGCTTGCACTTTTTATGGGAGTTACGCGTGAACATATCCTCCCCCCGTTGAAGGCCTATGTTCTTCAACTTAGAAATCTTCAGAGGTAGGCAGGGGACACAGCCGAACGAGAGATCGACGCACGCAGCCTCTAGTTGTGTCGACGTCCGCTACACGAGGAATCCCGTCTGGTCCAGTGAAAAGCCTGGCAACACGTCCAAGACGCCAGCTTAGGGGTGGTACGTTGTCTTCATGAAGAAGGACGAGGTCCCCAATGTTTAGCTTCGTTTTGTTTGACTTCCATTTTGTACGGAGTTGAAGTTCGGATATGTATTCTTTCTGCCACCGGTTCCAAAAATCTCGCCTTATCTGTTCAAGGCGTGCGTACCGTTGACGGAGAGTAGTCTTGCAGCCTTCCTGATTTGGAGTTGGAATTGCGGTGAGTGGTCTGCCTATTATGAAATGCCCTGGGGACAAGGAAAGGAAATCGTCAGGGGATGACGACATTGGGCACAAGGGGCGACTATTTAGTACTGCCTCCACTTGTGCGAACAAAGTACAAAGCTCTTCAAATGTGAGATGAGTATTTCCCATGACTCGTTTAATGTGAAATTTAGCAGCTTTGATACCAGCCTCCCAGATTCCCCCAAAGTGAGGGGTATAAGCTGGGATGAATGAAAATTTAATTCCTTCTCCAGCTGCAAATTCAGAAAAAGATTGGATATTTTGATTAATGAAATTACCGATTTCTTTAGAAGCGGCAATGAAATTTCGTCCATTGTCGGAATATATCTCCGTTGGTCGGCCACGGCGGGCAACAAAGCGACGGAGTGTCATTATGTATGACTCTTTACTCAAGTCGCTGACTGGTTCCAAATGAACGCATTTAAAACGCAGACAGATAAACAAGCATAGGTAACATTTTGATACTTTAGCACCGCGTCCCCTTTTAGTTAAGATGTAAAAAGGACCGGCGTAGTCAACCCCAACCGATTTAAAGGGAAAATCAACTGAAAAATACGATTAGAAGGTAAATTTCCCATTTTAGGAATTAAAGTTTCACCACGAACACGCACACAGGTGACACATTGCCTTACAACTTTTCTAGCAAGCTTCCTGCCATTGATAGGCCACACAGATTCTCTAATAGTTGCTAGCAATAGCTGCGGACCAGCGTGTAAATGTTTTAAGTGTTCGCGAATAAAGTAAAGTTTTACTACATGATGCGCAGAGTCTAGAAGCACTGGATGTTTTTTATTAAATGAATAATCGGAATTGTTCAATCTCCCCCCAACTCTAATTAATTCAGATGTAGGGTCAAAAAATGGAGATAAGCTTAATAGCTTTGATTTTGATTGCAATGGTGTGTTTGAAAGCATCCTCTTGTATTCATTAGGAAAAGATTGTTTTTGTATGATTCTACAAATAAAATTAAAAGAATTATTTAATTCATTGACTGACAAAAAGCCCGATAATTTATTTTGTTTATTAGATGGTTTAGAATTATGTAAAAATCGTAAAATGTACGCAAACACACGCTGTAATTTATTGAAACTTGAAAAATCTTTAAAATCGAATGTTGACTCGGGTAAATTAAAATAATGAACTTTTGTTTCAGGTAAATCTATAGTCTTATTTTGAGGTAGCCTTGGCCACTGTGTTTCATCATCATATAGATAGGGAGGACCTTGCCACCACATAGTATTGTCGCGGAGCTGGCAAGCGTTCATACCTCGTGAAATGAAATCTGCAGGGTTAGCGTCAGTAGGAACATAACGCCAGGATTTAGGATTTGTAAGATCTAGTATTTCAGCAATTCTATTTGCAACGAAAGTTTTTAGTTTGCTTGGGTCATTATTGATCCAGCATAATACGACACTAGAATCACACCAATGCGTTATTCTTGTAGGGGTGAGTCTCAATGAATCAATAACAGAATTAGTCAAGTTTGCTGACAGTAGAGCTGCACAGAGCTCGAGGCGAGGTATAGTTGTTGGTTTTAACGGAGCAACCTTGGACTTTGAGCATAATAACCTTACTGTTACCTCATTATTTTCGTCCAGTGATCTCATGTATATGCAAGCCCCATAGGCAACTTGTGAAGCATCACTGAACGAGTGGAGTTCAATTAATTTAGGTGAATCGCAAAGGACTTGACGTGGAATCTGTAGATCTGCAAGTAATGGTAAGTTTTTAGAAATTTCATACCAACTTTCTTTTAAATCATCAGGGACAGGCTGATCCCAGTCTGTGCCCTTCTGCCACAATTTTTGAATTAACATTTTTGCTTGGATTATGCATGGACTTAGTAACCCAAGTGGATCAAAAATTCGAAACGATTGTGAAATTATGTATCTTTTTGTAATAATATTATTTGAATTTATAGTATTTATTTTTACAGGTATATGGAGCGTGTCATTCTTTGGATCCCAACCGAGGCCGAGAGTGCTGGAAGATTCGCTTAAGGTAAGTTTTTCTTTTGTGTTAATTTCGATATTATGGTGTAGTTCCGGTAAATTAGTTTTGAATTTCCGTAAGGGAAAGCATGCTGAATTTAGAATAGAGGTAAGTGTATTTTGTATGTAAATTAGTTGACTTTCGCTATCGGACCCCGTGATGACGTCATCAACCAGGAAGTCATTTTGTATTATTGTTTTTATTAGTTCATCATCACATTCTTCTCCCACTTGCCACAGACATTTAGTGCTAAGGTAACTGGCACTTGCAGTTCCGTAAGTCACAGTACCTAGACGCAAAGTCTGAATAGGCTGAGACTCGTCTTCTCTCCACAGTATTAATTGGAGGTCACAGTCATTTTGATCCACAGCAATTTGCCTGTACATTTTGGCTATGTCACCAGTGAGAATGTATTTGTATTGACGTGCTCTAACCAAAATGGAGAAGAGAGAGTTTTGTAAGTTAGGTCCTACCAATAGAATATCATTTAGAGAATATCCAGATGAAGTGGGAGCGGAGCCGTCGAAGACAACTCTGAGTTTAGTTGATTCGCTGTCTTCTTTAAAAACAGCATGATGACCTAAAAAATATGAAGGATTTGGAACCGAGATTGGTGACTCTGAAAGATGTCCTAAATTTGAATACTCACGAATGAATTCTACGTATTGTGACTTTAGTGTCGAATTTTTTCTAAATCTTTTTTCAAGATTTAGCAATCGTTTTTTTGCTTGGGTGAATGAATCACCGAGACAGTTTGGGGAAACCTTTAGCGGCAACCTGACACAAAATCTGCCGTTACTCAATCGAGTAGTGTTATTTAGAAAATGTTTTTCGCAGGCTATTTCGTTGGGAGTGAGGACCTTTCTTTGGGGAAGACTCTCAAGCTCCCAGAACTTAATGAGCATTTCATGTAATTTAACGTTTGAAACAGTGACATGATTACAATAAATATTTTGCTTGAATTTTGATGTACTAATAGGACCGGCTATAATCCAGCCCAATTTAGAATTTTGTAGTTTAGGATTGTGGGGCCCTAGGGAACGGGTTTCTCCCACTAAGAGGTCCCAGAAAATATCTGCGTCTATGAGAACCTCAACGGCAGCTGGTTCATTGAATTTTGGATCAGCTAACATAATGTCGCTTGGAATTTTGAGGTTTTGAATATCGACGGGGACCTTAGGAATGTCACCGGTAATTTGATCAAGAACATAACAAGACAACTTAACCTGAAAGGAGCCCTTGACTGCCTTAAGGTGAGTGTTACAACTTTCTGATATTTTGTTATAAATATTGTTGCCTATTCCTATAACATTTAATGGGTTTATTGAATTACATTTTAAATCTAATTTTTGTTGCAGGGATTTTGTTATGAAAGAAGATTGGCTGCCACTATCCAACAAGGCTCGAACTCTCTCACATTTGTTATTTAGAGGGTTGTAAACTTCTATAATTGCGGTAGACAATAGAACATAGTCATTCTTATGTTGTGAGAAAGCTGCTACGGTTTCAATGTTATTATCATTTGTACTACAGTTAGCTGACACACTGGAATCGTGAAGAAGCGTGTTGTGTCTTTGATTGCACTGCCTGCACGAACCCATGCCGCATTCAGAAGCAGGGTGACCTTGACGCAGACAATTCTTACATAATTTGTATTGAGAAACATAAGATAATCTTTCTTTAACAGATTTAGCTATAAAGTCTGGACACTTGTAAATTCTGTGATCCCCACTACATACGACACAAAGATAAACTTTAGATGTATTATTGCCTTGTTGTGAAGTACTTGCAAACGAATTTGTATTCTGAGAACGATTTGACTTATTATGATTTGTAGTAGACTGAGATTGAGTTGATGATTGTCGGTTGTTTTGTTGTTGTTTAGAATTCTTGTTATTATTATTTAATGATGTGTTACGGTTGAGTGATTCAAGAACATCAGAACGATTGATAAGAAATTTATTAAATTGTTCTAAGTTTGGGACGTCACTTAAGGTATTTCGATATTCTTCCCACTTTATTATGGTACGATTATCTAATTTAGAAGATAACATGTATATCAACAACAAGTCCCAACTGTCGGTAGGCTGACCTAGACTATTTAGTGCCCTTAGATTTTTTGTAACATTGTCAACCAAGTATCGAAGTGACTTGTCCGACTCCCGGGTTAACGGCGGAAAATTAATTAATGAATCTAAATGATGATTGATAAGGATTCTTTTATTATCATATCGTTCACAAATCAGCTGCCAAGCCTCCTTGTAATTAGCCGAAGAAACCTCAAGATTAGATATTACACGTGCAGCGTCACCCTCTAGGTAAGAAGCTAAATAATGGAATTTATGTATGTCTTGAATGCGATCATTTTTGTGAACCAAGCTAACGTAAGTGTCCCTAAATTCCAACCAACGGAAATGTGAACCGTCAAACTTTGAAATTTGGATTTTTGGCAACCGAAAACCAACGTTTTGATGATTAGGATCTGCATTAATTATAACAGACTGACGACGCTTGATATCATCTTCACAACTATATTTCTGTAATTCAGTTTTACCTATAGCTGTGTACTGAACAATGTCACTTTCAATGCGTTCCCGCTCATCAAGTTCTAACTCAATATTTGTAGCATTTTGAACCTCAATCTCTGTCTGAATATCCTCAAACCTTGTCGATAATCCTTGAAACTTAGTCAATTTTAAATCTAACTCGGCAAGCTCTATATTAGAAAGTTCAGATAATTTACCAATCCTGTCTAGATAATTTTTAAATTTAGTGATCTGTCCTTTAATAGAACTACGCTTAGCTAGCAATTCTTTTAAGGATGATTTGGAAACTAACTTATCACCATCATTTGCCATTTTGTAAGTTTATATAAACTTTAGAATGTACACTTTATGAAATCTTTAGGTATCGACAAAGTTGAAAAGAACAAGAAAAGGAATAAAACTTTGGTATTCTCACGATCCTTCCTTCGGTGAAATCAGCTGGGAGACTGGTACCATCGGCTGGAAGCAATGCCTGGATCAACTGGATGCTTGTGATGGATTTTGCAACAGGCTCAGTCAATCAGCCCAGAATGATTCCTGAAAATTTCGGCAAATCGGTCTAAGTTTGACGAAAATATTAATTTAGATTGCTGTCCAGGATGGATTATTTCTTAGAATGGCCTTAATTAGCATAAATCTACTTTAAAATTTGGGAAATACGAAAAACCAGAATAATTATTTCATTGTGCAATATTATGTAGGTACCTCTTTTATTTAATTGTGCACAAAAACCTATGAAAACTACGGAAAATAGCACAAATGTAGGTTAGTTACTGGAATAGGCGTATTTTAGAAAGAATATATGGGCATGGAATTTGGAGATTGGTCGTATTAAGGTAGTATGGCGGGAACAAAGGAAGGCACTTAACTTGGCGCTGATGCTGAAGAATGTGGGCACTCCGGTACGATCTTTAGCTGATTCGTCGGCCAGGAAGGCGAGGCTAGTCTTCAACATCAAAATCTCCTTCAATTCCGGTCTTCAGGCGACTTTAGTATCACCAATAATTTATGACGCAATCCGTGATATTTTTCCAACTCTGCAAATTCTTGAAATTGTCCTGTCACGGTCGCCAAATGACAATGCCAGATCCTGCCCCACCTTTCAGCCCTTATTACAGGAAATATAAACTAATGAAAAATATTAAATGAAAATAAGACCCCTGATTACATAATTGTTATTCTGCAAAGGATGCTTTTAAAAAGTTAGTGATAAAAGGATTTCGAAAACCCAAAAACCATTTCCTGTTTTCATCGCGGCCATGTGCGTTACGCATTAAGCATACCTACACGCAGAGAAAATGACAAATGACACCTTTTAATGTGTTATTGTTCGGATTTAAATATGCAATATTCAGTTTTAATAAAACATTATTTTCAATAAGTGTGTTTAACGAAAATGATGTTTTTTTATATAAATCACATTATGAATATACACTCTTAAAAATATTTCACATTTGAGCATGAATGATTAGGTACAACGAAACGTCATTGACTCGGAAATACCTAATCAAAACATAGCCCTATCATAAAATCTGGACTGAGCACTTCAATTTACGTAGTACCCAAAAATGAACCGTAATCGCCACCGTTTAGGTTTTTTTTGATTTGCTATAATTAGCATGACGAAAGAGAAGAGCAACTGGGATGGCGCTTGTCCCTTCCCTCCTATTCCCAGAAAGTAGTATGGATAGAAATAGTAAAATATAACTCTTACCTGTTCTTTTTTACGTGGCAAAATCATCGATTGAGTCCTCCAACCCCGGGCAGGGCGGGAGGGACTGTCAGACTTGTACTGACTAAAATCCACGGTGTCCTTCGGTAGCCCTTTGTGTGCCGGAGTCGCGGTATACGTATGTCCCGCAACCCCGGCAGGACTGTGGCCCTCTATAGGGGGGCCCCGTCACTATGCTGACGCTCTTTGAGGCGCGCGTGGGACACAACGCGCTGTCGACCCGGGCATGGTCCATGGTCGGGCAGCGAGTTGCCCTTTACTCGCCGCCCGCATGCCCGCGCCTACGGTGGCCGGAGATCGTCCCGCGACATCCGTCGCCGTGGGCGTCTACCACTGCGTCTCGGGCGGAGGGAAGACGGTATCCTCTCCCTCAAGCGGCCCGCCTCCTCCTTCGCGAGCATGACTGCTTCGCAGAGGGAAGCGACCTTCTCCCACTCCGTCTCGCCCGGCAGCATAGCCGCAACCAATGCCGGGCGCGAGAGGTCTCCGCCTATCGCCGCAGTGAGGACACGGCGGTACTCCACCCAAGCTGGGCAGTCCTGCACCGTATGCTCCACCGTGTCCTCCGGGCGATCCTCGCAGTGGTGACACCCGGGCAACTCTTACTTGTTAACCTTATTTACTTTTTCGGCTTTAAAATTGCTTTCAGGTTTATTTTTCAATATTCTTTTTTTATTTATGTTGTCGCCAATGTCCCTGATATTGTTGTGATAGACAGATCGATGCGCCGCGTAATGATAAATAATTATCGATGATACCATCTCGCATGACGAGAACCTTCTGAACTGAAAGCTGAGAAATATAAATAAATTAAATATCTCAACTTAGCACGCGCGGTTGTCGGAGTGGGAATGTGAGCTCGGCTATCATTGTGCCGATTTATCGTCACAGCCAATGGCCTGATGGCAAAGGGCCTCGACGAATACCTTTCAAGGCTCTCTCTAGGTAGTTGGATCAAGGGCCTGATTTTGAAGGCAGTGTTCCTAAATACGGCCCGCATTGTGAGGAGGTACCTGTTTCTGTAGCCCTGACCACCGGTAGTTTAGACCCCGCTCCCGAGTCCCGTTACGTCGAGTCTGAAAGTCTATTGTTCTCCAAAGTATTGATATTTTACGCTTTCTATTACCTTTATGTCGAGTTTGGTGAATAAGTACAGTCAGGGATGTAATTAAAAGCCAATGGCATAAAAACATGTTAAAATGCTCTGATGATACTTAAAACAAGTATAGGTGAAGATTACCTAAAAAGGAAGTTCAACGAAGCCCCGCTTCGCGGGGCTTCTATTTCTGCTTACATGGTTTAAAGTAACCTAACACGAAGGGGATGGCGGGGTCTTTCAGACCCCGCCATCCCCTTCGAACCTAACCTCTCCGTGTCGGGGTGCCCACGAGTCCCGAGCTCGCTTCGCTCGCTCTTGGATCAAAGTCCACAGGACCCATCATTGAAATTCATAATAATATTATCCTTAAAACTAAACTATCCTTGTCGGGGTACCTTGTTTGACGTGACTGTACTTCTAAAATATGATATTTATTAAACTCGACGTAAAGGTAATAGAAGCGTGGTAAATCAACTAAGCTCGACATAGGGGTAATAGAAGCGAGACAAGGTTTTCGGCTCGACGAAACGGGACTCGACATAAAGGGAATCAACCGGCGGACTACTGTTTTTACGTTTATAAATGTTTTTTTAAGAAATATTTAAAAACGTAATAACATTTATTTTGGTTACCTACCCTATTCATCATCATCATCATCATCTTATCAGCGGTAAGACGTCCACTGCTGAACATAGGCCTCCTTTGGACTTCTAGTAGGACCGGTTGTAAGCGGCCTGCATCCAGCGTGATCCTGTGGCCTTCATAAGATCGTCTGCCCACCTAGTGGGTGGACGTCCTACGCTGCGCTTGCCGGTGCGTGGTCTCCATTCGAGAACCTTACGGCCCCATCGGCCATCAGTTCTGCGAGCTATATTATGGCCTGCCCACTGCCATTTCAACTTGCTAATTCGTTGGGCTATGTCGGTTACTTTGGTTCGTCTACGAATCTCCTCATTTCTGAGTGATTCATCCTCATTGCATGAGTGCGCAGTCCATTTTGTATATTGTTTGTGTATTTTATCCTTGTGTCAAAATGTCACAACTGGCATTATGGACAAAGTCATTTGATTTTTGGGTGGCTATTGTGTTTGTTTATTACAAATTATAAATATGTTTGAATTATCTTACAGCTTCCACCAACATCGGTAATCCGTCAAGATTGTTAGTATTGTATTGTGTGTGCTTTGTGGCTAGACCAGCATTGTGAAAATAGGGACGTGACGTTAACGTATGCTCGACATAGGTATCTAACCTAAATGTGATATTTTATCCAATTAAACAGAAACGGCAGGATTATAGACATATAAAACATGATTTTACTTATAACTGATAAAGCACAAATGGAATGTTACATTTGGTATAGTTGTAAGCCAAATTTTATTTGGTGGGTCATAGCTCTAAGGAGCAACCGGCATTGTCTTTTCTTGTTTACGCACAAGATTGAAATTTCTTTAGTGAAACTCTGTTGTGGATTTGGATATTCATTATAATTTTTGAAGAAGAAGAAGTCGGTTAACAATTTTTCACAGAGACAATTTTCAAGATGCCGAGCAGATTCGGTGGAATAGACAATATATTTTTTTTTGTTTCGGCTTATGAAATAATTAGGGACTACAGACGAGCTTGCACTTTTTATGGGAGTTACGCGTGAACAATACCATACCCACATCTCATTTTTTTTTTATAATTCCTTTAGTGGACGAGCCATTATTGCAAAATTATGGATGAACTTCCTAAAGTAGCTACATAGTCCAATGAACTGACGCACTTTGTGTATGTTACTCAGAACGGGAAATTGAGACACAGCTGCAAACTTAAATTCACCCGGTTCAATGCCATGAACATAATAATTCATCACTAAACGTGCTACATGACATTTAGCTTAAAAAACAACGCATCGAACAGGTCACTTCCACAAGCCATTGTCTCTCACTCATGCCCAGAACCACGATCCCGAAATTGTACTTGTACACCACTTTCAAGGACTGATAAAGTGAGGTACTTGGGAGTGATCATTGATAACAACCTCAGGTTCCAAGAGCATATAAACACACTGAGTAATAGATTGCGTAAATTAATATTCGTTTTTAAAACTCTCAGATGCCTAGTTGATAAAGATACCATAAGATCTGTGTACTATGCTTTGGCTCAGTCTATAGTAACCTATTGCATCACTTCCTGGGGTGGCGCTCCGAAAACTACTCTGCTTGAACTAGAGAGAACACAAAGAGCCATCCTGAAAGTGTCGTTCTTCCGGCCATATCGATACCCGACTGAACAGTTGTACAAAGAATGTAAGGTCTTGACAGTGCGCCAACTGTTCATTCTACATATCCTGCTCAAACAACATAAACAGTTGGTATATGATCCATCCAAGGCCAGTGGTAAGAGACGCTTTGATCCTGTGCAGCGTCAACGTCATAAAACAACATTTGCTATGCGTTTCTTTTGTCATCTAGGCGGATATTTGTACAATCGGATCAATAAGTTATTACATATATTTAATCTTACTAAAGTGACTTGCAAAAAGAAGCTAATTGACTGGTTATTAAACTTAAATTACGATGATACTGAACAAACTATAACTAATAATTCATAAGCTTATTTTCTTTTAATTATTTCCCCGAACCAAAACATATTTATCATGCTCACACACATATCTACGTACACACATAAACACAAACATAACTAACATCATACACTAACACAATACACATATACAGTGACAAACTGGACTGTATGTGCATAGTTATAAGTAATTACTGTATATCTACATGTTGTTAATGAAGGTACGCGGAGTAAAGAACTAGCTTTGGAGCAAGACGGTTGTGTTTTATTACGTACCTACATACCATTTGGCGACGAGTTTGACGGTCCACCCACGTATTTTCAAAAATGACGAATTTCATAGGAAATTTGAGCGTTTTTGACTATAAAATGCACGAATGGGAAGTTTTTCACGGCAGACTGACGCAATTTATCAAGTTGAACAATATTTCGGAGGTCAACAAAAGTGCAGTGTTGCTAACGCATTTGTCGGACGAATCCTACCGTCTGGTTCGGAACCTTGTGCATCCGAATAAGCTCGAGGGAACCTCCTATAATGAGCTAGTGAATGTACTCAATAATCACTTCACACCAAAGAGGTCAACATTCGCCGATAGGGCGAAGTTCTACGAAGCGACTAAATCCAACGATGAGAGCATCGAGGAGTGGGCTGCGCGGCTGCGAGGGCTAGCCGTGTACTGCGATTTTGGTTCGGAGCTGGACACGCTACTGCGTGACCGGTTCGTCCTAGGCTTCAGAACGGGACCGGAACGTGATCGACTATTCGAGAGTGACTCAAAGACCCTGACCTTCGGGCAGGCCCTGGAAGTCGCTCAGAAGGCTGCATGTGCACGGCAGGCACGAGTCGATGTCGTGATTAAGGAGGAGCAGGTTTTTTATGCGAATGCGGGTGGGCGCCGCGACGCGCGCAGTGCTGGTGCTGGCACGAGCGGAAGTCGCGCGGCAGGCACCGCCGGTGCTGCGGCTGGTCGTAAATCGGATGACGGCGAGCAATCACGTTGTGCAGTGTGTGGTTTAAAAAATCATAATGCATCTCAGTGTAGATTTAAGAACTACAAGTGTCTTCTTTGTGGGCAAAAAGGCCATTTAAAAAAGTTGTGTGCGGTTAAAAAGTCAAATTTACATAATATTGGCACGGAGGAAGCAGAGACGTCTCAAGAAAGCGTTTGCAAAGAGTGTGAACTTTATAACTTGAGGTATGTCGACTATAATCCAATTAAAATTACGGTTAATGTGAGCAATATAGATATGAACATGGAATTAGATACTGGGTCAGGAACCACGGTTATTTCAGAAACGTTGTATTCACTTCATTTTTCTCATTTATTTTTACATAAAAGTGATCTTAAGATGTGTTTATACAATGGTCATAAAATCACGCCTCGAGGATATTTTATAGCAAAAATAATGTATTCAGGTTTATGCAATGAGATAAAAATTTATGTAATAGCAAATGGTGGACCACCTCTTTTAGGCCGTGATTTCATGACAAAATTCAAAGTTTATTTTGCAACAGCAAATAACAGCATAGTATGTATGAATGAGAGCGTTGAAGAGGTGCAGCGATTGTTGGACCAATACCCAGATATTTGGAAAAATGAACTAGGTTGCTTTAACAGATTTAAGGTCAATTTGCAGCTAAAAGACAATGCCACACCAAAATTTTTTAAGCCTCGGCCCGTACCATTTGCATTAAAAAACAAAGTCGGTGCAGAACTGGACAGATTAGTTAGTTTGGGGGTACTCGTGCCGGTTACTTGTTCAGAATACGCTACACCCATAGTTCCGGTTTTGAAACAAGACGGTAAATTAAAAATTGCAGGTGATTTTTCTTGTACATTGAATAAAGACTTAAAAGTGGACAAGTATCCTTTACCACGAATAGAGGAAGTGTTTTCTAAATTAAGTGGTGGGGAAGCGTACAGCAAAATTGATTTGAGCAACGCGTATAACCAATTGTGTTTATCGGAGCAATCCCAAAACTTAACAACTATTAATACACACAAGGGTCTGTTTGCTTACACTCGTCTGGTCTATGGTTTGGCAAATGCTCCAGCAATATTTCAGAGAACAATGGAAACTTTACTATCCGGTATAGAGGGAATAAGTATTTGGCTAGATGACGTCTGCATCACGGGCAAAACAAAGGAAATACATTTGTCTAGGTTACGAGAGGTATTAAGGCGATTACAAGATGCAGGATTGCGGCTTCAAAAGGAGAAATGTGTGTTTTTCAATAGTAGGGTGACTTATCTAGGTTATGTAATCGATAAGAACGGGTTGAGAACGTGTCCAACTAAAGTCGAGGCAATTGTAGATGCACCTGCGCCTACCAACGTTTTAGGAGTGAAACGATTTCTAGGAGTTGTCAATTATTATAGGAAATTTATTCCGAGTGCTTCGTCTGTATTGAGCCCGCTGAACGAGTTGCTACGCACGGGCGTAGAGTGGCAGTGGGGCGAACGCCAACAAACTGCATTCAATAGCGTTAAGCGTGAGCTGGCCAGCGAGCGGGTTCTGGCGCATTTCCAGCCGGAGGCACCACTGGTACTCACGGTAGACGCGGGGCCGTGCGGCCTCGGCGCCGTGCTCGCGCACCGGGACGCGGATGGCCGAGAACGGCCAATCGCGTTCGCTTCACGGTCACTGACGGCTAGTGAAAAGAATTACAGCCAAATTCATAAAGAGGCGACGGCTATTATATTCGGAGTGAAACATTTTCACCAATATCTCTACGGCCGTCAGGAGCCTTTTATTTTGAAGACGGACCATAAGCCTCTGTTAACAATTTTTGGCAAACGAAGTCTTATATCTGTCACGGCCGCCCTGCGCCTACAGAGGTATGCAATATTTTTAGGAGCATACAACTATACGGTGCAGTACGTAGACGCTAAAAACAATCAAATAGCAGATTATTTTTCTCGGTCGCCGTTATCAGTAGCGGTCAGTGATTTCGATAAGCAAGAGGACGGATCGACAAAGTACTGTCTTTTCTTAGACGCCAGCGTAGAACCGGTTTTGCACGATGACATTAGACGGGCTACAGCTGCTGACAATGTATTGAAAACAGTTATAAAATATATGAATAATGGTTGGCCTAGGAAAATACGATGTAAAACTATATCGCCGTATTTTCATTGTAAAACAGACTTAGAAGTTATAGATGGTTGTTTGTTTAGAGGTCATAGGATAGTTATTCCGGCTATTTACAAAGACAAAATGTTGAAAGAATTACATACAGCCCATTTTGGAATTGTTAAGACCAAGAGTGCAGCTCGTAGTCGAATGTGGTGGCCGGGAATCGATGCCGATATCGAGCGATGGGTGGGAGCGTGCGCCGCATGCGCCAGCGTACGTAGTGCGCCGCCGCGCGCGCCGCCCGCACCCTGGCCTCGCCCCCCGTCCGCCTGGCATCGTATACATATTGACTATATGTCTATAGGACAGACAGTGTACCTTATTGTTGTCGATGCATATTCCAAATGGCTGGAATGTGTTCCTATGGATCGTGGCACTTCTACCAATGCTCTTATTCAAAAATTGAAAGATATTTTTTCACGATTCGGTGTACCATATGTTATTGTATCGGATAATGATGTAAAAATTTGCTCAGTGGAATTCCATACATTTTGTCGAGCTAATGGAATTAAATGTCTAAATTCGCCTATTTATCATCCTGCCAGTAACGGGCAGGTAGAAAATTCTGTTAAAATTTGTAAAAAGATGATAAAGTGCATGTTGGCAGAAAACAGATTATGTCATAAAGATATTCAGGAAAAACTACATGGATTTTTGTTTGATTTTAGAAACACTATTAATTGTGCAACGGGTTTCACGCCAGCAATGTTAATGTTAGGACGGAATTTAAGATGTAGGTTGGATTTGATTTTACCACAAAACAAAAATATAAAAAAAAACATCGAACAAACAACAATGAAATGTAAGAGATGTTTTCAAGTAGGAGAAACTGTATGGGCGAAATGGTTCATCGCAAGAAAATGTATTTGGAGTATAGGCATCGTTAAGAAAATTATAGGTAATAGAATGTATGAAATTTATTTTAACGAATACGGAACTAGCTGTAATAGACACATAGATCAAATGAGACGATATACTACTACACATAATAGTGATGTAGCAGTTGTTAGTCCATCGACAGAGGGAACGCCCGGTGTCCATAATGTACCAGATTGCGACCCACTGTTGGTGTCAGCGCCGGGCGCTCCATCGCCATCGCCACTGCAGTCTCCATCCTCTGCATCGCTATCTAATGAGGGATCTTCCGTGACCTTGCCATCGCCAGCGTCTCCAGCTCCATCGGCTAGTACCATGGAGGAAAGGGAGGTGCAGGTCACGGCTGACCGTGATAGGAATACCGTAGCAAAAAGTACTGATGATGTGAAGGAACAAGGGGGTTCAGAGGATGAGGATTGGCTGGAGGCTTGCGAAGTGATGGAAGACAGAGTCCAATCGGGTGAACAGAGTGTCGATCCACATAAGGATATTAACCGTAATGTAAACAATAGCCCATTCGAACGTTCTAAGAGGCAAAGGAAAAATGTTTGTTATAAGAAATATTTTAAGTAGGTATATAGATAGAATAATAATAACACTTCATTGTACACCTGTTTGTTGTTAGTTATAAGTATAATAAGAACTTTAAGTATATTGTGTTATCTTGTTAGTAAGAATGTCTTTTGTAATTGTTACAGGTTTTCAGATTAATGTTGGAGGGAGATGGACTGTATGTGCATAGTTATAAGTAATTACTGTATATCTACATGTTGTTAATGAAGGTACGCGGAGTAAAGAACTAGCTTTGGAGCAAGACGGTTGTGTTTTATTACGTACCTACATACCACAAACACATTCTAAACACACACACTTTTAGGGATACATAACACAAATCACATGACTAACAGTTCTATACTTTGTTACTTACTACATTCGTCAGCGCAATGAGTTTTAGTTGAGGTATTTGTAAGAGATAATGGGTGGGAACCTGGTGTCCTGAAACACAGGCTACGAGCCTAGCTTAGGCACCAGTCTCCCACAATATATGATTTATACTATGTTTCTGTCTCAAAACTGTCCTAAATACTGTATATTGTGGTGAGAAATAAAGAATTTATTATTACTAAATAACACAGCTAAATAAGAAATCCTGTTTTGTAAAAATTTACATTTACCCACATGTACATAATTAAATAAATTTCTGCGTTTGACCCCGACCATTTGACGACATTATTGGAGTTACTTTTATTTGATAATTTACTTTGAAATTACTAAACTATCTACGAACTTGTTAATTCAGCGCATAAAAACTGAGGGAGCGCTAAATGTATCTTTAGGATGGATGCTGAGTTTATGGGTACCCTTGGACTACATTCAGACTGGTGAAGTAGGTACTTCTTACCAGATAATTTAGTTTGCTTATCGATATTATATTAAAATGGTTATCTATCGCGGACAATTAATGCATTTAAGGCTCTGTTATCGACACATAGGCAACTATCTCCGTTCTTTCTCATAACTAAACAATAAGAGAGGCATACATCAATTCGGGTTCTTTTTATAATACCTGCTGGCTCAATGGCTCATTAATTTTGACTCTAACAATCTCTTGTTTGTGATGTGCTTATCTATTCCTAAGGCCTACGTGTACTTAATACGCATTTGGACTAAATCTGTATATTCCAACTTCCCAGCTCCCTAGTATAGCTAGCAAAGCAGTTTTATACCGAGATAATCTATACTAATATTATATCTATACTATATACCATATTACTATTTACTATAGTAGGTACATTATAAAGCTGAAGAGTTTGTTTGTTTGAACGCACTAATCTCAGGACCTACTGGTCCGATTTGAAAAATTATTTCAGTGTTAGATAGCTCATTTATCGAGGGAGGCTATAGGCTATACGGTAACGAGATATTCCCACGGGAACGGGAATAAAACGGGATATGCACGTGCAATGTCGCGGGCAACAGCTAGTAAACTAAAAAATCGAAAAAAAATAAAAGTTGATCTGGCATCAGAATCGATCCCTTATCTCGAAAAAAATACAAAAAGAAAAAAATATTCAATGTACAGGAATGACAGGTCTACGATTTTATTATACATATGTAAAGATAAAGATATCTGCCAGTGCCTGTCTAAACATGGTGTCAGGTGAAAAAAGCGTATTCATTTTATAAAGAAGTTAGTTGTATGAAGGATAGCTTAGTGCAAGTTGAAGTACATAGATGTCAAACGAGGATCAAGAACCCAAAGTGACAATCAAAATGGAGGGAATAAAACCCCCAAAAAATTTGATTTTAACTGGGGAACAAGCCAATTTTATGAAGTATAAACAGTTATTTCAAATTTATCTGGATGCAGCAGGCTTAACATCGGCGGAGGAGTCGAGGAAAATTGCTATATTTTTAAATGCAGCTGGCGAGGAAGCTGTAGAAGTTTTCAACACTTTCAAGGTTAAGCCGACGAAACTTGCGTCTTTTCTCGACGAGTTCCAGACTTACACCCAACCAAGGAAAAGAACGTTGATAAATACTTAACAAGGAATATAATTTCTGCAATTAAAACAAGAAGATTGTGAGTCTGTAGATCACTTCATTATCTAGAGTGAAAACTTTGAGTAAATTTTGTGATTTTACCACTTTAGAAGACAGGTTGGTAACCATGATGATCTTATTAGGAGTAAAAGATAAGGGTCTAAAAGAAAACCTGCTAAGAGAGGAAGAGATTTCCATGAATGAGGCAAAAAAAATATGTAGAGCCTATGAGGCAAGTATTAACAACAAATAAAGTTCTTAGAAAAGAGTGAAGAAGTGCATGTCATTAAAAAAGCTCATACAGTCAACCAACAAAGTAAGATAGAACAAGTTCATCAAAAGTGCTCATCGTGTGGGCAAGAACATGTAAAAGGAAACTGCCCTGCGTATGGAAAAAGGTGTTCATTGTGTACTAGGTATAATCATTTTGCAGCAGTATGTAGAAGTTCTAAGCAGGAGGCTGGGAAAACTAAGCAGGCAGCTGGACAGTCAAGGAGTGTACGATCGCGACCTAAGTGGTACCTGGTGGGAAGGCTACGCTATTAAGTTAAACACTCGGATAACTATTAAAAGTTTATTACGAGACAGTTTAGGCTAAGCTATCGCTAAATTGATGAAAATGAATGCACCCGGTTGCTTTCCGCGATACACTGAGCTCGCGGCGCAATAAGTGCGGCCGCGTTGTATAGCTAAGTCAGCAAACGTGGTCGATTGCAACATATTGCATCGAACATGCTCCCGACGGGAAAAGGTGAGTTAATGAGATGAGATTATACAAATTAACGTGTTACGTGAGTGTGAGCTTAACGCTAAGGAGTTACGACAATATTATGAGAGATGATTAACAAGGTGATGGAACAATGCTTATGATCTTATAGCTGCACATAGGAACTCAAACGGTTGAGTCATCAATAGAAAACACTGATTGCCTTTTAGCTATGGGAGACGTCGACGTGTCTCGCCTCATTGCACGTAAACTACACCATCGTTTGGGAAAATAAGCTACGCGCGCACTGTCACTGACCTTTGGCCCCTGCTCGGGCTGGGGTTGATTTCGCGCACTTGCACTAGAGCTGTGCTCGTGTTCAGATTGATTTATACACACACTCACACTCGCTGGCACGTTCGCGCTCCGCTCTGGAGTGGGCGGGCCGCCGGCAACGGCCCGTAGACATCTCTTCTTCAATATTAACCACAGGACTACTGCGATTGCTGCTGCTAGTAGGCTATATGAAACTGCATACTGATGTATGTCATGTGTTGTTAATACCTCTGTCTGCGGGGTTGATTTTTTCATCGCTTGAATTTGCTCATCGAGATAATTTAAAGAATCGTTTATCGGTGCGATATCCTCGTTGATCTCGTATTCTTTGAAATTTTGGATAGGTAGCGTAAGATTACTAATCAAATGATTTATGGGAGTTAATTTAGTCTCGAGTATATTTAGTTTAAGATTAAGCGTACTCTCTAATTGCTGATGAGAATAAAGTGTTACATCACGACCTTTGACGATGCATTGCTTCGTTAGTTGAATGACACCAGCCTTGCTGACTTCGCTCGCTTCTATGTCGTCTTCGCATATGACTCTCAAAGAGCATGAGTCACAACAGAGATACAAATAGGTAGAATAGTCGTGTAATGGAACCCATTTGTTTTCACAGCTAGATTTGATGATCTTGCAAGTAGACTGCTCCTTTTTTTCACAGAATTGTTCATTGGCACCTAACCTTCGGATAGGTCCTCGAAGACTACAAAGGTAGGTTTCCGCTTGATCTTCACAATTTTGAAGATCGCTGGGGCTGGCTGTTAAGTATGAGTCACTTCTCAAGTTGATCGCGACATACTCTGATGCTGGTTTGATGCTGATCATATTACTTTTGTTAATTTGCATCGGTACTGGTATCAATTTATATAGCTGGAATGTATCTCTGCTAATTAACGGTAATGTAATTTCAAATATGAAATATTCGTCCGTCATCCTCGCTTTAACTTTCAATAACTTATAAATTTCGTACAAGTTTATCTGAATGTTATCTACTGGTAATGCTAGTTCTTTAGAAATTTGGCTGGATACAATCTGTAACTCCCCACGGAGCTGTTGTGGAGTTAAGAGATGTAGGTTGATTTGACCTTGGAAGATCTCTGTCATAGTGTCAAGAAAAGTATCCTGAATCCGCTTTAAATTCTGGATCATATTTAAGGTCGCTAACGCTGCTAAAGAGAAATCTTGCTGAGTAGCCATAACGTCGATCTCTTGCTGTAATTTATTTGTGACGTTGTCTAAGTTATTCAAATGTTTGTTAATTATCTTATGCTGCTTTTCAATAGTTGCTTCTGTTCTCTTTAAGATATTATACTCCGCTTCTATGACCGATGTCTGATTCCTGTACAGCTGACTAATGTGAAATGCATTCGCACGTATTAGGTCAATGTCACGTTTGTACTTTTCTGCGAATTCCTGATCCAGTACTCCGAACAGTGAATTAGCTATGGAGCCGACAGCGTTGATAAGCCCGCGTCGAGTTCGTGGACGCGCTCCAAACTGCTGATTTAGCAATAGTTGATTATAATATTGTAGTTCATTGTACTCGTGTTGTATTTGTAAGGTTATCATTTTACAATGACTCTGCTCTTGAATTTTCCCACAGGTTTGCTCGGTATATTGGGAAAATTGTTGGACCGCTTTATCTCCTTGCAAATAAGGAGACATATTGAAGGTCTCAATGGACGGCATGCAGAGCAAAATTGAAGCTCTTGAGCAATCAATTACTGCCATTAAAGACTCAGGAGCGGCTGATGAGATTGCTCAGTTAAAGCGAGAGTTAAATGACCGAGACCAACAGCTGTTATCCAATGATCTGGAAATAACGAATTTGCCTGAGACCAAGTCGGAAAACCTCACGCATACAGTTAAGTTAATAGCTGGTAAGTTAGGCGTTAAACTTGAGGATTGCGACCTAGCAAGTGTGGATCGCATCGGTGGCAGGCAAGTAAATGCAGAAAGTGCTACAGGCCCAGTCGAGACCCGCCCGCGCATAGTTGTCGTGCGTCTTGTGCGCCGCGACCTGCGTGACGAGCTGCTGCGTGCCGCGAGAGTGCGGCGCGGGTCAAGTACCGCGGACCTTGCGATGTCCGGACCACCAAGTAGGTACTACCTAAACGAACGGCTAACCAAAACAAACCGACAGTTATTTCGGCAAGCACGTGAGATTGGCCAGCGTCTCGGCTGGCAGTTTGTATGGTCGAAGCATGGCCGTATTCTTGCGAGAAGAAAGGCGGGTGACAAGGTCAGACTCATTCGCCATGAGATGGACTTATCGGAGATTTTTGGACCGGATGCAAAAAAGCTCCCTCAAAGCCAGTCATGTTAATATTAGATTTATTTGCACTGTAATTTTTTTTGTTTGTTTTTCCGCTTGTCAATTTGTTCGTTGGCAGAGTGTTTTTATAAAATTCTCAAGTCGGCATGTCACCATTTTAAAATGCACATTGTTATTTGGCACTGTATGTCTTGGCTGTGGGAGGAACATGTGTGTATTTTTTATTAGTACAACGTACGGATATCATTTTAGTTGCAATATTATTACTATATTTTTTATACCATCCTCAATACCGAATCACTATTGTTTTTCCTCATTATTCCCCTTATTTGATTTATTGTTTGTTAAGTGCTTCTGTAATTCGCAAGACTCGGTGGTGCACGTATTGTCTCGCTTCACTGGAAATCTGCCTAATTGTAATATCTCATGCACAGATGCCGCGTAATAAACATATTAAGTTTGGACTTTTAAACGCGGGCTCACTATCAACAAATCATGATGAGTTTATCATAGCGATGAATCATCATTCCGTTGATATCATGGCGATAAATGAGACGTGGTTGAGGGAGGGGGAGGAGGGCCGGGCGCCTGTAGTTCCGGGATATCAATTGCGACATAGACCGCGGCCGGAGACAATCCGTGGAGGGCGCGGGGGTGGGGTCGCCTTTTATATTAAAATCGGTACTAGCGCTCGTATCAGAGTACACCCTCATCACCCACAGGTGGAGCAGATGTGGCTTAATATAACCGTTAAAAACAAAAAACTACTAATAGGAACGGCATATCGGCCTCCTTGGATGGATTTAGATTTATACCTAGACGCGATCACAGATAGCATCTGCGCACTGGCACCGTATGATAACATTATTCTATTGGGTGATTTTAATGTTAATATGCTCGACTTAGACAGTTCTAAAACAAGAAGGCTCACTGATTTTTTCAAGTATTGTAACTTGGATCAGATTGTACCCGCGCCTACTCACTTCGTGGGAGACAGTGCTACCCTAATCGATGTAATATGTACGGATGCACGGTATCGAGATGTTGTTGTGGCCCATATACCGGAACTCGGCCATCATTCGTTCGTATCATGTGAAATCGTCTTTAAAAAAGAAAAACCGGTCCGAAAAAAGGTAACATACCGTCCGTTTAGAGATATCTCGGCTGATGATTTCCGAAGGGATTTGGAGTTAATCCCGTGGGACTCAATCTGTGAACTACAGAATGTTAATGACATGGTGCACGCGTTTACTTCTTATGTTGTCAATCTTTTTGATGTTCATGCGTCGTTAAAGACAAGGGTTCTGCGTGCACAACCAACGCCCTGGATAACGGACACTATAAAAACAATGTTTAGACTGAGAAATAGTGCCCGCTCTAAATATAAACGAACAAAGCTGGAAGCACATAAGCAGTATTATTTGGACCTTAAACACCAAGCGAAAGTCGGTTTAATAAACGAAAAAAAGGCATTCTTTACTAAGTTTGTTAATGATAACATCAGCGACTCAAAATCGTTATGGCACAACATAAAAAAGCATGTGCTCCCAGTAGTTAAGAATGACGATGCACTCTTAGAGCAATTTAACGATCCAGACGAGATAAATTTGGCTTTCCTGGATGTTCCGGGAGACCCTAATGCTAACACATCCCAAAAAGCATTCTTTCAATCAAACCGGTGGGGGGCTGAAAGTTTTGCTATGAAACCAACGGACACGAAAACTGTTTTAAAAATTCTAAATTCCATATCGACAAATGCGAAAGGGATAGACGGGATTTCGATGGAAATGTTAAGACTCACACTCCCGCAATCATTAACTGCTATAACAGCAATAATAAATAAATCCATTACCTCGAACGTATTTCCTGATCTGTGGCGTAATGCAATTGTGAGGCCAATCCCTAAAAACAATAACCCACAGACCTTCAAAGATCTTCGGCCAATAAGCATTTTGCCGTGTTTGTCCAAGGTGTTGGAGAGAGTGGTGTACCTACAGACTATCGAGTTTCTCGAGGTGAATGGTGTGTTGCCCGAGTTACAGTCAGGTTTTAGAAAAGGACGCGGTACCACAACTGCCTTGGCGGACGTCATAGGTAATATCCTTGAAGCTCGAGACCGTGGTGAGGGATCTCTTCTGGTTCTGCTAGACTATTCACGCGCTTTCGACTCAATAAATACTTCTTTATTGCTGTCAAAACTCTCGTATTACGGTTTCGATAGCCAGACAACGAGCTGGTTCGAGAGTTATCTAACTAGCAGAACGCAACGAGTGGAGATACACATGAAAGACGGTTCCACAGTATCTTCCTCCCCACAACCAATAACAAGGGGTGTCCCACAAGGTTCGCTGCTCGGGCCACCCCTTTACATACTTTATAGTGCCGATATAACTACCTGCATCAAGAACTGCAAATATCATGTTTACGCGGATGACACTCAACTGTATGTCTCTTTTAACGCCAGAAACACAATGGCTGCTGTACGTGGCTTAAATGAGGAGCTTGACGGAATAGCTGCGTGGTCTTTGAACAACTCACTGGTACTGAACCCTCAAAAATCAAAGTTTATAGTAATGGGAAGCAGAAATCAAATCAAAGCAATTCTATCTGCTAAACCGGACGTAAAAGTCATGGGAGAAAGCATAGAAAGGGTTGAAGTCGCACGCAACTTGGGTATAATCACCGACCCAGAACTACGTTTCGAGGAGTACATAAATGAGGTGGTACGAAACTGTTTTTATAGACTAAAGGTTCTGTACAGGGTAAGAGACTACCTTAGTGTCCAAATGAGGAAGAGATTGGTGGATAGCCTAGTACTATCTAAATTTAATTATTGTGACGCTGTATACGGACCGTGCATCCTCTCTCGTACAGAACGACTAATACAGCGTGTACAAAATGCGTGCGCTCGCTATTGTTTTGGCATACCCCGGAGACATCATGTCACACCGTATTTAAATGAGCACAACATTCTGAAAATGGCAGCACGACGCAAACTGCATTTAGCCGTCTTAATGTTCGGTATCATACAAACACACAAACCGGAATACCTGTATAACAAAATTACTTGGAGGCACGAACACTATAGCTACTCCGCTCGCTCCACGTCCGTCCCGATCTCGATGCCTCGACATAGCACCACAGCCTTCAGAGGATGCTTCAAATATGCCGCTTCTCGCTGCTGGAATGATCTACCACCTCCAATAAGATCCCTGAAAACGAAAGAAAATTTTAAGTCACATCTAAAAAAAAACCTACTAGAAAAGCAAAAATATGAACAGCAGTTATTTTATAAATAAATACTTACATAAGGTTTATCATCTATGGGCAAGGTACATCAATATCCAGGCGGCTTGCAGCGGCACGGTGTTGCGTCGGGCGAATGTCATTTTTTTTTTTTTTTTTTTTTCTCCTTCATTCCGAAAATGAGGTGGTGCTTATTTGCATATTTCTCTTCTTTATTTCACGAGTGAGGCGCGGGCGCAAGTCAATTTGCCACTGCACACAAAGATACAGCACTACACACTATAAATTGTTACTTCTATTGTATCGTTTGTTGACATAATAATTAAAATAAGGTTGACTCGTTAGGGTCGCGTGAGCGGGGGCGTCACGTGACCTCCCAGGCTCGTGCGCCGCCGCACCACGGCCGGTGCGGCGGCGGCGGCGGCGCGCCGCTTGCCGGGCGCCCGCCCGCGCCGCGCGTACCGATTACTCACAGACGCGTCATCACGCTCCAAGACCAGATGGGAGAATGCAACGAGCGAGATACAACACCTGACGCTCACGACTCACGAGTGCGATTGTGTTCGGGTATGTGAACATTTTGTTTGCGTGCTTGACGCATTGGTGATACCCGCGTATTTAATTTTAATTATTTATTCTATGACAACCTTTTATTATATTTCAACCATGTATTGTATTCTGTATCAATATATCTTTAATGTTAATATATCTTTAATATTTTATTAGTTTATTGTATTTATTCTATTAATATATGTACTTTTTAGCCGGCTTGATATCCGTACTCTTGTTTCTTCTTTCCTTTTCTTCTTCTTCTTCGGGTGACCACTGAAAACCAGCGCTGTGCTGTGGGTCTCTCACAGCACAGCATTATGCTGAGTGGTCACCTTTCTTTTTGCAGTCATGGCATGCAGATGTCAAATTGTTGTCAATTTTTTCTTTTTGAAATGTCTTTTTTTTTATTTATGTTTAGTTTAAGTTAACTTTTTAATTTGCATGCATTACTGTAAAAAAATAAAACAATTTTCTTTCTTTCTTTCTTTTTCATATTATAATAAGATATGATTTTCCACTGATCACGAATAAGATGCATTTGTCCCAAAGGATCAAAATACAATGTTTGATTGCTATTAAATGCTGTTAATTTGTACGCAGCTGCTTCAGTGGGTAGTATTACGCTCATAAAAAATAGCAATGACAATGCTATGTTATAGATTTTAGGACATCTATTATACTGTTTGCTAACATTCTCTTCCGCTTTGGCCTCTTCGCTTTGCTGAGGCTGTTTTATTGCTTTGCATTTCTCTGGTTGTTGCTTATTTGCTTCTTTTTCTGATAAAGGTAAGATAGAAAGCTTGATAATCGGCCGCTTTATATAACCATTTTTTATTTTTAAAGTCACCACTCGGACAGCTCCATCTTTTCCAGGATGGACCTCCACCACCCGACCAACGGGCCATTTTCCAGGGGTTATATTGTCGTCGTGAATGGTTACCATATCGCCTATCTCTATATTATTTTTTGCTTTTAACCACTTGCTTCGTACCGACAACTGGCTAAGATACTCTGCTTTCCACCGTTTCCATATATCTTGGAACGTTTTATTTACTAAATACCATCTCGTTCTCGCATCTTGTGCCGTTTCTATTACAGTCAGACGCGTGGTTAGAAAATGCGCTGGAGTGAGAAAATCGATGTCGTCGATATCCTCAGATATTGGACACAGCGGTCTTGAGTTAAGGCTTGCTTCGATTCGAGATAAGAGTTTAAAATGCCTCTACCTTTGTTTGCTTTTATTCGAATAAATCCTGTATAATCTATTCCAGTATGATAAAATGGAGGCGCTGGGTTAGATCGACAGTCGGGTAGGTTTCCCATAATTTGTTGTAATTTTCTAGGTTCTTGTTTTTTGCAGGTCACGCATTTTTGAAGATGCTTCTTGGTAGCTCTGTTTCCTTGAATTATCCAAAATCGTTGTCGTAATAAGGATAAGGTAAGTCGAGCTCCACCATGGAAGGAGTGCTCATGTGCTTGCTGGATAAGAAGCTCCGTTAATCTTCCGCTGTATGGAATTATTATTGGATGTTTCATATCAGAATGAATATTCGCATTTTTAAGACGTCCTCCGACTCTTAACATGCCGTTTTCATCTAAAAATGGTTGCAGATTTAATAATTTGCTACCAGAACTGAGTTGTTTGTTCATTAGACACTCAATATCCGAGCTAAATTCACTGCGCTGTATACATTTTATTATAATTAATTTCGCTTTCCTTAGCTCTTGTAATGTGAGATATGACGGCCTTTGTTTACTTGTGAGTGCAATGGCACGTAATAACCAGGCTACAATACGAATTACTTTTATAAATGAACTGTGACGATCTAATAAGTTTTCAATTACAGTTTTTTGATTGCTATTTTGGACGGTTATTACTTGCTTCCGAACCTCTTCTTCCGTCGTATATTCTGCTTGCTCTAGCTTTGGATTAAAGAGTGGACTCGATAACCAAGCTGGACCTTGCCACCACAACTTTTGCTCCATTAATTGTGTGACGGATAGTCCTCTACTCGCTGAATCGGCTGGATTTTCTTTAGTCGATACGTAATTCCAGACCTCCGGTGATGTTGCGCTAATAATTTTCTTTACTCTATTCGCTACAAAAGGCTTCCATCGTTCTGGACAGCCTTGTATCCAGCTAAGGGCGACCATAGAGTCGCTCCAGGCATGGATTTCGTAGTCTATGCCAGTCATGCTAGTGACTACTTTTGTAATTAGTCTGGTTAAAAGTTCCGCTGCACAAAGCTCCAATCTTGGAAGCGAAATTGTTTTGCTGCTAGGTACTAATCTTGTTTTAGCTGCGACTAGTACTACCGATGCTTGTGTTTTTGATACGATTCTGGCATACACGACACACGCGTACGCTTTTACAGATGCATCACAAAACCCGTGGAGTTGGATGGTGTCCTCTCGTTTGCTTTGCAACCACCTTGGGATTTTAAATTCGCTAATAAGTCCCATATCTTCAGTTAATTTTACCCACTCATTGTTGATCTCGGATGAGACTTCATCGCTCCATTGAATGTCATACAACCAAACCTTTTGAAATAACAATTTGAATTTTGTAGTCAATGGTGCTAACCAACCTAAGGGGTCGAATAACTTAGATATTTCCGATAGAAGCAATCTTTTTGTGAGCTTTGTTGTGTTCACTGATGACGTATACTGGAAAGAGAATTCATCTGTAGTTGGGTCCCATCTTAAGCCCAAAGTTTTTGTATTTTCTGGATTGAAAACGAATGATGCTTGGCTATTTTGCTTTGATGAATTTATCTCTTCCAATAGTTTCTTTTCATTTGCTGACCACTTTCTCAGTAAAAATCCACCGCTGCTAAGACACAAGTTGAGTTCTGATATGCAGCTTCTACCTTCTTCGATAGTATGAACACCGGATACTAGGTCATCCATGTAGAAATCTTCTAGTATTATTCTTGCTGCTGTGGGAAAGTTATTCTTCTCGTCCGCTGCTAATTTTCGAAGAGTCATCATGGCCAAAAAGGCAGCTGTTTCGTGCCATATGTGACAGTAGTTAACTGATAAGCTGTAATTGGCTGTATAACTTGTGCTCTCCAAAAGATTTGTTGTAGCTTTTGATCGTCTTCGCTGACTAGTATCTGGCGATAGATTTTTTCAATATCGGCAGTGAACACGTACCGATATTGTCTCCACTTAAGTAATAGTGTCTGTAGATCTTGCTGCAAGTTAGGTCCACGATGCATTACATCATTAAGACTGAGTCCCGACGAGGTCTTCGCTGATGCATTAAATACGACACGTAACTTGGTAGTAGTGGATTCCGTTCGCTGAACCCCATGATGAGGTAAATAACACCCTATTTCTTCGTTGCTGAAAGTCGCTAATTTCATATGTCCTAATTCTTCATATTCAGTTAAGAATTGTTTGTATTGCTGGGCTAACGATTCTTGCTTACTAAGCCTTTTCTCTAAATTTTTTAATTGGGCTAGTGCTATCTCCTTTGAAGATCCTAGATTTTCGCTCGCTTGCTGCTTCATAGGCAACCTGACTTCATATCGACCGCTTTCAAGACGTTTTGTCGTTGATAGGTAATATTCCACGCATTGCTGATCTTCCGCTGACATTTCATTTTGCTCGTTAATATCTTCGATTTGCCAAAATTTATCAATATCCGCTGTGTGATTAACGATAACGTTGCAATGAAATTGAGGTTTAATGCTTCCACACAATAACCATCCTAGGTGTGTTTGCTGAGCTAAGGGCGACGACGAATCCGAACCTCTTATTAAGCCGTCTAGCATGATAAGAGCATAGGCGTCTGCCCCAAGTAACAAGTCAACTGGACGGCTTGTATTAAATTCTGGATCCGCTAAATTAATATGTTCTAAATACGACCACGTAGGCTTTTCAAATGATCGATTTGGTAAGTTTTTGATTAGGCTTTTCATAATCAATACATCCACAGGGAATTTAAAGCTATTGTATATAGACTGGCATACAATGCTTAGCTTGCCCGTGCAGTTAGATTCTTTCTCTGCTATCCCGGTTACTGCTCCATCAAATTGCTGTCGTTTTAAACCTAACTGTTGAGCGGCTTTCTCCGTAATTAATGATACCTGTGAGCCCTGATCAATGAGAGCTCTCAGGACAAACTGCGTGCTATCTGCTGCTGTCACCCTTACTAAAGCTGTAGTTAAAAGAATTTCGGTGAGTTGTCGCTGAGTGAGATGCACACCATTGATGCTGCTTTGCTTTGGATGCTCTTCTTGCTTAAGGTTGTCATCGTTCACATTATTTTGCTTGCCGTCAGCAAAACAGTCATGTAATAAAGTATGATGCCTGCCGGAACACGTGAGGCATCGTTTCTTTGAATTACATTTATTACCATTGTGATTAAAAATGCAATTAATACAACATTTTAGTTGCTTGACGGTTTTAAGTTTCATTTCCTTTGACAATTGACGAAACTTTTCGCAATTGTGTAATTTATCGATACCGGAAGTATCAATTAACGTAAGGGACATTTTGGCGAAAATGAGTTATATATATCATTGGATTCAGAATTTTGCGCTCTATCGATTGGTATTATTAAAAAAATTCTATCTTAAAAAAAATGTCCCTTACAGTACAAAAACTTTGACCGCAAACAACGATTTCGGGAAAAAAAATTGATGTAACAGTCATTAATACTTTTTCTTTAAAAAAAAATGAAGTAAGACACCGTACTAACTAATTTACTCCCTTACCTTAGCCAAAAATAAGTCGATTTAAATGACAATGTCCCTTACTTTAAATAAAATGCCTCTAACTTTAAAAACCATGTCCCTTACCGTAAATAAAATGTCTCTCACTGTAAACAACATGTCCCTTACTTTAAAAAAATGTTTGACGATATCTGAAGTTTATATAAAATGTTAGGGATCGGTGACACTTACGACATAAAAAAATCTGAAGAATTACCTCGAAACAATTTAAATGCAACAGAAAAGGGTAAAGAAATTTGGAAAATTACGACCGTTAGACATAAAAAAAAAACAAACTATAGACAAAAGAAATCATTCTGCAGGTGAAATTCACCATCATTATAATTTCTAAATATGCACGATCTCCATTCTAAGTCGGAATGAGCTGAAATTACTGCAGATGAAATACGTCAAACAGATTCATCTTTCACACAACCCATGCACCTTTTATTGTGTCTTTTCCCCTTACGTCCGCTCTACTCGTCACTTCTACTTTCATTGCCATCATACTAATATCATGTTTCGCACAATTCCTATGCCTTAATTCATCGACCTTTCGTTTCCATTACATTCATTCAATATCGGCTCTGAAGAAGATAGGTATCCTCTTCAGAGCCGCTGCCTACATCATCACTTCTTGCCAGGTGGAGAAAAAGTGGTAGTAAGCAATAAATTCCAAGAAAACTTAAATTAATTATTGTAATAAAATTATAAAGCCAATCAAAGCCGCGTTGACGCGGTCAGAGTGTGCTTGGACCAAGTGGGCTCAAACGAGTAAGTTGCATACAAAGTGTACTCGGATAGTGGTTAATACTGTAAAATATTTTTTATTCAACAAAGAAAAAACACGAATTTTGTTTTATATAGTAGGTTGTTACATTGTTTTTTTGTGTTCCTAGCTCAGGTTGCTATTTCGCGGCTGCGTTTCTAATAAACAAAGTGTCAAGTACCTGCATTCATTGGTCAACCATTCCTATGTATCGTTGGTTTCATTTCCCAACAATAAATCACTTTTCTAAATTCTTTTAAACCGTTAATTACGTGTGGGGGCATGTGTCGGGAAACTCTCCAATGAATTAGTCCTTTTTCGGTTGCGAAATTATATTTAAAAGTTCACACACAAATAAAAATTATGAAATAAATTTCTTATTAATTAGGTTTACTATATCAGTGTCCGTTCCCACCGAAGTTAGGTAAAGAAAAGCGATGACAATGGTCGGTGACGTGGGAACCGCAGTGTCGTAATCCGATCGGTCGCTTTGTCGATACGATGTGCTGAGCTTGCAGGTTGGCCTCGTAACACGTTTCACAATATTATTTTGACCAAAACATAGGTTGTTTACTAATGACATGACATTTATTACGTCAGACGTCAATTCTGACAGTTCGAGGCGCCCTCTGGCGCGCTCCGATTTAACAACCGTAAAAATAATAGATATTTTAATCTGATGATCACAAATCTTTAAATAATCTGAATAAACACATTCTGTAATAATTATCAGTTAAAGAAAATAAATAAGTAAAGGAAATTAATAATAAACTAAATATCCATAAACGGAAATGATTTAATTTTTTCTATATGGACTTTATTCGAGAACCTTCGACCGAAACGGTACATTTTTAATCTGTGAACTTTTGCGTGGATTGTCTTTGGAACTGTCAACCTTAATGTTGTCACGTTGGGTTTTGTTTTTACCCATTTATTATTGTAGGAGTGGTTTCCCTGGTGGAAACTGTTTTGGTGATAAATTATTGAGAGAGATTAATAATGGAGAACGGAATAGTTGGATCTAGTCTCGTGTAATTCATTGCCGACTGTGGCAAGTGTCGTTCCACAGTATTCAAGGTGAATTTCTGGTGTGAGGTGTTTGGGTTGGTGACTGGGGTGATGAGTTCTCCACGCCTTCCGGGAGTTTGACTTGTGGTGGGCACCCGATTCTACGCTGGCTTCCGGCTGACGAGTTGGGAAGAATTTGCTAGGATGACGAGCGTCACTTGCCGCCAGCCTCGCTGAGGAGTTACACATAGTTTTTGGTGCGCAGTCGTAAAAGGTAAGTCGGTATCCTTAGTGGAGTGAGCGTGGTCTGTGCGTCCACCCGAAGGGTGTGTGTGAGGGAATAACGCCGTGCTAATCTTAACGATTATTTCAGGATTCCTAACAGCGCCTGTCGTCGCGGTTCTGCCCGACGGAACGTGCAGCAGCCCGCAGCCCACGCCGCTTTTCCCCAGCAATAACCGTGAGTAATAAACCAGCTATTTCCCAATTGTAGGCCGTAAGCAATTTCTCAGTGTTGACCTCGGGGTTAAAGTATTGCCCAGGAAAACGGCATAAGTCCTTGGCGTAGTGGACGGACGCCACGCGTATTTCATTTTGAACAAAGGCCATGAGCCGGCCGAGGTTCTGTCTGATAGGTTACACAGCTCGATCCTAACGAATAAGTTACACTTTTATTATTTGGTCTCCGTTTGTCAATTGCAGTGAGGTGAGGCCCCTCGAGTAATTCGATCCGCCGCCGAGATCTTAGCCCGTCTCATTAGAGGCCGGCTAGAACTGGGACGTGGACCCCGTTCCTCGACATCGCTGGGAGCCTAGCCGAGGCTGCTGTACGGCTGGCAGACACCGCCTAGCGTGAGCGCAGGCGTGACGGTTTTTTTTTTCTTTATATTTATTTTTTTTTATCACCGCACCTTGGTACACCGGTGTGATTTTGGTCCCCGGTGTTGATGTCGGTACTACACCGAACTTTATTTTGTGAATCTTGAGCTCCTGCTGCATTCCTCCCGTGGAGACAGTAGAATTGAGGATATCTTCAGCTCCAGGATTCGGGACTCTCCAGGTCCCTGGCGCCCATTAATTAAGTTATTATAATTGTTTTTTTAACTGGAAGGTTCCGGTAGTTACCTAGTTCTGCTTTAGTAAATATTCTTATAATTTAACCTTGTTGACGGAACAGTACTCGGTGTATCTCCAACTCCCCACGACCTCAGCTCTTCTATATATCCATAAGTTACAACTGGCTAGCTTCAATTAATTGGAAAGGGTAAAGAATCTCACCACAGTATTTTTATATGAGTTTTATTCCCGGACTGTTGTCAATGTTAAGGATTGTTATTATTCTATTAAGAATGTTAAGGTAATTAATTTATTAAAATTCAATTTAGAGGTAATCAATTAATTAATCAAATAATTCTATTATACGGGAGATTGTTACTCGCAGTAATAAACTTGTTTATGATATGTTGTGGTTTTATTTTAGTCCGACCCTCAAAGGTTAGGGACAAAATAGAATATGTAACAAGGTATCTGAATTGTCAGAGACATGTTAATCGAAGAGTTAAGACGGGAAAAACATAAGTCTTTTATAGCAAAAGGATAGTAATCTGTGAAAAGGAGAACAATTTGGACTATTCCTTTGATTTAGCGATCACGAAGAACATCGCACATCTGGCAATTCTAACAAGGAACACGTAAATCCTGCTTCATAAATATCTAAAACTATAAAGAACTACTCTGAGCCTAGTAACCGAGCTAGCTCGGAGCAGTAGGACGAGGTCCGACTCGAATCAGACTTAAATCTACGATAGCTAGCAGTAAAACCTGAAACTGAACTCATTTACTCTTTAATCTCATTTCTATAGTGCTAAAATAGTATAATTTTTAATAGTTAATCTATTGTTACATTAAATTGCAACATTGAGAAAGTCCTTTACAATAAAATTTCGCATAATTTTCTATTTCTCTTGCTGCTTACACTATGCTCGACGGATTATCTCTAAAATTTCAGTAACGTTTCTAATGTAAAGGACATGCTATTTTTGAAACTACTGGGTATTCCTCAATCTTTCGTATATAACAAGAAAGAAGGTGAAATTCTAAGAAACTTTGCTCTGAATACCATAAAAATTGGACCAGACAGTAAAAAGTTATGGACAAAATAAAAAAATAAAAATCGTTTTTTGGCTCTCCTGAAAAGTCGTATTTTGTCCCTTACGTTAATTGATACTTCCGGTGTCGTTATGTTCAGCAAAACAATGAGGACATTTGATTTCTTGCACATGCATTGCTTTTGAGTTCTTGGTATTATAATCGTTCGACTTTTGATTATTATTCCATTTACGGTTTGGAAATGATTTTACGGAATCTTTTTGCTGAGTTTGCTGTGATTTTTGCATAGTATCTTGACGCCGGCAAAGATAATATAATACTAGTGTACAGATACACCATCCCATACAACGAAACGTGATCGCCGTAACTACGTCATTTCTTCGGCCAAAACGACCAATCGGCCAGTAGTTTATAAAGTGGTTGTTACCGGCTCCATCTAGTCGCCACTTCAGTGAAACACTCACGTGGCGGCTAGATAGAGCTAGCAGCGTTGACTCGCGTTATTTTACACAAATACCAATAGATGGCGTTGAAACCATACTGCCATTTTGCACTACATAGCCCCGTGACCTTGAAGCTTACGTCGTCAGTCACTCGGCAGATAAATTCACGTTCTTTCATGCATGCCTACTTTGCGATAGCGCATGATTTCTTGAGCGTTTGACATTTGTGTAAGAACCGCTATTTGAAGCTAAGTGATAGAGACCCAGCCAGTCTTGTTAGAAACCTGCTTGCATTTCGTGCATTGGGTCTCGGGATCAAATCTTGCATTTTGATTTCACTTTTTGCGATTCTTTTTTTTGTTTTTATAATTAATATCTGAGAATTCTCATAATTAAAGTAAAATGCATACTTTTATTTTAATATTATTTGCAATTTTATTTTTCTCTAATATTTTTCAAAAGTTCTCTAGCACAGAAATATTAAAAACAGGAGAAGTGGCAAGGGGGCGTGTCCGCTACCGTGCAGTTCTGAGCGCTACACTCAGAAAATGAAAAAATGGCCGTCACCGCGAGTTAGTTTGTTGTCAACCGCGTTCGTGAAAAAAACGATTATGCCGTCTTGTTCAGTGCTTTTGTGCAAAAATAGAAACCAAAACAAATATTTTAGAAGTCATGGCATCGGGTTTCACATGTAATTACAAGTATTTTACAATATTTGTCTTAAAAATCACGAAAAACAACAAGCAGTAAAATATATCTGACTTGTACTACTGTACTTTTGTTTTCCTACATTACTCCGACTCTATTATTTTTGCAATAAATACATTGCACTTTTACAACCACATCATTGCATCACAGAGTAACTGAACAAGCAATGTAAAACTGACTTAACGATACCTCAATCAGCCGTAATGTCGCATGGTACGGCCGCTGCTCAGGTCCGCGTATTTTAGTGCGAGCTAGTGACGTGCTCTTGGAGATCCGACAGACTATCGACAAGAAAGTCGACTGCTAATTGCTTTTTTAATATTTCAGTTTTTTTTTTGAATTTTTTTATCTTGTAATAAGGCTGGAAGGCCGATGTGGTTCATGCATTTTTACAATTTTTTATTATTTTACAGAGTATTATATAATTGCGAAACCGAAGATGGTTAAGTAAATTAATTAATGTTTAGTTTAGTAATCTATGGACTAAATTAATAGTAATCTATACAATAAAGTTAATAAAAACGGTTGCATATCGTTTTTTTTTAATTTTATTGCCAAACCTTTATAATTTATCGATATATTTATCGTGAACTCTTCGATTTAGTCAAAAACTGTCGATTCCGCCCCCGTGTCCCGACGACACACAATGATAATTGTTTTAGTGTGGGTAAATTACACGGAAAAAGTACGCTGTGGTTTAAAGAATAAGGTTTATATTATATTTAAATGACAGAGTTTTCGACGGCGCGTGTGTGCACTTGTTCGTAGTATTGTTTTGATATACTACATGCGTAATATCACGGTAATAATATCTATCAGTATTTGATCTCCCTACAAACGGACGAAACGCGAGCTATACCTACGCGCTCGATGTCGGGGCGCGCTCGGGGCGCAGACAGTCACGGCCGTACCGTAGTGACGAACGGACGGTGTGTTGTTTTTTTAGCAAAATCAGTTTAAGTACCTATTTTATTATGACGAGTAGAAAATATTGTGCTGTTTTTGGGTGTATAAATTCAACAATAACGCATCGAGACATAAGTTTTTTTATTTTTATTTAAATTACCTGCAACCTCTGAAATGTAAGTACTGACTATAAAATAATTTTACTTACTAGTAGCTAGTAGGTACGTGCATAATGTGTGGCTTTTTAATGGTTATGTATTTTCTTTTATCTCACGAAAAAAAGGGTATTTGGATTAATAAATACAGTAAATTATATGAATAAAGTAAAGGAGAGTTACTGAGACAAGTGAAATAGGTAAGTTAAAGGCGGTTCTGAATGAATCATAATACGGTAGGTACTTACTCTTGTGCTAAAACTCCGGTGCATGTGTGTTTTGTTAGTTTGTATAATTCAAAGTAAAGACGGCGCGGTGGGATTGTTGGCGGACACGGAAATGAAGCAGTGAGCTTCATTTACCTACGGTACGGTGTACAATCAACTTTACAGTGTACTACATAAACTATATCACAGTCATGAATATTAATCTAGGAACGTAGATAACAGTAGGTATATCTAGGGCTCGCGCAGACATAGTTCGCTCCGTGTTTGAGTGTGGGCACTCGGTTGCATTAGGCCGACTGCCTGCGCGAGCGATGCGCCGCACAGTGGTCGGACAGCCCTAACGCATGTTTACGTACCGCGCGGCTGTAGGTATTTATTTCTATCATGCGGCCGAGATCCACTACTGTAGATATTTATACTGTGGTAATATTATCTTGATGGTGGGGCAGTTGTCGCTTCACCGGTTTTCTATACATTTTGAACTCCACGCCATATCTCCTTCTATAATATATCTATGTTCTCTAGGATAAAATGTACGCTGATTAAAATTGTAGGTTAGTAAGCTGGATATTTTTTTAAACTGTATTTTATTGTTTGAGATGTAGGAATGATAATGGTTCAAATGGCCCGCGGCTTCGCTTTCGTTAATTTCGAATTTGAGAAACAAGACGGATCGTGTCAGTGGCGCCATCAACACCAATTCAAACATAAATAAACACAGAATATGATTTGATTGCCATTAACATTCCTACTCCTCAAACAATAAATTACAGTTTAAAAAATATCCGACTTACTAACCTACAATTTATCCTAGAGAACTATTAATTAAATATTATAAAAAATCAAATTGCAAATAATAATATTGAAATAAAAGTATTTGAAACTCTCAGAATAAATAAAAATAAAATCAAAAAGTGAAAAAGAAAGTGCTTTGATCTCGAGACCTAATGATCGTAAGTCAAGCAGGTTTTTAACCAGACTAGCTGGCTGGCTAACAGTTGTTATAAAATAGCGCTTCTTATACAAATGTCAACAATTACTGAAAACCAACCTAATTATTATAATTTACAACATTGCTAATCCCCCAAAGAGAATAGCATAAAAGTAGGTTTGAGGAAAAATTGAATAAATACTATCCAGTGGCCGCCAACTTAAAACAAACATAATTTAAAACGACGAAGTTCTGCGCGAACAAACTTAAAAAGCATATATTTTACATACGGTCGAATTGAGTAACCTAGAAGTATTTAATTCAAAATTGCATATCTCCCAGTTGCAATAGCTAGCGTAATAATACATAGGCTATTGACAGAAGCATATTATTAGGAATATTTGATCGGAAAGTTTTCAGTAGTTTAGGAATTAACGCAAAAGAAAAAATCGTAAAAAAAAACAGAAAAATAGTTGATTTGTCATCAGAATCGATCCCATAACTCGAAAAAAATACAAAAAGAAAAAACTATTTATTGTACAGGAATGACAGCTCTACGATTTTATTACATATAAATGTATAGATATAGATTTGCATTTCATAATTATATTTCATTCTATCAAAATAGGTACATACTCGTAATTTATAGTAAACGGTAATGTGAGAAATTATACCTGTGTAGTAAAAGTCTGAAAATGAAAACAACGCCATCTATGAACATTAAATGAGTGAGCAAACGACAACGTAGTACAAATTGTATTCACCAGAGGCAGCACAGTAAAATTATTTAATGAAATCATGGAATTTGGAACTAGGAGCCCATTATTCCTTTTTTTTTGTGCTAAGCGAATTTTTAAAAACAAGGACATACTTTTTTCCAGGTCAAAGGAGATGGTATCAAAATTCACCCAAAATCAAAGGTTTGATCGATACGGTCAAACTGTATGCCGATAGATTCTCTAGAACTATCTTAATAATCGTACCAAGTTTCAACATCCTAATCCATGGGATATCGGAGTTATGAGCTGTCAAAGTGTGCAAAAAATATCGATCTTGTTCCTTGAGATTTCACGTTTGTGCTGCCAAAGTACTCATGCTGCCGATTATATTGCGTACCAACGACGCCTTAGATGTTATTAAACGGTATTACAAAAAAAAAACTTACCAAGTTCGAGTCGGACTCGCCCATAAAGGGTTCCGTAGCAGCAAGTAACATGTTCTATGTTAGGGGTTTGGTTACCGCACTTAGTCCTTCATGTGGACCATTGTGCGTGAGCCATAGTGGCCTTTGGTGGCTTATTCCAACCAGCCCACTTCCCTCCAGAAGTTGATCAGGTTCTTTGGTCTGTGGATAACATCTGTGTAAGTCCTGGGTGTCCCGAGGGTCTCTGTCCTGATCTGGGTGACACCTGTGCACTCGAAGAGCACATGCGCAACGGTTTCCTCAGGCTCCATGCAAGCCCTGCACAGGGGGCTGTCCGTTATGCCTATTGTGTGGAAGTGTTTTTTTAGGGAGCAGTGTCCCGTTATGGTCCCTGTCAGCAGACGCATCCTGTCGCGGCGTAAAAGACGTCTGGTTAGCCTGCCATCTAAGGATGGTAGAGCTTCCCTGGATTGCTTGCAGCCTGGTGTCGAGGCCCACCATCTCTTTGCTTGCGTGAGGATGCGCTCCTGCAGCCTGCTATCTACGTATCTGGTTGAAGGGGATGGGTATAATGGGTTCTGGTCCGCAAACTGATGCGCTGGATGCTCTCCTAGCAAGTTCATCAGCCGCGTCGTTGCCCAATGATCCGCTGTGTCCTTTAATCCATTGTAGTGTCACTTTGTTGCGTTTAGATACTGTTAGACGTTCTAGTTCATTGTGACATTCTAATATTAAGCTTGAAGTGGTATATTGTTTCTCCAACGATTGAAGGACTGAGGTGCTATCAGAGAATCTACGTATATGGGTGTCCGTAACTCTTCTGGCCTCTATCGCATATGCTGCTTGTATAATGCCCATGCATTCCGCCTGGTAGACGGTGTTGTACATTCCGAGCGGGCTGGATATATTTATGTTAAGGTCGTGTGAGAAGACTCTAGCCCCGGTTCCGGAATCATTCTTTGATCCATCTGTGTATATCCTCAGCTCTTTCGGGCCTGAATAGTCACACTGCTCTTCTGCAAGTGTGATAGTGTAGTGCTTTACAAAATGGTTTTGTCTTGGGGCTTTGTCGCAGGGTGATGCCATCATTGGCTGTTGTTCTATCGCATCATTCTTAATTCGCGTGTGTTTAATTCTTGAGTTTTTGTTTAGGGTTCCCAAGGCATGAAACCTAAAGGCGGCTAGGGCCGCCTCTTTCTGCACGATGAGGTGTAGAGGTGGCAGTCCAAGCATTGCCTGTAGGGCAGCGGTGGGTGCAGTTCTCATACAGCTAGTAATTGCCATACAAGCAAATCGCTGCAGCTTTTCGAGGTCTTTTTGGGTTGTGCTCAGGTTTGTTCTGGGCCACCAGACCAATGAGCCGTACGTGACTGTCGGTCAGTATGACAGTGGTATATAGCCAGTGAGTGGTCTTGGGACTGATCCCCCAATTCCTGCCAAGGATTCGCTTGCACTGCCACAGGGATATGCTGGCTTTTGTAGTGATGTAGTTGATGTGTTTTGCCAAATTCAGCTGTTTATCCAAAAAGATGCCCATTTATTTGGTTTCAGTTGATAGGCTTAGGGTGGTTCCAAAGAAACGTGGAAGCTGTAGGGTCGGTAGCTTCCTCTTTTTTGTGAAGAGAATCAGCTCGGTTTTTGAAGGATTTACTGGAAGCTGGTGTTTGTTGCACCAGTCCTCCACTATTTTCAATGCTTGGCGCATGAGGTTGCACAGGGTATTTTCGTGAGTGCCATTTATTATTATGGTTATATCGTCGGCATACCCTACAGAGAAGTACAGCAAGTAACATAATATAAACTTTCTTGTAGTTGGTTGTAACTTTGAAAAGTTAATTGCGGATTACGGTTTATGACGTATTAAAAAAAACTAATTACTTAATCTTGTTCGAACCAATTTTCAATTGAAGTTTGCATGGTAATGTACATCATATATTTTTTTTATCTTTATAATTCACTTATTTTAGAAGTTACAGAGGGGGGGGACACACACATTTTACCACTCCGGAAGTCTCTTGCGCAAACTGTTCAGTTTAGAAAAAGATGATGTTAGTAAGCTCAATATCATTTTTCAAGACCTATTCATAGATACCCCACACGCTTACGTGTGGGGTATCTATGATTAATTTTTTTCACCTGACCCTTAGGTCAGGTGAAAAAAAATTGTTGAGTTTCAATTCTATGTATGGGGGCAACCCCCAAAATTAGTTTTATTTTTATTTTCATGTGAAAATCCTAATGTGGTTCACCCAATACATCTACAAGCATAACCTACCACGTTTCAACAGGATAGCTGTTATACTTTCGAAGAAAAAAGAAAAAAGGCTGTGACATACATACGGACAGACAGACAGACATGACGAATCTATTATGGTTCCGTTTTTTGACATTTGGCTACGGAACCCTAAAAAGTGCCAGCATTACAAAACAGTAGTCGCAATTGATGTATAACATCTGATATCTCACCGCATGTCTTGGGTCATGCACCCAACGTTAAGAAACAAAACACTTTGGGAAATGTTACTTTACAGTGGTCACCCATTCAAAAACAGACCTCGGTGAATGCTGCTTAATTTTGGCAACTCATCCTCAGATTGTTCTCAGCAAGTGTTGTTTTACTTGGGCCATCCAATGATATTATAAGTAATCTTTGGTGCCATCCATCAAAAGACGTACTTTGGAAAGAAAGAAAGACAGAAAGAAATAAGTTTATTGTTAGTCACACACAGAACAGAATTCAACAACAATAAAACTAAACAAGGGCAGAAGACACGAGTGCTGCTGGCAGGCGTAAATATAGCAGTTTTGCAGCGGTATCTCTCTATAGGATCATTCATTGAATGGTTTTCTATTTTTTTTTAATCGTGGTGAAATCATCAAATGATTCCGGAAACTCAGGGAGACCGGGAGGGACTGTCAGACTCGTACTGACTAAAATCCATGGTGTCCTTCAATAGCCCTTTACATTCCAGGGTCACGGTAAATTGATAAGTCCCGCGACGCCGGCAGGCTTTGGCCCTCTAGAGTCCCCCGTCATCATGCTGACACTCTTTGAGGCGCGGGTGGAATACAACGCCGTCGACCCGGGGTTACTGTAATGCTGGCACTTTTTTTTTGTGTAATAACAGCTATCTATGGCGTCGTTGGTACGCAATGTTATCGGCAGCATGACTATTTTGGCAACACAAACGTGAAATCTCAGTAGCAAGTGGAACTTTTTTGGCAAACTTTGACAGCCCATAACTCCGATATGCTATGGATTAGGATATTGTAACCTGGTACGATTATTAAGATAGTTCTAGGGAATCCATCTGCATACAGTTTGACCGTATCGACTACACTTTGATTCTGGGTTTTTGGTCCATACATTGTGGACCATGTCCTTTAAAGAGATTCAGAAACTTCAATAACAAATCGATACACATAACGCCATCTATTGAATCTTTTCTTGAACTACATTTTCTTTGTATGGATTAAGAGGCCATGACGCCGGCGAGATGTTTCTAGGCTAGTAAACTTATTTTCTAGAAAATCTAAGTACTCTTGTAGGACTGGTAGCTCTCTAGGGTTTTGCAACGAATCTATGTACTCGGAATAAGATTCACTATCCAGTTTTTGCGACATAATATGCGTAATTAGAGGGCCCCACGTACTAATATCCGCTCCTAGGTTTTTGATAGCGTGAAGACTCTCTAAAGTGGCGTCATGCATTTTTTTTAAGGCTGTAACTGATTGCTGCTGTATACTGGGAATGTTCAGGAACATATTGGCGTGAGCTGTGAATATGATCCTCTTATTATCAAATCGATGATTTAAAATCTCCCAACAAACGTCATAGTTATTGGCGCTAATTGGAAGGTGCTGAATCAAACGCTCGGCTTCACCTTTTAATTTTCCTTTTAAGTATTGCATTTTCTGGGCGTTTGACAATGCGTTGTTCTTATGGATTGCTTCGCTAAAAAGATCCTTAAAAGGAATCCATTGCTGGTAATGGCCTGAAAACACAGGAATATCCATTTGAGGAGTGGATTTCTCGCGATGAGATGTTGACCACATCTTGGAGTTAATAGCCTTCCTCATGCTGTTAAAAGTTCGCTCGTGCTTAGTAAAATTATATTCATAATCTTCTGCTACATCTTCCCCCGCTTCACCAATGATTTCCCAATGAAGGTTGTCAATGGTAGTCCACCGATTGTGCAGGTTTCGAAGGGCGTCTTCGAACTCCCACTTGTCCACAATACTTTCAACATCAATGTTGTCGACTGCTCTGAGAAATGCTTTAAAATTGACTGACTGCTTATGAAGCATATCGTCAAGCTTGCTGTTAGACCCTCTTGATTGGAAGGTCGGGGTTGCTGGCGCTATTACTGGTGGCTCTAACTGGCTTTCTGAGTTACCAGGCATCTCTCGCTGTGGTGGTTGAGGAAGATATGGTGATTTTTGATCTCGTGTCATCATCAACTCTTCTTTACATTTACTGATGAGCCTTTTGGCTGTTAAATAAATCTGATTTGTAGTGTCAAATTCCGAATTGGCAAAATATTTATGATCGGTCTGTCCTAAAGAAAGAACCTTTTCATGATTCACTTGAAAGTCTTTCCAGTACTTTTCAAGTAACTCGAGTTTACGCTTACAGTAATCTATAGTTTTACGCTCTACGCTATCCTTTTTAAAATTGACGAGGAGTTTTCTAATCCCCTCCGCAATCTCGGATTGAACAAAATAAAGACTCTCCATCTCGCTGCTGGTGTAAGAAAATGAAACGATCTTACTTGGAAGAACCTTCTGCTGCTGCTAGCCTGACGAGAGTAGCTCCTCACGTCAGACACCCGTTGATGTTGCTGGTATGAGCTGTTAACTCACTGTTGGCTACTCTCACTCCCAGAGTACCGCTGTTGCTGCTACTGCTGATACAATATTGAGCACTCCAGCTCAATATGCTGCTGCTAAAGTCACTCGCTCAAAACCCGCTCTACGGTAACCACTTCAGTCACTGTCAAGCTTCGCTAAGAAACACTGTAATACCACGTGTCACTAGTTCAATGCAAGTTCACTTCACGACTGTTAGTCCCGAAAAATCAAGTCCAACCGCGAAGTCCTTTAGAGAGGCTCGAAGGACCAAAATGTACGATCGCGACCTAAGTGGTACCTGGTGGGAAGGCTACGCTATTAAGTTAAACACTCGGATAACTATTAAAAGTTTATTACGAGACAGTTTAGGCTAAGCTATCGCTAAATTGATGGAAATGAATGCACCCGGTTGCTTTCCGCGATACACTGAGCTCACGGCGCAATAAGTGCGGCCGCGTTGTATAGCTAAGTCAGCAAACGTGGTCGATTGCAACATATTGCATCGAACAAGGAGCAGGAGAATGATGCTAATGGAAGAAGAAGAGTTCGCATTAGATGAAATATGTTGTGTAGACAGTGTAGGTAAAGTGCAATAGAAAGAAAATGTTGAAATTGAAGGAGTAAATTTGTCAATTAAGCTGGACACAGGAGCAGAGTGCAATACTTTATCTCAGAGTGACTATGTAAAGTTGAACAAAAATTCCTTACAAGAAACTCAAACAGTGCTAGTGGTCTATAATGGTGAGAAAATTAAGCCTCTTGGATGTGATACTTTGAACTGCAAAGTAAAAGGTATAAGTCATAAGTTAAACTTTAATGTGATTGATTTGCCTGTACAGTCAGTGTTAGGATTGAAAGACTGTTTTAAGTTAAACTTGTTGAAAAGAGTAGATGTAGTGGAAAAGGAAGATCAATCAATGAAAGAAGGGTTTGTGGAAAAAAATAAGGATGTTTTTACTGGGTTAGGAGAGATAGGAAGTTATAAGTTAAAGTTAAGGCAAGATGCAGAGCCTGTCAATAAGCCCATCAGGCGTATTTCAGAGAAAATTAAATATAGATTGAAACAAACTTTGGATAAGTATGAAACATTAGGTGTGTTAGTGTTTTAAAACACTTGTTTTAATTTTTGTAGATGTTTATTTAGAACATTTAGGAATCTTAACCACAATCTTAACATAATATAAAATAATGAGAGAGATCTCCAAAAATAGACAAGGGCAGTGTAGCCGCTAGAGTGGCCAACCTGCATTAGTGTTGCCAACACTGGACCAGTATTGCCAACACGTTCCCTTTTTTTTTTAATTGAAAAGTTATCACATAAAAATAATCAACATAGAAATTTTAACATATTGTGAAAAAGTATACAAGTCATTGGAAACAATGTAAGATAGATTACAAACAATAATCTAAACAATTGCTACACATAAGGATGTCTATTCTATGACAATACCTAATAATAAGTACTTATGCATATAAGGAACTGCTAGGTAAGTACAAAAACAACCTGCTTAATTCGTACTTTACATGGGATACCTTAATTATAAATATTAGACTTACAATAATTAACAGATAAATGTTATTTGATTACAAGCAGTGTTCTCATTAATTTATTAAACATAAACTAATTAACAATAATGGTATTCAAACTAATTAACAGTAATAGTCCTTAAGATAAGAGGGTTTGCGCCTTTCACGCTTAGCTTTGGGAGATGAAACCTCTTGTTGAATAACAGATTGGGGAATAACATTGGACTGAGCAGTAGTTGGTTCTAATTGAGGAGAGGATGGAGTGTCCGTTGTACATGGGTTTTGAGGAATATGATCTGTTGTAATGTCCAAATCTGTATTGTTTTGAATACAATTCATGTCCTTTGAAACTACCTCGGTGTCAACAACTCTTTCCCTGTTCAATGCAGAACCTGCCTGAGATAGATCAGTCACTTCTAAAGGGCGAATGTGTGTTAGATCACGTCTGTATGAAGTATCATTGACATTGACTAAATAAGATCTATCAGAAAGAACATCCTCAATGATACCAGGAGTCCAAGATTTGCTTACTGATGGTTGTACTTGTACTACAACCGGCTGACCAATCTCTAAAGATATTGCATCCCTTGCCCTCTTGTCAAATGCCTGTTTTGTGTTTTTTCGTCTTTTTTCTATCTCTACAGAAACGTCTTTTATAACTTGTGGTTTTAAGAGACTTGGAATCACTGGCAAGACGCCTCGTGTTCTCCTAGAGTAGAGGCGTTGTACTGCGCTGGAATTTAATTTATTGGGAGTATTTCTTAAGCATAACAGACTAAGCCAGAAGTCTTCATTACCTTCAGCAGATTTAAGCAACAATTTTTTTTGCAATTTTAACAGTAGCTTCTGCTTTTCCATTACCCTGTGGGTGATTGGGAGAAGATGTGACATGTAAGAATCTCCATTTATTAGAAAATTTTAAAAATTCCTGATTAACAAAGTTTGTACCACCATCTGTCACCACCCTTTCAGGAACCCCATGCCTAGCAAAGTTCTTTTTACAACAATCAATTACTGACTTTGCTGATAAATCTTTCAGGATATCAAGTTCGAAAAAGTCTGAATAATGATCTACTGTAACTAGATATTTTATTTGTTTACCATTATGAGAAAAGAAGAATACATCCATGGAGATTATTTGGAAGGGATATTCTGGAATTTTATGAGATTGCATAGTAAACTTTTGTTGACTAGGTTGATATTTATTACAAGTTCGACAACACTTAATCATTTCCTGAATGTCCTTTGACATTGAAGGCCAAAAAACTGCATCTCTAGCTAGTTTTAAAGTATTTTCAATACCAGAGTGGGCTTTATGTAATTTCTGTAGAATTGTAGTTCTCAAATTTTGAGGAATTATAATAGTTTGGTTTTTTAAAACCAGGCCGTGGTATGTGGTTAAATCATTTTTAATGCTATAGAACAATTTTAAAGCATCTGGAATATCCTTAAAGTATGTGGGCCATCCATTAATAATATACTGTATAAGTTTTTGGTATTCTTCATCCTGCCTTGCACTTAACTGAACCTCCTCTAAGCAGCTATCAGAAATGGGCAGGTCTCTTAACGGATTAACATTTTCTATTATTTTAAAAATTTTCATATCTTTAGATCTATCTATATTTTTACAGTCTAAATAAAACCTAGACAGTGCGTCTGCCATGACATTTTCTTTTCCTGATACGAAGTGCAATTCTAAACTATATCTTTGTAGTGTTAACAGCATAGATTGTAAACGTTTTGGTGCATGTAAGAGAGGCTTTTTAAATATGTTTAAGAGAGGCTTGTGATCAGTTTTAATTATAGTTTTAGCATTACCTACAATTAATTGGTCAAACCTGGTACAAGCGAAGACTACTGCAAGGAGCTCCTTTTCTATCTGAGCATATTTCCTCTCAGTAGGTGTCAGACAGCGAGATGCGTACGCCACAGGCTGGTTTTCTTGGAACACCGCCACACCCAGAGCTCCTTCGCTAGAGTCACATTCAATAATTAGTGATTTGTTTTTATCATAATATTTTAAAGTCTTAACGTCACTGATTAAAGTTTTAAGGTTTTCAAACTCTTTCTGGGCTCTACTATTCCAGTCCCATGTTGTATTTTCGTGAGTGAGTTTTCTCAGCTGTGAAGATTCAAAACTTAATTTGGGAATAAATCTACTCAGGTAAGTCACTACTCCAAGAAATCTGAGTAATTCTTTCTTATTCCTTGGAACTGGTATATTTTGTACAGCTTCCACTTCAGCTGGGTCTGGTTGAAGACCCTGATTTGTAAAAACATGACCATAGTATTTAACTGATGTTTGTAGTAGCTTCATTTTATCTTTATTAAGTTTACAATTGAATTGTGTTAGCCTATTCAATAAATTTTCCAAATTGTTATTGTGATCTAAAACTGCTTCGGACATAGATTCTCCTACCCCATACACCAATAGATCGTCTACCAGCACTTCTACACCTGTTAACCCTTGAGTTATTTCGCTCATTTTCATTTGGAAATAATCAGGAGAAGAAGAAATACCGAATGGTAACACTTTCCATCTATATTTTCCAAAAGGAGTCCAGAATGTTGTTAATTTACTACTAGCTTCGGATAGATTTAAATGCCAGAATCCCTTTTTTACATCCAAAGTGGAGAAGACCTTTGCTTGGCCTAACTCAGGCAGAATTTCATCCACTGTGGTGAACTGATAGTTAGGTCTTTTAATGGCTTTATTTAAAGGAATGGGGTCAAAGCATATGCGGAACCTATCATTTTTTTGTATCAAAAGAATATTGCTTACCCAATCCGTATGAGCTGTTTCTTTTGTGATAATTCCTTCTTCCTCTAATCTTTCCAACTCTGATTTCAGTTTGGGGCGGAGTGCGACAGGTACCCGACGCGCTTTCTGGATGACCGGTGGAATCTCTGTATCTATTTCAAGATCTATTTTACCTGAAAAACTTCCCCTACCTTCAAAGACAGATGAATATTTGTCAATGATTTCATGGGTATTTTTGGAGTATCTACATGTCACTTCTTTACAGAACTTAACTAAACCCATCTCAAGGCAGGCTCTACAAGACAGAAGAGGTATGTGTTGACACTGAACAACCTGAAAAGTTATTTTATATATGGAATATTTGTTTTTCATTTTTGTTCTTAATTCCAAATCTATTTCTCCATGTATAGCAATATTGTGTCCACTGAAACTAAATAAACACTTTTTTGAGGGCCTCATCTTTTTTTTGACAAATTTTTCCCCCATCATGCGTTGAACATCCTTCAGACCTATTAGACAATCATCCGCTGCTGTGTCGAGCAAGCAAGTAGTTTCACACCAGTCATGGTTTTTTTTGTAGCTTATTTTGCATTCCGCAAGATTCTTCCTTTGTTGGTCAGCAATTTTATTAATTATCATTATGTCTTCTGCATTTTCTGACTGTATGTCTTCTTCCTTTTCTTCAGTAATTTGTTTCACCTGCTTCTTTTTCTTGCACACATTTTCATTGTGGTTGCGGCCTTTACAATTAGAACATGTTTTGCCCCAGGCCGGACACATCTCCTTTTTAAAAATGTGATTGTTTCCACAGTAACGGCATTTACCTTTTTTTGTTTCTGTTACTTTCTTTATGTTCTCCTCTGGCATACGACCACTCATATTTTTGAGTTGAATGTTGGTTGCTTCTGCTGATCTGCAAATATTAACTGCTTCTTCTAAGGTCAAGTTATTTTTCTTCAACAATTCTTTTTTTATGTTAATATCTCTTATTCCCAATACTATTTTATCTCGTAACATCTCGTCTTTATACTCTTTGTAGTCACATTCTGTAGCTAGTTTAATAAGGTTGCTGTAGAAAATATCAAATCCTTCATCACTTTGGTTGTGGCTCCAAAATATGTACCTGTTGTAGATAAGGTTCTTTTTGGGTACCATTTTTGTTGCCATTGCATTGAGGACTTGTTTGCAAGTCAGAAGCTCATCCGATTTGAGGCCAAAATGTCCATACTTTGATAACGCTTCTTCGCCGATTGAGCCGAAGAGTATGCCAACTTTCCTTGGTTCGTTCGCCGCCGGCCACTCGTCCATGCGGGTGGCGCGACAATAATTTGTCCATGCCGACTCAAAGGTCTTGTAAGCGTCTTCCGGGTCTATATTTGTGTTGACCGGGGATGGCCATGGCACGTTGACACTGGTATTGAGTGTATTTATTCGCCTGTCCCTATTAACAATATCGGATCTGCAAAACAGTAATTTTACAGGAGAGCGCGTCAAAGTTTAAATTGCTTATATTTTTTTAATTATTCAAATTAAGTTTACAAAAAAAATATTGAAAATTGTCATATATTTAAGAGCTCATAACATAATGGTAAAATGTTTTATTTCCTTTTGTAAATATGAGAAAAGTCAGACATGACTTTTTTATCGGCATTTGGTACACTATATTTAGTCGGTTCCGTAACATCCTACAAAGTTATCTGGAAAAACTTATCTATGAATTGTCGCAAGTTCCACATACATCATTCTTCATGGGAAGTCCTAATCAAGATTTTGTCATAACTGTTTAAAATGTACGTGAAATACAATATAAGGATTAAACGAACTTACCTAGTGAAGTTCTATCCTTATTATATGAAGAAATTAGTCCGAGGTATGATAATACTTGTAGTAGCGTTCTCTCGCTACGCCTGACGCGATTTTTAGAATTATTCCTTGATTTAAGTAAAACTTGTTTTAAATCAAAGGAATTATTGTAATCTGAAACAGAATAAAAACGCCGCGCCTGGCAACACTGCATTTACGTGTCATTTAGTTCAGAGCAGTGGTACCAGGTACTGCCATATACGGGAAGATTAATTGAAAGTTAATCTTGGGAGGGTGGGAAACTCATACCTCGGACTAATTTCTTCATATAATAAGGATAGAACTTCACTAGGTAAGTTCGTTTAATCCTTATATTATATTCGAAATTAGTCCGAGGTATGATAATACTTGTAGATGTTCAGAGAACATAAAATTATACTATATAAAGCTCGATTTATATAGGTATATAATGTTAAAACCATTGTGGCAATATAATTATCTTGATATACGTCTGCTTGTGTATGTAACCAGAAAATCATAGCAACCTTGACTTAAATGAAAAAATCCTATCTTTCAAATTCCAAATATTTAAGACTAAACATCTGGAGTTACACTTCATCTGCATAATCTACGAGAATCTTAAAATTCTTCTTATTTCCTAATACTATCAAAGCCGGTCTAAGACAATCACAGTCTTTAACCTTAAATATTCCTCTTAAATGTATTGTCTAATTATTATTGACATAATAAAAGGTTAATTAAAACTTGATGAAATTTAATATCCCAGCAAATTTTATTTCAAAGTACATCTATTGGTCTACTATAGTGATTTACCAAGGTAAACGACCTCGAAGACCCCTCACTGCCTGCAGTAGAGTCCACCGTTAAGCCTAGTCTATGTGTATTTGAAGTAGAAAGACAGAGACAAAAATGTATTGATGTAAATTGATGTATTGACTGCATAAGGCCCCACAGCTAGTTTTTTTTTTTTTTTTTTTTTTTTTTTAATATTTATTTTTGTCCTAATAAATGATAGTTTATGTGTAGACATATTTGGGCTTATTACTTATGGAAGGTAACACCAGTCTGATGAACATTCTAGTCTTAAACAGACCTGAGTGTTATAGAATATCTGTAATCAATTAATTTAATAGCACCTCTGTTACTAATCTGTTTAATAATTGATAGGTACTTTTACACCACCAAGTTTGGATACATAGTGTTGTGGCTAAGGCAATCAACCTAACAAACTTTTTTGTAAGGTTTTGTTAACTGAATATAATAACACTGTTGTGATCCCAATAAATATTTTGATTTTGCGTTACTTGGGCATAGTTTGTAAAATCCCTTAGAATAAATGTTTTATTCTATTTTCTGAACCTACATGACTATATATAGGAGTGTCGATTTGTGACAATTAACTGATTTCTTTGAAGACTTAAATAAGTCAAGTCAATAAAGTTGCTAAATCAATTTTTTATTGGTTTGAGTTTCCGATATTTCGGCACTGTTGCAAGCACCTTGATCACGGATGAAGTTATATAATAAATAAAATATATTGATAAATCTATTTTTAGACTTTTATATTAGACCACTACTATCACGGGATAGGTACTATTGTATTGTTCCAGCAAATTCTGCGATAATCTACCTATCAAAATCAATTACTCACCTTTGTGCATAACCTTTGTCTTTTAAGTTATTTTTGTAAAATGTTACCTACACAATTAAGAATTATAAATAATATACAGACATGTATCATTCTCCTCATAATTGCCTGCTTGATAATAAACCAGCCCCCCGGGTTAGATGTAGAGGATATCTAGTTCTAAAAGAAGACATTAAAATATAATCAGAAGGTCTAATTGTTACTATCTCCGAGATTAGTAAAGAATTCAAAAACGAATAACATGGTTGTAATGTCACAAATTGGTAAAACTATATTTCTTTAGCCCTATCTGTTCTTATCTTATGGAGAGCTTTAAGCAGTAAACTAAAAAAGGGGGAAAAACATATAAAAAGAGATTATTCCATTTAGGGAACCCCTATCCCAAGAAATATACTTTGGACTCTTATGATCTTACCGATATGTAAAAAAGGTCTCTCTGGATGGTCAAAATTATTTATTATAGGATTGACTTAGTATACATTCGTTATCTACATTGAAATTATGAGACTCTTTGGATCAGAATTTGAGTGGCCAAAATTATTGTTTATTCTAAAATTGAAAACTTAGACAGTCTCCATTCTTTATCTACATTGGAATTACGAGACTCAAAGTCAGCCTCTTGAGGTAGAATGTGGAAGAGCCATTATGTTAAAATGTGAACACCTTATTTTGTACCCACAGTCTTTGCAAAATAAATTATTTCTGATTTAGCAAAAATCAGTGCCGTTTATAGAAGAGTATTGTATTCTTCCCACACAGTTTATATAAGCTATTGCAGTAATATTGTCAGATCTACGTAAAATAACACAGCTTTTATTTTAATCACAAAGTTCTATAAGGTAAAGTATGCATCTAAGAACTCTAAAATAGTTTACATGTTGTTATTCCCAGACTGACAGACTCTCTAGTAGGTACTTTACCCCTTGTAATGTTTATCCCAACCACTTAGTAATGCATCTGAAAATATTTCTTTAATTAAGAATAAGATGAGCTGCGTTCCAGAACTTGGCTTGACACGCTCCCGCGTGTCTGAGCGTGTCTAGATACATTGTATGATATCTTTACAACTATTAATAATGTTCTTTTTTCCCCAAAGTAATTCTGACTTTATTTCCTCTTAATCTCTACTCTAGGGCTGAAAAATGTTTTCTCTATAAAGTGTTTATGTGAACTAAACTTTGACTAAACTGCATTATGAGATAGGTAGCCATGTAAATTGATACCAAATCTAATATTTTCTAATAATTGAGGAAAAACTTAATATTGAGTATTCATAAACAAAACATAGCATTTAGTCATGCATTTAGAATTGATCACCAGTCCTGACCAGGACCTTGAGGGGGCAGGCATTTGAGCTGTTTTCTTTGTTTATCATCAAAAATAAATAATCAATTGATTTTCTTAGTACGCTTGTACAACAAGACATTTTTATAATTATGTTAATCCGGGACAGATTAGTCATCTAGGATATTAACTAACATTTATACCTTGATTTTTGAGATGCTCTACTACAGATATTAACAGTTTACCAGACTGATTAAATACACAGGGGTCAGTGGAAGGATCTATTGTACATGTTTTTAATTGTGAACCACAAAAATTTCTAACCATAATTCTTTAATTGCTACTAAATAGTTTGCACCCTTAAGATCTGATTTTCATGGAGATACAGTCCTTGTATATTCTAGACTGAAATGGTTTATTATGATAAAATTATTTAACATTTAAAGATTTATTATTAAGTTTATAGAAAATCATGGATAACATTGATCAGCTGTATAACAGAACTTAGCTATGAAAGTTTATTTATTTCTTGAATAAGATAAGTCTCTCAGTTTCATTGAAAGAGATATTATACAGAATCTTATCTTGAACAATTAGTAGGTACTCTTACCCAGTCTTATATAACAGACTCTTTGGTTATAGATTCTCAGTATGAATAGAAATATACAAAGGGAGCAGCAAACATTACCACTCACTGTTACTGGTACTTGTCCTGGGGTCAGCTGGAAAATGACTGTTGTCGCTTGAGGTATTTCTGTTGTTGGCTTGTTCCTCAATTTGTATAGATAGATTCCTCTGTTTTATGAAGGTGGGCAGGGCTCTTTGAACTGCTAGTAGTTTCATGGAATTGACTTATTTGTATTTCCAGTAATAATATTTGTATGAAGTCTATTGGTCGCTCCTTTCATGGTGGTGGAAGTCACACCTTTTGTTTTATTTTGAATTGATAGGTACCAATTTCAGTTCACTTGTTGCCTCTTAGTAAATTGAAGTGTCTTATCTAACATTGGTAATAGTAGTCTCTTCCATTATTAATACATATATTGCCAGTATAGGTTGAGTAGTCAACGGACACGTCTCCAGGCATGTCATATATTGTATGCATTATTTAGTACAAGTGCATGCTTATGTAAGTCTGCTCCTTTCCCTCTTTTAAAATTCTTTCAATACATTCACAGCACATAATCCCTCTTAGAACCAGTCTAGCCCACTTAAGGCAGAAAAATATTATTGCCAGATGGCTCTGCTCCTGGTTGCTGTTCTAGAGCAAAAGTATTGGAATTGTTCTCATGACTGACCATATTGACTCATAGTACATGTAAGGGCACCCATCTGACAACCCAAACGTTCAGAGTAAGTAGGTATATACTACTATATGTATATGTAGTCTATAGTAGGCTGTACATTTGATTGCTTCGGTAATCAGATCATGACCATTAGGTATTGTTATAATATTTACATTATGGCAATATATCCTGCCAGTCATAACTCAAGTAATAGTATATTTTTACCAATATTTCATCACTTTGTGTAGAGGCAACTTATGTTTGATGCTATGGGATCTTTTCTTGTTAAGGGAGAGGGAGTGTCCCTGTTTCTTCTTGGATAGCTAGCATGTAGCACGAAGAATACTTATGTATTTATACTTGAGTGTAGCCCTCTCAACGAGAAGGTAGGTAAATGTAACACAAATTACCCAATCATAATTATTATTCTTCTATTGTTAAATTGGTCCAAAGCATAGCCTTTCCAACGGAAAGGAGATAGAATGTAACACAAACTATCTTAATTTCAACAGGACTTGTGTACCTACATTGTTTGTTGGAAATACTGAATGTTATATCGATCCAAAGCAAAAACTTTTTCAACGAAAAAGAGACATCATGTAACACATAATGTCATGATGGACATAGGACAGAAGTCCACAAGGAGATTTATTTGTTGCTTGCTTCTTTTTAATTTCCGTCCAACTGGACGAGTAGGTATCTACGTGATAGACCTTCATATTTTTAACTCCAAGTAAATGAGGGGTTGTAAACCCTTAAAACAACGTGAATATGAAATTCTCAACGAGAATATAGCACACATTATCATAACTTTCCGTCAATAACCTCTCTTCAGTAAAAAAGACTTACAGTTAATGAGCTCCTCCCTCTTTATTTGTATTTTTCAGTCTTTCGGGGCAATTTATTCCTTTCCTTGTCTTCTTCACTATTTCTATTGTATTTTGGCATCCTTGGTTTGCGTTTAAATACATTAATTAAACTTATTTTATAGAACATAAAACTTTTCCGGTTGCGTCTTGTGGGCGCGAAAAGAACGAATGACACGTAAATGCAGTGTTGCCAGGCGCGGCGTTTTTATTCTGTTTCAGATTACAATAATTCCTTTGATTTAAAACAAGTTTTACTTAAATCAAGGAATAATTCTAAAAATCGCGTCAGGCGTAGCGAGAGAACGCTACTACAAGTATTATCATACCTCGGACTAATTTCGAATATAATATTATTATTTTCAATGAATTATTTCGAAAGCAAATATAAATGAAACTAGTCTCTAAAAGAAGAAACAAAACAGAATACCTCAATTTTGCGGACAATATAATTGAAATCATTGAAATAAATAATTGATTCTAGCTTCATCAATGACACTAATTGTAATGAAACCTATAAAGGTTACATAGTCACAATAGTCACATATTGTCCATTTTTAATATACTAAAATAAGAGTTCACTCCTGTTCCATTTCTAAGGATGTGAAACAAGAGTGTTCTGATACTGTTTTTCAAGAAGTAAGACAAGACCCTATTAAAAATCTATCGACCCATTTAACTCTTGAGCCACTTTTAAAAGCTGTTTTCGAATATCATCACAAATCGTTTCGTAAGAAGACTTGATTAGATTCAGTCTCTGAAACTGGCCGGGCTTCGCAGAACATTTAGCACAATATACCACATCCACACAGTGAGGCAGGTTATACAGAACTCTGAAGAGTATAATAAGCCCATGTGTTTAGCATTTGTGGATAATGACAAGACCTTTGACTCCGTTGAAACCTTGGTGGTTCTAAAATCACTGCAGCTATGCCAAATGCATGGTGGCATGTTATATTCCCGAAACTGTTCACCAATGAAATGAGGATATTATGTTTAATATGCTCGCTTGGAAAGAAAATAAAACAAGCGTGACTAAAGCTTTACAACGCATAGGGATCTAGGGACAGATCGTTATAAATGGTGCAATCCTTGACTGTTCATGAATAATTCTACCTTGGATAAACAGTTTGGTTGAGTAGGAACCACTTCAAGAGGGCAGTCGACAGAAGAATTTAGTCCTTGTCGTGTGTCCAATTATGATTTACGATACCGAATCTTGGACACTCATATTGGGCTATAAATTTAATCCCACAGCAACTTATTTTACAAAAACTACTCGGAATAACTCTGATAGATAAAATAGCGGAGTGGGATGGTCCGTCAAAGCACCAAAGTTACATAGCTGGCAGTGGGCTGGTCACATCTGTCTCTGGACAAACAGTCATTTGGTTATACATAATTATATTTAAGTAGACATCGACGACTTGCCATACTTTTGCGTACATTAGGATAGGCCTATATTCAGCTGTGGACAAAAGTGCAGGCTGATGATGAACCTTCCAGTCCTTCTAAGTTTAGTACTTGGAATTCTTGGATCACTAACTTATATTATTATAAGTATTATTTTTTTCTGTTGGTTCTTAGCTTAAACACATTATGATGTCTACAGCCATACCAGTTTAAGCAAAAAATACCCCAAAAAAATGTTGTGTAATATCAATATAGGCACACGGTACCTATATCGAAACCTAAAATGTTTTTGTCTATCAGTTGGTTTTGCAATATTACCATATCCTACGCAAAGTTCTAATACTTTTACCATTAACCTAGTAGGAAGTACCACATACGACAATTTAAAATTATATTGAAACCAACAAGAAAGTCCGATGTGGTACTACCAACATATTTTACATTACAAGGAGCAGCTATAAATGTAGGTAGTACCACAAACGACAAACTGCATATGTTATCAAACTACTATCAAAGTTGGATGTGGTACATGTTACAATTTTAATTGTATAATCCAAAAGATTTGCCAAACTCATTAATAAAAGCTGGTGAACCAAAAAAAAACAATCTAGAATAATAAGCACTAAAATAGCACGCCTTATTCTCACGCCCCTACAACATGGTTGTTTGTGGCACAACCTACGGCGTTTTCTCCACCTGCACCCCGTTAAAAACGTCGTAAGATAACATCCATCATTGTTAACGGGCAGTCATGCCACATACGACAATGTTAACTTGGCTATCTCAAAAACTATGAGGAAATTTAAACTTTTTGTTATTGCTACTGAAAGACAATACTTTTGTGAGGTCAAAAATGGAATAAAACGAAAAAGGCGAAAGTGGTACATCCGACCTTGTTAATAGGGACAGGCGAAAATTTGTTCTTGCATGGATTGCAGAAGCTTCGTCTGCAAGCTTACAACCTGTGCCAAATCCATTATTTGTATGTTAATCTTGAGACGTTTTCCTAATTACCGCTGCCACCATGTTTTAAAACACTTGTTTTAATTTTTGTAGATGTTTATTTAGAACATTTAGGAATCTTAACCACAATCTTAACATAATATAAAATAATGAGAGAGATCTCCAAAAATAGACAAGGGCAGTGTAGCCGCTAGAGTGGCCAACCTGCATTAGTGTTGCCAACACTGGACCAGTATTGCCAACAGTTAGTAAAGGTTGAGTACCCTACTACGTGGTTTAACAATATTGTTATTGTGGAAAAGCCGGATAAATCTCTTAGATTGTGCTTAGATCCTAAAGAACTTAATAACAGTATTGAAAGGGAAAAGGTTTTTGATTCCATCTCCAGAGGAAATTTACAGCAATTTATCAGAAAAAGAAATATTTACTGTGTTAGACCTAAAGGATGGGTTTCTACAGGTTTTGTTAGACGATCCGGATAAAGTTTGTACTTTTGTCACCCCATTTGGTAGGTACAGATTCTTGAGGGGGCATTCCTTTGGTATATCATCTGCCCCAGAGGTTATGCAAAAAGTTAATTCAGAAATTTTTGGTGACATTGAGGGGGTGCAGGTGTATTTTGATGATATTATTGTGGCAGGAAAAAATAAACAAGACCATGATGAAATACTAGAAAAGGTTTTAAACAGGGCTAGACTACATAAAGTTAAATTTAATCAAGAAAGTTACAGTACAGATTAGATCATGTTAAGTATGTGGGATTGATAGTGTCAGTCTGGTATACAGGTACATCCATTCTGATTGGCAGACATAACTTAAGAGGAAAGAATAGCTGCTGCCATTTCAAAAAATAGGTATTTAGAAAAACTCGTACTGTCCCTCTCACGCGTTGAAAAAACCCCGATCGTGCGATAGAGAGCGTTGCAACTCGCGACTGAATGTAAGTATTTTTTATATGAAATTTGTCTCTCGGGAGAAAACGTTTTTCACATACTAAATCACGACCAATCTTTTATATTCTGGTGTCAATCGTTTCAGCATAGTATATTCTAGGTTTGTACGTTTTGTTTTTTTTTTCTTAAACTTCTTTGTTTTTTAAATACAAAGGTTTTACTTCAATGAAGATTTTTTGTCATAAAAATAGTAACTTTTAGGTGCCTGTAACTTTCACACTATTATAAATTTTGAAAAAAAGAAAACGTATAAACCTAGTTTTTTACAGTGTCAGATGCATTGTAAAAAATCATTGAGATAGGATAACATTTAGGGGGAGGAAAACGTTTTCTCTTTTTGTATGGACGAAAGCTCGGTAGGCTATAGTCTTAATTGCTATTAATATGATATGATGCAGTTTTTGCTCTCAGAATGGATGTTAGAACTTTATAGACCGTCGGTAAACACGTGATTGTTCTGTAGTTTTTTGGGTCCGTGGTACTACCTGATTTATAGAACAGATGGGTAACTCCTGTGGTAAAAAACATTGGTAGCGACCATGTCTCTAAAGATGACTGAAACTGTGAAGCTAAGCTAGCGTGCGACTTTTGTAGCCATTTTAACCAGAAATTATGTAGTCCGTCCGGCCCTAGAATCAAACCACAATAAAACATTTTTCAACGATAATCAACATCATTTCATATAAGGAAAACTATGTAAGTATACAGATAGGCAACAATAATCAAGTTAAAATCCAATGTAAAACAATGTATGTGTTAGTTATCTGATTTTAATTTAAATAAATTTCTTAGAATAAGTATGTAAGTGCCTAGATAAATTTTTAAATCCACCTAATTTCCGGCGTAAAAACGTGTAACTGCGTAGTTACATACTTAAGTATCGGGAATTAATAAAATGCAGTAATATCGTCATGACGATAGATTTTCATTCTAAGACGTGTTCAAATATTTACAGTATAGGTAGAAATTTCAATTTATGAGTGCACTTAAAATATAAAATTTAATAATTACAAAATATTTACTTAAAATTATTTACCTTGCCTTGATGGCGAGATTATCAGGTCTGATGTTGCGCTTAATATTTAGTCCACAGCATTTTTTGGTCTTTAAATTGCATCTTGCCCTAATGTAGTATAAAATTTATAACGTTCACTCGACTTGGTATTAAACAACACAAAACTCTTGCGCACAACTCGTTGCCCGCCGAATAACTAAGTGACAGGCAGTTAACCGCACCGCGGGCTCTTTTCCTCCCACATAAAAGTATGTAACTGGAACTTAAATAGTTGTACGCTGGGCTTATTTGTCAGATTATGCAGATACACAATTATACGTTTGAGAAAAAACTATGTTCCGATGATAGAAAAAATCAAAAAAAATATATATGTGGTAAAGTTATGTATCTAAATGCCAAAAATGCAATAAAACCATTTCGTGTATCTGGCAGATACATACGTCTACTTAGCGGGTGTCGATACACCTCTGGAATCAATAGTCAACAAAGACATCAATAAAATTAATTGTAGACTACAAAGGATGGTATTAAAATTGCTAAAATATGATATCGAGGTTAAGTATGTGCCGGGGCACAAAATGTTTGTAGCTGATTATCTGTCTAGGCATTACATTATGGACAATGCTAACATAGATCCAACTGTGCAGGAGTTAGTCCATAGTTTTGAACAACAATTAGCAGTTGCAGATAAAAAAATGGCAAAGTTTCAAAATGAAACTTTAAATGATCCAGATTTGAGGCAGGTTACCATATGGTTTAATGAAGGGCACCCTAAAAATGATAGGAAGATTACCAGTAAAAATTTGAATGTCTATTATAAACTGAGAAGTGAGTTACAAGTAAAAGATAACACTGTAGGTATATTATAATGATCGCATAGTAGTGCCACAAAATATGAGGCAAGGGGTGCTAGAAAGCTTACACACAGGTCATGTAGGGGCAGGTAAATGTAAAAAGAGAGCCAGAAATTTGCTGTACTGGCCAGGAATGTCAATAGACATTGAGAAGTTTGTCTTCTCGTGTAATATTTGTGAAAAATATAGAGTTTCAAAGCCTAAAGATTCTCTCATGTCTCATGAGATTCCTGACCTACCGTTTTTTAAGGTTGGGATGGATATTTGCACGTGTGGAACTAAAAATTATATAGTTGTGGTTGATTATTATTCGAGGTGGATTGAAGTTAAGGTGCTGCAAGATAAAACAGCGGGTACAGTAATTAAAAAATTAAAAGTGATTTTTGCTGTTCATGGGTTTCCTAAGGTTATTGTTTGTGATAACATGCCTTTTGCCAGTTACAACTTTAGGCAGTTTGCAGAATCTTATGACATGCAACTAGTGCATTCTAGTCCTAGGTACCCATAAACTAATGGTTTAAGCGAAAAGGCAGTGGGAATTGTAAAGAACATGATGAGGAAGTGCAGAGAAAGTAACACTGATTTTAATGATGCTATGTTGAATTACAGAGCCACACCTGTAGCTGGGTTAGATTACAGTCCTTCTGAACTTTTAATGGCCAGAAAACTGCGCACTAAATTACCATGTTCTGTGAAAAGCTTAAAACCTCATGTTCCCAAAACAGGTACATGAAAAAATGTTACAGTTGAAAAACAAAAGTAAGTTAAATTATGATAAGACTGCCATTGACAAAAAGTAATTTCATTGTGGAGGGGATGTTAAAATTCAAAATCAACCAAATAAAATGTTGGATTTCGTATTAATTCATAACGTTTATTGTAGGGTAGAAGTGGAATGACTTGCAAAATGCTTCACTATCCTATCATGTCCCATCCTTTTCCCACATGCACACCTGGACTATTGCTGTCTTTGTCACCATCGACGGTGACTGTGCGAGGACCCTCAAGCACTTGTACGAGAGCAGTGCTACTATGAACACGCTCCCTTGTTAATTTAATTCTAATTAACGGTTGCAAATTACGAACTATTGTCTAAAACTACGGAAAGTGCGCGTTTATTTGGAGAAAGTCGTCTGAGTGCCCCCTCGTGCGCAGCCTGAATCCAACAAGGACTCGCCGTCTGCCGAGCGACGCGGAGATTGGAGACGGTGAATCTACAGGTCAGTGGTGCTGCATGTTTCCTGCCAAATTCCTCTGTCCATGTTCACAGGTTCTTCGTCCTAATTCGTATCGCATTTTTCAAAGATCAGACCTATCTACGTACTTTCAACCCCCGCAATTATACAGTCCATTATTTCAATCGAACCAGCTCCCTGCGTCTGGGATAAACGCACAATTTATATTTCCGCCCAAGTATATGGTGTAAGGCGCCACCATTATTTTTGGTCACTTCGGCCGGACTATCTTTGGTCATTTTGACCGCATTTTATATTCAAACCGCATGGTCGGTTATAACTAAACGGTCACTGTACTTCGTAATTTAATAGATTGTCGTTTATTACTTGTATTTTCCCGCACCGACAACTATTTCTTCCGCACCCGCATTACATAGTACAACACAACGTAAAAGTTATCTCTTTCCAAATTCATTCCATTTTTGTAGTCCGCCATTTTTATATCGTTTCCAGTAAGATCGTGTTTTAGTCAACTTGTTCGTAATTGTTCGGTAAACTTCGGTTCGCTTCGTTAGCGCTCGTTCGAATACCAGTCACTTTTGGCATTTTTCACTCACCCGCAAATACTTTGATTTATTTCCGTTACAATAATTAATCGTTTTTACGATAATACCCGCTTATACATTCGTGTTACATACTTATTGCCGCTATACTATTTACAGCTATTCACAATGGTTAAGCCTAAGAGAAAGAGTAGTGATGCGGACCAGTTCTTCGACACTACGAGTACCAATAAAACGTAGTCAAACGTGATGTTATTTTCAAACGCGTAGAAAATATTTTCGAACTTGCACACAAAACAAATAATGATCGACAATATTTTAAGTCGTTTTGTTCTAGTGCTTCAAATATTGATACATTGCGTAATGATTATCAACAAGCTTTAGATTCCTATAATATATTAAATTTACAGTTGAACCCCGATTCTGAGGTCGAATATGATTCCTGGTTATCGTTTGAAGAAATGTTTTGTTTTATAAAACAGGTTTTACTCGATAACAAACCCGAGTGCCCTGAACCTGGCCCACAGCCTTCATTACAAAAATCTAATTCTCGCCTTCCGCCCATTTGATTTGATGTCATTTGACGGTAATGTCAAGAAATGGCCATTGTTTTATCAACAATTTAAAAGTATGATACACGATAACGCATCGCTCACTAATAGTGAAAAGGTATTTTACTTAGTGGGTAAATTAACTGGGCAGGCGTCGTGCGTTTGCGCAGGGTTCGCTCCAACCGCAGAAAATTATATTATTATTTGGGATGCACTCGTGCAAAAGTATGACGATCCTCGCTCACTCGCATCCGCTTATTTAAACCAATTGTTACAGTTTAAACCGCTATCCGTGGCTAGTTCTGATGGTCTAGATTCATTTATCAATAATTTTGATTCATCTGTAGCAGCGATTAAACAATTAAAACTTAATGATTTAACCGAATTTATTTTCTTGCATTTGGCTCTGCAAAAGTTAGACGCAGATACAATTAAATTATTTGAAATTACCTATCGTAAAGATAAAATACCCTCTTACCATAATTTAATTGAATTCATAAAGGAACAAAGTAAAGTTTTGTCTCGTTCTACGAACCTTAGTAAATCTATCGATAATAATCATTCTCAGTCTAAACAGCGTCAAACTAAGCACATCCCTAAACCGTCCAAGTCTTTTGTGAACACAGACATAGGGTGTGGTCCAAGTGTAAGCGATAAATGCGCTTTATGCAACGAAAAACAACATGAACATTTATATTCTTGTTCATCGTTTAATAAATTATCCCCGCGAGAAAGATATAATTTTATAAAACTCAATAATTTCTGTAACAATTGTTTAAGTATCAAACACAAGACTTTTTCTTGTACTTCGAAACATACTTGTTCTCACTGTTCAAAACGACACCACACCTTATTACATTTTAATCCAATTCAAAATGATAAAACAAATTGTAACGTTGGCTCCGTGGTGTCCAACACCGCTATTCCTATTCCCGCTACCGCTCATGACGCGCCGCGCCCTAACCCAGCCAGCAGTCATGCAGACTCCACTATGAGTCATTCGCTCGCCGCTTCTAGTGACCCTACAATTATAAATAATGCGTCGGTCTGTACAGTTTCGTACGATCGAGCAGCTCGTTATCAAACGACTACGTTGTTAGGGACCGCAAAAGTAAAGTTTGTTGATTCTTTAAACCGCACTCACTTTTTGAGATGTCTAGTGGATCCTGGCTCTCAAAGTGATTACATTTCCGCATCTTGTTGTAAGCGACTATCGCTTCCTATTTATACTCAAACCCGCTATTCGGAAGTTCAAGGTATTGGAGGAGCTTCACAAAAAATTATCGGTGTTACTTCGGTTAAATTCACGTCTCGCTTTGATAATAAGTGCGAATATTCTATAAAGCCGATGGTAGTAGGACAGATTACGTCACAGTTGCCGGACACCTATGTTGATACCGCGTCTATTGAATTTATTCGTAAGTTACCGCTCGCTGATGATGAGTTTTCGCAACCGGGAACAATAGATATACTTTTAGGTGTTAAACTTTATTGTGAAATTTTACTTTCTGGACAAATTAAAAGCTCACATGATGGTGTGCCCTCTGCCCTTGAAACGACATTAGGTTACCTAATTTTAGGTGACGCTCCTATTATTTCTCCGCAACCCGCTACCCGCACATTGTGTGCTTTCTCTTCTGACTCGCTTCACCAGATTGTCGAAAGATTTTGGGCAGTCGAGGAATTACCTTCGCAGTCATTTTTAAGTCCCGACGATCAGCAGTGTGAAAATATTTATACTTCAACCACTGTTCGTAATTCCGACGGCAGTTATTCTGTTAACCTTCCGTTTAAAGAAGACCCAAATAATTTAGGCAATTCTTATACTACAGCTAAAAAACGCTTTCTACTTTTAGAAAAGAAATTATATAAAGATCCAAGTTTAAAATTGAAATATGACGATGTTATTCGTGATTACCTAAATAAAGGTATACTGTCCCGCACCGCACCTGAGGCTTTAGACGCTCCAGGCTTTTATCTACCGCACCATCCTGTAATTCGCAACGACAAGGCGACAACCAAGGTTCGTCCTGTGTTAGATGGCAGCGCCAAGACCGATACAGGCTTATCACTAAATGATGTCCTGTATACGGGTTGCAATCTACAGGCTGATATATTTAATATACTTTTGAATGTTCGTGTTTATTACATTGCTTTTTGTGCAGATGTGAAACAAATGTATTTATACATTTATACGAACGCTCCGCACCGCAAATATCAACGAATCTTATATAGATTTTCAGAAACCGACCCACTCGAGGTTTTTGAGTTCACTCGAGTCACATTTGGGCTTCGATCTTCTCCTTTTTTGGCGCTCCGCACGCTGCGTCAACTCGCTAGCGATGAACGGCATAACTGGCCAAATGCGGCTGCCGTGTTAGAGAGGGACATATATATGGATGATGTAGCTTCATCTTCTTCTTCTCTCGAGGAAGCAGTCAAGACAGCTACCGATCTGATCCAGATCTTCAAAACCGGCGGGTTTGATTTAGTCAAGTGGACCTCCAACTCGCTGGAGTTGCTCGAACATATTCCCGAGTCACACCGTCAATCTGAATGCATTTCCTTTGACGATGGAAATACATTTAAGATATTAGGTTTGCGTTGGTTACCCGCTCAGGATACCTTTGTTTTCGAAATATCAAGTCCCCCATCTGTTTGTACTAAACGCGCCATTTTATCCGCTACCGCTCGGTTGTACGACGTATTAGGACTCGTCGGCCCTATAATTCTTTTCGCTAAATTAATCATAAGAGAACTCTGGCTTTTAAATCTCGATTGGGACGATATACCCCCTTCTCGCATTGTTAAAATATGGCAACAATATTTAATAGAATTACCGCACATATCTAATTTATCTTTTCCGCGCCATCTAGGTATAGAAACCGGGTCTATGGTTTCCTTAGTCGCATTTTCTGATGCGAGCGAATCCGCATACGGCTGTGTGATTTATTTGCACGTCGTAAATGGCGATCAATCACCTATTACTTCACTCGTTTGCTCCAAATCGCGTGTTGCATCCGCTAAACCTAAAATTACTGTCGCACGTTTGGAATTAAACGGAATACTTTTAATGTCGCGACTTCTTAAAACCGTTTATGATACTTTATCCAAGCGACATAAAATCGAAAACATTTATGCTTTCTCGGACTCTGAAGTGGCACTCTGTTGGTCTGTTGCTTCGCCACACAGATTCAACACTTATATTGCTAACAGAATTTCTCAAATTCAGGAAAATATTTCACCTGATAACCTATACCATATCGCTGGCTTACAAAACCCTGCAGACTGTGTATCTCGTGGGCTCACGCCTTCGCAGCTCATTCAACATGAGCTATGGTTTAAGGGTCCTTACTGGCTTTCCTTGCCTAGACAAGACTGGCCTATACAGCGATTTTTACCCAACCGGTCTTCATTACCGGAAGAAAAAACCGTTTCGCACGTTACTACAGTCACGGATATGGATGACCCGCTTTTAAAATTAGCGTCAGAGTGTTCCACTTGGGAAAAGCTGCTGGAAGCTACTGTCCTTTCGCTTCGATCTATAGAAAAATTGCCGCAATCCGATACAATCACAGCTGAAGATTTAAATACAGCAGAATTGGAAATAATTCGCGCGATCCAGTCGAAATACTTTTCCGAAGACATTAAGAATATTTCTAAAGGCCAACCGTGTTCGGCCAAGTTACGGAAATTGTTTCCATTTTTATGTAACGGACTTTTACGTGTCGGAGGTCGCTTATCGAATTCGACACTAGAATATTCTTCCAAACATCCAATTTTACTTCCCGGGCAAGGACATATTGTTAAATTATTAATTGAATTTTATCACCGCGACAATTGTCACGCCGGGCCGCAGTTATTAATTTCGATATTAAGATCTAAATATTGGATTATTTCCGCTAGACGTGTGGTTCGACAATACATACACAAATGCAATGATTGTTTTCGCGTTAATCCTAAGCCTACGTTTCCGCCTATGGCCGATTTGCCTAAATGTAGATTAGAGCAATGCAAAGCGTTTTTACATACGGGCGTCGATTACGCAGGGCCGCTTTATATTACTCCTTACCGCAAACGGGGCGTACAAAGTGTAAAAGCTTATATTTGTCTTTTTGTTTGTCTCGTGACAAAAGCGGTGCACATCGAATTAGTATCTACCTTAACTTCTGCTTCGTTTATCGACGCATTTAAACGATTCATATCGCGAAGAGGTCCTTGTAATTTCTTATATAGCGATAACGGGACTAATTTTGTCGCTTCTAAAAAATATTTTAATGAACTTCACGAGTTTTTACAAACCGATGATTACTATCAAAGTTTTAGTCATGAACTCGCGAAGAACCGCATTACGTGGCGAATGAACCCTCCTACAGCAAGTCACTTCGGAGGGATATGGGAAGCGAACGTTAAGAGCACCAAGTCGCTTTTATTTCGTACAATCGGCAATCAAGTTCTCACCTTTGAGGAGATGTCGACCATTCTTATTCAAATTGAGGCAGTGCTAAATAGCCGACCTCTTTATGTTTTGAGCTCTGACCCATCAGAGCCATTAGCACTTACTCCCGCGCATTTTTTGTCTACTTCTCCGCTAGAATGTTTACCTGCAGCTGACTTATCCGAAGAACGAACAGATCTGTTGTCTCGTTTCTCCTTAATGGATTCGATAGTTCAGTCATATTGGAAACGATTTAAGTCGGAATATTTACATAATTTGCAACAACGCGAGAAATGGAATACTCCGTGTAAGCCGATCACAGTCGGTACCGTAGTGTTGTTAAATGTAGATAACGCTCCGCCCTTGCAGTGGCCATTGGGAATTGTTACCAATGTATTCCCTGGTAAGGACGGTGTTGTTCGCGTAGCGGAAGTAAGAACTAAGACCGGTACTTATAACCGACCAGTAGTGCGGTTATGCCCGCTTCCGCCTCAATAGTCAATTTTTCTTTCTCTTTTTTTTTTCGTATTTTCGCTCAAAAGTATTAATAATAATTAGGTTACGTTAGATAAGTTTAGTTTAAAATTTTCATTATATTTATCCGCTCTATTTACCAAATGCCCGCTACTTGAAGTTGCTGAATACAGCAATTTCTTACTTTTCTCACCTTTTTTCGAAGGGTTTCTTCAAGGCTGGGGGGATGTTGGATTTCGTATTAATTCATAACGTTTATTGTAGGGTAGAAGTGGAATGACTTGCAAAATGCTTCACTATCCTATCATGTCCCATCCTTTTCCCACATGCACACCTGGACTATTGCTGTCTTTGTCACCATCGACGGTGACTGTGCGAGGACCCTCAAGCACTTGTACGAGAGCAGTGCTACTATGAACACGCTCCCTTGTTAATTTAATTCTAATTAACGGTTGCAAATTACGAACTATTGTCTAAAACTACGGAAAGTGCGCGTTTATTTGGAGAAAGTCGTCTGAGTGCCCCCTCGTGCGCAGCCTGAATCCAACAAGGACTCGCCGTCTGCCGAGCGACGCGGAGATTGGAGACGGTGAATCTACAGGTCAGTGGTGCTGCATGTTTCCTGCCAAATTCCTCTGTCCATGTTCACAGGTTCTTCGTCCTAATTCGTATCGCATTTTTCAAAGATCAGACCTATCTACGTACTTTCAACCCCCGCAATTATACAGTCCATTATTTCAATCGAACCAGCTCCCTGCGTCTGGGATAAACGCACAATTTATATTTCCGCCCATAAAATATGGGAACAGGGGAAAATAGTGAGAAAAGAGGGGCCTAGGTCATTTGTAGTTAAAACGGAGAAGGGGAATGAAGTAAGGAGAAATGAAAGACATTTGATGCATAGTAGAAATGTGTTTATGGAAAAACCAATGATTATGCATGAGCCTAAAAGTAGGGATTCACAAATAGTTGTTCAGAATAATGAAGCAAATGATGATCAGCCCTGTTCTGGGCAACCTTTTTTTTTTTTTGTAAGCGGTGAAAAATGCCTAGCGCATACCCGAACCGTCTGGGGGGAGCGCTGGGTTATGTGGGGCTTGCACCCACTAAAAAACACCGCCGTGAGCCTACACTCGCCTTCATGGATGAGCCGTGAGAACTGCTACGCATGACTTTCACGACTCATCCAACGCAGCCCGCTTTCGGGCACCGACTCTTTTGGTGATGTCCAGGCCTGAACATCGCCAACACTCATGAGGGCCGTGCTTTGCGGCGACGATAGTCACCCCGATCTATCGCCCGCTGGCACCTCTTAGGGTGGCATCAGGTCACCGTGGCGCCTCCTCCACCGTCCCATCCTCTTGCGGCGAATCGCGTCAGCTAAGGTGTCCTCCTCTCTGACGCGCTCCGCCGCCTCCTTCTGCGAGATCACGTCCTCGCAGAAGGATGTAACAGCTTCGCACGCCTCCTTGCTGTCCACCATGGCCTTTACCACGGCTGGCAAAGAAAGGTCTGCCCCGATTGCTGCTGCGAGAACACGACGCTGCACTACCCAAGCAGGACAGTACTGAAGAGTGTGAAGGGCCGTGTCCTCGCTGCAACCACACTGGTGACATACGGAAGTCGCCTCCCGTCTAGCCACTTTGTGCAGGTATTTGCCGAAACAACCATGCCCCGACAACACCTGCACAAGCCGGAAGGACAGTGTCCCATGTCCCCTGCATGCCCATTTTTCCAAAATGGCTTGGATAGCCCCCACGGTCCAGTGACCGGCACTGGGCGTTTCCAGCCTCACTCTCCACTGGTCTAAAATTTGGGATTGGGCCTCTCTTCGCCACCTCGTGACCACTTCAGGCAGCGGACGCCTGCCAGTCTCTGCCTGCAGATCTGCCCTTCGCTGGTAGACGTCGGTAAGTACCTGCGCCTCTAGGTCCCATGGAGGGGAGCCCGCCAGGGCGCACGCCGCTTCCGCGGATATGGTACGGTATCCACGTATGACCCTGACTGCCATGACTCTCTGCGACCTTCGCAATAGTGCCTTATTTTGGGCAGACAGTGACTCCGCCCACACCGGAGCCCCGTATAGCGCCATCGAGCGGACTACACTCGTGTATAGTCGTCGGCAAACTTCATTCGGGCCGCCCAGGTTTGGCAACAGCCAGCTAAGGGCGGACGCAGTGCTGATCAACTTTGGTGCAAGTTGACAGGTGCGCGCCGGCCGGAGGCCGGCGTCTAGGTGCATGAAATACCAGGGCCTCAGTCTTTTCCACCGCCACCTTGAGACCCAACGCTTCGATGCGTCCCATAACAAGAGCCGTGCTCTCAACGGCAGATAGTGCCGCTTCTTCAAAGTTGGCTCCCCGGGCCATGACGAGGGTGTCATCAGCGTAGCAAAGGATGCTCTGCCCGGAAGAGAGCACTCCGCGCAGGGCCCAGTCAAAGCCTATGTTCCACAAGGGTGGACCCAAAACCGACCCTTGCGGAACACCGCACGCGATAGACCTACGCGCGACTTGACCATTTCGAGTCTCATAACTAACAAAACGCCCCTGCAGGTAGTCTGCAATCAGTTGCCTCAGATATGGAGGCACCTGATGGTATCGGAGCGCTTCATCAATACAGCCAAAAGGCAGGGTGTTGAACGCGTTGGCGACGTCTAGAGACACCGCCAACAATACCCCACCGCGAGCCACTGCATCCTTTGCTTCGGCCTTTAGACGTAAGATAGCGTCAATGGTAGAACGCCCTGACCTGAAACCGAACTGTGCATCCGATAAGTTCGGACCGACCGCTTCCATATGACGGATAAGACGGGTAGCGAGAATCCTCTCTAGCATCTTTCCCGCCTCGTCCAACAAGACAATCGGCCTATATGCCGATGGAGAGTCCGTGGCCGCCGTTCTGGGCAACCTATGTCAACTCAATCAGAAGCTACTGGTAATTCTGAAATTATGCAGACTACTAGGTCTGGTCGCTCAGTGCGTCCTCCTATTAGATTTGCTGATTATTCTTTGCATTAGTTTTTAAGTTACTGTCAGGTTCAATTGCTTATGTTGATTAATTAGTTAATGTAAAATTTGTATCGTCCCATTATTATTACAATTGTAAAAGGGGGGGATGTTTGGGATGGCAATAATGGTCATAAACAATAAGGGCGCTGGGGATGGCAACACCGAGACGTGCCAGGACTTCATGTGTCAGAGTTAAGTGAGATACTTGTTTTATTTAAAATATCTGCCAGTGCCTGTCTAAACAATATAATTTTAAAAATTGTGAGTTCATTGATGTTAATAGGAACGACATTGTAAGTCAAATTATAAATAATATAAATATGAAACAATTTAACTCATCGCATCTATCTCAAAGCTATTCTTTTAATAAAAACCCAATAATAAATAAGGGCTCAGTAATAAATAAATATTTTCAAAATAGTACAACTAAATCAGAGAGTACAAATTATAGCTCTGCTAGTATTTCTAACCTAAGTAAACTGCCACGGAAAGGTACCATTCCTTACTATTATCAGGCTTTCAAACTTTCAGATAAAATAACCACACCAGCAATAAATTCCAATCAAGAGTTTTTTCGTAACTGATCCAGTCTCAAATGTAAGTAATTTTTCATCAAAATATAGCTGGAGCACTGAACAAAAATCCTGACCTTCTAGGTTAGCTATCAATGATATGGAAGAATCCGGAACAAATATAGATATGATATGTTTAACTGAACACTTTATAAAAGAAGGTGATGAAAAATACATGGTAATTAATAATTTACAACTAGGTGCAATTTATTCGCGTCCAGATCAACGTCGAGGTGGCACGTGTATATTAGCTAAACACAATGTTGACTTCATTGAATTGCATGATATAAAAGAATTCAGCATTGAGAAGCAGTATGAAGTCTGTGCTATTGAAATTAAAAAAATGCATTTAATGGTATTGTGTGTTCACAGAACACCAAGTTCTAAATTAAATATTTTCTTCGACCTTTCTGATAAAACATTACTCCATCTCCAACGTAAAAAAAGTAAAGTTGTCATTGTGGGGGTGCTGATCAGCCAGATAGCATTGCCAATAAATGTTTGTGGACCATTTTAAGGTGACTTCACCGATAGGTTCACCGCGGTATGTGCTCGATGACGGATTTTGTCGTGATACTGACCTTGTTCGTTTTTCCGCCAAACAAGTGTCTAACACAATAAAAAGAATGACTAGAGGAAAGTCCCCAGGTCACGACGGGCTGAGCATTGAGCACTTGCAGCACGCTGGTCCCCACATGTGCAGAGTACTGGCTATGTTTTATTCGCTGTGTATGTGTCGTACCTCCCCAAGGACCTAATGCGAACTATTGTTGTGCCTATTTTAAAGAACAAAACGGGCGATGTGGCTGATAAGTGCAACTATCGACCCATCTCCCTGGCTACGATTATTGGAAAGGTACTGGATAGCCAGCTGGATACGCGTTTGAATAGCATGCTTAATATACACGATGCGCAATTTGGGTTTCGTAGTAACCTGAGCACCGAAAGCGCCATTCTTGCCCTCAAGCATACGGTGCAATATTATACCGGGCGTCGAACATCTATTTATGCTTGTTTTTTAGATCTCTCCCGTGCCTTTGACCTGGTGTCATATGACGTTATGTGGAAAAAACTACGGGAGAGAAAAGTGCCAGCTAAACTGCTGCGTATCCTCCAATTTTGGTATTACAACCAGATCAATGGCGTTAGATGGGCTGATAGTCTCTCTGTACCTACCATATATTATCGTCTGGTCTGGAATGCGGGGTGAGGCAAGGGGGGATAACTTATGTGTGTTCAATTTTTTTAAATCGGCATATCTAAGCCCCTATATGGAATTGAAGTATAATATTTGGTGAGCGGGTTTAAAATTAAGTAAAATTTATAATTAAGAGTATATTTTGTTTCTAAACCTTTAAGTTTTTGTTTTATCACACATGCATACTTATACTTCATTGTAAAAAACAAACGAAATATCCTAACTGGCACATACACATTTCTTCATTGGAATATTCAGGCACTTTGTTGCTTTAACTGCCAGAATAGATACGTTCTTATAATTGGTAAAGTCAATTGAAATATCCTGTGTAACTGAATTCCAAACTTGTAAAAATCATCATGTGTTTTGGTATTTTGAAATAAAAGCAGTGGTTATATATTTTGAATAATCTAATGTTTATTTTCAAAAAACAAAAATATAAATTACAAACGTTTCACGTATCATAAAGTAACGTATATTGTTATTCTCTTCATTATCACTTTTTTACATATTGTTTTACAGTTTTAATTTTTTTTTAAGAAAAATTGTAAAAAAATTTAAAAATAGTGGCTGACCAGCATAGGGAGCTGGGTCCAAGTTGCCGGTGGTTATATTATTAGGGCTCTAGAGGGAGGAACTTCCTCACAATGCGCTTCGTGTCCAAGAGAACTACTTTCTGCATCAGGACCTTGAGCCAGCTGCACAATGACAGCCTCTTAAGGTGTTCGCAATTAATCCATTGACCGCAACGACTATCGGTACAATGACTGCTGGGTTCATGTCCCAAATGTCGACAATGTCGTGTGCCTAATCAAGATACTTGATTTTCTTATCATTTTCAGCTTTTACGAGATTCTCGCCATGATCCCATGATGACCATAGTTATATCAACAATCATTGCACGGCGCTTTCGGCGATCTACCACTACTATATCAGGCAGTCCTGTCAGTGATGATAGATTGATCCCAATGCAATATGGCATGACCGTTTTCAAGAACTGGTTGTATTCCAGGGCAAGTTGCTGGTCCTAGCTACTAGATTGTGTCTCTGCAAGTACTCGCTGTTAGCAAGACGACGAACAATGTGTCTGGTTGACTCACTGGTTCGGTAGCATGCCCGACAAATATCAACCGTACCGTCCTTGACAAGTATAATTATTTCCGGTAATTGTCGTCATGATAACTTCATCCATAATCGCACAGTTAAAACCTTCGGTTTCCCTAAAGAGGTAACTTAATCGTAGCCAGGCTATAGACGTAAAAAGGTCTACAGCAGGCCCGTGAAGGGCCCGCTAAAACCGTCTGTGTAGCTCCTTGCTCTGCCATACCTCCCTGGGATCATTAGTATCCAATATCATAGGTTTGCGCTAGTTCCCGTTAGCTAAAGAGAGCGGGGTAAGGTCTTTATCCACAGAGACTACATCTTGATGTATCCCCATGTCTACTTCAAGGAAGTATTCCCCGAGACTGCGTACCTCGCAGTTGTGCAAGGTCTTAGCATTGAGGAAGCCACGGCCTTCACACACTTCCGCGGTATGTACAGTCTCATCACAGATGACCGTGGGTGATTCCGGATGTATCACCCACGCAGTCACCCACTTGCAGTCAGCAATGTGCGGACTTTTCTATCCAGGGCGTCATGTTCTTTCTGAGTCCATTTGAGTATGCCAAAGCGGGCTCAAACGGACACACTAGAATGTTTCTCGCTCAATCCTAATCGGTTCATCGTTCCCAAGAATCAGCCGATATCCTGGATAGAGATGTTCCTTCTGGTCTTCTCCATTGCCGCATACAGGACAACAAGAAGGTGCGAAGTGTTGCATTTATTTATATAAATCCAGCACACTCATGAGCCACGCATGTGGCACAGAGTCATAGGCCTTCTTATAATCCATCGTTCACGTTGGCTAATCCCTCCGGGATCGACGAACCTGTTGGCTTACGGCCATGTCAATAAGGAGCAGCTCTTTAGTACCGCGGGAAAAATTCCTACATCCATTCTGAGTGGCAGACATAAATTAATTGCTATTAATATGATAATATGATGCAGTTTTTGCTCTCAGAATGGATGTTAGAACTTTATAGACCGTCGGTAAACACGTAATTGTTATGTAGTTTTTTGGGTCCGTGGTACTACCTGATTTATAGAGCAGGTGGGTAACTCCTGTGGTAAAAAACATTGGTAGCGACCATGTCTCTAAAGATGACTGAATCTGTGAAGCTAAGCTAGCGTGCGACCTTTGTAGAAATTATGCAGTCCGTCCGGCCCTGGAATCAAACCACAATAAAACATTAAATTTTGTACGATAATCAACATCATTACATATAAGGAAAACTATGTAAGTATACAGATAGACAACAATAATCAAGTTAAAATCCAATGTAAAACAATGTTTGTGTTAGTTAGCTGATTTTAATTTAAATAAATTTCTTAGAATAAGTATGTAAGTGCCTAGATAAATTTTTAAATTCACCTAACTTCCGGTGTAAAAACGTGTAACTGCGTAGTTACATACTTAAGTATCGGGAATTAATAAATTGCAGTAATATCGTCATGACGATAGATTTTCATTCTAAGACGTGTTCAAATATTTACAGTATAGGTAGAAATTTCAATATAGGAGTGCACTTAAAATATATAATTTAATAATTATAAAATATTTACTTAAAATTACTTACCTTGCCTTGGTGGCGAGATTATCAGGTCTGATGTTGCGCTTAATATTTAGTCCAAAGCATTTTTGGTCTTTAAATTGCATCTTCCCATAGTATAGTTTAAAATTTATAACGTTCACTCGACTTGGTATTAAACAATGCAACACTCTTGCGCACAACTCGCTGCCCGCCGAATAACTAAGTGAAATGGTTGTACGCTGGGCTTATTTGTCAGATTATGCAGATACACAATTATACGTTTGAGAAAAAACTATGTTCCGTTGATAGAAAAAATCTAAAAAAAATATATGTGGTAAAGTTATGTATATAGATGCCAAAAATGCAATAAAAACCATTTCGTGTATCTGGCAGATACATACGTCTACTTAGCGGGTGTCGATACATTGTCAGCAGCTGTAGCCCGTCTAATGTCATCGTGCAAAACCGGTTCTACGCTCTGCCGTCCTTTAACAAGAATGCCGTTAAGTGACATTTTGGCATTTTTGACTTTCTGATGCCATTTTTATCAGAAAAAAAAGCTCTATCGATCTGTCTAATTACGGTTTCAATAGCTTTTATAGTTTTCGAGATAAATGCCGTTAAATGCACAAATCATATAGTAAACCTACGCTAAAACGTAGTTATGTGACATTGCTAAGCTAAAATGCAGCTAAGGCTTCATAACTACAGATTTTAACAATAAATTTGTGATTTGATACCTAGCTAAATTGCCGTTATTTAAGATTCCTATTCATAAATGCCGCTAAAAGCCCTTTGCTGCATTTTAAGCATTGTATAGTACAGTTAGAATTCATAATAGCGGCAGTTATTAAAAAATCTAGCAAAATATTTGAATTATTGTAAAATACTAAATTGCCGCTATCCAACATAACTAATCTAAAATGCCGCTAAGTATACTTGCGTCGTTGCACAAGAAGGGTTTTGGAGTTGATCTTTTATGAGGTCCAGGGTCATTCCTCCTTGTGCTGATGGTGATCACCGGGGTTTTAGTGAGGTAAAAATTCCACACTTTCCGGTCTTATCCCCAAAAACCAGGCGCCTTTTGAAGATTTCCCCCCAAAACAAAAAAAAAGTGTTCTTGCGAGAGTAAGTTTGGATACTTCTGCTCCCATGGCAGCGGAGCGGAGACCGGGGTCCGGTGCGGGATTGACGCGCGGTACTCTGAACTCCGTTCCCACGTCGTTGGAAGATGGAGAAACTGGTCCTCATCAAAAAGCACGGGCGCCCTGCTTAATCTTGGCCCATAGTGCTGCTCGAATAGATGGCTAAGCTCTTTGAAAGAGTGATTGCGGATAGCCTTGTCGGTTTCTAATGCATGAGAGCCAGTTTGATTTCAGGAGCGCTCGACTGTGGACGCCATCATACGCGTAAGAATCCTCACGACGGGGACAGTATCCCTGAGCAGAGTCATCTTGGCGGTGTCACTAAACATCACCAACGCCTTCAACACCTTGCCATGGAGTTACACCAGGTCCGTCAGCTACTCCAGTCATCGAGGAGAGTGGAACCGGCGAGAAATATCGCGTGGTGTCCCACAGAGATCGGCCTTGGACCGCTCTTGTGGAACATGGGGTACGACTGGGTGCTGCAAGTGACCTATCTAGTGACCTCAGCGTATGCTACGTTGACCAGACGCTTGTCCTAGCGCCGGGATAATCACATCAGGTGACAGACGACCTGGCAATGCAGGATCCAGCAGTTGGGGCTTGAGCTGGCGCTGCACAAGACAGAGAACGTGTGCTTTTATGGCCGTCTGAACGTGCCACTTTACGGTGTCTTGGTGGTGTTTTACGGAGTCCCAAATATAGTAGAAAGGGTTGAAATCGGCGTTGAATTGACGATGAAGTACCTAGGACTCGTCCTCGACAGCCGATGGAACTCCAAGGAGCATTTCGTTTAGCTCCAAAACGGAATCAGGCTGAGGCCGCCTCCAAGTGACTCCTGCCTAATCTCGGTGATCCAAATGCCTCCTGCCGTAGACTGTACGTCGGTATCGTGCGGTTCATGGCCCTCCACGGGGCTCTTGTCGACCGGCACGGCTAGTCTGAGGGTCATTGCCATCCGGACGATCTGGGAATACCGCACGATCGCCGGTGAATCAGTCAACCTCATGAAATGAAATGGGAAGCAGTTGCCTTCTGCGAAGCAGTCATGCGAAGTCAAGCGAAGAAAGAGTCTTGACGCGTGAGGGAGAGAACCATCTTCACTTTATGAACTAACCAAGGCGGAGACGCCCATGGCAACTGACGTCGTGACTGATTTCCGTCCACCGCAGACGCGTAAGATAATTAATGGGTATCTCGCAGACGGCGAGTGTCTCATGGACCAATGTCCGGGTCGATGGCGCGTCGTGTTTCACGGGCGCTTCAAAGAGCTGTCAGCAATGTGACGGGGCCCTTAGAAGGCCAAGGGCCAAGGCTACCTGTCGCAGAACTCTCTCTCCAGGTAACCGCGACCTTGGAACGTAAATTGCTATTGAAAAATCACCGTGGATTTCAGTCAGTACAAGTCTGACAGTCCTTTGCGTCCCGTTTGACTTCAATTTTGTTGATTCTCTATCAATTTATGAAACGTAATCCAAATCTAAAATGCCGTTATCATGAAATGTTTTGTATTTAGCGACACTTAAGTTATGTAATAAACAAAAAAATATCTACGGCAAAAAATAGATTAAATAATTATTGAAATTTACTTGTCTTGATTGCCGTTAAGGTGTCTTAGCGGCAATATAGCATGGCACGAGTCTACTTGTTTAACCTAACCTAGCTAACCTACATTGACATTAAGCATATTTAGCGGCTTTTAAAGTTAGTATTATTATAACTTTTTTAAGTGTGGTAAATAACTAAATTATTAGTTCAAAACCATTAGCAAAAATGCCGTTAAGGTATGCATAACGGCATTATAGTCATGATTTTAGGGCTAGATATTTTAAAGATTACTTTAACAAAATGATAAATGTTAATTTTCTCTAATTTACGGAAACGTTTTTGACTGTCAGCTGCACTGTCTAAAAGAGCCTTTTAAAATATATTTTTTGGTATTTAAAAGTTTCGAATACGACTCCTGGTTAGGAAGTAGCATCAATTTAAATTTTTTCTACCGTTTTTCCCCCGTTTCTCAAAAAGTGATTTTTGTACTTAACGGCACTCTAGTTATAGGACGGCAGCGCTGGCGTCTAAGAAAAGACAGTACTTTGTCGATCCGTCCTCTTGCTTATCGAAATCACTGACCGCTACTGATAACGGCGACCGAGAAAAATAATCTGCTATTTGATTGTTTTTAGCGTCTACGTACTGAACCGTATAGTTGTATGCTCCTAAAAATATTGCATACCTCTATAGACGCAGGGCGGCCGTGACAGATATAAGACTTCGTTTGCCAAAAATTGTTAACAGAGGCTTATGGTCCGTCTTCAAAATAAAAGGCTCCTGACGGCCGTAGAGATATTGGTGAAAATGTTTCACCCCGAATATAATAGCCGTCGCCTCTTTATGAATTTGGCTGTAATTCTTTTCACTAGCCGTCAGTGACCGTGAAGCGAACGCGATTGGCCGTTCTCGGCCATCCGCGTCCCGGTGCGCGAGCACGGCGCCTAGGCCGCACGGCCCCGCGTCTACCGTGAGTACCAGGTGGTGCCTCTGGCTGGAAATGCGCCAGAACCCGCTCGCTGGCCAGCTCACGCTTAACGCTATTGAATGCAGTTTGTTGGCGTTCGCCCCACTGCCACTCTACGCCCGTGCGTAGCAACTCGTTCAGCGGGCTCAATACAGACGAAGCACTCGGAATAAATTTCCTGTAATAATTGACAACGCCTAGAAATCGTTTCACTCCTAAAACGTTGGTAGGCGCAGGTGCATCTACAATTGCCTCGACTTTAGTTGGACACGTTCTCAACCCGTTCTTATCGATTACATAATCTAGATAAGTCACCCTACTATTGAAAAACACACATTTCTCCTTTTGAAGCCGCAATCCTGCATCTTGTAATCGCCTTAATACCTCTCGTAACCTAGACAAATGTATTTCCTTTGTTTTGCCCGTGATGCAGACGTCATCTAGCCAAATACTTATTCCCTCTATACCGGATAGTAAAGTTTCCATTGTTCTCTGAAATATTGCTGGAGCATTTGCCAAACCATAGACCAGACGAGTGTAAGCAAACAGACCCTTGTGTGTATTAATAGTTGTTAAGTTTTGGGATTGCTCCGACAAACACAATTGGTTATACGTGTTGCTCAAATCAATTTTGCTGTACGCTTCCCCACCACTTAATTTAGAAAACACTTCCTCTATTCGTGGTAAAGGATACTTGTCCACTTTTAAGTCTTTATTCAATGTACAAGAAAAATCACCTGCAATTTTTAATTTACCGTCTTGTTTCAAAACCGGAAATATGGGTGCAGCGTATTCTGAACAAGTAACCGGCACGAGTACCCCCAAACTAACTAATCTGTCCAGTTCTGCACCGACTTTGTTTTTTAATGCAAATGGCACGGGCCGAGGCTTAAAAAAATTTGGTGTGGCATTGTCTTATAGCTGCAAATTGACCTTAAATCTGTTAAAGCAACCTAGTTCATTTTTCCAAATATTTGGGTACCTATTGGTCCAACAATCGCTGCACCTCTTCAACGCTCTCATTCATACATACTATGCTGTTATTTGCTGTTGCAAAATAAACTTTGAATTTTGTCATGAAATCACGGCCTAAAAGAGGTGGTCCACCATTTGCTATTACCAAAGACATTAAACTATATACGAGCAGTAGATGGGACATCACAAAGAAATTTGTGATCCAAAATTTTTTACCAATAGGTAAAAAGTCCCTCAGTCTAGTAGTCGCGTTGCTATGCAACGCTTAGATAGTGCTACTGACGCACGGCATCAACAATTTTGTATGACAATTTTCCCAATGCCCGCTCTATAGATATATATCTTTTAAATCTCTTTGGCTAGGTATTACATAAATTTTTATCTCATTGCATAAACCTGAATACATTATTTTTGCTATAAAGTATCCTCGAGGCGTGATTTTATGACCATTGTATAAACACAGTCATCTTAAGATCACTTTTATGTAAAAATAAGTGAGAAAAATGAAGTGAATACAACGTTTCTGAAATAACCGTGGTTCCTGACCCAGTATCTAATTCCATGTTCATATCTATACTGCTTCTTAAATCTACACTGAGATGCATTATGATTTTTTAAACCACACACTGCACAACGTGATTGCTCGCCGTCATCCGATTTACGACCAGCCGCAGCACCGGCGGTGCCTGCCGCGCGACTTCCGCTCGTGCCAGCACATTCGCATAAAAAACCTGCTCCTCCTTAATCACGACATCGACTCGTGCCTGCCGTGCACATGCAGCCTTCTGAGCGACTTCCAGGGCCTGCCCGAAGGTCAGGGTCTTTGAGTCACTCTCAAATAGTCGATCACGTTCCGGTCCCGTTCTGAAGCCTAGGACGAACCGGTCACGCAGTAGCGTGTCCAGCTCCGAACCAAAATCGCAGTACACGGCTAGCCCTCGCAGCCGCGCAGCCCACTCCTCGATGCTCTCATCGTTGGATTTAGTCGCTTCGTAGAACTTCGCCCTATCAGCGAATGTTGACCTCTTTGGTGTGAAGTGATTATTGAGTACATTCACTAGCTCATTATAGGAGGTTCCCTCGAGCTTATTCGGATGCACAAGGTTCCGAACCAGACGGTAGGATTCGTCCGACAAATGCGTTAGCAACACTGCACTTTTGTTGACCTCCGAAATATTGTTCAACTTGATAAATTGCGTCAGTCTGCCGTGAAAAACTTCCCATTCGTGCATTTTATAGTCAAAAACGCTCAAATTTCCTATGAAAGTCGTCATTTTTGAAAATACGTGGATGGATTGTCAAACTCGTCGCCAAATGGTATGTAGGTACGTAATAAAACAATTAGATATGTCGCTTGCTATGAGATCAATACATGATGACTTCCTTGTGGGCTTAGTAATATGGTTAGAAATATTATAGTTCTGTAAAATACATTCTAAGTCTTTACAGTTATTATTACGCTTTAAAACGTCAATATTCCAATCCCCGCACAGTAATAAGTTATTTTTATTTCTTTTAGTTAATTTTTTAAAAATCGACAGTACTTTAGCAAACGTTACCGTAATGGGTCAATGCATTGATCGTGTTTACGAGGCGAGAAATCTGGGACTGATTATTGACCAAGAGCTACGTTTTGAGGCTCATATTATTGCAAATTGTGTGCAAAATTGCTTCTATCGATTGAAAGTATTATATAAAATGCGTCCATTTTTAAGTGAAGAACTCCGTGTACAACTCGTTGAAAGTCTGGTTCTATCCAAGCTCAACTATGCTGATACTGTTACAGGACCTCGACTTCTGACGCGTACCGTAAGACTTATCCAAAGAGTTCAAAATGCCTGCGCACGATTCTGCTTTAACGTTCCACCAAGGAGCCATATTACACCATTTTTGAACAAACACAGCATTTTAAAAATGAAGTCACGACGTAAACTGCACTTGGCCTGTCTTCTTTTCGGTGTCATCAAGTATAAATGTCCGTCATACCTGTACTCTAAACTGGCGTGGATAAATGATCACCGGCAGCGCAAGGCCAGGCGTTGCGCCCAACAGCTGGCTACCCCACATCATCGTACTGCAGCTTTTCGAGGTGGTTTTCGTTACGCAGCCTCCAAATGTTGGAATAATATTCCTCCACCGATTAGGGACCTAAACAATATAAATACTTTTAAAATCAGACATTGTACACTGATTGCATTATGAATTAATCACCAATTTTATGTATTTAAAATGTACAATTACTTTATGTAATTAAATCTATTAACTTAATTTCATTTTGAATGTAATTAACTATTGAATTTATATGTATAGGTACTGATCTATTTGATGAATTAATTAATTTTGTAACTCACCTTATATACCTATTGCTGGGTAACGAGAGGGTACGAGATGGGCTGTACGTGGTGAGCTTGTTTGGGCCTGCGTCTGTCGCCGGGAACCATGCATGCACCATGTGATTGCACTTTCACAACTATAGTCATTCCATTTTTCCAGAGTGTTACTGATATAACCGTGTTTGCTGATTAGAATTTGTTAAGAAGTTTTTTCTTATAAAGCGGGGTTTTGGGTTTATATTCCAACCTACTGCAGAATATTTGTTTAAACTGTTCGCCTGTCTGGCGTCACAGCGCGAGCGGCGCTCCCTATTGGTCGGCTGCCGCGCCATTGCATTGGTGGCGTCATTCGCGAGAAATTTATTAAGCGCACATTTTTAGTATTAATATTATAGTACTTTTTAATATAAGTAATATTATTCAATGATTTATTAAACTACACGTATCCCTACACACACTTCATAATCTTTATTTTATTTTACTATATTATTATTTATTTATTTATTTTCTTTGCCTACCCTCGTCCGTGTGTCACTGCGTGGTGCCAACTGAAAACCAGCGCTGGGTGTCTTTCACCCAGCAAATGCTGAGTTGGTAACCCTTTTGGTGTGGACATGCTCAGCAAAATTCCTATTGTATTTTTAACTTTATTTTTTATTATTTCTGTGTGTGCGTGTCCTATATCAAATAAATATTTTTCTATTCTATTCTATTCTATAAATAGAACCTGTTTCGTCGACCCTGCTTTGGTAGATTTTTTTTTATTACACCTGGTTATGACGTATCGCTGCTTAAATTCAAAACGGCCGCAAATCGAAAAATCACTTTTTTACAGGAGAGCCCGTCAAAGTTTTCATTTCAGTTTTTGTTTAATATTTTTATTAATCAACGTTGTATATCTATGTGTTATATATCATTGGATGTATATTTCAATCCTCTATTTGTTTGTAATTTGATATTTTCTGTAAGATCACCCAGTCAGTAAAAAAAAATCACATAAGTCTCTTTTGATTATAAAAAAGATATTTAATGTATAGGAATTTTATAAATAAAGCAGCCATATTGCCACTTTGGAAGTGTCTCTCGCGCAAACTGTTCAGTTTAGACAAAAATGATGTTAGTAACATCAATATAATTTTTAAATACCTATCCACAGACACCCCACACATACAGATGGGTGAAAAAAATTTTTTTTGAGTTTCATTTGTAACTATGGGGGCACCCCCAAAATTAGTTTTATTTTTATTTTTGTATGAAAATCCTAATGCGACTAACATTATAAATCTACTTGCCAAGTTTCAACAGGATAGCTCTTATACTTTCGTAAAAAAAGTGGCTGTGACATACGGACGGACATGACGAATCTATAAGGTTTCCGTTTTTTGCCGTTTCGCTACGGAACCTAAAAAGGGCGATACACATTGTTGAAGAATTAAAGAACAATTTCACTTCTGTCCCATGCGCATACAACAATCTGTTCTCCAGAGTCAATACGAACCGTCTCGAACGCAGGTTGGGTGACTTCCAGTCCCCGAACAAGCCGGTAAACAAAAACATAATACACCAAGTACACTTCCTCCGCCTGATTATAAAGAAGACTTATAATCAGAGTCTAACGTTTGTGGACTATAGGAAAGCCTTTGATTCAATCGAAACCTGGGTAGTATTGCAGTCCAACGATGACATTTCGACTATCGGTAGGTATATCGAAGTGTTGGAGTGTTTATTTAGAAACGGCACCATGTCCATCCTACTTCAGGAAGAGAGCACGAAACCAATCCAATTGCAGAAAGGGGTGAAACAGGAGGCCATTGTTTCTCCGAAACTGGTCACGAACGTTTCCCAATAGGTGAGCCTTGGACAAGACAAAATTCATGTCAAATGTCCATAATGCCTCTTGAAAATGTAGGCCATATACTTACCTTGGTCAGATTGTTCAGTTAGGTAGGTCCAACTTCGATAAAGAGGTCGTCCGAAGAATCCAACTCTGATGGGCAGTGTTTGGGAAGCTACGTGATATCTTCTCGTCGAGTATCTCACAGTGTCTGAAGACAAGGGTGATCATCACGGATCGGAAGACGTCTAATAACTTACAATAATTATATTTTCACATTTTGTAATAATTCAAAAGTTCTTTGTTTATATTTTCACTAATACAACTAATTATTGATTGTTTCCTAAATGCGCAGATCGATAACAAAAAAGGCTACAAAGGTTTTTACGAGTAGACCTAGAGCAATCACTTGCCACCAAAATCGTTAAAATATCTCAACAAACCAGTTGCTCTCGTAATACCTACTAATTAAAAAAATAATTTCATTAATACAAACAAAGAGTTAATAGTGTTCGTATCAACAAAGAAACTAACTAGTATTAATATTAAGAAGACTGGTGAGTACGTAGGTACGTCACTCACTGTGACAGAATATTGCTCGGCTCGTCCTTTCTCCATCGCCTACTCAGGTGGATCCATCGCGCTGAGATATATTTTTATACTGGGAGTGAGACAGGCCTGGTTTAGGTTGTAATTATTGTGTTAAGTTTTAAATTTAAATATTATTTGTAGATTGTAGGATTTTCGATTTCGTTGTGCACGGACGAGAACAATACGTGACCGTTAGCGGCGAGGGCGCGAGCCGGACTGAGGCCGCGGGGTGGGGTACCGCGCATCGAACGACGGCCGGGAGAGCGAGGCGCGGGCGCGGTTGCTTACTTAAATATATCCCGCGCGCGATTTTATATACTGCTTCCTACATGCTCCCCCTTTTGACCACACCAGTGCCCTCACGGTTGGTCAAACAGCGACAACTACCACACTAGCCCCCCCTAATTTCTTTACGCGGCCTACCGCGCGAACGTTTAGGAGCTACTGGTGGTGGGACCTCAGGACATTCACCCTCCCGCGAGTGATACCTCCTCAAATCGGAGATATGATACTTTCCAATGACTTCATCAGGAGTTCCAGGGAATGTTAAAAGATAAGTGGTTGGGCTCACCTTCTTATGCACCCTATAAGGGCCATCCCTCTTAGGCATGAGCTTGGCACTAACCCCTTTGGCAGAGTTGCTCAGGACGTGCGACTTCAGGAGGACAAGGTCTCCGACGGCAAGTTCCTCAGCCTTTCGAGTCTTGTCCTTTTCAGCCTTACGAAGGTCCTGTTGACGCTCGATGCACTCCTTACTGCTGCTGAGTGTCTCCGCTAGCTTCAGCAAATACGGCGTTATCTGTGGAACATAATTTTCAGCCTCGATCACAGCACGAAGATCGCTCTGTACTGCAATAGGCGAGCGGAGTTCACGAGCATATGTTAGATAAGCAGGTGTCTGTTGAGTTGCCTTGGTTACAGATGTATTCAATGCGAAGCGGATGAAGGGCAATACCTCTGGCCATTGTCGATGGTGTCCTTCTACCAAAATGGCCAACTGAGTCTTGAGGTCGCGATTCTTGCGCTCTACTGGATTGGCCTCCGGATGGTAGAGGGGCACCAGACTCTGCTTTACACCTAGAGTAAACATCGCCTGTTGCATCACGTCGGCAACAAACTGCACCCCATTATCTGAGATGAGACGCCGTGGAACCCCAAAACGTAAGAAGACCTCTTCTATGAGCACCTTAGCGCATGCTTCAGCTGTGGCCTCGGAGAGGGCGAAAAGCTCGACCCACTTACTAGCTGTGTCTTCCACTATCAGCACCCACCTCTCTCCGTTAGCTCCTTTGGGTAGCGGCCCGAAAAGGTCGACAGCTAAAACCTCGAAGCGTTGCGCGGCAACTGGAGTCTGTAACAGTCCTGAAGGTTTCTCATTGGATGGCTTGTATCGCTGGCATTCTATGCAAGTTTTCAGATAATTAGCTACGTAACGTCGCATGCCAGGAAAATAAAATCTCTGACTGATACGGTGCAAGGTTTTATCTAAACCGCCGTGACCTGAGGTGGCAGAGTCATGACATTCAACCAGCACTTGTTTTCTACGGTTTTCCGGAACAACGAGCTGCGGTTCTTCAGTCTCTGCTTCAGTATACCGGTAAAGTACACCTCTGCACGTATGATAGCCTCGATCCGTCCATCGGGTAAGTTCTAATTCATCTTTACCTTCCAGAGCCTTGATGATCTTTGCCACTTCAGGGTCTGCGAGCTGATCTTCACGAAGCGTAGCGGCATCCCAGCGTGGTGGGTCTCACACACAAGCACCGTGCTGACTCCACAGGAATCGCGAGCCTCCTCCTCACAAGGTGGACGGCTGAGCGAATCAGCAACAACGTTGGACTTCCCAGGAGTGTAGTCGACTTGTAGATCGAAGGATTGGAGTTTCATGGCCCACCTTACGAGACGACCCGTAGGCGCCTTCAAGGTAAGTAGCCATTTTAGGGGCTGATGGTCGCTGCCGACGTGCACCGGATGGCCATCGATGTACCCGCGGAACTTCTCGACTGCCCAGACGACCGCCAACGCTTCGCGCTCGGTGGTAGAGTAGTTCTGCTCCGCTGTGGTAAGTAGTCGACTGGCGTACACTATGGGTTCTCTTCTCGCGGCGACTCCCCCTGAAGCAGAGCCGCACCCACTGCGTAGTTGCTTGCATCAGTCCTAAGAACAAATGGTTTATTATAATCAGGCTGTTGACGACCACCGCGCCATCTATGCACCGCGGCGGTGACAAGCAGTGCGGGGGCCGGGACGGCCGGGGAGGGGCGGGTACGGACATTGCGAGACCAACAGTGCGCGATCGTTCTTAACTTTTGTGACGCGACGACGACAACATCAAAATCATTGTAAACCATCTTAGTCAATACAAATTGTAACGAGCACAACCGCAGCTTTATTTCAAAATAACCGACAACGCCGACGACCCAACACCAAACACCAAACATAATTGAACCTTCGAGCCCGACAAGTAATTGAACCAACCTACCGGCGCAACGATTGGAATAAAATCAAAGGGCAGACCGGCCACATCAAGACCTAGAACAAAGGCCAGATCAACACCTGAGGCAAGGGACGGATCAACAGTTCCTGCGCAACAACGGCCAGATCAACGGTTTCCGGCGCAACAACGGCCAGATCAACGGTTTCCGGCGCAACTACGGCCAGATCAACGGGTTCCGGCGTAGCTGCCAGAACAACGCGTCCCGGAGCAACGATCAGGTCAACGACTTCTGGAGCAACGGTCAGGTCAATCCATCCAATTCATTACCCAAACCCAGAGCTCAGTTCAATTTGTGCTAATATCGTTATTTTTCGCAAAATTCCAGTGTACGCAGTACAATTGTGCGGTCTACCTACGTCGGATTCGAACGCACGTCGATTACCGGTTAACTGTAAGTACTTGATTCTTTTCTCTTGCAAACCACCAATATGAATAACAAAAGGCATTCGAATGTAGAAATAGAAAAAAATGATGATATAATTCGCGATTTAGGCAAAAAAAGAGGTACCGTTAAGCGAAAATTAACTTTATTCTCAAAATACATCAATTCATTGGATGAATCGCAACTAACGGGCGCTCAGAAAGCAGAATTAGAAGAGCGTTATCAGTCTTTTAAACTACTTATCGATCAATTTTCTACTTTACAAGATGAATTAGATTGCTATGTAACAGATTGTGATCTAGATGCGGAATTGCTAGAGAGAGAAACGTTTCAGAATCAGTTTTATGCTATTGTGGGCAAGGCTAAATGTATTCTTAAGGATAATATCAATCAAAATTCTGGGATTCAAAGTCGAACTTCTAACCATATGAAATTACCCACAATTTCGTTACCCAAATTCGACGGTTCGTATGACCAATGGCTTGAGTTTCGCGACACTTACTTATCCATGATTCACAATAGTGACGGTCTAGATAATGTTCAGAAGTTCCACTACCTACGTTCAGTGCTCACCGGTGATGCATTGCAAGTAGTAAAAGCACTCGAATTTTCATCTGATAATTATTTAGTTGCTTGGAGTCTTTTAGAAAATAGATTTAATAATGATAATTTGCTAGTTAGTAATCACGTCAAAGCTTTATTGTACGCACAATCGATGAATAAAGAATCAGCTGCTCAAATTCGTAGATTAATAGATACAGTTTTAAGAAACATTCGGGCGTTAAAAACGTTGGATGAACCGACAGACTCGTGGGATACATTAATTATCCATATTGTCACTTCGAAGTTAGATTCTTCAACCGATCGCGAATGGGAAAGCCACAAAAGTACCCTACCGAAAATAGGAAAATTAAAACTGTCTCAACTGATGAAATTCCTCACGGATCGTGCTGATTTTTTGGAATCTATTAGGCCTCAAAGCAAACAATCGTCAGACTCACACACAAAGAAACAGTCGCAGTCAGTCACAAAATCACATAGCCATGTTATAACACGCAAAGATAACAGTAATAATAAAAAATCATCACGTTACAAATGCGCTCAGTGCGGTTCCAATCACCCAGTGTACTCGTGTGAAGATTTCCTAAACCTGTCTCTTAAAGATAAAATGGACTTCATTGAGAACAAAAAGTTATGTCGTAATTGTTTACGATCAGATCACGCGCTAAACGATTGTTGGTATGGACCGTGCAGGCTTTGCAACAAGAAACATAATTCTTTAATTCACACAGATGCAGACGCTCGTACATTATCAGCTGTTGCTCAAACCACGCAAATAGTGCCACTGTCTGATTCAAATAATACGAGTGCCTCACACAGTCAAACGTCGCTAACCACTTCATGCAAATCACACACAGTTCGCAAGGAAGATAATAATAATATCGCGCATTATGTACCAAATACAGTATTATTATCGACCGCATTAGTGGAAATAGCGGACGCACAAAACAATTATCACACAACGCGCTTTCTTTTGGATAACGGGAGTCAAAATTGCTTCATATCCGAATCGCTATGCAAAAAACTTAACCTTCCATTGATACAGTCCACTGTTCAAGTTATAGGTGTCGGTAATACTATATCTCAATCCACGCAATCATGTAGTGTTCAAATACGATCCAAAACAAACAAGTATATCACGCGCTTTAACTGTTTAGTTTTACATCGTATAACGGCACAATTACCTTCACTTAGAAATTATCACAATATTTCTATACCAAACCATATTCAGCTTGCCGATCCTGAATTCTATCTGTCTAGCGACATTGAGTTGTTGATAGGAGCAGATAGGTTCTGGGACTTGCTAGGAGATGGTCTCATACGGTTGCCGAATGGTCCATACCTGCAAAACACACAACTAGGATGGATCATATCGGGAGTTGTACATGAAAAGGTTTCACGCGTTAACCTAACTCATTGTAATTGCACGCAAACATTAGATTCAGAGCTCAAACGATTTTGGGAACTGGAAGAAATTCCTTCAACAAATAATTATTTAACTGATGATGAAAGTGCATGCGAAAATTTATTCAGAGACACGACTTCACGCAGCGATAAGGGCCGTTTTTCTGTACGCATTCCACTTAGTCAATCAGCTGATGTTTTAAATGATACATTTTATATGGCAAAAAACCGGTTCCTCGCACTCGAACGTAAACTGCTAAGGAGCTCACCTAGCTATAGACAAATTTATAACGATTTTATGAGTGAATATTTAGGTCTGGGACACATGAGTCGCATAACAGAATACAATTCACCTTGTTATTTTTTACCACACCACGGTGTTTATAGGGAACATAGTTCAACAACCAAACTTAGAGTTGTCTTTGACGCAAGTGCAAAGTCCACTTCGGGCAAATCATTAAACGATATACAACACATTGGACCCACGTTACAAAATGATTTGTTTTCAATTTTGCTTCGTTTTAGACAATTTAAATATGTTGCATGCGCGGACATTGAAAAAATGTACCGGCAAATACTAATTCAGCCTGATCAGAGAAATCTACAACTAATACTTTGGAGGGAAGATCCGTCGGAGCCGCTCGGTGTATTCCAGCTTAACACTGTTACTTACGGAACGGCTTCCGCGCCATACCTGAGTATTAGGTGTTTAAAACAACTTGCGTTAGAATGTAATGATGACGTCATCGCACAGGTAATCAATGACGATTTCTATGTCGATGATTTAATAACAGGTCATCAGGATCAACAAAGGTTGCTACAGATTTGCAAAGACGTTTCTAAAGTTTTAGAATCTGGTTGTTTTTCTCTTAGAAAGTAGGTATTTAATTCACCATCTTCACAAATCGAACCATTGTCTACGTCTAAGGAATTCACACTAGGGGAAAACTGTCATACCAAAACACTTGGCATGGGATGGTTCAATTCATCTGATGAATTGCATTTTAGCACCAAATGTGATCATGACGTCACAACTCACGTTACTAAACGCAACATCCTCTCAGTAATCGCACAGATTTATGATCCCTTGGGTTTACTCGCACCAACTATAATCATTGCTAAAATCATTTTGCAAAAACTGTGGTTATGTAAGATAGGGTGGGATGACTCAGTTCCAGTAAATATACTCTCAAATTGGCACAATTTTATTACAAAATTATCACACTTAAAGGATATACGTATTCCACGTTACGTCATCGGAGATAACTCGAATATTATTGAATTACATATTTTTTGTGACGCCTCGCAAGACGCATATGGCGCCTGCGCATATGTACGTAGTTATACAGATGCACAGCTGATATCGGTCAAGTTGTTATGTGCGAAAAGCAAGGTCGCACCTGTAAAACCGGTTAGCGTACCGCGCTTGGAACTATGTGGCGCGGTAGTAGCTGCTAAGTTGTTTACTAAAATATGTAACTCAGTAAGATTGAGTTTTAATAACGTATATTTTTGGTCGGATTCAACGATTGTTTTAGGATGGCTTAAGATGTCGCCTAATTTATTGAAGACATTTGTACAGAACCGAGTTGTGCAAATTAATGAACTCACAGGCGACAAACCTTGGCTTCACGTAGCCGGGAAACAAAACCCAGCCGACCTGGGCGTCAATTCTGCTAATTTTATTTAACTCACATGCTATTGATATTCAATTGAAACTCAATCACGACTCCATTACGATTAGAACAAATTTGGTATTCTGCAAAAACTTGTGTAAGCTCAATAGAGTCGTAATGGAATCGTAGTGTAATTGTAATTGACTCTCAGTTGAACAGTTACAAGTATTGCCATTAGAGAGTAGAATACCGATAAAGTCCACAATCGATTTACAATTGTAACACGATTGAAGAGCAGACTAGCAAATATTCTGATAGCAGTTCAATGGAATGTCATTGGAAAACCATTGGTCTTAAATTAGTAGCAGAATACAAAATGTAGTTAAAACTGCTACTGAGATCCAATTGATATTCAATTGAGTCATTACTATATTAGCAGAATTGGGCCCCTGTTATCGCGCGGTGTACATCTTGATTCACTTATCAATAATAACTTATGGTGGCACGGCCCATCGTTTTTAAGTTTTCCTAACACGCAATGGGAACATGATATTGATCATAATATGAATCATGATGAATTACCGGAGTTGAAACCAAATAAAATGTCATTACTTGTTCAAATAAAATCAGATTCGTTTCTATTCGATAGGTTCTCACGTTTTAATCGTCTGCGGCGTGTAGTAGCGTATATGATGCGTTTTATCAATAACAGTCGCATTAAATTAAAACAACAACGTCTCACAGGTTGCCTATCCGTAGACGAATTGAATTTTGCTATTAGAACTTTAACTCGAGTCGCACAACAACAAAGTTTTTTAAATGTTTTTGACACTTTAAAAAATAATCGTCAAGTAACAAGCCCACGTAGTATTTCTAGTTTAAATGTCTTCCTAGATGAACACGATTTAATTAGAGTAGGTGGCAGATTATCATACTCAGACACATTCTCTTATGATAAAAAACATCCATTGTTATTGTGCGGTAAACACACATTTACTCGCCTTTTATTTGAACATCAACATGTAGAATTATTACATGCAGGGCGTCAGCTATTACTGGCTACAATTAGAGACACTTGGTGGCCTACTAGAGGGCGTAACTTGGCCAAACAAGTGGTTCACACCTGCATGAAGTGCAAGCGCATGCGAGCTAAACCTTTGAACATACAAATGGGTAATTTACCAACTGAACGTTTGGAGCCAGGGTACCCATTCATACGTAGCGGCGTGGATTACGCTGGGCCATTGTTCATGCTGAACCGCGAAGGTCGAGGGGCAAAACTAACGAAATGCTACATCTGTCTTTTTGTATGTTTTACTACGCGCGCAATACATTTAGAATTGGTCACAAGTCTTACAACCAAAGCGTACTTGCTGGCACTGAAGCGTTTCATCTCTCGACGTGGCAAACCATTGCAGATTTATTCGGACAATGGCACAACCTTTGTAGGAGCTTTAAAAGAATTTACAACTTTTTTAAAGTCATTGCAATCTGATATCATAGATTTTACAACTGACAATAATATAAAATTCACATTCGTCCCTCCATATTCGCCTCATTTTATATATCATTTATCCTCTTCCCCCCGGACCACCGCATGGTGTTAACGTGCACAAATCGCTATTTTGTTTTATTTAAAGTATTTAAAATCAATTTCAAATAAATTAAATCCACCGAAGAAAATAGGATCGCATAGAATCGAGGAGGTTAAATAAAAACGCGATTACCTGTGCCCCGAGTACTACGAGCAAGCACACTCCTACTCCACCACCAACGCCGCTTCGTGTGACCTAAGGACCTGCCCCTAAGCAAGTAAGAAGACTCACACTAATTAGAAAGGCGTGCGTATGGTGTCTTCAAAGTGGGCTGTTACCAAAAGAACTCGCCTCTCTTGCGCTACTGGACGACAGCAGTTACTATAGCTCCGCCTAAAAGTGAAAGGAATTCCAAGGACGCCCAATCACGAGCGCATACGCCAAGTCATTAGCAAATAATTAGCGAAGGACGTCCCCCGTCGCTTGCGCATTAATTGTACTCATTAACTCCTCATACGCACTGACCTCCTGGTAGAAATGGACTCGTCTATGGACAGATCTGTCTCGGACACGGAAGTTCATTTAGCGGGAACTATTAAAACACCCCCAAACTTTGTTTTCCAACGAGTTAAGAGAGGCAGGGGTGAGATGGGTGAGATGGAGGACACTGTCACCATACAGCTTAACGAATTCAAAGAGGAGATCGAGAAAATGTTAACAAGTTTTGCGGAAAAACAGGGAAATGAGATTAAAAAAAATTAACTCAACACTAAAAGAGATACACCAGTCCAACATTGGCCTACAAAATTCAATTGATTTTTTAACGACAAAAAATGAAGAACTTAAAGCGAAGGTAATACAACTTGAGAAGCAGTCTGTGGAAGATAAGAAATCTATCGCTTTGCTGGAGAATAAAATTGAGGAAGCACAGGTGGGAGCTCGAAAAAGTAATTTAATAATAAAAAATGTACCACGAAAAAAAGATGAAACTAAAGAGGATCTTCTTGAAATGACTATGTGTCTCTTACAAAACCTTGAATGCAGCGCAAAGAAACACGATATCAGGGATATCTACAGGGTGCGTGGAAAAACAGCTGATAAAAAAAACACACCTATCGTTGTAGAAACTGGCTCCACAATCATGAAAACTGAGATCCTGAAAATGGCTAAAGCATTCAATATAAAACACCACGACAAATTACGCTGTAAACATATGGGAATGAAAACTCAAGAAGACATCCCTATTTTTGTATCCGAGCATCTAACCCCCAAGGGCTCTCGATTACACTTCCTGGCAAGAGACTTAACTAAATCTGGAATGTACAAGTTTTGCTGGACGGCATTTGGAAAAGTGTATGTGAAAAAGAATGAATCCAGTCAAACTATACACATAAGAACTGAGGAACAGGTACACAAACTTTTACTTGATCAATGACTATATTCTCTCTCTTTTTTATATTGCCTAAAATCAACAGTTCAAACCTTAAAACTATGCTTTGTCCTATGTAAATTCCTAACTGTCTACGATATTATATTTTTTTCCACTCTGTATTATTGTATCCTATTGCTCGTTACAAATTTAAGTTATTTAAATACCATACTGTCTCACTATCGCACACACAACTCAATCATTGACACTCTCACATTTACACATCATATACAAAATTACCACAAGTTCAATTTCACTACCTATTTACTAGTACTTATCTTAATACTCCACAAAACACATTTTTCCGATACAAGCCTGTTTCCGACCAAGTTATATGCAATTCTAAATACTTTTTACCCTGATATACGCACCTACTTATTTGCGATTATATTTTCACCAATCTACTATTTTAATGAATAATAGTCATCAAACTATTTCTGACATTGATAACATTAAAATAGCCCGCACTATTGAATGCGATTCCTCAGAGTTACACAAACATTTAATAATTAATAAAAACGATCTTACCATCGTATCACAAAACATTCGTAGTATATACTGTAACTTTGATAGCCTACTTACAACTTTATCTTCCATTAATATCGATCCTGATATAATCATTCTAACTGAATGTAGATTAAATACCAATAAAGCTATTCCCCAAATTACTAATTACCAATCTTATATAACGTCTCGCCAGCTGAATCAAAATGATGGGGTTGTTGTTTATATCAAAAGTTCCTTAAAACCTAAAGTAGTGGAAATACAGCTTACCCAGGCGTCTTGCCTACAACTGGATTTACTGGGCATCATTGTGTTCTGTATATATCGTTCTCCCTCAATTCACACCTAGAGATTCAAAAATCTCAAAAAAACATTATTATAGCTGGCGATATAAATATAAATATTAAACCAGGGTACAACGAATCGTCCCAGGATTATAATAATAGAGTTAACTACCTTAACATGCTTTCTTTATCTGGCATACTTCCCGGACATTTACTGGCAACAAGAAAACGGAACTGTCTTGACCATTTTATGATGAAGTTACATAAAACCAAGTACTCGGCAGCTATCGCCATTTTACACACTACAGTCACTGACCACTTTACTACTCTTCTTTCATTATCTAAGTTAAAAAAGGTTCACACACCTAGTAAAACAACTTCTACAATAAACTTTGAACAAGCTCTAAAAGATCTTCAAGAAAAAAAAATATCAAATCTATTATTTCTTGAAGACCCAAATATATTACTTAATAGTTTTATTAAGATTCTAACCAGTGTTATAAATGACAACACTCGTTTAAAAAATATCCCAGTCAGTGAACGCATCATCAAACCTTGGATGACTACCGGCATCCTTCGTTGCATCAGAAACCGCAATAAAATGCAAATGCGATGTCGGAATGACCCACACAATGAAATTCTAAAGATTACGTATACGAGATACAGAAATTTTTGTACGAATTTAATAAAAAAACAAAAAAGAAAGTATGAAAGAGACTTAATTAAAAACTCTACTTCTAATAATAATTTACTCTGGAAAAATATTAAAAATATCACCTATACTAATAAACCAAAAACTCAAAATTTAGAATTATTAAACATTAAATCAACCCCTATGGAATCGATAAATTACATAAACGATTATTTTGCCAAAATTGGTATGCACCTGGCACAACAAATTCAGCCAGGTATAAATAAAAATGACTTCGTTAAACAATCGAATGGAACAAGACCTCAAGTTAATACATTCGTGCTATTTGAAACTGATGATTCTGAAGTCTACAAATTCTTAATGAATTTGAAATCGGATAGTGCTGCTGGCTGTGACAATATTTCAACGAAATTCTTAAAACTAATTAGTCATGAAGCTGTCCCAATAATAACCCACCTCACTAATCTCTGTTTTCGAAATGGTACATTCCCAGATCTTTTAAAACAGTCTATTATAACCCCAGTACACAAGGGTGGGGACGGAGATGACGTCAATAATTATAGGCCCATTTCGATTCTACCATCCATATCAAAAGTTTTAGAGAAAATTATAAATATTAGATTGATGAAATATTTCAATAAATTCAACCTATTATCTCAATCTCAATTTGGCTTCAGGCAAGGCTTAAGTACCGAGGACGCAGTTACTGCACTAAGTTCTCAGGTAATTGAACAGTTGGATGGTGGAAACAAATGTTTAACTGTATTCTTAGACCTCAGAAAAGCGTTTGACACCGTCTCTGTCCCAATCCTAGTCAAGAAGCTGGAACAAGCTGGAATAAGAGGTAATGCACTCAGCCTGCTCAGTGATTATCTTTCAAATAGAAAGCAAAGAGTAAAGATAGGAAACTACATTAGCGATGAAATGGATGTGTCATACGGCGTCCCGCAGGGTAGCGTACTTGGCCCAACACTCTTCTTGCTGTACATAAACGACCTTTGTAACATACAAATAAAAAACGCCAAAGTCTTTGCGTACGCCGATGACACAGCTATTGTTTTTTCTGGTACTTCTTGGGCGGATATCAAGCAAAGTGCTGAAACAGGCATTACACAAATAGCCATGTGGCTTAAAAATAATTTGTTGTCCCTAAATATATTAAAAACGAATTACATTTGTTTTAGTGTAAGTAACCGCACACAGCCATCCGATGACTTTAAAATAATAATACACGAATGTGGAAACACACAAAATAATGCCTGCAGCTGTCCTTGTCTTAAGAAAGTTTCACAAACAAAATATCTGGGAGTAATCCTAGATCAGACATTGTCCTGGTATCCCCATCTTGAACAAGTCAGCAATAGGATAAGGAAACTTAGCTGGATGTTCATGACACTTAGAGAAGAAGGGTAGAATTTTGTCTGGTTATATATTAGCGACCGTAAATATTACAAAAACGAAACAAATTGAATTATTTTTTTATGATTTTTCAATTATTCACTTTATTTCTTAAAAGCCGGAGTTAATTTATAATGATAAAAGTATATCAACTGCTTCGGAACGAGAAACGCGAATTGTTTTCATGTTTAGTGGTGTTACACATACAATCAATATGAATGTTATTATCTGTACCGATTTAAATGAACGATCAATTTAGTTATTGATAATTCTAGGGTTGATTGAATTATTAAAATAATTATTGAAATGCAGTTATTCTGTCTCTAATCAACCTGATTTGATCTTTATGTAATATTACTTTTAAATAAAAAAAAAAGAGCATAGGATCGATTTAACGTTGTATCGATTTTACATCAAATCGATTTTAATTGCACAGCTCTACTTTTGTCTTTGACAGTGACCGATTGACAGTTGGATGCCACAGAATTCCTCTGCGTATTCCGTTTCGTTCGTGTTTTGTGTTTATTCGATTCGATTATAAATAAAAATAAACGCAACCTTTTATTTTAATTTATTTTACCTAACCCTTTAATTTATCGGTCACGTTAAAACCATTTTTGATTGTAAGTTTTTGTTTGGTATCATTTTATCATACCCATTATTTATAAATCCTATAATAGTCGTGTTCACTTCATTCATAACCTAAAAATTCAAACTCTGATATCTTTGTTTTCCGGCTTTTCCGAATCAAAATAGACTCGCTTGTATATTCTGCTACTAACGCCGAATCTTTAGACATATTTTTTACTACGGGATGCTTCAATTTAATTCCAGACAATTTAAAGTAAGGAGATTTGCCATTGTTCTTTGTGGTTCCAACTAAACTCTTTGTAGAAGGCAAAAAACATCCCAGGAATCTTCTCAATGAAGTATATATTGCTCTAGTGCAATCAGTCCTCACCTACTGTATTCCACTGTGGGGAGGAGCAGCTAAAACAAAATTTTTAACACTTGAACGTGCACAGCGTAGTCTAATTAAAATTATGTATTTTAAAAAAAGAAGATTCTCAACCGAAAGCTTGTACCAGGTTAGTAATCTACTCTCTGTAAGGAAATTGTATGTGGTTCAGGTCATTCTCAGGAAACATAAGTCTCTACCATATCACAATACTACACAAACAAAAAGAAGAAAAGACTTAATTGCTGATATTCCCCGAACTTAATTGAAATTCACAAGAAGACAATTACAGAAACGTTCAGCTGAATTATATAATAAAATAAATAAATACGTGTATGTGCACAATAAAAATAGGTACAATTGTAAAAAAAGCTTACTAAATTGGATCAAAACACTTTCATATGATGAAACAGAGGGTTTATTGCAAAATACTGAATAATCAGACAAATCACACATTATTCATACACCTCATTCTTTATTATAATCTTCACATTAAATCATCACACTCTCATCACAACTGCAACGTACAGCACATTTCTATGACAACACATACTACACACTACTTCAAATTCACACAATACAACACACACTTCTCACCACACTACACATCACACTACACACGTCACGCTACAAGAAAATGTACATAATTAAAAAAAAAAAAAATCCTTATCTTTAGTTTAAATTTGTATTTTTAAAAGTAGTCTTAAGAAAGATTCTGTATTGTTATGGAGGAGCGGAGCCTCCTAACACAGGCATTATCTGCCTAAAAGGAGGCTTCAAACACAAATTGTAACAATATCCTGATTGTGCCCAATAAACTATTTTTATTTTTTTATTTTTTTATTTTGGTGGTTTGTGGGAGGCAGGGGTCAAGTCATGTAAGTTTCATTTGTGTCGCATTGTAGGCAATGCACATTTCACATATGAGGAATTGACAACGATGTTGGCACAAATTGAGGCTGTACTCAACTCCCGACCTATGTACCCCATGTCCACAGACCCAAATGACCTGCTTCCTTAAGTCCTGCCCACTTCCTGATTGGCCGACCGCTCACCGCTCCAGCCAGTCAGGACCTCACCACAACAGCCACGCAGCGCCTGCCTCGATTCGATCGCGTAGAACAGATGAGACAGCATTTCTGGCAACGCTGGTCAACCGAGTATATCTCTGAGCTTCAGAAGAGGACGAAGTGGCAGCATAATAAGGACACACTTACTCCTGACACCCTAGTCGTAATCAAAGACGACAACTTACCACCCTTGAAGTGGCGCCTCGGACGAGTGCTGCAAACATTCACCGGCAAAGATGGCATATCACGCGTGGCTGCCATCAAAACAGCGACGGGAGTTATTCGGCGATCATTTCCGAAAATCTGCCCACTTCTGCATCCGGATGATGACAGCAGCAGCTCAACCTCATTGGAACCTGGTGCTTCCAAGGCCGGGGGCATGTTGACGACCACCGCGCCATCTGTGCACCGCGGCGGTGACAAGCAGTGCGGGGGCCGGGACGGCCGGGGAGGGGCGGGTACGGACATTGCGAGACCAACAGTGCGCGATCGTTCTTAACTTTTGTGACGCGACGACGACAACATCAAAATCATTGTAAACCATCTTAGTCAATACAAATTGTAACGAGCACAACCGCAGCTTTATTTCAAAATAACCGACAACGCCGACGACCCAACACCAAACACCAAACACAGGCTGAATAAGAATTGGGGGTGAGGTAAGTAGTCCTTTTAGTTCAATAAATGCCTTTGCTTGTTCTTCACCCCACAACCAGCTCTGATCCTTGCGTGTCAGCATTGTCAGCGGCTGTGCAACTTGGGAGAAGTTCGGCATGAATTTACGGAACCAGGAGCAACTCTGTAGAAAGCACTTCAGCTGCTTGACAGTAGTTGGCTCCTTCATATCCAATATTGCAGCAACCTTATCCGGATCCGGGGACACTCCATCCGTGGTGATAATGTGGCCCAAGTACTTCACACTCTCTCGAACAAATGCGCACGGCATGGAGATTAAAGACACGTAAACGGTCGAATACCGCACGTAAGTCCTTTAAATGCTGGTCGAATGATCCGGATATCAAGATCAGGTCATCAATGTACCCAAGCAATGTCACACCCTTGAGAGATGACGCAGAACGGAATCGATCGATTAATCTTTGAAATGTCGCGGGCGCATTGCGCAGCCCGAACGGCATACGTGTAAATTTATGCAATCCAAAAGGTGAGATAAAAGCAGTCTTATCTTGATCTTCCGCTCTCACTTTCACCTGCCAGTACCCGGAACGCAGGTCTATAGTAGACATAAAACAGCTCTTACCAGTATACTGAAGAAGGTCATCAATTACCGGCAGCGGGTATGAGTCACTCTTGGTGACGGCGTTCAGCTTGCGATAGTCCACGCAGAACCGGTAAGTACCATCCTTCTTCGGCACCAGTAGAGCTGGAGCTGCCCACGGAGATTCGCATTCGGTGATGACACCTTCGCGCAGCATCTTCTCTATCTCCGCTTCCATGATGGCTTTCTTAGCAGGCGTGAGGCGATACGGCGGTACAGCAATCGGCGGATGGTCGCCGCAATCGATGCGATGCTCAGCGAAAGGCGTAGGTTCTCCCCCTTCTGCGAAGATATCACCATACTCCTGGAGCAGCTGGGCGAGAGAATCCTTCTCTGAAAGTGACAGCATCGTTCCTTCATTATCACGTAAAACATCCGCGGAAGCGCACCCTACGAAGTCACGTGAAGTCTCACACCGTAAGGGGTGAACGACCTGAGGCCGATCAGCTGTGAACCATGTATTGTTCGAAATATTAACACGTTAACTGCCACTAAAAAAGTGCACATTTTCCGTTCAGGCCATGGGGGACAATGTTGTGCGACACTGAAACTTTCCATTCAAGCCGCGTCTGACAATGTTGACCGCGCGTCAGGCCTATGTTCAAAACTCTCTATTGCGCCAACGGACAGCAGTATCAAGACAATTCGCTTATAATGTGACCCGCGCGGCCCTTTAGTTTATCCTACATAGCTTGGTTTTTAGAAAGGGAAAACTAAGATGAAAAAAAAAAAGATTTTTGAAACGCATAACTCTTGAAAAATTAAATCACTATTATAGAGTTTATAAGGGCTTTAAGGGAGATTACAAAGAAATGAAAACAAACGTTTTGAAGAGAAAAAACTGTTAATCTATATATATATATATTATTATATATAAAAGAACAGGGGTTTTTCTTTTAACACGACTACAGCCGAAACCGCTTAACGCAGAAACTTGAATTTTGGACAGCATTTGCAGTCTACCATGTAGATTGGCAATAAGACGGGATTTTGCGAAAATCCTCCTCTAAAGGGGTGAAAAGGGGTGAAAACTTTTGTATGAAAAACCTTATTCCTTGGGTTTATAAACTTGAAACTTACTACGAATAAGAACATTAGTAAATAAATAAGATTAGCACCACTATTTTTTTAAAACTATCCTCCATTGGTATTCTAGGGGTTGTTAAAGTTTGTATGGGAAAATCATAACGCGTGAGCCAATGAACTTGAAAATTAGTATTTATATACTAGATAAGAATTAATCAAACACGTGTTTTTGGATTTTTCGAAAATCACCCCCCAAGTTGGTGAAAAGGGGTATTCAAGTTTTAAGGGGAGGATATTAAACCACTAAACGTAGAAACCTGAATTTTGGATGGTAGTTAGAATTTATAATGTAGATGCACATTATGAAAGGACTTTGCGAAAATCTCCCTCTAAAGGGGTGAAAAGGGGTGAAAACCTTTGCATGTAAAATCTTATTTCTTGGGTTTATAAACTTGAAACTTGGTACGAATATGAGTATAAGTATATAAAAAAGATGGGCATTATTACTTTTTTTTTAAACTACCCTCCATTTTTAGGTTTTCCGAAAATCACTCCCTAAATTGGTGAAAAGGGATGATAAAGTTTTAAGGGAAGGATTTTATTGCTTGCTTCGATAAACTCAAAACTTGACATATTAATCATCTCTCAATCGAATAAAGGATACGTATTTTTATTTATATTTCATATATCAACCCCTAACGGGGTGAAAATCGGAAAATCAGTTTTTCTAATATAATTGATTTTTTGTTTGTATTGAGTTCTTAGATTTTCTTATAAGGAGGGTGAGCAGGAATCAAATTCACTGAGTTCGAAATTAGAAACACGCGCAGACGAAGTCGCGGGCAAAGTGCTAGTTGAAATAATAAAGAAGACGTTTAAACCCATTATCAATTTGAGCCTCTTACAGGCAATTAAATTGAATTTATACAAAAAATAAAAAACTTCAAAAGCAATAAATCTAAATAAATATTTAAATATAATATAATATATACAGGGTGAATTTTTCAACTGGGCGTGGATGGCTATCTCCGAAACTATGAGGAATATCGAAAAACGTTGAAAGGAGTCTCGAGGCCGATTTTGACGAAAACTAAAACTACATCATTGGATTTTAGAAAAATCAATCATCTTAGCCAGGAATCGAACCCGCTGATTTTGGAAAAAAAAATCACACCCTATATTATGAAGCCATTCGATAGTGTTGCTGGTAAGGATAAAATTCTGTGAAGTAATCATAAACGGCAAACTTAAGGAAAAGGTATAATTTAAAAAAAAATTATCAATCTTCAAAGCAATGACTTAATTCGAAACATAGGTTAACCATTTCTTCTTTGAAACATTGCTATTTTTTATTCAACTCAATCATTTATTATTGCTGAATGCAATGGGATTATTGAGACGTCAAATCCAGTTTAACATTGAAAACAATGAAATTTTATAATTTTGAATGAATATGGCTCAGTAGGAGTAAAGTGACATAGAAAAACGCAATTTTATAAAAAATAACTGTTCCCATAAGTTTGTCGTATATGGTTACTTCCCAGAATTTGACCCTTGTTAGCAACACTATCAAATGGTGTAATAATACAGGGTGTGATTTTTTTTCCAAAATCAGCAGGTTCGATTCCTGGCCAGGATTATCGATTTTTCAAAAATCTAATAATGCAGTTTTAGTTTTCGTCAAAATCGGCCTCGACACTCCTTTCTACGTTTTTCGATATTCCTCATAGTTTCGGAGATAGCCATCCACGCCCAGTTGAAAAATTCACCCTGTATATAAATAACTGCGTGTGCGTCACATGCACTGCGAGGGCAATGAGACAAGCGACGCTGCGTATGTGCGGGGATGGAGTCGCGGGGGGCGGTGGGCGGCAACTTGACCGCGCGGCTCTATTTAACGAATTTTTGATTTTTCGTCCAGTGAGGCCATGGGGGTCAATGTTGTGCGATGCGTAATAACTAATAATTAAGGATTAAAATCATTGTGTTTTCATTAAAAAACGTTATTTAAGTATATAAGGTGGCTAAATAATGAATAAAAAATATCTGTGAAAAATGATAAAAATGAGAACTTTTGCTTAGCTTGATAGCGTATAAGAGCATCGGACAACATTGACCGCGTTGGCAGTGAACGTGTTAATAACAATACCGGATTTACGTAAGAAATCTATACCAAGTAATGTGTCATTATTCAACGCGTCGGGAAAAATTACAAAAGTTATGGGCACTGCTGACCCCATAAGAAGTACAACTACATAAACTAACAAAACTTTACGGTCCCGTACTATACCGTCAGCTAATTTCACAGACATGGTAGTGTCATGAAATGAATAATTTAATTTACGTAAAAGGGCGTAGAGAGTCCAACCTGCGACACTGCGTTTGGCGGCCGTATCTATTAACCCGGTACCCCGGTACCCGTCGATCTCTATACTTAATATCGGCCGGCCGTCGGCTTTACATGCTTGACTCGACAAAACATCACTCTTAGCCTTAATGTTACACATACAACTACTTATTACAGAACTTAACTTATTACATACCTACTTCCGTTTCATTTACTAAATTACACTTACAGTCATTAAAATTAAAATCACAAGCGTTGAAACTTTCGTTGCGCTTAGAACATTTCGCACAGTTAGCGCGAATTACGCCACTAGCCCCACAACCATAACACTTAACATTATTATTTGGGCTTGGCGTTGACACCGAATTGGCACTTTTTTCTTTCATATTTTTTAACTTTTTACACTCTTCCCGAGTGTGTCCACTTTTACGACAATAAACACAAAAAAGTTTGCTTACTTTGTTCGTTACTTGATTTACCGTAGTTGGCGGGGCGAAACACTATCCGTTGAATGCGTCGCGTTGCTCGCAGCGGTGCTCGAAGCGATGCCCGTAGCGCTCGCGGACGGCGGCGCAGGCTGGGGCTGCGGCGGCGGCGTCGGTGTCTGCTGCGCATGCGCGCTAACGGCCGCGCAGGGGCCGCGCGCGTCGCAAGACACCTCGGATAAAGAATCTTCTATGTTTCGCGCCTTTTCTATTAAAATATCGAGACTTTCGATAGAGTCCCTTGAAACACGTTTTCTAATACGTCTATGCAGTAATCCGTACACTATGTCGACTGCCATGGCGTCTTCCACCGTGTATGGGAGTTTAGATAAAAGCGCGCGAAGACGACTGACGAAGACTTCGCACCATTCCTGTAAGAAAGCGGTAAGTGAATTCGGCCAACTTTTCAGGAGGTAAAAAAAACGTGTTCAACATTGTAAAAAAAATCCCACGAAAACCTTGTAAATAGCAAAAGATGGCATTTTGCAGCGGCAAAATGATAGAGTTTCCGATTTTTCATTTTGCAATGTATACTCGGAGATATGTTTGAATTATACGGTTACTTAAATAATCCCCGAAACTGTTACAAAAGAAGCCGGTGTAATAATAGATATTGCTTTGTTGTCATCTTTGGTGTACTGCATTGGCTGCGGTAAGTGTAGTTATTCCATTATTTATGCTCCAATTTTAGGCCAGTCCGAAAGTGTAAGTACCACTTACGTAGTTTTTACACGAAGAATTCATTTAAGTAAACATAAATACATACTTTTTGCGTGCGAAAGTATCTACGTTATATTGGAGCTTCTGAATAAACTTGTTTTTTATGAGAAAAAATATTCAAATAATGAAGTATAACATCGTAAACTTCTATTTTACTGTTCACAGATTGTCATGTACAAAAATTGTATGTCAATACTATATAGATTTAAAATAGTTAAAAACAAAATAAGCTGCTGCATTATAATCATATTAATCGATTTAGGTTATGTATTTAGGTGTGCGAAGAAAAAACATGCTGTAGAAGCCTATGGTATGTAAAATAAAGTGCCTAAAAGCTGAATAAACGGAAATCTTCTATCAATTATTAAAACACAGAAAAAAATACCTTTGTTATTGTTGAAACATTTTGACTTTAATCTGTTATCGAACTTTAATAAAGTAGCAGTATTTGTCCATTAGCTTATGCCCCCTACCTTACCTAACAGCATTCAGGCCCATCCGAAGGAAAAATAAGTAAAGCCGAGTACTTATTTTATATTAAATAAGTTTTATTTTAAATCGACACCAGGTTTCCGCGGCGTAGGTGAGTAGGTATTGGTAAAACTAAGGCCTTATAAACGCAAATTTTCGTGTGCAGTTCCAGGTCATGAGAGGTCCACACACGCTTGTGAAGCTTTCCAAAGGCAGCGGCTGCTTTAGCAATCCGTTCTGAAATTTCAGACGTCAGTCGATTCTCGTTGGAGACTAGACTTCCGAGATATTTAAAATGCGGTACCTCTTCCAATGAGACAGAATTCAACTTATTGGTAGTTGTTTTATATCTTGGGTTTTTTTTACGCGTATTACTAGCCAAATCTAGAACAGCAGGCCTGAAGGTTATTAAGATATTCTTGGAGAGTTTCCACACGGTAAACTGACGGGCATACATCATCGGCATACATAGATGGATATAGATGGAATAAACTTTATTGTACACCAAAATTTTTACACAACTGTTATAAACATAACTAATTCTATGGTTACAATGGCGGTCTTATCGCTGATAGCAATATATTCTAGACAACCAGAGTGTGTCAAGCACGGGAACCCTAGAATCTTAGTCTTCGCCAGCGCCCTGAAATGTCGAAGACACTTTTATCAGAGCGAACATTGAGTTCAACCTGTCCAAGACTATGTTGTAGAGCATCATTTAGCAGAGCCGAGAAATAGAGTGAAAATAATGTGGGAGCCATGGCTCCCACGTTACCACGTTATCCGAACACAGTCTTGCTTCACATCGCTGGTTATATCAATTAGGTCTGAGAAATCGTTTTCATGTTGAACACACGCCGTCATACCTTCGTGAAACTGACGAATCATGTTTACAAATTTTTTAGGACATCCAACATTCTGCAACACTACCCAAAGAGGAGCGCGCGACACGCGGTCGAAGGCCTTTTCTAGGTTAACGAAACACATGTACAAAGGACGGTTTTGTTCAAGGCAGGTTCTCTTGGATTTGTTTCACTATAAAAATGCGTCAACAGTTCCTCTGCTGGGTCTAAAACCGCACTGGGTCTCTGGAAGTATCTGTTCCACAAGGTTTGATAAGCGGCCATCGATGATATGAGCCAGTACCTTCCCAGTAGAAGTCAGAAGACAGATGCTTCTGTAAGAACCACGGCCCAATATATATTCACCTTGACCCTTATAAATTTTGCAAATGGAGGCATTCTTCCAGTCTTGGGGTACAATTTCGGCTTCTCAAAGCTTGAGCACTAAGTTGCAGAGTCTACTTTGTATTTGTGGAACAGCATATTTGTAAACCTCTGATGGTAGACAGTCGGCTCCTAGTGTTACCGTTCTTCAATCTTTTTATGGCTGACATGAATTCACCAAAGGTTGGTGGATCAGCTAAGTCCTCATTTCAAGATTTCCAATGTATGAATCAGTTGTCTGAGAGAAAAGAAAGAAAAATCTGCCCGTTTGGTTTGTGTCAGCACAGAGTTGCATGTCTTTTGTCATGCTCTATCCAGCCACCATTGATTTATTAAGAGCCAGTTCACAAAATTCGAACGCTCGAGTTTAGGTAAAAGACGGCAGCAATGTTCATGTGTGCGTAGCTGTTCACACATACACAACGCAACCAGTGTAGCGCTAGTGTTGAGACGGACTAAACAATTTTGAGCCGATATAATCGTAATGCACTTTGGTTACATTTCTGGAAAAGTTTTTTTTGTTTATTCAGTCTATTAGACTGTTAAATGGTATAGAACGGAAAGCATCTCGCGCGTTGATTGGTTGAACGTCATGTGCCCGCCACAATATTTGTTAGATGTCGAATGTTAAACTGTTCCGGTGATTTATTTAAATTTTGTGTTAAAATAACCTGTCAGTTAAAGTTAGTTATATTTTATTGTTGTGGAAGTAAAACTGAATCTGCAATTAACCTAAGAAGTGAAGTTTGAACAATAAATAAGTTTTGGGGCTGATTTTTTAATAGTCAGATAACTTATATCTGAGCAATAAAAATGGGGGTTTGACAGCTTATCTATAGAAAATAATTATGTCAAACCGCTATTTTCATTCCTCAGATAAAAGTTGTCTGACTATTAAAAAATCAGCCCTTTGTCCTACCTAACCTAACCTACTACATTTTCCGAGTTTTCATATTTTTTATGAATGAGAACCTTTTAAACATCTACTACAAGAACACAGAACGAGCTACTGTAAGAAGTTCTGAGTGCCGCGTAAAGACGACTTGCGTTTATTTCTACAAAATCACGAGTGTATTGCGTTGTGTAGGTATATTATTATGGCTGTTTGAACTAGGCTTCATCATAAGCAGAGATTTTGTTTTTTAAACGTCGTGCTTATTTTGAAAATTAAGAATGATTTTTATCAATATCGAATTCTATATCCGCGTGACCGTTTAATAAATTCGTAAATCATTTTTGTAAAAAAAACAAAATGGTTTCTGCTACAATTTCTCATAATAAGCGTTTTTCATAGTTTTCGTCTTCGAGGATTTTGAATCCGATAGTACTGTCAAAATGTAAATCCAAGATGGCGGCTGTTAAAAATATCATGCAGCACATCGCACCATCGGTTTCAACACCCTCAAAAACCATGAAAACGACACCCATGACGAAAACCTCGATAATTTTTGCAGCCGCCATCTTGGATTTACAATTTGACTACACCATCGGTTTCAACGCCCTCGAAAACCATGAAAACGACACCCATGACGAAAACCTCGATAATATATGCAGCCGCCATCTTGGATTTACATTTTGACTGCACCATCGGTTTCAACACCCTCGAAAACCATGAAAACGACACCCATGACGAAAACCTCGATAATTTATGCAGCCGCCATCTTGGATTTACATTTTGACAGCACCATCGGTTTCAACACCCTCGAAAACCATGAAAACGACACCCATGACGAAAACCTCGATATTTTTAACAGCCGCCATCTTGGATTTACATTTTGACAGTACTATCGGATTCAAAATCCTCGAAGACGAAAACTATGAAAAACGCTTATTATGAGAAATTGTAGCAGAAACCATTTTGGTTTTTTTACAAATGATTTACGAATTTATTAAACGGTCACGCGGATATAGAATTCGATATTGATAAAAATCATTCTTAATTTTCAAAATAAGCAGGACGTTTAAAAAACAAAATCTCTGGTTATGATGAAGCCGAGTTCAAACAGCTATATACCTACACAACGCAATACACTCGTGATTTTGTAGAAATAAACGTAACTCGTCTTTACGCGGCACTCAGAACTAACAGCACTGCGATGTCCGCTCAGAAGCCTCGTAGATGCGCGTGTTTGTGTGAGTGCACCGTTTCGAACGTTAGTACGTAGTTTCCGTACTATCCATATTTTTACTGTGCTACGGGGCAGAGAAGGGCCACTCAAAACGTGTGGGAGCGTATCTTTGCAAGTTACAACCACGATCTATACACGTCATGTAAATATATCCCATAAATAATATACGCCCCCACGTTTTGAGTGGCCCCTTACTCAGCCCCGTAGGGTTATTTTAATTTTTTTAAGAAAATCAAAAATGTGGGTTTTTCATATTTCGGACAGCAAACCCTTTCATTTGATACCCATATCAAGAGGGTGCATTTCAAATAGCCAATCCGCCGTCTTGGATGTCCGCCATTTTGGATTTGAGACAAGTGGCTATTTTTTTCATATTCCTGATAACAAACCCTTTCATTTGATATCCATATCATGGGGATGCATTTCAAATAGCCAATCCGCCATCTTGGATGTCCGCCATGTTGGATATAAGACACGTGACTATTTTTTTCATATTCCTGACAGCAAACCCTTTCATTTGATACCCATATTATCGGGTTGGATTTCAAACAGCCCGACCGCGATCTTGAGGAGGCCGCCATATTGGATTTTTCACCACTCTTGCGCCCCATTGCAAAAACTAATAAAACAAAAACGGATGGTTATTTAATGCATAAATTTAGTTTGATAAAGTAACGAAAATCTCGACACCCGCTAAGTAGACGTATGTATCTGCCAGATACACGAAATGGTTTTTATTGCATTTTTGGCATCTATATACATAACTTTACCACATTTTTTTTTTTTTGATTTTTTCTATCAACGGAACATAGTTTTTTCTCAAACGTATAATTGTGTATCTGCATAATCTGACAAATAAGCCCAGCGTACAACCATTTAAGTTCCAGTTACATACTTTTATGTGGGAGGAAAAGAGCGCGCGGTGCGGGTAACTGCCTGTCACTTAGTTATTCGGCGGGCAGCGAGTTGTGCGCAAGAGTGTTGCGTTATTTAATACCAAGTCGAGTGAACGTTATAAATTTTAAACTACATTAGGGGAAGATGCAATTTAAAGACCAAAAAATGCTGTGGACTAAATATTAAGCGCAATATCAGACCTGATAATCTCGCCATCAAGGCAAGGTAAGTAATTATAAGTAAATATTTTATAATTATTAAATTACATATTTTAAGTGCACTCATAAATAGAAATTTCTACCTATACTGTAAATATTTGAACACGTCTTAGAATGAAAATCTATCGTCATGACGATATTACTGCAATTTATGAATTCCCGATACTTAAGTATGTAACTACGCAGTTACACGTTTTTACGCCGGAAATTAGGTGGATGTAAAAATTTATCTAGGCACTTACATACTTATTCTAAGAAATGTATTTAAATTAAAAACAGATAACTAACACATACATTGTTTTACATTGGATTTTAACTTGATTATTGTTGTCTATCTGTATACTTACATATTTTTCCTTATATGAAATGATGTTGATTATCGTAGAAAATTTAATATTTTATTGTGGTTTGATTCCAGGGCCGGACGGACTGCATAATTTCTGGCTAAAATGGCTACAAAAGTCGCACGCTAGCTTAGCTTCACAGTTTCAGTCATCTTTAGAGACATGGTCGCTACCAATGTTTTTTACCACAGGAGTTACCCACCTGCTCTATAAATCAGGTAGTACCACGGACCCAAAAAACTTCAGAACAATTACGTGTTTACCGACGGTCTATAAAGTTCTAACATCCATTCTAAGAGCAAAAACTGCATCATATCATATTAATAGCAATTAAGTTATGTCTGCCACTCAGAATGGATGTAGGAATTTTTCCCGCAGTACTAAAGAGCTGCTCCTTATTGACATGGCTGTAAGCCAACAGGTTCGTCGATCCCGGAGGGATTAGCCAATGTGTTGGATGGATTATAAGAAGGCCTATGACTCTGTGCCACATGCGTGGCTCATGAGTGTGCTGGATTTATATAAATAAATGCAACACTTCGCACCTTCTTGTTGTCCTGTATGCGGCAATGGAGAAGACGAGAAGGAACATCTCTATCCAGGATATCGGCAGATTCTTGGGAACAAAGAGCCGATTAGGATTGAGCGAGAAACATTCTAGGATGTCCGTTTGAGCCCGCTTTGGCATACTCAAATGGACTCAGACAGAACATGACGCCCTGGATAGAAAAGTCCGCACACTGCTGACTGCAAGTGGGTGATTGCGTGGGTGATACATTCAGAATCACCCACGGTCATATGTGATGAGACTGTACATACCGCGGAAGTGTGTGAAGGCCGTGGCTTCTTCAATGCCTTCGCATTGCGGTCTTAACCTTGCACAACTGCGAGGTACGCAGTCTCGGGGAATACTTCCTTGAAGTCGACATGGTGATACATCAAGATGTAGTCTCTGTGGATAAAGACCTTACCCCGCTCTCTTTAGCTAACGGGAACTAGCGCAAACCTATGATATTGGATACTAATGATCCCAGGGAGGTATGGCAGAGCAAGGAGCTACACAGACGGTTTTAGCGGGCCCTTCACGGGCCTGATGTAGACCTTTTTACGTCTATAGCCTGGCTACGTTTTAGTTACCTCTTTGGAGAAACCGAAGGTTTTAACTGTGCGATTAGGGATGAAGTTATCATGACGAAAAATTACCGGAAATAATTATAATTGTCAAGGACGGTACGGTTGATATTTGTCGGGCATGCTTCCGAACCAGTGAGTCGACCAGACACATTGTTCGTCGTCTTGCTAACAGCGAGTATTTGCAGAGACACAATCTTGTAGCTAGGACCAGCAACTTGCCCTGGAATACAACCAGTTCTTGAAAACGGTCATGCCATATTGCATTGGGATCAATCTATCATCACTGACAGGACTGCCTGATATTATAGTAGTGGTAGATCGCCGAAAGCGCCGTGCAATGATTGCTTGTTGATATAACTATCCCTCATGGCGAGAATCTCGTAAAAGCTGAAAATGATAAGAAAATCAAGTATCTTGATTAGGCACACGAGATTGTCGACATTTGGGACATGAACCCAGCAGTCATTGTACTTATAGTCGTTGCGGTCAATGGATTAATTGCGAACACCTTAAACGGCTGTCATTGTGCAGCTGGCTCAAGGTCCTGATGCAGAAAGCAGTTCTCTTGGACACGAGGCGCATTGTGAGGAAGTTCCTCCCTCTAGAGCCCTAATATAACCACCGGCAACGTGAAACGTTTGTAATTTATATTTTTGTGTTTTGAAAATAAACATTAGATAATTCAAAATATATAACCACTGCTTTTATTTCAAAATACCAAAACACATGATGATTTTTACAAGTTTGGAATTCAGTTACACAGGATATTTCAATTGATTTTACCATATATAAGAACGTATCTGGCAGTTAAAGCAACAAAATGCCTGAATATTCCAATGAAGAAATGTGTATGTGCCAGTTACGATATTTCGTTTGTTTTTTACAATGAAGTATAAGTATGCATGTGTGATAAAACAAAAACTTGAAGGTTTAGAAACAAAATTTACTCTTAATTATAAATTTCACTTAATTTTAAACCCGCTCACCAAATATTATACTTCAATTCCATATAGGGGCTTAGATATGGCGATTTAAAAAAATTGAAATCTTTAAATCGCTCTCCTGTAAAATTTGCTTTTTGCAGTTACTTAGTTGTACTTAGGGGGTGTCGATCTTACCTTACGAAAAAATATATGGAGAGAATCAAAATGTGGCAGTCGCAGTATAGTATTCCGTTCACGATACGTACGCTCTAAAATCAGGACGAGGAAAAAAGTGACACAGGTCCTACGTCGACGGGCGCTGGAGCCGTACTGAACTGATCGCAGCCCGGTTATGTTTCGTAATTTATGCTAGTTTAGAGTGATTTTAAAAACGATATTATGATTAATTACATGAAGGGATTTTAATGAAATTTAGAAATTAGTTTAGTCTGTAAACATAGTTTATATTTACATATTTTTTTAAATGTAATTTATTATGCTTTGTTCGAACCAAAAATGGCGATAAAACAGCGATATAAAACGTAAAAATTGACCTCAGACTTTATTTTTTTACTAATTTGTGTTATTAAAAATATTAATTCTACTACGTTTTTTCATGACAAAAACGTATGTCTGATGACTTGTGTATTTTTTTTGGTTAAAATTATAAATATTAATGGTAGATTTAGGAGTCGCAAATCGACTCTGCGTTGATTTTTCAGTAAACTACTTGTCGGAGATTAATTACCACAAAGTTAATAAAAGAGTTTTTTGAAATATTTTACGTTTTTTTACAACACGAAAAACTGGTCTTTCTTTTACAGGTATTCAAAAATGTTGGAGTATTAATTAATTTGGTAAATTCGACGACCACAATTTTAGTTCTACGCGCAAGCAGGTAAAAGGGGTCTTAAGTCAGGATATTAATTTTTATTTTATTTGAATGGATTTTCGTCTCTCGGTGTTTGATAGAGATCTCAGTTCTAGTCTGTGGTTTTCAAGAAATGCTCTGATTTCCTTGCCTATGTAAGTCTTCGAACCAGTTCTGGTTTTTCTTCAGTGGTTTTGGTATAGTACAACACCAACATTCACTGGTTTCTTATGCGCTACGTGTCGAGGAGCTTTTATTGACAGACGCATCTTCGATCGAATAAGTCGATAGTCTGGCCAGCACTCCACACCCCACATAGTTCTTGTTATCAAGACGTGGTTCAGGTCTTTTTTCATACAATAATGTAATCAATAAGGTGCCATTGCTTGGATCTAGCGTGCATCCACGAGGTCTTATATTTTTCTGCTAGGCGTAAGAAGGTATAAGTCAGCCACAGGTTAAACTTTGAGCACAGAGTCAGAAGCTCCAAGCAGTTCCTGACTCCATGCCGACCAAGAACACCATGCCGTGCTTCGTAATTAGTACCGACACGCATGCATTAAAGTCACCCAGTAGGCCAATTTTGTCTTGAGCTGGAATTCCCGTAAGAACGCAGGGCAGGTACCGATAGAATTTTGCTTTGTTATCATCATTAGCTGTTAAGGTTGGTGCGTAGATACTGATGAGGTGGATATTTAAGTATCATTAACTGGCAAGCGCAAGGTCATTATGCGATCATTCCTTTCGGAAGTTGTGTCAAGGATGACGTAATAATGTTACGCACTGATGTGAATTCCAATTTCCGCTAGCTGCTTGCTCTTCTGCTGTTTTTCCAATCCAATAATAAGTTCCATCTGCTCGCAAATATTTCCGCTACTACTAAGATGGGTCTCACTTATAGACTCGATATCCATGTTGTACTTATCTTGAAAGTTCCCCCTTGCCACGATGGCAGTCATCCTCTCGGGACACAGGTTAGAGTCATCATCCAAGAGTGTACGTACATTCCATGCTCCTATTAAAAAGTTTATCGAAGTATTCTTATTATGTCTCTTGCGACCGTAAAGAAGTAAGTGCAGCTATGCATCAGATGTTATTGACATCTCCCTTGGAGAAACTACGTAACGATATAAAACGCAAAACAGTCCCGCAACAAGTTTCGTGCAATAAGTAAGTAAGTGAACTTGCAAGACACGCTTTCGTAATAGTATCCAAGAACAAATGCCTATGTTTATTTACGTTTATAAAGTTATTTTAAATCTTCGTGTTAGATATGGGTATGTGTGTTTACGGCTTTATACCTAGGGAAAGTTTTAAAATAAAGAAATGTATGTATGTATACATCTTTATAAGAATGGAAATTTATTTTATTTTTTGTCGCAAAAATACACATTTTTTGTGACAGTAACCTTATTTTTGGCGCTAGCTTCTTGAAAATTTGTGAGAAGGTGTATTAGATTACGGCCGATTTTTTGCATAAATAAAAAAAAAATGACGCAAGTCGAGTTACGCGTTTCTTCCAGGAATGGTGCGACTTCTGTTCGTTCGTCGGTTTGTTCCGCCGCAAATATGTCACGAAATAGCTTGTGCGGAGCGCGGGGTACGCCAAACATGGCTCTTAGCTTCCGTAGTGCGTCGTCCCATGACGTCACTGATGATTTTATGCCCCGATACCACACTGCTGCCTCTCCTTCTAGGAGCATAGGAAGGCCGCGAAGCGCATGTTCGTCACTAATACACGTACACTCTTTGTATATTTGAATTGAGTCGACGAATGCTTCGAGGGCCTCTGAGTCGCGGCGTGCTCCGCTGAATCGGGCCGTACAGCGAGCGAAGTTTCCTTGTTTTGTTGTAACTAGCGATGGTGTAGATGAAGCTGCGACGTTGACGGCTGACGTGGCTAGCAGGCTCTGAACCAGTTGACGGTTCGACTCCGCTTGAGCCTTAGCAAACGCCTCCAGGAACGACGAAAGCTGCTCTCCCGATAGTGACGCGGGCGTCGGCGTACATTACGTATTTTCTCCACTGCACAAAAGTTGTGAATTCGCGTCGCGTCAATTATGTACGCGCCCCACGTTGGGCGCCAGTTTGTAGGATTTTCGATTTCGTTGTGCACGGACGAGAAATTAATAACAATACGTGACCGTTAGCGGCGAGGGCGCGAGCCGGACTGAGGCCGCGGGGTGGGGTACCGCGCATCGAACGACGGCCGGGAGAGCGAGGCGCGGGCGCGGTTGCTTACTTAAATATATCCCGCGCGCGATTTTATATACTGCTTCCTACAAGATTTGTTTAAAAATACTGGCCTAATCACCATAATTTTATATGCAAAACAGAAGCATTCCAAAATACTCCACTTTTCCTTAAAATAATAATATTAAAACACGTTTTATTCAAACTCAAAATGGACGTATAACAAAATACGGCACTTTTCCTTACAAGATTATGATTAACTTGCATACAATTTTGAAACAATACGGTCGTATTTTGAAATGTGGCCCTTTTTCAAATAACAAACTTGCGCTCCCGCTGACTGCAGGGTCGCAACCCGGAATATGTGTGGAAACCTTTTTGGTGAAACAACATTTCAAATATTGATATTCGAACATGTGCTTTTATAATGACTTGTGTCATTGACTTCAAATAAAAAATTTCTCTGTGCAAACAACTTTTTATCATAGTTATCTAGTATATTTCTTGAAAAGGTCATGGGCGCAGTAGCTAAATTTGCCATCAAGAATCTCTGCGGCCTAGATGACTACTCTACGTGGAAATTCGCTATAAAAATGGTTCTCATACGAGAAAAGTTGTTCACGTATACGTCTACGTACCCGGATTCCAAAGACTCCACCGCCATCGAGAAGGACCAAGATGGCTACTACTACTACTACACTAGCTTTGATTTGTCTTCATGTGGAACCTACACTTTATGCGTATGTACAAGATTCAAATTTTGCTAAGGATGCTTGGGATAGCCTAGCGAAAGCGTTTGAGGACAAAGGCGTAAATCGCAGGATCACCCTCATGAACGCGTTGTTGGATGAGAAGCTAGAGAGACACTCGTCGATGCATGAATTGTTGCTGCAGTTATGTCTCTTTCTCAAAAGTTGAAGGATATTACCACCGGATTTGACGATGATTTTGTAGCTGTCGTGTTACTGAGAGGACTACCTGAAGAGTACAGGCCTATGCGAATGGCGCTGGAACACTCTGGGATGAAGTTGACTTCAGAGAACGTACGACAGAAGTTACTACAGGAGGATTCACGTCAAGGTTGTAGTACATTGTCTTCAGCGGACTCGGCATTGGCTGTGCGTAAGAGTAAGAAGTGGAATGGGAACAAAGATATTAATATGACCAAAATTAAATGCTTTAAATGTGGAAAGCCTGGACATAAGAAGCCGGACTGTCCTGAAGGAAGGAAAGCGGGTTCAATCTCCAAACTAAGTGACGTCGCGGTCGTGAGCCTGTCTTCATTCAGCGCCGGGGACTCCTTCAATCCGACGGAGTGGTACATTGACAGCGGAGCATCTTCACATATGTCTTTCCAGAAACATTGGTTTAAAGATTTGGTTATGAATGTTGGTATGAGTAACGTGGCTTGTGCGAATAATGATAAGATTGAATGCAAGGGTAAGGGTGATATCATAGTGAGTTTGAAAGGACGAATGCTTACTGTGAGGGATGTCATGTATGTACCTGGTTTGCATGTTAATCTGTTATCAGTGTCTAAATTAGTAGAGAGAGGATGGAAGGTAAGTTTTGACAGAGATGGGTGCAAGCTAATTCACCATTTGGTTCCAGGCCATTTCAAGGGAAAGCTTCTGGCTACCGCAAGTGAAGTCTCAGGGATCTACAAGCTTGAAGGTTGTCAGGCGGTTGTAGATGGGACTGCGTTGGCGTCAGAGAAAGCAGGTAATCTTTTGATGTTGCGGCACCGGCGGCTTGGACACGTAAATGAGCGAGATTTACGTAAGCTCCCGGGTATGGATTTTGGTAAAAGCGTAATGGAACCTTGTGTCGCCTGTATTAAGGGGAAGGCACATCGTTTACCTTTTCCAGTTGGTGAGGCTGAGAGGGCAGTCGAGAGACTGCAACTGGTTCACGCAGATATCTGTGGTCCAATGTCTGAACCCACGTACGGTGGATCTCGGTATATGCTAGTTATTTTAGATGATTTTACAGTTAAATCTTTTGTATTTTTCCTTAAATCAAAAGATCAGGTTTTCGATCATTTTAAAGTTTTTCTAGCTAGTGTAGAGGTTGAAACCGGGTTGAAGGTCAAGTGCATACGCACAGATAATGGAACAGAATTTGTGAACAGGAAGTTTGATGGGTTTCTACAGCAAAAGGGTATAAAACATCAATTAACTGTTCCCTACACTCCGGAGCAGAATGGCGTAGTGGAGCGAGCAAACCGCACTATTGTGGAGATGGCTCGTGCTATGTTGGCGGAAAAGGGTCTGAGTGCGAGACTGTGGGGAGAGGCATGTAATACGGCTGTTTATATCAAGAACAGGCTGCCTCACAGTGGCAATAATGGTAAGATTCCTGAGGAATTGTGGACAGGGAAGGCTCAGTCATTAGATAATTTCAGAGTTTTTGGAACGAAAGCGTTTGTGCACGTGCCCAAGGAAACTCGGAAGAAATGGAGCCCTAAAGCAGTAGAACATGTCTTTGTTGGTTACTGTGAAGAAACCAAGGGATATCGTTTCATTAATCCCAGTAATCCTCGCGTCATTGTTAGAGCAAGGGATGTAGTTTTCTTGGAGGACTCTATAGCAGTAGTTTCAGAGAATCCTAGTCAGCTCGTAGGTAGCGGTGACAAAGGTGCTGAAGTAATCTGGGAACTTGGAAAGGTAGAAGACCAGTCAGGTTCGTCACCTGATAGTGCAGAGGCTTCTCAAGAGACGAGTTCCGTAGATAGTACTGAAGTATTTGAAGACGCGGAGATGGAAGTGGGAGAAACGGGTGATAGCGGAGCAGAAAATGTCGTGGTGAGAAATGTTGAAACTGAAAATTCTTTTAACGTAGAAGAGTCAAACGAAGGTGAATGTCGTTATCCTCTACGTAGTAGAATCCGAAAAGGAAACCTTCATGGACTGGCATGCTTTAAAGAAGATCAGGAGCCTTTGACAGTTAAGGAAGCCTTAAGTCGGGAAGATAAGGATAACTGGGAGGAAGCCATGAAAAAAGAGATGGATTCGATGTACGAGAATAAGGTCTGGAAGCTCGTCAGAAAGCCACCTGAAGCTAAAGTCGTGGGAAATAAGTGGATCTTCAAGTATATGTTCGATGCAGATGGTAATAAGACCTATAAAGCTCGACTTGTGGCGAAGGGTTTCACTCAGTCCTACGGGGTTGACTACTTCGAAACTTATTCACCGGTCGTGAGAAGATCGACAGTAAGAATGCTGCTATCGTTGGCTGTTGAAAAGGATTTCTTCATCGGTCACTTTGATGTAAACACCGCCTTTCTAAACGGTGATTTACATGAAAAAGTTTATATGCAACAGCCGGAGGGTTGCATAGATCAAAACTCAAAGGAAAAAGTTTGCTTATTAGAAAAAGCGATATACGGCCTCAAACAAGCTTCACGGTCTTGGATCGAAATGAGGTGTTATTGTCTTTGAACTTCAAGCGCTGTGACTTTGACAGCTGTCTTTACAAAAATAATAATTTTTATATCGCTCTGTACGTTGACGATTTTTTATTGTTTTACAAAGACAAATAGCAGAAGGAAGTTTTATTAGACAATCTTTCTAAACATTTCAAGATAAAGGATTTAGGGGAAGCGAGGCAAGTTTTAGGTATGCTTTTGTCTAAGACTGATACTGGAATATATTTGAATCAAGAGAGGCTTATTTCGAAGATCTTGGATGAATATGGTATGTCTGACTGCAAACCAGTAAAAACTCCGACGGAAATGGATTTCCATAAAGCCTTGGCGGAAGGGGAAGGAGGTAAGATCTTATCCTGCCAAGACTCTCGTAGTTATCAGGCGCTCATAGGGTCGCTGAACTATTTGGCCTGTAACACACGCCCGGATATTGCGGCTGCGGTAAATTTTTTGGCACAGTACAACTCATGTTGTGAGATTTTTCCCAAGTCGCCGGTGCAGGACATCACGGGATTTGTAGATGCTGACTGGGGAGGGAACATCAAAGATAGGAAATCATATTCTGGATTTTATTTTTAGATGCGGAAAATCGTTGATTAACTGGGAATGCCGGAAACAAGCTTGTGTGGCACTTTCGTCAACGGAAGCCGAGTATATTGCACTTTCGGAGGCTACCAAGGAGGCAGTTCACTTGCGGCAGTTGAATGCATTTATAAGAGGTGAATATCTTGGGGCTATTTGCATTTTTGTAGATAATCAGAGTGCTATTAAACTTGCGTACAATCCTGTAGCGCATAGAAGGACGAAACATATAGACATAAGGGCGCACTATGTCAGAGATTGTATTGCTAAGAATGTTGTACGTCTGGACTATGTATGTACGGAAGATAACCCAGCAGATGTGCTGACAAAACCATTGGGTCGTGTGGCATTTAATAAATGTGTGCGCGATCTGAATCTGAGTGTGTCTGGTGTGGTGTGATGTGAGGATATCTGATGATGGATGTTGTTTGAGGGGAAGTGTGGAAACCTTTTTGGTGAAACAACATTTCAAATATTGATATTCGAACATGTGCTTTTATAATGACTTGTGTCATTGACTTCAAATAAAAATTTTCTCTGTGCAAACAACTTTTTATCATAGTTATCTAGTATATTTCTTGAAAAATATGGCTGCTTTGATCTGAAGTTAACCAACAAAGTGACAAAATCAAAAAAGGGCGGTTGTGCGATTTGCTCATTTCTAATGCGAAAATACTGGGTGTCTTGTTGGAATATAATAATATAGGCTGAATCGATACGATTTTTGCTATAAAATCGATTTCACAAAATTTCGAATTGCGGCCGTTTTGAATTTAAGCAGCGATATTTTAATGAACATATTTTGGTGATCATTTACTACTTTTGGGTTGACAGTGATATATTTGGAGTCATTTTGATTAAATAGGATAGCGAAATGTTAAAACTGGTTATAATTTTACATTAAAATGCGGGTTTCATTTTGGAGATCATAAACTATTTTTGTCTGTTATATGTTACTATATCTGGTGGTAAGTTAAACATAAGCCGTAAAGTATTACTTTCTCTTGAACTATTTCAAGCAATATCCAAAGAAACGTTTCATCATCATTCATCATTATCACCCTATAAAATGTTCCCACTGCTGGGACACAGGCCTCATCTCTGTGAGAGGCAGTGAGTCATAATCCACCACGCAGGCCCAGTGCGGGTTGGTGGATCGAATGGCTTCGAATTTTTGGTTCTAGGACATGCCGGTTTCCTCATGATGTTTTCCTTCACCATTTTGAGAATAGTGGTAATGAAAAAAATTACACAAAGTAATGCGCCTGGCTGGGTTCAAACCCACAGCTTACAACAACTCGTAAGTGGGGACCGATACAACTCGGCCACCACTGCTCGCAAGAAACGTTTCTTCATCTTCATCTCAGCCGTAGGACGTCCACTGCTGAACATAGGCCTCCCCTTTTGATTTCCACATAAATACCGGTTGGAAGCGACCTGCATCCAGCGACCTTTGTAGGGTCGTCTGTCCATCTTGCTGGTGGACGTCCTCCGCTGCGCTTGCTAGTCCGTGGTCTCCACTCTAGTACTTTTCGACCCCATCGGTCGTCTGCTCTGCGAGCAATATGGCCTGCCCATTGCCACTTCAGCTTGCTAATCGAAAGAAACGTTTATTTATCCCAAATCAGATACACACATCAACACGGTCTAGGGATATTTCATACTCAATTAAATACGAGTAACTCGAAAAGTACTGACCGCATTGGAATCTTTTATACACAGATTTGTTTGTAATTTTTCTCAGACTAATTCCAAATTCAAATTTTTGAAAATTATTTTGTCTCAGTGGCTTAAATGTCTTGATGTACTCGTATATATAGGAGAGGGAATTTTCATTTGTGCGAAATTTAGAAAACAATACGAATTACTTTTAGTTACAGTTTTTTTCATTTTTAAACGAAAGATAAAGTTAAAATTGAGGTATTGTAGCCATGCAACGCCGACATTTGATGAGGGCGGAGATGTTACGAGCTGTGGGAATGCTGGAAGCTGGATCTGTTCAGCGTAATGTTGCTGAGGCCATAGGGACCCATCAAAATGTAACTTCAAGATTGTGGACACGCTATCGTGCCACAGGTGAAGTAGCGGAGAGGCACCGGGGGCCAAGTCGCATCACTACCCCCAGACAAGACCGATTTTTGCAAATTACTGCGCGAGCACAACCAAATGCAACGGCGACTCAATTGGTCCAAAGGCGGCGAGTGGAACACCAAGTACTTGTGAGTGACCAAACTGTAAGAAGGCGACTGCATGAAAGCAATCTACGCTCTCGTAGACCACTCCGGGTCCCACCTTTACGGAGAGGCAATCGTGGACGACGATTAGAATGGGTTCGGAACCACGTGGACTGGGGCCGTGAGCAATGGTCCACTGTGCTGTTCACGGATGAATCCAGGTTCGGCTTCCATCCAGATTCACGAAAGACGCGTGTTTGGCGAGTTCCTGGACGATGAAGCCGTCTCCAGAACCCTCAGGAAGTTCACCCATACCAAAGAGGAACAATTATGGTTTGGTCAGGAATTCGTCTTGGAGGACGGACGGATCTCGTTTGGATGCAGGGCAATATGACGGCAGAACGATACGTCCAACAGGTGCTGGGGCCCGTAATCTTGCCCCACACAACACAAATGGGGCAAGATTTCCTGCTCATGCACGACAATGCCCGGGCACACACGGCGAGAACGGTAGCAGCTTGGTTACATACACATTGTACCAACTGGTGCTGGTACATTGGAGGGCAAGCTCAGTTTTCTGTAGGTACGTAAGTCGGTATTTTGTTTGAATGATGATTTCGTAACTGTGCTTGCTCGCGGGGAGATCGTTAGACCTTCCAAGTATAAAGTGCGTCACTCACCTGCTAGTCTCCTGTGGATCTTCGAGGGAATCTTGTCCTGTGGCACGTGGCTGGTGGAGCACAACGACCGGCCGGTCTGGATTAAGTCACAAGATGCACCAAAGTCTGTCCTGCACTAGGTATATGAGCCTTCAGGGATCACAACAAACTCGGATAGAAGCGGTTTAGCGACGACTAGCCCTCATTCCAGGGATTTTCACCGGGAGCGCGCACTTAGGCAAAATCAGTTTCTGCCATCTTGGTTCAAGTGTTACGATTCTCATTCGTTCGCAAGCACAGTGCGCGCACAGATAAAAAATATATGGTCACGGAACATTCCGCCCACCAAAATACATAGTATTTTCAATACGTTAAAAGAGCGGAACCCGAGAACAACGGATAAAAATGAATGAAGAGCTGATGTGATCGATTACTATGACACTAACACTACCTAATTAAAGTTAACACTAACCTAAACCTCAACTCTTGACTGGCCTGTTGGTCTAGTGGTTAGTGACCCTGACTGCTAAGCCGGGGGTCGTGGGTTCGATTCCCACTCAGGACAAATGTTTGTGTGATGAGCATGATCATTTGTTCTGTGTCTGGGTGTAATTTATCTATAATATGTATGTATTTAGAAATATATAAGTATGTTTATCAGTTGTCTAGTACCCATAACACAAGCTCTGCTTAGCTTGGGAGTAGATGGCGTTGTGTGATAGTTGCGAGATATTATTATTATTATTAAACTAAACTAGAAGCTAATGATTTGAAGTTACGGTGAACGGTCTGTCTAGTCAGTCTGAGTTGGCAGAGAGCACAACTTCACAAGGGGTCTCGTGAGAAGTGATCCATTTGCCAGACGCACTGTGGCCACACGTACTACGCCGTCAGGACCCGGATGTAATTCCGTGACCCGAGCAAGAGGCCAGTGCAGTGGTATAGTGTTTTCGTTTCTGATGACCACGATTGAATCTACAGCTAACGGTTTGCAATGCTTAGTCCACTTTGCTCGCTGAGTCAACGATTGCAGATATTCGACCTTCCAGCGTTTCCAGAAGTCTTGTTGGAATCGCTGGATGAGTTGCCATCTTCCTAACCGAGTAAGATTAATGCCTGTTAAATCCTCATCAGGGACTGAAGTAAGAGGCTCTAAAGTTAGGAAATGACCCGGAGTCAATACGTTTAAGTCATTGGGATCTGAGCTCAGCGAGTAAAGAGGGCGAGAGTTCAGCATAGATTCGATTTGTACAAACAAGGTTGTCATCTCTTCGAACGATGAACGAATTATGGTAGATGGCGCTGCCGTCAACATAACATTGAGCTCTTGTCGATTTATCTTAGAATATTGTTTATAATTAAATATCCAAGTGAATTTATCCTACTTAGGAGTCAAAGTGAGTCTCATTAGCTGAAAAACGTTATCAAGTGTTATCTAAGGAAACAAATACTAATGTGAAGAAAAATACACAAAAAAAATTTTTTGACCAAGTGATAGTGCAAAAGAAACAGTATATAGTGCAACAGCAATTCAATGTAATCTGTTGTGACCTTGACACATTAGTGCGCCCAATTACGGAAAAACCTGTTTAAAAACTACGTTACGGTGAGCTGATTATCAAAATAATAATTATATGCTATGAAGAAAAATTAGTGACGGTTTTTTTTTCATCAAGATTTGAAATTGATACCATTGTCAGCAAAGAGCGACATCTAGCTTCGAGTGGACGAACAGTAAAAAAATCACGATCTTGGAGGTTTTCCAACAGATGGCAGTAGCACAGCAAAAGTAAGTAGTGCTCTCTAGCGGCGAGTAGAAGAAATTTGAAGACTTTCAGCTACCATTTCTAATTTTGAATAAACTGACAATGGAAGAAGAAAATGTAACATTTCGTCGACATAAAACACAGGGAAATGACTCACTAGACCTTTCCTTCGAATCAACAACCACTGAAATTAGAAGATGTAGTTTACCGGACTTGTCGACTGCATACGACAGTGATATAGAGGACTTAAAAGAAGAGGTAAGGAAGATTAAAAGTGAATTAAAAAGTGCACACGCGGAAATAGAAAAACTTAATGAAGAAAACATGACGTTAAAAATCGCTTTAAATAAAGAAAAAAGGAAATCGGAAAATTTGCAAAAGATAATATTATGCTCAGACACGAAGAAAATAGGTATAAATACTATAAACAGCAAAAGCAAACGAAAGCGAAGGATTTCGAGAAATTTGGATCTTCAAGCGAATGAGCTATTTAATACCAGCTACGGAGATCTTAAGATCAATGAGAATAATGAAGTAATAACAGATGGCGCTAGTAGCTCACAAACCATACAACCCATAGTACCGGTTAAAATGAGCGAGGTTAGCGCTACGTGCATTAACACTACAGACGACAACCAGCGACTAGATGGCGTTACCAGTACCTTATTAGAACAACATCAGGAAATAGAACAGCTGAGACTTTGTATAATAAGTAGTAACAAAACAAATAAATTGCTATCTATAGCACAAAGTACATTTCCACGTCATAATGTATGTCATTATAAATCCACAAATTGTGGGATTAAACAGTTAGTCGCCAACATAGATCAAAAATTGTTAAAATACACAATGCAAGACTATTGTATTATTTTCATAGGCGAACAAGATTTTAGAAAAACAGACAACTATTTTACTTTAATTACTAGTTTAAGGAACATATTACTGTCAATTCAGCACACTAACATTTTGCTCTGTTTACCTACATATAAAGGAGATGGTATCAAAATTCACCCAAAATCAAAGATGTGATCGATACGGTCAAACTGTATGCCGATAGATTCTCTAGAACTATCTTAATAATCGTACCAAGTTTCAACATCCTAATCCATGGGATATCGGAGTTATGAGCTGTCAAAGTTTGCAAAAAAATATCCATCTTGTTCCTTGAGATTTCACGTTTGTGCTGCCAAAGTACTCATGCTGCCGATTATATTGCGTACCAACGACGCCTCAGAAGGTATTACACGGTATTACAAAAAAAAAAACTGGCCAAGTGCGAGTGGGACTCGCCCATGAAGGGTTCCGTAGCAGCAAGTAACATGTTCTATGTTAGGGGTTTGGTTTCCGCACTTAGTCCTTCATGTGGACCATTGTTCGTGGGCCATAGTGGCCTTTGGTGGTAAGTAAAATAAGTTCCAACCAGCCCACCTCCCTCCAGAAGTTGATCAGGTTCTTTGGTCTGTGGAGAACATCTGTGCAAGTCCTGGGTGTCCCGAGGGTCTCTGTCCTGATCTGGGTGACACTTGTGCACTCGAAGAGCACATGCGCAACGGTTTCCTCAGTCTCCATGCAAGCCCTGCACAGGGGGCTGTCCGTTATGCCTATTGTGTGGAAGTGTTTGTTTAGGGAGCAGTGTCCCGTTATGGTCCTTGTCAGCAGACGCATGCCGGTCCTGTCCCGGCGTAAAAGACGTCTGGTTAGCCTGCCATCTAAGGATGGTAGAGCTTCCCTGGATTGCTTGCAGCCTGGTGTCGAGGCCCACCATCTCTCTGCTCTGGTCCGCAAACTGACGCGCTGGATGCTCTCCTAGCTAGTTTATCAGCCGCGTCGTTGCCCAATGATCCGCTGTGTCCTTTAATCCATTGTAGTGTCACTTTGTTGCGTTTAGATACTGTTAGACGTTCTAGTTCATTGTGACATTCTAGTATTAAGCTTGAAGTGGTATTTTGTTTCTCCAACGATTGAAGGACAGAGGCGCTATCAGAGAATATACGTATTTGAGTGTCCGTAACTCTTCTGGCCTCTATCGCATATGCTGCTTGTATAATGCCCATGCATTCCGCCTGGTAGACGGTGTTGTACATGCACAGCGGGGATATGTTTATGTTAAGGTCGTGTGAGAAGACTCCAGCCCCGGTTCCGGAATCATTATTTGATCCATCTGTGTATATCCTCAGCTCTTTCGGGCCTGAATAGTCACTTTGCTCTTCTGCAAGTGTGATACTATAGTGCTTTACAAAGTGGTTTTGTCTTGGGGCTTTGTCGCAGGGTGATGCCATCATTGGCTGTTGTTCGATCACATCATTCTTAATTCGCGTGTGTTTAATTCTTGAGTCTTTGTTTAGGGTTCCCAGGGCATAAAGCCTAAAGGCAGCTAGGGCTCTTTCTGCACGATGAGGTGTAGAGCTTGCAGTCCAAGCATTGCCTGTAGGGCAGCGGTGGGTGCAGTTCTCATAAAGCTGGTAATTGCCATACAGGCAAATCGCTGCAGCTTTTCGAGGTCTTTTTGGGTTGTGTTCAGGTTTGTTCTGAGCCACCAGACCAATGAGCCGTACGTGACTGTCGGTCGGTATGCCAGTGGTATATAGCCAGTGAGTGGTCTTGGGACTGAACCCCCAATTCCTGCCAAGCATTCGCTTGCACTGCCACAGGGATATGCTGGCTTTTGTAGTGATGTAGTTGATGTGATTTGCCCAATTCAGCTGTTTATCCAAAAAGATGCCCAGGTATTTGGTTTCAGTTGATAGGCTTAGGGTAGTTCCAAAGAAACGTGGAAGCTGTAGGGTCGTCAGCTTCCTCTTTTTTGTGAAGAGGATCAGCTCGCTGTTTGAAGGATTTACTGATAGCTGGTTTTTGTTGCACCAGTCCTCCACTATTTTCAATGCTTGGCGCATGAGGTTGCACAGGGTATTTTCGTGAGTGCCATTTATTATTATGGTTATATCGTCGGCATACCCTACAGAGAAGTACAGCAAGTAACAAAATATAAACGTTCTTGTAGTTGGTTGTAACTTTGAAAAGTTAAATGCGGATTACGGTTTATAACGTATTAAAAAAAACGAATTACTTAATCTTGTTCAAAACAATTTTCAATTGAAGTTTGCATGGTAATGTACATCATATATTTTTTTTAGCTTTATAATTCACTTATTTTAGAAGTTACAGGGGGTGGACACACATTTTACCACTTTGGAAGTCTCTCGCGCAAACTGTTCAGTTTAGAAAAAAATGATGTTAGTAAGCTCAATATCATTTTTCAAGACCTATTCATAGATACCCCACACGTAAGGGTCAGGTGAAAAAAAATTTTTGAGTTTCAATTCTATGTATGGGGGCAACCCCCAAAATTAGTTTTATTTTTATTTTCGTATGAAAATCCTAATGCGATTCACTCAATACATCTACCTACCAAGTTTCAACAGGATAGCTGTTATACTTTCGAAGAAAAAAGGCTGTGACATACGGACGGACAGACAGACAGACATAACGAATCTATAATGGTTCCGTTTTTTGCCATTTGGCTACGGAACCCTAAAAAGTGCCAGCATTACATAACAGTAGTCGCAATTGATGTAATAACATCTGATATCTCACCGCATGTCTTGGGTCATCCACCCACCGTTAAGAAACAAAACACTTTGGGAAATGTTACTTTACAGTGGTCATCCATCCAAAGACAGACCTCGGTGAATGTTGCTTAACTTTGGCAACTCATCCTCAGATTGTTCTCAGCAAGTGTTGTTTTACTTGGTCCATCCATCAAAAGACGTACTTTGGAAAGAAAGAAAGACAGAAAGAAAGAAAAGTTTATTGTTAGTCACACACAGAACAGAACAACAACATTAAAACTAAACAAGGGCAGAAGACACGAGTGCTGCTGGCAGGCGTCCATATAGCAGTTTTGCAGCGGCATCTCTCCATAGGATCATTCATTGAATGGTTTTCTATTTTTTTTTAATCGTGGTGAAATCATCAAATGATTCCGGAAACTCCGAGAGACCGGGAGGGACTGTCAGCCTCGTACTGACTAAAATCCACGGTGTCCTTCAATAGCCCTTTACGTTCCAGGGTCACGGTAAATTGATAAGTCCCGCGACGCCGGCAGGCTTTGGCCCTCTAGAGTCCCCCGTCATCATGCTGACACTCTTTGAGGCGCGGGTGGAACACAACGCGCCGTCGACCCGGGGTTACTGTAATGCTGGCACTTTTTTTTTGTGTAATAACAGCTATGGCGTCATTGGTACGCAATATTATCGGCAGCATGACTATTTTGGCAACACAAACGTGAAATCTCAGTAGCATGTTGAACTTTTTTGGCAAACTTTGACAGCCCATAACTCCGATATGCCGTGGATGAGGATATTGTAACTTGGTACGATTATTAAGATAGTTCTAGGGAATCCATCTGCATACAGTTTGACCGTATCGACTACACTTTGATTCTGGGTTTTTGGTCCATACATTGTGGACCATGTCCTTTAATGGATACTGTTCGATATTTAACTCCAGAGTAGAAACATTTAACAATTTAATCTACCGTGACAATTGTACTCATGACTATGCGTTGATATTTGACTCTAATTTAAACTTGACATATAATGAAAGAATGTTTTATAGAAGCCGTGGAGTCCTCAATAACTATGGCATGAAGAATATTTTTGACAATCTTAAGTGCTATCTTGACATGTATAAACAACAAAATTGCCTTAAAATTGATGAGGAAACAAATTCAGTTACCTGTACAACTTTAAGAAAGGATAAGTTTTTTCGGCCATAATATAGATAGGAAGAGGGAAAATTGTGCTAAAGTTGAATATCGTAACATACGACTACTGCACCAAAATATTGCAGGGTTATTAAATAAACTCTCTATGATTGAAATATGTTTAACTGAATTTAAAGAGTGCAATAAAGAGATAGAAATATTATGTTTCTCAGAAACATTTATAAGTAATAATAATGAACCAAATGTATGTATTAACGAGTTTAAACTGGCAACTTCATACTCACGAAGTAAAGAAAAGAGGGGTGGGGTGTGTATTTTAATTAAACAGTACTTAGAATACAAAATAATTCAATTATGTAAAGAAATGGCAGTAGATAAAATATTTGAGTGTTGTGGCATAGAAATACCAGTTTATGATTGCATTATAATATGTGTTTATAGGACTCCTACTGCAAACATCGCAATATTTTTTAATAAACTTGAATCCCTGTTGCTTAAATTAAGTGATAGAAAAAACAAAAAAATTATACTGATCGGAGATTTAAACATAAATACACTCACTACTTACAAAAATGCCACTACACTAAAAGAGATACTTCTAAACTATAACATGAACTTAAAGATAAATACTCCGACTCGACAAACTTCTTGCATAGACCACATCATCACGAATATTAAAGACTCGTTAGGTGAAACATGCGAATTACATTTATCGGATCATAATACTGCTCAGATATTGACATTCACAAAAAATATGCCATTGGACAAGACTAATACATCACATTGCTTTGTGTACAAGAGGAATTATAACGAAGAATATCTAGGGAAATTTAGAGAATGTCTCTTAAGCCTGACATGGCAAGATATTTATGATGAAATAGATCCTAATACGGCATTTAACAACTTTCATGAGACTTTTTGCCTTCTATATAAATTAAATTTCCCTTTGCAAAGAATAAAAATAAACAATCAAAGATCGACTATAAAATGGATAACAAAAGGTATAAAAAAGTCCTGCCTCTCTAAAAGATATCTAAAATCAAAGTATTATGAAAATAAATCTTTTGAAAATAAATTGGGTTATAACAAATACGCTAAAATACTAAAAAAATGTATTAACTTATCCAAAAAGCAATCTTCTAGTAAATATATTTTGAATGCAAAAAATAAATGTAGAGCAACATGGAAATTGATTAAAAATAAACCGCAATGTATGAATTCACAATGTATAGAAACCATCAAACTGAATTGTACTACGATTGAAAAACCTGAAGAAATAGCAGAAGCATTTAATAATCACTTTATTGAAACTACTAATATAGACAAAACAAATAATAAAAACAATACCATTAAGAAAGCTAGCATTGTAAGTAACAGTTTATATCTTGAACCCTGCACGCCCAATGAAATCAACAAAATAATTGCATCACTAAATAATACCCACGCAGTAGGATATGATGATATTTCCACCCACATCATAAAATTATGTGCAGATATAGTGTCTCCGATTATAGCTCATCTTATTAACCCTAGAAAGATAATCATATTGTGTACTACGGAGAAGATAGTCATGCGTAAAATTGACGCATGTGCTATAACTAGCTGTAGATTGAGGTTTATTAATATATATCATTAAAATCGTATGTTATATATATTAGCACATGTATTCGAAAAAATAAGACTGCAGATAATTTATTTTTATTTATTTATTTATTAAATAAAAAAATAATTTTAATCTTCTGCTACAAATGATCAATTTTCTTACACTTAGTCTTCATTTATTTTTTTCTATGATAATCAGCATTTTTATAGCACAAAATCAACATTTATAATATCTAAGATATATTAGAAACATACTGATTGTGTGAAAATCTGTTACAAACAACTTTGGAAAATTTCAACGTAAGGCTTACGACACATTGGTTTTCTCTACAATTTCTCATTATAAAAGGGAAAAGGAGCTGTTCTTTTTGTGACTCATCTATAAAAACTTCTTCTGTATCGCTCTGCAAGTCATCTTTACTTTCATGGTCCGCTGCTTCACAGTCGGTTTCCTCACAGAGAAGCTCGTCGTCGCTTTGCATACGGCTGGCCAGGATATGGTCTTCGTCCAAGTTTCTGCTACCCCATTATGTTATATTTTTGCTTCAATATCTATATAAGCAAACTGATAATATAAGTAATGAAACACAGTTATAGAAAGATGAAAATAAATAAAAAGAATAGACAAGTCAAAATCTTGAAAGTCACTTAAAAGATAATCATGCGTAATTTTGACGCACTTGGTCGTTATATTTCAAAATCGGTTACACATACCTTATTAACTCGTGCACATTACGGTAGCCCCCAATGACTAATGAGATGTCCTAAACACACACAGCTATGGATTCGCGCTATTTAGAAAGACAGAGCTAAATTTCGAAAACGCATGCGTAAATTTTACGCAGACTATCTTTCTAGGGTTAATCCCGTAGAAAACGTGGACGACAAAACGATAAAACTACCGTTAGATGAAAATAGAAAGTCACTAGGAGTAATTTGGGCACCAAACGAAGATAGTTTCCAATTTAAAATAACTATAACAACTACCGAGAACCCAACCAAAAAATTTATCTTTTCCGAAATCGCAAAACTATTTGACCCACATGGCTGGCTACAACCCGTCCTGATAACCATGAAAATGCTTATACAAGAGATCTGGATCAGCGGTATAGACTGGAACGAACAAGTATCAGAAAGCATAAATAAAAAGTGGACCCACATTCAACAACAATTAAATCATATCGAAAAAATAAGAATACCTAGATGGCTACAATATACGACAGGTGTGCCTATTGAATTACATGGATTCAGTGACGCATCGGAGAAGGCATACGGCGCGGTAGTGTACTGCCGAACAAAGGTCAATGACACAACATATCATGTGTCATTATTGCAAGCCAAATCTAAAGTAGCTCCAAAGAAACATAAAACGACCTTGCCTCGACTAGAATTATGTGCAGCAGTATTATTGACAAAACTAATTAACAAAGTAAAATCAGCACTTGATTGCGAAAATGTATCCATCTATTGTTGGACTGACTCTATGATTACTATGGGATGGATTAAAGGAGAAGCAGACCGATGGCAAACGTTTGTCGCAAATAGAGTGTCAGAAATTCAACAAACATTACCAAAAGCCACCTGGAATCATGTTGTTTCCACAGATAATCCTGCTGACGTCATATCAAGAGGCATAGAGCCCAGTAAATTGCAATACTGTGATTTATGGTGGAACGGTCCGCACTGGCTTCATACAAACAAAGTGATACCGACAAAAATAATACCAGAGCCTAAGGAAGAAGTTAAACGGTGCTTTCAGACAACTATAAAAACTAAAAACATAAATGATCTCATAGAACGATTTTCCAGCTTCACTAAAATGGTGAGAATCTTAACATACTGTTTGAGATTCATAAGAAAACGAAAAAATACAGCGCTACTGACTTACGAAGAAATAGAGTGCACGACTAAACAAATTTTAAAAGAAGTACAAAAAGATGCCTTTCAACAAGAATACCAGATGTTACAAAAAAGACAACTATTGAAAAAAGGAAACAAATTGTCCTGTTTGGATCCGTTTATAGATGACGATGGACTTATCAGAGTAGGCGGCAGACTCCAACACTCCCAACTGCCCTATGATCAGAAGCACCCTGTATTGTTGCCCTACAACGATCACGTGACAACGATAATAATACATGACGCACACTTAAAAACTCTACACGGCGGAAATCTACTCACGCTATCATATTTAAGGCAAAAATACTGGATCATTGGCGGAAAACGAAAAGTAAAAAGCTACATAAACAAATGCGTTAAATGTATCAGGTACAAAGCACAAACAGCGAACCAAAAAATGGGAGCACTACCAAGACCACGTGTGACACAATCATATCCATTTAGCCACACTGGATGTGATTTTGCAGGACCTATACAAGTAAGAGCAATGAAAGGTAGGGGTCACAAGTCATATAAAGGCTACATAGCAGTCTTCATATGCCTTGCAACGAAAGCCATCCACTTAGAACTGGTAGGAGACCTAACAACAGAGTCATTTATTGCAGCGCTCAGGCCATTTATGGCCAGAAGAGGTCACGTGCATCACATGTACAGTGACAATGCGACGAACTTCGTGGGAGCAGCCAAATTCCTATACAAAGAAATTCTAGAAATCACTCAATCACCGCAGTTTCAAAATACGTTAACTAACATAGGCACACAGTGGCACTTCATACCGCCAGCAGCGCCACACTTCGGCGGAATATGGGAAGCTGGAGTAAAATCAATGAAGCACCATTTAAGACGAGTAATCGGAGACAGCACCTTAACCTATGAAGAATTATCGACATTCCTTCACCAAATTGAAGCATGTCTAAATTCAAGACCATTATGTATTCAAACAGAAAACATCAACGATAACATAGTATTAACGCCAAGCCATTTTCTTATTGGACGTGAAGCAGTGGGCGTACCTCACCCAATAGACAACATAAATACGGACCTCATAAACCGCTGGAAGCATATACAAAAGATGAAAAAAGACTTTTGGAATAGTTGGACAAAAGAATACTTACATCAATTACAACAGAGATATAAATGGAAGTCAAACGAAGAAAACTTAAAAGTCGGTACGATTGTTCTAATTAAAGACGAAAACATAAGCCCAAGTAAATGGCCCTTGGCAAAGATTAAAGAGATTCACCCTGGACATGATGGCGCAACCAGAGTGGTAACCCTCGAACGATCACAAGGGGCAGACCAAAAGAGATCAATACATACTTTGATACCATTACCAGTAAACGAAAACATAGATACGGCGGGAAGTAGGCAAACAACAGCGCCTGCGCAAACAACAGCGCCTGCGCAAATTAACTTAACAAGACTAAATACACACAAGGGAACACATAGCAAGCAATTGGTTTTTAACTTTATTACTGATATTACAACTTTTAACTTCAGCTACGGCTACATATACTATCAAAAACTTAGAATCAGGATTGTATATAGAGCAAATGGGAAACGCTACGTTAGACAGAGGAACCTTTAGAATAGAAACAAACTACGAAAGACGCACGTTAAACCACAATTTAGCAATGGCAGAAAAAATCTTAAAAGAATTCAAAACATTATGCGATTACACTTCTAAAACAACAATTAACACACATTGTGATCAGTACTATCACCACCTACAAGAGGAAGAAGAAAAATTTAAAAGGACACATGAATACTTAACGGAAATCACCAATACAAGAAAGAAAAGAGGTTTGTTAGGTTCATTGATGACTTCAATATTCGGCGTAAATGATGAAGTTTACAGAGGCTTAGAGTCACTACAAGAGAACCAACAAAAACTTATAGACGCAGCAAACCATCAGACAAAATTCATGATTACCACAGTATCGACAGTGAACCAAACAGAAGAAAGAATAAAACAAAAATTAGACAGATTCCAGACTAAGCTTAATCAAGCTCTAAGTTACATAAATGACCATGATCGATGGTACAAATCAGTTGACGGTAATCACCTACAAATTCAAGTTATGCAATCGTACCAATTGGCATACAACTATATTACAGAAATTAATAATTACTACTCAGGATTAATGGAAATATACATCACGAAAGCGACAGTATACAGTGTGCTTTCTCCAAAAAACATAGCAGATGCTATAGATAATGCAAACAACAAGATACCGTCAAATCTTCACATCATGCAGACTCAGGTACTTGACACCAGATTAACCGAAAACGACACACATATTACAGTGCTATCGTACTTTCCGATTACAGAGAAATCGAAGTATACCTTTATGCACGTCATTCCCATACCAATGAAAAACCAGGATGGTTCATTCACAGGCATAGACATTTCACAGACATTTATAGCTATAGATTACAACAATGAGAAATATTTTGAATTAACTAACGACGAATACAACAAATGTTTACATAGACTCAACAACTTTATCTGCTTTCCTGCGGCCGTCACAAACATGCAATTGAATAAAAATTGCATTGTTCGCATGATCGTACAAGATGACAACTCTACATGCCCTACGAGAACCTACAACATCAAAAACAATATTATCTGGAAACAAGTTCAAATGAAAAACACTTGGATATACCTTACGAAGAAAACAGAGAAAGTGTCCATTGTGTGCGATGGAGAGAGAGAAGAAAGTCTCATCCATGATATTGGAATAATACAAATTTCAGAAAATTGCATCATTAAAACTACGACCACTACATTAGTAGCTAAACGAGTACACACAGTCAATGTCTTAGCGTCCTATAGTAGACCCCTTACATTTCAATTAGATAATAATTATTCCGTAATTAGGTCACACAGTGATATTTTAAAAGAACAAGTAGTTTTAGATAGTTCTAAAGATATATTTAAGCACGTAGTAGACGAAGAAATGAGCCAACAAACAACCCTAGACAACACTATTTGGACCACTATCAAAACACAAACTTATGTTATTAGTTTTTCAACTTTATTAGTAATTTTATGTATTTGTTTATTAATTTATTGTTTTGCTCCACAAATAGCGGCCAGAATACGTGCTATGGTGGCATCAAGACGGGCAACGGTAGCACCAGCCAGCAGTTCTCATGACGAGCTACCTGCAGCACCGCCACGACCATGTGCGCACACTTACGCGCGGCCAGCTCCTCGGACGCAGCAGCCAACTCTCTACGAGATGAAGACCTTGAAGACCTACTCTTCTGAGACGCGCCAAGATGTTCACGCGAGGATGTGAACATGCCGACGCAGCAGGGCAGTGACCGCGATGAACCAGAATCAACCTCAATCATAGTTATTTGTCACAAAGTTATTGATCTACATCAGCGGTTTCACACAAATGCGTTAGTTTAAGTAACACCTATACATGTAAATATTATTAATATAAATAGCATGTAAATCTGTAATAAACTCTCTTTTCTCTACGCTTCGAGCAACGCTGTTTCATTCGACGAGACCATCGACTCCTCTCACTGTTACTGCGCCTATAAATGGTTACCGATAGCTCTGGCCTTACTCAGCCTTAGTTATTGGTCGGTCCGTGAGGCTGCGGATCGGCAGTGAGAAAATCCCATCCGACACACCTTTCATCCTTCCCACCTTCCGTCTGTTGCCTTAGGTCTCATGGTAACAGGCATCCCGCACTATATATATACGTATATATTGTAGCTATATGGTTAGGGCTAGGTTGTTAGGTACAGATAGGATTGTAGCTAGGTTGTTAGGTGCAGGTAAGATTGTTGATAGGCTACAGTCAACCCCCTCACTGTACAGTCAGATACCTGATCGTACAAGTTTCTATGAAGAAAAGTACCCGGACAAATTAAAGATCTCAGTAGTGAAACCATTATATAAAAAAAACAATAAACATGATATGAACAATTATCGTCCAATAACCTTAATACCAACAATTTCAAAAATATTCGAGAAAGCAATGTTTAACAGAATTGTCTCATTTATATCAAAACATAATATAATAAATACGGAACAAAACGGTTTTCAAAAAGGAAAGTCAACAGCCGTAGCTTGTTATCAACTAATAAAATCGATAACAGACAATATAGATAAGAAGATACCGGTCGCTGCAATATTTTTTGACATGAGTAAAGCATTTGACTTTGTAAAACATGATATACTGTTAGAAAAATGTGAGAGTTACGGGATAAGAGGAAAGGCATTAAATTGGATAAAAGATTACCTAACTAATAGACGACAACGGGTTGAAATCTCAGGCACTAATAAAAACAGAGAACTGATAAAGTATAAATCTCAATACAAAACCAATACCTATGGCGTGCCTCAAGGTACTATTTTGGGAACATCGTTTTTTCTTCTATACATTAATGATTTACCAGCAGTGACGAAAAGCAAGTGCGTGTTATTTGCAGACGACATCTCACTGATAGTCAATAATGAAAACAAAAATGAAAATTTTGAAGATAAAATAAATGCTGAAGTAGAAGCTATAACAAAATGGTTGGAACAACATAATTTGTGTGTGAATGTTTCCAAAACAAAGTATATTTCTCTAATTACAAAACCCCAAATAAATCGATGAAAATTGTTAGTTGTGATAACGAAATTGAAGAAGTTAACCATACAAAATTTTTAGGCATCATTATTGATAAAAATTGTAATTGGAAAAAACATGTTGAACATATTTGCAATAAACTAAACAGCTTTGCTTTTGCACTCAGAAATCTCAGGAAAACTGTTGGAACTAATGCTGTTCTATTGGCTTATCATGGATATGTATCGTCTGTAATAAGATACGGTTTAATTCTATGGGGGAATTCCACTGACAGCAATAAAGCATTCATTGTGCAAAAGAAATGTTTGCGATCGGTGTTTGGTATGGATCCATTAGAATCGTGCAGGCCTGTCTTTAAAAAAAATAATTTATTAACATTAGCATGCTTATATATTCTTGAAATGGGAGTATTTGTAAAAAAACACCACAATCTATTCAGTACAGCCGATAGCGTGAATGTTTATAAGGTAGGCAGAACTTCAAGGGACCCAACGAAACTAGCACAACCAACATGTAGAACAGCATACTGCCAAAAAAACTCAAGCCAAATGGCAATAAAGATATTTAATAACATACCAAAAGAGATAAGGGAACTGCGAACCAGCTTATTTCAGAAACATCTCAAAAGAGAATGGGCATCCTGGGACCACCTTCCAATAGCAATGAGATGTATGTCGTTGGATAGGTCTTTTCATTTGGAACAACTATTGTTCAGACAGTTTTTTTGTGATAGCTGTCCGTTCGGAGTTATGAGACTTATTAGGTCAGAGAAACAAATATATTTAAAACAATTTTTCAACTTTTTTAGACATGTTCAATATTTAATGCTTTAGTTTTGTACACACTGTATCTTCGGGAAGCGTCTGGAGGCGACGTAACTCCTGCCATTTTTTTTTTGTAACTTTACCTCCAATGAGTCCTCACACACTGAGTGAATCAGTAGGGACTGTAGTATCTACTTAATAAAATCCACTGTACGTGTTATTAGTAAACGGGATAACATGTCTGGATACACGTATAGATGACTGAGAAGAAAACTTGCTAATATACTGGTTATTCTCGAAAACCTTTGACAGCTGAATATCAGACTGTCTTAGTGAACGATCAATCAGAGTTGTCGTTGATGGCTGATTCTCTGAGCTTGTCTATTGATTTCGGAGTTAAACAGGAGTCTACCATGTTTTCTCTCCAACTCTTATTCTGCTGCACATTCCTAACACGTGAGGCGGTGCACGTGAGGGAGAAGACAGCTTCCACTTCACGACTCAACCCCCGCGAGAGATGCCCAGGGCATCGGACGTCGCGAAGCGATTTTCAGCCACCGTAGGCGCGGGCATGCGGAAGGAGACTCACGTCTTGCCGGAGGTGACTCGCCGTCTAATCATGGACCATGCCCGGGTCGACGGCGAGTCGTATTCTATGCGCGCCTCAAAGAGCTGGCAGCAATCTGACAGTCTTAGAGAGCCAAAGCCCGCCGGGTTCGCGGGACTGTCTCATAAAGAAACCGTGACCCAGGAATGTAAAGGGTTATTGAAGGATCAACGTGTAGTCAGTACTAGACTGACCATCCCTCTCACCCCGCTCTGGGAAGGAGGATTCATTTGATGATTTTACCACCATAAAAAGTCTTCCAGTGAGCGAACAAGAAACTTGCCTCTTTTGACGCCACCAACTAGTCGGTAGTGTAGGTCGAAACCACATCCTTTATGGATTTATTTCGACCAACTGCACTTTTCCCGGTACATTATTCAGCTTCTAGGCATGGAGTTGATATCCAGTGTCAAGTTCGGCACCAATTTTGAGCACAAAGCCCAAACTGTGGCAAAAAAAACTGGGTATCCTAAATAGAGTAAAGTGATACTTTACGCCTGCAAAGCTTTTGCGCAAGTCCAATTGTTCATGGAGTATCGCAGCAATCTAACCCAACTTAACCTGTGGGATGGCTCAGTTAAATACAAACTTCTGACACAGTGGAACGCAGAGCTCTTTAGCGTCAGTTCAGACCGAGACGCGAAGCAACGCGACGATGCGTTGCGCTGCGATACGCCGCGCTGCGCCGCAATGCGTCGCGATGCGTCGCGCTGCGCCGCGATGCGTCGCGCTGCGCATCCAAACGCCGCGCGGTGCAGCGGAGTGTCTACATTCGCTACGTACTTATTCGCGTAGCGATTCCAAATATTCTTCTTATTGCGCACGGCAAAATAGTAGAACTATAACTACCTGCGTCTGTGTTCCCGAAGGCATACAACTCTCTCATTTCTTCAAAGTAAGAGTGAATAGATTTCTTCTGGGTTAACTAGACTTTATCTAAGCCACCGATATCGAAAAGAAACAGGAACAAATCCAAGTTACGAGTAAATATAGAAGTTGGCTGTGTGTTTTTTATCAGAATAAATACTATGCTTAAAACAGTTTACTAGTAATTCTTCTATTGTTATCTGACGTCATTTTTTTTTTTTTTAGCGTGGTAAAATCATCAAATGAGTCCTCTAACCCCGGGCAGGGCGGGAGGGACTGTCAGACTTCTACTGACTAAAATCCACGGTGTCCTTCATAGCCTGTTATGTTCCGGGGTTACGGTAAGGGAATAATCCCGCGACCCCGGCAGGCTTTGGCCCTCTGAGAGAGGGCCCCGTCATTATGCTGACGCTCTTTGAGGCGGGCGTGGGACACGACGCGCCGTCGATCCGGGCATGGTCCTTGGTCGGGCAGCGAGTTGCCCTTTACTCGCTGCCCGCATGCCCGCGCCTACGGTGGCCGGAGATCGTCTCGCGACGTCCGTCGCCGTGGGCGTCCTACACCGCGGTTGGGGCGGAGGGAGGACTCTGTCCTCTCTCGATCGCGACGCGCCTCCTCCTTCGCGAGCATTACTGCTAAGCAGAAGGAGGCGACCGCTTCCCAATCCGTCGTTATCTGATGTCATGGGAAAAAATCATTTTTGTCCCGAAAGTTCCGAAAATTCCGGGAATTCCTGGTTCCTTACGTAGCCTGTCCCGAAGTTCCCGGTTCTTCCAACACGAACCGGTTCTCAATTCCCTAATGGTTAAAACACGTAGATCTGTAGACAGCCTAAAACACTTGTTTATAATGTAACTTATGAGCCTTATAACTCTGAACGGACAACAACAAAGGTTTCTTAATAACTATTGTTGCAAATGAAAAGCCCTATCCAACGACATGCATCTTATTGCTATTGGAGAGTGGTCCCAAGTTTCATACATTTTTGCCCATTCTCCTTTGACTGGCCTGATGGTCTAGTGGTTAGTGACCCTGACTGCTATGCCGGAGGTCGTGGGTTCGATTCCCACCCAGGACAAATGTTTGTGTGATGAGCATGATCATTTGTTCTGTGTCTGGGTGTAATTTATCTATAATATGTATGTATTTAGAAATATATAAGTATGTTTATCAGTTGTCTAGTACCCATAACACAAGCTCTGCTTAGCTTGGGACTAGATGGCGTTGTGTGATAGTTGTGGAATATTATATTATATTATATGTGGAATATTAAATCTTGGCTTATAGAAAACTGTTTTTATACTGTTAAGGAATTTGTGGATTTTAAGATAAATAGGAAATTTGTATTAAGTTAAAATATACGTAATACGCACACTGTTTAAACTCTATTAAATGTACTATTGTTTAAACTCTATTATATGTACTATTATTATCGTATTTATATCTATCATTTGGGAAATGGACTTAAGTAAATTCATAATTTTGTGAAAAGAAATTGAATTTATTGTGTGTAAATTGGATAATTAGATTAAAAATAATTTTTAATTGTTACAAAATTTGCATGCCGAATGGAGTTGGCGAAATATGAAGAGCTATCTATGTTTTTATAAAATCTGTAAAATACCATATTTCAGGCAAATAAATGATTCTGATTCTGATTCTGATTCTGGACGTTAATGTGTGATCACCAATAATGCGATAAAGATGGGATATAACGGCCTTAATTTGTATCTCCCATACACCGCCAAAATGACTACTAGCCGGAGCGTTGAACTTAAATGTTATGTTTTCGAGATTAGATGCGTTCTTCATGTACTCATTGAGTTGGTTGCAAGCGCCTACAAAGTTGGTTCCACAATCTGAATGGATAACGCTTACACGACCCCGCCTGCCAACAAACCGGCGAAGCGCTGCTATGAAAGCATCCGAAGTCAAGTCCGAAGCGACTTCCAAATGGATTGCTTTTGTTGTGAAGCACACAAACAAGCAAAGGTAAGCTTTACTTATTTTAGCACCTCGATGTCTTCCCAACTTAATGCGAAAAGGTCCGCCATAGTCAACACCAACGACTGAAAATGGCTTGACTTGGTTGACGCGAGTCGCTGGAAGATCGCTCATAAAAGGCTCAAGCGGTGTAGGGCGCGTACGGAAACATTGTAAGCACCTTGATAAACAATGACGGATTGCGCGTTTTGGTGATAATTTCCAAAATTGCTGTGACAAAAGATACTGCATTGTATTGATACCGGGATAACAGTTTTCGCGATGAAGTGCTTCAATGATCATGAACGTTAGTTTAGAATCCTTAGGGAGCAGCGCAGGATGCTTATGCTCATACTCGAGCCCAGAACGAGATAGGCGACCGCCTACCCTAAGAATTCCCGATTTGTCTGGGAAAGGGTTAAGTTTTTGCATAGGTTTTGAAAGAAGTTTTGAGTCTTTCAAACGAGTTATTTCCTCATCGAAATGCAATGATTGTACTCTGCGTACGAAAATCAATAAAGCCTTATGAAGCTCTGTTCGATTTAAATTATGGTCAGAACTTCGCGAAGAATTTTTAAGAGCGCTTTCTATAAAACGAATGCAATACGCGAGTACTCGTTGTGCCTTGCGAATAGATGAGAAACTTTCGAGTAAGGAATCAATGACGTTGGTGTCCTTATGAACAAACAGAGAGACCGCGCGCTCCTCAGACAATACATCAGCTTCGTTACCACTGTCACTGCTGTTTGGCCAAGCGTTAGAAGGTTGAGTGAGCCAACAGGGCCCCGCCCACCATAACGAATTGTTGACCAACTCAGCAGGATAAAGACCTCTAGAGGCAATGTCAGCCGGATTATCCGAACTGAAGACATGGTTCCAGCGAGTCTCCGGAATAGTGTCCTGAATATGACTCACTCGGTTGGCGACAAAAGTCTTCCAACGTGATGAGTGAGATCGAATCCACGATAATGCCACCATCGAATCCGACCACGCACAAGTGTCAGCTATGGGGAAAATAGATGAATAGATTTCTCTGACGTACTTCAGAAGATCTGCCAGGAGGACTGCCGCGCACAATTCGAGACGAGGTAATGATATCTTCTTTACAGGTGCTACGCGAGATTTTGAACACAGAAAGAAGACAGATACACTACCATCGACGCGAGCGACACGTAAGTAGATTACCGCTCCATAACCTGACTCGGAACTATCAGCAAAGCCATGTAGCTCACACGAACTCATGTCTATAACAGAAACGCATCGAGGGATCTCCAAGGACTCGATGACAGGTAACTGCTCAGTGTAACAACGCCATTGTTCGACGATTTCACACGGCGGTGAATCGTCCCAATTGATACCCAACATCCACAACTTCTGAACTAAGCACTTAGCTAAGAAAGTTATAGGAGTTAGGAAACCCAGGGGGTCATAAATACGTGCGAGTTCACTTAGAATCGTACGCTTGGTGCATTGGCGATCAATAGGTTTGACCTCAAACAAGAATTTGTCTCTTCTGGGACACCACTTCAGGCCCAAGATCTTTAGGGTGCTCGACTTTTCTATGTCCATAGACACAAAGTCAGTGAGACAGTGTTCCGGAGGTATATCAGCAAGCATCTCTGGTTTATTGCTAGCCCACTTACGCAGCTCAAACTGACCTTTCTTTAGGATGACCTGAGTTTTGACTTGGATGGCTGTCTGGATATCAGAACTGCCACTCACGATATCGTCAACGAATATATCAGACGTCATCACTTCGCGAGCGAGAGGTAAGTCAGTTTCATCTTCTACAAGTTGTTTGAGAGTGCGGCAAGCAAGAAAAGGAGAAGATGATACGCCATAAGTTATGGTGTTCAATCGATACTCTTGAATTGGGTCCGTTGATTTGAATCGCCAAAAAATTCTTTGGAAATCTCGATCGTCAATTGACATATTAATATTCCTAAACATTTGACGAATATCGGCTGTAAATACAACAAAATGTGTTCGGAAGCGAAGAAGGATCTCGGCAATGTCAGCCTGCAATTTAGAACCTACGAGTAAAGTTGCATTTAATGACACACCACGAGCATCCCTCGCAGAAGCGTCGAAGACCACTCTCAACTTTGTTGTGGCGCTGTCAGGTCGCAAAACACAGTGATGAGGTATGTAATAACAACCCTGGTTGATCTCCTTTGAAGGAACTAGACTCATGTGACCACTTTGTAAATAGTCAGACATGAAGTCGCAGTACTGTGTGCGTAAAGCCTCATTTGCTGCTAACTTGCGTTCCAATGATTTAAAACGACGTGAAGCAGATTCACGCGAACCAGGAAAAGTTTGATTTTTGTCTTTCTTAACTTTGAAAGGCAAAGTAACGGTATACCTCCCTGAAGCATCGCGAGAATGTTCGGTAACGAATTTCTGTTCACAGAGTTCTTCATCCGGTGTTAACTTTAAAGACTGAGGAATGGTGTCCATTTCCCAGAACTTCTTAACCTGCTCATTGAGAAGATTATCGTCTGAAACGAAGAACGACTTTGGTAGTTCGTGATTATCGCTGCAACTGACGTTTCCTAGCAAGATCCAGCCGAACACAGTGTTGATTGCAGATGGTTGTTTTAATCCTGCACTAACACTACCTGGTAATAGTAGTGAAGGGAAGACTTCAGCACCCAGAAGGACATCGATTCGACCAGGTAAGTGACAATCAGGATCCGCTAAGTTAAGATTTTGAATATGATGCCACGCAGATTTGTTCAACTTAACGACTGGCATATTACCGCAGATCTTAGGTAATGTTAACGCTTCAATAGTGAACAAATCGTTGTCGTGGGCACCTACGCTTAAGCAGATTGTACCACTAGCGGATGTTGAAGCATGACCTAGGCCAAGAATCCTACGCGTTGACGGCGCTCGTTGGAGACCTAAACGTTCAGCAGCACTTTCAGTTATGAAGTGGGCCTGACTTCCGGAATCAATCAGCGCCCGAAAAGTTTGATAACGACAGCGAATAGCCTAATTATTTCAATATTTTTAATTAATTTGTGATTATAAATAAATAAAAATAAAAAAGCCTTTTATTTCTTGCCAATTATTAGTTAAAATAAAACAAATAGAGAAAATAAACATTGAAAGGTAAAGTATACAAATTATAAATTAACAAGGAAATTATAAAATAAAATTGTAAAATTTAAATAAATTAGAAATTATAATAATGAAAAATTCTATAAATTTGATTAGTGGAAAAATTTCATAATAATACAATTCATCAATTCAAATCATCAAATCAATTAAAATAAGTTTGGAATAAAGTTTAAAATAATAATTGTATCAATACCTACATTTAAATTATAAATAACTCAATTAATAACTATTTGCTATAACAATTAGAATTTATATTATGTGCAAGAACCCCTCTTAGGTGAAGGCCTCCTCCAGAGATTGCCATGTATCCCTATTTCTTGCTACTGTTGCCCAGTTCCTGCCGGCTATCCGAATGATATCATCTGTCCACCGTGCTTGCGGCCTGCCTCTCTTTCTGTGGCCTGCCGGTCCTGGCCATGCCGTGACTCGTATGGTCCATCTATCGTCATTCATTCTGGCTACATGGCCCGCCCATCTCCATTTCAGTATCTGTGCGTAACTTAAGGCATCAATAATATCTGTCTTTTTGCGGATTATACTATGTGGTATTTTCTGTAACTTGCTTATCTTCAGCATGCTCCTTTCCATACTTCTTTGACTAGTTTTTATTTTGTTTTTTGTTTTATGGTTGAACTTCCATGTCTGGCATGCATAAGTCAAAGAGGGTAAGAGGCATGAGTTCATTATTTTTCTCTTCAGATGTATGGGAAAATTTCCTTTAAGCACTTCTTTATAGCTCCAAAACTTGTTCCAGGTCTTTTGGACTCGTCTCTCTACTTCTTGTTGGTTATTTAGTGCGCTGAATGATATTTGTTTTCCTAAGTAGATATAGTTACTCACATACTCTATTTGGACATCTTCAAGTTTTATGGGGTCATGTCTGTTGTTTGTCATTGCTTTCGTTTTCCCTAGATTTATTTCCAAGCCGACTTCCTTGCTAGCTCTATGCAACGTGGATATCATATATTGCAGGTCTATAGGATTGTCAGACAGAAGAACAATATCGTCGGCAAACCTGAGATGTGACAGGTAATTTCCATTTATATTGATTCCCAATTTTTTCCAGTCTACATTGCTTATGACCGACTCTAGTACTGCTATGAAGAGGCGGGGGGAGAGGGGGTCGCCCTGCCTGACTCCTCTTTCTATCTTTATCGGTGGCCCTACGTTGTCCAATTGTACTCTACTTTGGCTCTTTCCATAAAGATCTTTGAGTATTTTTATATATCTCTGGTTAACGTTTTGAGAAAGTAGAGTTTGCCAAATTGCTGAGTGTGATATTGTGTCGAATGCCTTTTGATAATCAATAAAAGCAATATAGAGTGGTCTCTGAAATTCTTGGTATTTCTCAATAACCTGTTCTAATGCGTGTATATGGTCTGTAGTGCTGTACCCTTTCCTGAAGCCTGCTTGTTCTATTGGTTGTTTGCTGTCTAGTATTTGACCAATTCGTTTTTCTATGATCGAAGAAAATAATTTGTATATAGTTGGTAACAGGCTTATAGGTCGATAATTAGAAATATCTTTTGGATCACCTTTTTTATATAACAAAATTATGTTTGATTCCGACCATTGTTTGGGGGTGGAAGTGCTTTCGAGAATCATATTAAAAAGTATTGTTAGTGGTTTTGCCAGTAAAAAGTGACCTGTTTTTATGTCTTCATTAGTTATTTTGTCTGGTCCTGGGCTCTTTTCTATTTTCATCTTCTTTATCTGTTCGATTATTTCAGTTTCATCTACAGGGTTTATGTCTTCGGTGTGGTCCATTTGGGGAGCGTCCAAATTTAATGGTTGAGTCTGTGTACAGCAGCTATATAGGTTTTTATAGTATTTCGTTGCAATGTTTAAAATTTCGTCTCTATTATTGTGTACTTTTTCTTCTCCTTGCAATCCTTCTATCCAGTGTTTGTGCGTCTTTAATTCTTTAAGTGCTCGTTTCATGCTTCCGGTTGTGTTTAAATGTCTTTCTATTGTACGCGACCTGTAGGTAGTATAATCTCTCTTTATATATCTGCTGGTCAATTTGTAAAGGGCTTTTAATTCATTTTTCATACTTCGGGTTTTAGGTTTTATGTGTTGTAGTTCGTGTCTTCGTCGTATTAGCTGTCTGGTATGATCGGAAATTACTGTCTGCTTTTTATTTATTATATTAGAATTTTTGGCACTTGATAAGCTGGTTTCTATTATATTTATCAATTTGTCGTAGTATTCTTGAGGTGTGTAATTTGTTTCAAACTCTGATAGGCTTTTTAAATTAGAGTATAAGGATTCAGTGTAAATAGAAATATGTTCCTCGGTTTTCAGTTGGTTATTGTAATTTTTATTATAACTTGTTCTATTTCGCTTTAGCAACTTAGTTTTTATTTTTATTCTTACTGGTCTGTGATCTGATGGGTATTCAACATTAAGAACTTCAATATTTTGCACGTTCTGAGGGAAGTTTGACAGAATATAATCGAGTTCGTTCCTTGTTTTGCCGTCAGGTGACCTCCAAGTCCATCTGTTTTTGGGTTTTTTATCAAAGAAAGTATTTATAATGGACAGCTTATTTTCATAAGCAAATTCCACCATTCTTTCTCCTGGAGCATTTCTGATTCCAAATCCATATTTTCGCATTATTAAGTGTTCCTCAGGTGCAGGGATACCAATTTTGGCATTAAAGTCTCCCATCACTAAAGTCTTCCGGTTGCCTGCTTGTGTTAAAGCTTTATCTATGGTTTTATAAAATTCTTCTATTTTATTTTCACTAGCACCTTCTGTTGGAGCATAGACTTGAATAACAGCAAGTTTGAAATTGTTTATATTCAGTGTTAATAGAGCAACCCGTTCTGATATTCCTATCATAGCTTCAATGTATTTTTTTAGGTGTTTTTTTATAATGAATCCAACTCCATAGAGTCCTGCGGTTTCTCCTACAAATTGAAATATAAAATCATCATATTCGCAGATCAAATTTCCAACTCTTCTCACCTCTGACAGACCCATAATATCAAATTTTACATGTTTCATTGAATCAACAAGCTCTATTAGTCGTGCGTGTGATGAAAGAGTCCGCACGTTGTATGTTATTATGTGGAGTAGTTGCTCTGGAGGGTTGTGGTCGCATATCTCCGCAGTGACCAGCTGTACTGGAGATGTTTGTGGAGGGGTTCGTGCTAGTTGCTAATTGTTAGGTGTTTCCGTTGACTGGGTTTGAAAACGGGTTAGATTTGTCTGTGTGATCGGCGGATCCTTTTTTTGTATGATGTAATCCCTCATATTGGTGGCTTTATTTTTTTTCGATGGTTGTTTGTTATCTAGAGTTTTTTGACCACCAAAGTGTGATGTCTCTGGGGACTCAGATAGGCTCCTTTTGTTTGGTTGGGTGCGCTTGTTGTTATTTATTACTATGAGTTTATCATATTTAATGAACGCTGTATTGCCTGCCTCTTTTTCTTTCTTGAGTTCAACTTGCAGTTCCTTGCGCTTGTTTAGGACATCTATGGGGTAGTCTTCACTTATGGAGTATGAAGTGTTACGAAGACATGAGCAGTTTTTCAGAACTTTTAGTTTTAACCCCACAGTAGTGAGTGTTATTACAACTGGTCTGGTTCTTTCGCTTTTTTTTCCTAATCTTCTGACAGCTTCAATGTGGTTTCTATCATATTGCAATGTAAAGTATGTGGTTAGTATACCAATTATCGTATCTTCTAGGTCTTCGTAGGATTTTTCGCGTTCTTCTACTTCAAATATAACTAGGTTTTTGCGTCTAATCTGTCTTTCTAAGTTGTTTATTTTTTCTTTTTGCTCTTCTATCGTTTTTTGCAATAGTTCATTTTTTTGTTCCAGAATGTTGAATTTGTCGTTAATATTGGAATTTATTGTATTTTTAATATCTTCCTTCATATCTAGCATGTCTTGTTTTTGCTGTGTTATGTCAAGTTGCATTTTTAACAACATTTGTTTTATCTCTTCCATAGTGAATGATATGATACCACCCAGCGCCCTCTATGAGAGATAACAGGCAAGTCGGTTGGATTGACGTAGGCGGTCGAGTCTAGTAGATCGAAATTGCGTTGTGTGTGGCAAAAAGTAGCGGCGGTGGCCGCTAGGTGGCAGCAGGTCAGCAATACTCCTAAATCCCGCTAGATGGCGCTAGTACAGAGTAGGTTTGCTATTCCGTATCGGAGCACGGTGCACGGTGTTTGATCGATTGTTTGGCTAGTGCATAGTACTTCCTATTTACAATAGATGGCGTTTGTGTTAGGTTGAATTTTGAATTTTGTCAGTCAGTGAGTCATATCTTTCACTTTTGGGGTTATAGATTTTTGCAGCTTTTTAAATGTTCACGACACGTAGTTTGTCCACAATCTGTCTTTGATATTCACTCAAAATGGTAGTAATTCTGCACTGTATAAGTTTTATTTCACTGTTATTATGGGTTTTCAAGTCACTTTCGATGGTTCATAATTATTCACTATTTCCACAGTTTTTTGGATTATGCACTGAGTATTTTATATAGTTCCGATGTATTTATGCACTTTTTACATTATTAATCACTTTTTTCTTCATAATAACCACTAAAACTATTTATAAAGTTATATAAATACGAGTACTATGTCAACTGTGGCACTGTGGCGCCCTCCCCTTTTGTGATTAACACACTTTTATTCATTTCAGTTTGCCTGAAGGTTTACCATATCCGGGCCATGAAATAATGCCCTTATTTTTACACATTTTCAGACCGGTAGACCATGAAATAATGTCTACTGAGGTCATCCCTGGCCATGAAATAATGCCTAATAAATGTACATCGAGCCATGAAATAATGCCCGATTTACATTGAGCCATGAAATAATGCTCGAAGTTATTTATAATAGGCCATGAAATACTGCCTAAAAAACTGTGATTGTTCTGTTAACTATAATCTTATCAATGTATTTTCTATAAAATTATTTTATAAAGTACGCTATAACAATATGCAATTGTTTACTTTTAGTATGTTTTTATGTTGATTTATTCAATAATTACTACTGATAATTTTGGCTAGGTTTGTTTCACCTTATAATATGTTCTCACTACACGAGGACGTATACTGTAACTAGGATGGCCGACTGTTATCAATAGTATATTATATCACATTTTATCCAATTGGTTTTGTTAAATTATATTCAATTCTAATGTTAAAAGTATTATTTTGACTACTGTAGTGTCGACTGAGTTCGTCGATGGCACGACTTTAAATGTAGGTAGAATGGTGGGAGAAAATAGCTTCGGTAGTCGTGCCAATCTTTCGAGCTCAGTCGTGTATCAGACGTCGAGCGATCGACTACTAAACTGAGTGTTGTGTTTGAAGTGTACCTAGTTTTGATTGTGAAGTATATTTGATTTTGTGTCTTGGAAAATACAAGTAAGTACATTAATAAGTGTCTATTATTTCTTTACCTTACTTTTAAAATATAAAGCTGACCAGCGATTTAATTTGTATATTTAAACTATTACTAGATACTTTGTGGGGGTACAGAGTCCACATTTATGTTTTTACAAAATATATTACTAACAATGTATTTCATGTTTTTCTTAAATACACCTAACCCGGCGAATAAATCTACGTGCCCACCTATCCAACTTATTCTACCTATCCGACTAATGTACTATAACTACCTACCTGCCTATATACTTTACCCTACTACCCACCCTATCGAGATTATCTTCCCTACCTACCCTACTTATCTACCGTACCTATATACCCCACAAAAAAATCATCGAAATTACACAATCCTTTTTCGAGATATCATTAAAAATCCGTTTCATATAAAATGTGCGTATGAGAAACTTTTTTATCGTCAATATTTCCGATAGGTATTCTGCTTCTCGGGACGGAGAAAAATCCAACAAATCAAAGATTATGAAAATCGGTCCAGCCGTTTTTGAGCTAAGAATGGTCTGGAATTAAAATATTATTTATATAAAATACTAGCTTCCGCCCGCGGTTTGGCCCGCGTGGATGTCGATAAAGTTATAGACCATTTTATCCGCTGATACTGTATCTTTATGCAGGTGTAAGAATGTTTAAAATCGGTCATATCAATTTTGAGTTTATCCATTACAAACATACAAATACACGAACATACTAATCCTATCTCTTTATAATATTAGTAAAGAATAGCTGCGCCCCGCGGTGTCACCCGCATAGATCATGATCTCGTGGGAATATCGAGAGAAAACTTTTCCAGGATTAGAATCTGGATAAAATTTGGCAAGTTGGTAGACCATGAGTACCTATACCTACGTGCCAAATTTTATCCAAACCCGTTCAGCTAAGCCTGCCGGGGTCGCGGTATTATTTCCTTACCGCGACCCCGGAACATAAAGGGCTTTTGAAGGACACCATGGATTTTAGTCAGTAGAAGTCTGATAGTCCCTCCCGCCCTGCCCGGGGTGGGAGGACTCATTTGATGATTTTGACAAGCAAAAAAAAAACCGTTCAGCTGTTTTAACGTAAAAGTATAATAAATAAACAAAATCCCTTTCGCATTTATAATAAGTAAGGAGAGGTATAAATATATTACCTTTATCCTACAAGTTTCACTGTCTTATAATATTTGTATTTCTTTATCATATTAACACGTTCCATATCTTTAGTTTAGTTTTAGTCTTTATTTCTTTTATCTTTAGTTTTTACTTTATCTTTCGTTTTTTTAGCGTGGTAAAATCATCAAATGAGTCCTCCCACCCCGGGCAGGGCGGGAGGGACTGTCAGACTTGTACTGACTAAAATCCACGGTGTCCTTCAGTAGCCCTTTATGTACCGGGGTCACGGTGAGGAAATAATCCCGCAACCCCGGCAGGCTTTGGCCCTCTGAGAGGGGGGCCCCGTCATTATGCTGACGCTCTTTGAGGCGCGCGTGGGACACAACGCGCCGTCGACCCGGGCATGGTCCTTGGTCGGGCAGCGAGTTGCCCTTTACTCGCTGCCCGCATGCCCGCGCCTACGGTGGCCGGAGATCATCAAGCGACGTCCGTCGCCGTGGGCGCCTACCACTGCGGCTGGGGCGGAGGGAGGACGCTGTCCTCTCTCGCTCGCGGCCTGCCTCGTCCTTGACGAGCATTACTGCCTCGCAGAAGGAGCTGACCGCTTCCCACTCCGTCTCGCCCCGCAGCATGGCCGCAACCAATGCCGGGCGCGAGAGGTCTCCGCCTATCGCAGCCGTGAGGACACGTCGGTGCTCCGCCCAAGCCGGGCAGTCTTGCACCGTATGCTCCACCGTGTCCTCCGGGCGATCTTCGCAGTGGTGACACCCAGGCGTCTCCTCCTTTCGCATCAGCCACAGGAACCTCCCGAAACTTCCGTGTCCGGTGAGGACCTGCGTCAAGCGGTAGGTCAGGACGCCATGACTTCTCTCCAGCCACTCCTCAAAGAGGGGTCTTACCGCCGCAATTGCGGCGTGCCCGGCCTTCGGTCGCGACAGTCGTCCCCTCCATACTGCCCTGAGATCGCGCCGGAGCTCTTCCCGCCGCGCCTCGACTTCTCGAGGCAGCGGGGTTATGCCCCGGCGCTGCGCCTCCACGCGCCACTCATGGAGCCGCCGCGCTGGAGGGCAGTCGCCTCCAGATCCCAGGGCAGCAATCCGGCAAGAAGGTTGGCCGATTCGCCGGCAATCGTGCGGTATCCCCGGATCATCCGGATAGCCATGACCCTCTGGCATGCGACCAACTTTAGTGGTCGCGTCCGGATGCTCGGGGCCCACACGGGGGCCCCGTAGAGGGCCATGGACCGCACGACGCCGGCGTACAGCCTACGGCAGGAGGCGTTTGGCCCGCTTAGATTGGGCAGGAGTCGCCTGAGGGTGCCTGCTGCCCGGTTCAGCTTTGGGGCCAAACTCAGGAAATGCTCCCTGAAGTTCCACCGGCTGTCGAGGACGAGTCCCAGGTACTTCATCGTCCTCAAGACGCCGATGCGAACTCCTCCCACCGTTATGCTGTAACCCGACTGTGGCGCGTTGACGCGGCCATGAAAACACATGGCCGCCGTCTTGTGCAGCGCCACGTCGAGTCCCAACCGCCGGATCCTATCGACGACTGTCGCGACCGCTTCCGTCGCCACGTCGGCCGCCGCCTCGTGCGACTCTCCCTGCGCCAAAATGAGCGTATCGTCAGCGTAGCATACTACGCTGACGCCTTCAGGGAGGTCGCCGCGCAGCACCCAGTCGTACCCGATGTTCCACAGGTGCGGTCCCAGGACCGAACCCTGTGGAACACCGCACGACATCTCTCGCCGGTTCCACTCTCCCCGGTGACCGGGGTAGATGACGGCTCTGTCCGTCAGGTAGTCCTCGACTATGCGACGGAGGTAGGTCGGCACCCGGTGATACCGGAGTGCCTCCCTGATGCAACTCCAGGGCAGGGTGTTAAAGGCATTGGTGATGTCTAATGACACCGCCAAGACGACCCTGCCCCGGGCTACTGCATCCCCCGTCGTGAGGGCTCTCACGCGCGTGATGGCGTCCACCGTCGAGCGCCCCCTGCGGAAGCCAAACTGGCTCTCCGACAGGTTCGGGCCCACCCGGTTCAGGTGCCCGACGAGGCGGTCTGCAATTACTCTCTCAAAGAGCTTGCCCACCTCGTCGAGCAGCACGATGGGCCGGAATGCGGACGGAGAGTCCGCAGGGCGCCCGGACTTCTGGATGAGGACCAGTTTCCCCGTCTTCCAGCGAAGCGGGAACTGGCCCCTCCCCAAGCACGCGCTAAAAAGCCCCCCCAGTCGAGGACCGAGAGTCCCGAAGGCCAGGACCCAGGCTTTCCCCGGCAGGCCGTCGGGTCCTGGGGCGGTATTTTTGGCCTTGAGCCGCTGTACCACCACTCTCAGATAGAGATGTGCCGTTGCCGGGAATATTGCCCAAGGTGGGAATATAGGTGGAAATATTGCCGGCAATATTGCCGCGAGTGGAAATATTTGGGAATATTGCTTAATTTTAAGTCAAAGTGAGTGCGAAAACTATTTAACACACTTAAAATTAGCATTTACGGACCATGACCTACATTATAAACAAAAAAAACATCGTTTTGGGAAAAATTGCCAAAATTGCCGGCAATTTTTGGCAATATTCCCGGTATTTTACCGGCAATATTGCCCATTGTTGCCGCACACGTCAGTGAATATAAGAAATTACACATACATTTTAAGATAAGACGATGACGATCTTTGTATATTTAATAAATATTGAACAAAAAGGCATAAATTCGAATAATTTCTTTTATGTTGAAGTTTAATCTAGTCAACGAATGCTCAAAGCATAGAGGGTAATTCTAGGAACTCATTTTTTACTACGTAACTTTGTTTTTTGTTTGGACTAGTTAGAGGTGAACATATCAAAAGCCCTCCGGTCCAAGTCTAAGATGTAAGCGAAAAACCAAAAAATGGAACCTTTAAACCCCCCTACCCCACAGCTCAAGGGCTAGTGGCGGCGACTTTTGATAATTATATTCACCTCCTAACTAGCTCAAACAAAGTAACGTAGTCCAAAATCATGTTTTAACAATTTCCCTCTATAACTGTTCGTTGAGTGGGCTACTAGTTTTTCATGTAAAATCACATAACAAAAACAACGAGTATAAGAACCTATACAATATGGAAATAAAAAAGTCTAAATCTATATCAAAACTACAAATAATCAACAAAAATAACATTCTTTTAATACACTTGTTTCGGTAATTCTTACATAATTAGTAAATCATCGTTTAGAGTAACAACTTGGTAGTTTTATAAGGCGGGCTTGATGCCGCAAAACATTATCTACAGTTATATAAACTGTACCTGCAGTAAATAATAAAATATACTGGTTTTATTTGACGGGCAACATTGGCAATATTGCCAAAGTTGCCGGCAATTTTGGTATTTTACCGGCAGTGGCAATATTGGGAATATTGCCGGCAGTGGGAATATTGCCATCAGGCACATCACTACTCTCAGATCTACCTCGGTCACCTCTGGAGCATCGTAGACGTCGTCGTCGCTGTGGTCCGCGTTTGCGTCAGCTTCTTCCTCAGATTCCGTCGGAGACGGAGCCATGGGCGGGGGAGCATACTCCTCCCCTCGCGAGGGGAACAGGGCGCTCACCACGTCCTCCACGAACTGAGGCCGGAGACTCTGTGTCAACGGGGGAGCCCAGGGGCGGAGCCTTTCTCGCACCCACTTGTAGGGGCGGCCCCATGGGTCCCCGTCCAGAGTCCCCAGCATCTCCTCGCGGGCCAATTCCTTGGCCCGCCAGATCGCGTCGCGGAGGACGGTCTTCGCTGCCCTGTAGCCCTCATACAGCTCCGCCTCTACGGCTGCCGCATCCGGAGGTCGGGTGCGGCGCCTGCGGAATCTCGTGTACCGGCGGCGCGCGGCAACGCACGCTTCCCGAAGCGCTGCTAGCTCGCGCGACCACCAGTACAGCTGACGCCGGGCACGTCCTTGCCGGACCCGGGGCATGGCCATGTCGCAGATCTCTGACATGGCCTCCCGGAACCACTCGGCCTCGTCGTCTATGTCGGCAGGCCTGTTCGGTGGTGACACCCAGGCCTGCACGATCGAGGCCTCCAGGAATAGCTCCCGGTCCAGCTGCTTCAGCGCCCATCGCGGACCACTTGGGTTCCGTCCACTTGGGACCGACGCGTCTGAGGTCTGGGTGGAGACGTCGAACCGGATATACCGGTGGTCGGAGTAGGTCTCCACCTCCTCCACAACGCGCCAGTCAGTGACGCGCGGCGACAGGTCGGGGGTGGCGAACGTAATGTCCACCACCGACTCTCCCATGAACCGCACGCACGTGGGGACAGAACCCCGGTTCTCGATTACCAGGCCATGCGCACGGGCCCAGCGCTCGAGCATCCTGCCCCGCGAATAGTCCATGGACCGGGAACCCCAAGCCGGATTTTTGGCGTTGAAGTCCCCGAGGACGAGCGCGGGGAGGGAACCGAGGGCGACGACGACGTCTCCCAGCTCCGTTAGGGAGTCCTGGAACTCGGCGAGAGATCGGCTCGGGGAGAAATAAACGCCTACCACGGCGATCTCCCCGAACCGGGCTGCGACTATCCCGCGCCCTCTCTGTACGCGATCGAGGGGCGGGGTACCGGCGGCGGCCGACGAAATCAGGGTCACCGAGCCGTCCAGGTCCGCCACCCAGTCATTCCTGGGCAGCACAAAGTACGGCTCGGCGACCACGGCGACGTTGATCAACCACTGCGCCATGCTCTGGAGCAAAAGATCCTGGGCAGCGGCGCAGTGGTTGATGTTCGCCTGGAGGAAGCGCAATGGAGACATTATTCTGAATCCATTGCGGCCTCCTCCAGGGCCCCCTGCGAGGGCGCAGCCACGGCGGCGGCGGCGGCGGCAGCGGGAGCGGCGGCGGCGGCGGTGGCAGTGGCAGCGGTGACGGCGGCGGCAGAGGGCCTACCTCTGCGCCTGGCTTCGGTGGGTGGAGCGCAGGACTTTCCCCCAGCCCGGTGATCGGCCGGCTTGCCAGCCGCCTCACATGCGAAGCAGTGAGGCGGGGCGGAGCACGAGCCGGCCTTGTGACCGGGCTGACCGCAGCGGAAGCACCTATCGCTGCGGTCCACCTCCGAGGTGCAGACGCATGCCGCGTGGTTACCCACTTGGCAGCGGTAACACCTCAGGGGTCGGGGTTCCAGGATCTTAACCTGCGCCGACACCCATCCCACCAGGAGCCTTCGGCCCTCCTGTATCTTTTTGGCCGCCGTTACGGGGCAGCTAACCGTTACGGTTTGCAGCCCCGCAAATCCAGGACGCAGAGCGCCCGCCCTCACCTCCTCGGGAGAGCACCCCCCAGTCCTGGCAACGGCGGCCACCACTTCTTCCGCCGTCACTGAGTCGTCCAGACCCAGAATGCGCATGTCTGCGCGCTTGGTGGGTCTGGAGACGCGGGCCTCCTCCGCATTTAAGGACGCTCTGAGCCGTTCGGCCAGAGCGTCAGCGGTGGGGCCACTGGCCGCGCCAGGGAGCTCCAACATGCGGGCCCCCGTTGCAGTGACCCGCAGACGGAGGCCGCCGGTGATTCCGAGCTCCCCAAGGTTTACCGCCTCGCGCGCCTTCGCGAGCACGTCGCGGTACGACACGCCCTTCTTGACCGCGTCCGGCTGCAGCGTTATCACCACAGCCGCGGTCTTTGAGGCGCGCAATCGCGCCGCGACGTCGCGCTCCTTTCGCTGTCGCCGCCTCTCCCTCCGCTTCTTGGATCGGGCCGCCTTGGCAGCCTTTCTCCTCTCCCCGGCCACTTGCCAATCGGCGCCGGCCGGAGGAGCCTCTGGAGGAGGCTGCTTCTGCTGGGGCGGCCGGCGATCTGCCTGGGCCCTCCTTTTTGCCGCCAGTGTTGGCCTCGCTGGCGTCGAGGTCGAGGTCGGAGTCGTAGTCGGCCGCGCCGACCCCGAAGGGCCCGGCCTAGCCTGGCTGGGCGCGGCTGGAGCCGTCCTCGCCCCCGCAGGGGCCGTCCGCACCGGGGCCGTCTGCGCAGGGGCGATCCGCGCCGGGGCCGCCCTCGCCTGAGGCGGCCTCGTCGTCGGGGGGGAGTTCGACGCGGCCGCGGCCGCGTACGAAGACGCCAGCGGGGGCCTCAGCACGCGGCTCTCCAGCACGGAGAACCGCCGCTCAAAGGCGGCCAGCTCCTGCCGCACCAGGGTGAGGACTGGGTTCTCCCCCGGCGCTGGCGCTGGCCGGCCTTTCTCCTTGGGGCTCCCCGGTGGTGCCCCCCGACGCCCGGCCGCCTGCATTCCGGCCAATTCGGCCCTCAGGGCGGCGTTCTCCTTTTGGAGAGCCCCCATGGCGGCGGTCAGGCGGGTGATCTCCGTCCGCAGATCGGACAAATCGTCCCTTGCGGACGGAGTTTCGCCATAAAGTCGCGCCGCCGCCACGATGGAGGTCATGGCCTCCGCGATCGCGTCCTCGCGCGTCTTCTTCCTTCTTTTCATGGCGACCACGCGCATCGCGGACGCCACGACCTCCTTGAGCTTGGCCTCATTCGAGGCCAGACTTGTGTTGGGCTCTCCAAGTGAGGGCCCCCTCCCCGAAGTCTTGCCTCGGCCCTTACCCCGCACGCTCGTGGGGATCTTAGGGGCCGAGACAAGCTCTTCCTCGGACGACGATTTGGCGCCCTTGGACCGTCGGCGCTTCAGGAACTCGGACCTACGGTCCGAGTCCCTCCGGTCCCTTTCCGCGCTCCCAGAGGCTGAGCTCCGGGAGCTGGAGACGTCCGATGCAGAGTCGGACTCCGACTCTGGCACCATCGTTGTCTCCTCGATCGGAGCGGCACACTGTGCCCGCTCGTTATTCGGTGCCGGTGAGGAGGACGTGCTGGACAAGTCCAGCGACTCCTCCCCACAGGCACGTGAGCCACCTTGGCTCGCTGCGGCGACTGCCGGTGTATCGGGGTTTTTTTTCAAAAAATTATCCATATTTGTTCCCACGAGTAAAAAGGTATCCAACCATCCAACCAAAAAACAGGGTTCGCACTAACGGCTGATTTTACCCACAGCTACCCGTCAACCAAGCTGTCAACCTCCCTCGCGGTGCGCCGCCGCTTGGAGGTTCGGGGTAATTTTTTATAGAGGTTTTCTTCCTCGCGGCCCGGGCGGTTAAGCCAAGGCCCTCGACCCCCGTCGAAAGTCATAGACGTGATCATGACAATCTTCGGGGCTACGAGAATAGCGGTGGCAAGAGGAGGCGGGAGTGCAAGACCTCCTCTTGCCTGCCCGGTGGCAGGGTTAGTGCACGCCGGGCCCGCTCTTACTCCAACCACTGTGTCCTCTGATACACAGAGGAACACGTGGTGGAGCGGTGTATCCCTCTTGGTTGGTTTCTCCCTCTGAGCGCAGATGCCCAGAGATCATTGAAACCGCAAGCCCCACCACGACGGCAACGTGGAGATACGACGATGGGGACGTTCCATATCTTGAATTTTTTTCTCAATAAAATTATAAGTAAACCTTAGCGAGCCGTGTTACGCGCCCCTGCCTCTGCAAGTGTGTGTATCAAGAAGTGTGCACCACGCACACAGGCGCACTCACCGCCAGTCGCCGCAACTTTTCGAATAAAGGTCATAGCACATTATACCAGCACCGCAACTGCACAGCTGCAGCACGGCGTCACTTTGAATTTGGGCTACGGCTAGCCGTTGGCGTGTTAACTGCGCGTTGTACAGGAGGTGTAAGCACGCAGTTCGCGCACCGTCTGCGAGGTGCAGCTTGCTGTCACCGTGAACATATTGTTATAAGGCATTCGTTTCGCTAGCAACTCGAAGTCGGCCGCCGCGCCGTAAGCACGCCGTCTGCTCGCTTGCAGCGCACGGGCTGCGAGGCGAGTTGTATGTTAGCGGTAAGCGCGCTGACTTCCCGCCGTTGGCCTTTTCATATTGACATTATGAAATATATTATATGACACATGATCTAAGGCTCTTATTTGAATGACAGGCTAACTGCTGGGTTGTAGCCGTGCCGTTGCCGCGCCGGTATAGTGTGCCATGACCTTTACTCAATTTTGCGATAACGCTCTTAAGTAGCTTTAAACATTGACTACTGTTGAAAATAACAAGGCGTGAACTTTAAGCAGGATTATTTCGAAAAGTAGATCGATAACGTATATATTTTATGACTTTTATTGGTGGGGGGGTTATATCTACGTACGATTAAATAAAAAACAACATAATTTAAAGCACAAAAATAAATATTTAAAGGCGTACAACTACCGCGAAAAATTTGCTGACGGGGTAAAAATTTTCACGGAGAGTAAATAATTTATTACAATTACAATACGCTGGAATCCGCAAACATAGCAAATAATTTCTTTGTTAATGTTGGAAAGAGTCTAGCGGAAAAAAATCTAGGGCAATCCGAAAACATAACGAGCACACCTTTAACATGTAATACTGCTTTATCATCCTTCGTGCTGCTAGATACTGACGAGACTGAATTAGAAAATATAATCATGAGCTTGAAAGAAGATTGTGCCGCTGGCTGGGACAACGTTCCGATTAAAATTATTAAAAAATTCAAGGACATTTTGGTTCCTCCACTTACTTATATTTTCCGCATCTGTTTATCTTCAGGTCATTTTCCAGAGTGTCTCAAAAAAGCTGTAATTATCCCTGTCTATAAATCAGGCAGTAAAGATCAAGTATCGAATTATAGGCCTATTTCTTTGCTGCCTTCTACGTCAAAAATATTAGAGAAAATAATTAATAAAAGATTGCTGAAATATTTGGAAGAAAAATCAATTCTGTCTAAACGGCAGTTCGGATTTAGGCCTAAAGTTTCAACTGCAGATGCGGTACATCAACTGACTGACTATCTTGCACATCAACTTGACAGGGGTAATCACACAGTAGGAATTTTCCTGGACCTCGCTAAAGCTTTTGATACAGTTTCCATTCCTATTCTGCTGCGCAAGCTTGAGACCATAGGCATCAGAGGCACCCAGTTGAAACTATTTCAAAGTTATTTAGAAAATCGTTCCCAGTGCGTAAAGATTGGCAATGTTCTCAGCGCTGTTCAAAAAAACACATTTTATGGTGTTCCCCAAGGAAGTATTTTAGGGCCCACTCTGTTTTTGATTTACATAAATGACCTTTGTAATCTAAAGCTAGAACATGGCACTATTATTACTTACGCTGATGACACTGCTCTACTTTTTTCGGCTGACTCCGAAAAAGAGGTCTACCGGCTTGCGCAACACGGATTCAATATTGTCAATAAATGGCTTCAAAATAATCTGCTAACACTAAATGCGGAGAAGACAAATGTTATTAAGTTTTCGATGCGTAAGCAAACATCAAATATACCCTCAGTGTTACACGCACATTTTTGCACCATCCCTTTAGATAGTCAGTGTAAGTGTCCCAATATTAATAAAACTGATCGAACAAAATATTTAGGCATAATAATAGATGAAACCCTTTCCTTCAAACACCATTTGGAAGTTATAAATAATAGAATTCGTAAGCTCATATTTGTATTCAAAAAGCTACGATTTATCTCAGATTCCAAAATAATTAGGCAAGTATATTTTGCTCTTTGTCAGTCAATCTTGACTTATTGTATTACTTCATGGGGTGGGTCAAGTAAAACCTTGTTATTGACCATTGAAAGAGCTCAAAGGGCTATTCTCAAGGTGGCTACTTGTCGGCCTTTCCTGTTCCCTACTAACCTCCTGTATAAATCTTGTGAAGTACTAACAGTTCGACAGTTATTTATAATGAGCACTGTACTAAAACAACACGCAGCTCTTCCTTATTGCACTGAATTGACTAATAAAAGACGGAAAGATATAGTTTGCCCCCAAATAAGTACAAAACATGCTTTTACAGCCAAATTTTATATGTTCCTTGGACCACTGCTCTATAACAGACTTAATGAAAATGGCAACATCTACTCCTTAAATTACAGTAACTGCAAAAAATTCCTTAGGGAAACTTTACAAACAATGTCCTATGAAGATACAGAGAAGTTATTACTTGTGCCAAAATAAAGATTACTTGTAATATTGTTAGTGTGTGTTTTTATAATCTAAGTTAAGATAGTATTAAAATTATATTTTTACACCTTTGATAAACATTAGATTAGTATGATTTTTAATTATGTGATTATTTTTAATTAAATTAATGTTACCTTTAATCGCCTGAAACACAGGATTACCTAGTTCAGGCACAAATTTATTTGTGAATTTAATGTACTTAGATAAGAAAACTGTATAACCTTGTACCATATGTTTTTGAATAAATTTATTATTATTATTCCGTTTATTCATTTTTCTTACATACTATTACATTTTTAAATATTTCTTTAAAAAACACAAAACAATAAAAAAACATTTAAAAATATAAAAATAGTAGTCCGCCGGTGTGGGAGCAGGGTCCAAGCTACCGGTGGTTAGGGTTCCAGAGACAGAAACCTCCTCACAATACGAGCCGTATCAAGAAGTACTGCCTTCTGAATCTGGCCCTTGATCCAACCCCCTAAGGAGAGCCTCGAAAGGTGTTCGTCGAGGCTCTTTGCCATCAGGCCATTGGCAGTCACGACGATCGGCACAATGATAGCCGAGCTCACATTCCACATGTCGACAACCTCGCGTGCCAGATCGAGATACTTGATTTGTTTATCTTTCTCTGCCTTCACGAGGTTCTCGTCATGCGGGATGGTAACATCGATTATCATTGCGCGGCGCGCTGATCTGTCTATCACTACTATGTCAGGCTTATTGGCGACAATAGTCCTGTCAGTAATGATAGGCAGATCCCAGTACAACGTGACATGGTCTTTCTCGAGAACTGGGTCGGGCACATACCTGTAATACGGTACTTCAGATTCCACAAGTTTGTATTTCAACGCAAGTTGCTGGTGGATGATTCTGGCTACGAGGTTATGCCTGTGCAAGTACTCGCCGTTAGCAAGACGAGAACAACCAGAGATAATATGTCGGATGGATTCACCTGGACGATGGCATGCCCGACACACGTCAATCATCCCATCCTTTATAATATGTCTGCGGTAGTTGTTCGTCAAGATAACTTCGTCCATAATCGCACAGACAAAACCTTCAGTTTCCCCGAAGAGGTCACCGAACCGTAGCCAGGACACGGACGCTAGAAAATCTACATCGGGCCCATGAAGGGCCCGGTAGAAGCGTCCGTGTAGCTCCTTGCCTTGCCATACCTCCTTGCGGTCTTCGGCACCGAGTACCACAGGCTTGTGCCAGTTCTCTTTAGCCATGGACAGCGGGGTGAGTCCCTTGTCCACTGTGACCACATCTCGGTGCATACCCACTTCCATTTTCAGAAAATATTCTCTGAGACTGCACACCTCGCGGTTGTGGAGGGTCTTAGCATTTAAAAAGCCTCGACCCCCGCACTTCCGCGGGATGTACAGCCTCATCACCGATGAACGTGGGTGATGCATCCGGTTTGCGGTCAACAGAGTACGGACCCGCCTATCCAAGGCGTCGAGTTCAGTTTGAGTCCATTTGAGTATGCCGAAAGAGTACATTAACACTGGCATGACCCAACCGTTGAAGGCGCGCACCTTGTTTCCGCCTGAAAGAAGGCTGTTTAAAACCTTATTCAGGCGCCCAAAGAAGCGCTCCTTCAACGATTGTTTCACGTCCGGTATATCAATGCCTAACGCCTCCGACATACCCAAATACTTGTAGGTTTCGGATGAGGAGAGTGATCTAAGTTGTATGGAATCTGAAAGCTGAATTCCTTCAGATTCCATAATCTCCCCTCGCTTTACATGCATGACTGCACATTTGTCCACACCAAATTCCATCCTGATGGCGCTACTAAAAGTTTCAGTTACCTTTAGTAGCTCCATTAGTTGCAATTTGTTGGGGGCAAAGAGTTTCAGATCATCCATGTAAAGAAGGTGAGATATGACCTGACCGCCTCTCCTCAGCCGATAGCCCAGACCTGAGTCCTCCAGCATTGTGCTTAGAGGGTTCAGGGCTAAGCAGAACCAAAGTGGACTCAAACTGTCGCCCTGGAATATTCCCCGCTTGATCCATACAGGTTCATCGATCGCCTGGATCTGTCGACACCCTGGATAGCGAAGGACTGTTCTCCATTGCCCCATACATGACTCAAGGAAGGCGCGTATAGTTGTATCTATCTTGTACAACTCCAGCACCCTCATGAGCCATGTATGTGGCACCGAGTCGTAGGCCTTCTTATAATCTATCCAGCATGTGGACAGATCCCTGCGAGACCGACGAACCTGTTGGCTAATGGCCATGTCAATGAGGAGTAGCTCCTTAGTACCACGGGACCCATTCCTACATCCATTTTGAGAGGCAGACATAATGGAGTTACTTTCAATATGTGTGTTAATTTTCACTCTCAAAATGGATGTAAGAAGTTTATAGACCGTTGACAAACAAGTGATCGGTCTATAGTTCTTGGGTTCCGTGGTACTACCTGATTTGTGGAGCAGGTGGGTAATACCAGTTGTTAGAAACTGGGGTAGCGACCCAGACTCTAAGGATGACTGGAATTGAGATGCCAGGCAAGTATGTGAACTAGTTAGCCACTTAAGCCAAAAATTATGCAGTCCGTCCGGTCCCGGTGATTTCCAATTCGGTAACGGACGGACTGCTTTGGCTATATCTAATGGCGTTATGACAACTTTTTCCATTTCTGGAATAGTTTCACATACTCGCTCGACATCACGCATCCAGTCAGCCTCAGCATGACTGACAGGTACCGACCAGATGTTGCGCCAGAATGTACTCGTAGCGTTATCATCCGGGCGGCACAAGTCAGCCATATTTTGTTCAGGCCGCTCCCAAGCTCTGTATACCCACCTCTCATCGCGCTGGAACATGCGATTCTGCGAGTATCGATCAACCCGCCGCTTGTACCGCCGAATACGGCTTGCCCATGCACAAACTTTTTGCTTCAGGAAGTCGATGCGCTCTGTGACACGGGCCACGTATTCTTGAGGACTTATTCCAGTCCCCGAGAATGCCCGTCTCACAAAGCGCATCACACGTGGTCGTGTATTTCCCTCCCTGAAGCAATATAGTTTGCCAATGAGTACCCTGGCCCCGTCGATACGTCGCTCGATTATTATTATTATTATTATAATTATACCTTTTCACAAATATTCAAAATATTGGTATCATCTGAAAGCTAAGTTTATATTGTAACTACTGTGTAAAAATTATGTTGATAAGTTTATCTAGTACAGAAAAAAAATGTAATTAATTGAAGTAATACCCACAAATAAACTGCGTTTATACATTTCTCGTTTGTTTTTTTTCAGTAAAGTTAGAGTAGTTACATCATACGTAACTATTTTCTACAATTATATTCCTTTCCAATTATTTATCACACTTGTTATTCAATAGTCATAGAAAAAAAATATAAGCTAAGAAATATCACAATCCGGGAAAATTGTTTACTTTTTTCGCCATTTTTCTTTGTTTACGTTCGCAAAAATTCTAATTGGAATGTAGATTCCAATTAGAATGTTTATGTTTTGGTTTAAATCGATTGTTTAGTAAACATTTAATGCGATAGCAATTAGTTTTTACTCAGAACTAGTCTCACAATTTAGTAAATTACGATAGCATTCTGACCAAGGTCAAATCTTGTTCCAAGCGTTACGAAAAGATCGCATAAAAAGGATTAAACTCACCCTCAGGTTAAAATTCACTTGCACACACATTAAATATAATATTATTTCACTATTAAACCAATAATAACACCCAAACACTTAAAAAAAACTTGCGTAAACACTTATCGCGATCGGTCGACAAAAATAAACTGAAGAGTTTCTCACAGACTATATAGAGTGCAACATTCCGTAGCAAATTATTGTTGGATTTTTATCATGTGACGTTAAATGGCTTCCTCGTTCTATTCCCTACACTTTGTGAAAGTTTGAACGAGATCGGTATACTATAAGTAGGTTTTTTGACGTATTATAGTCATGGCGGCGCGGCGTATGGCCGAATGCGCCGACTCATTGAGTCGACTTACAGACGGGGCATATTTTGACGTCGACTCAATGAGTCGGTGTTGCACGTTTTAAAATGCACTTTTTTGTTTCTTGACGATTAACGAAATAAATTATTGTAGTGTACAGCAATCGACCCAAAACGAATACGTATTGCCCAGAAGTGGGAAATAGTTGAGGGTAAGTGGGAAAAAAAATGATTTTAATTTCTTTGTTCAGAATATTGAAAATTACCCAAGATTATACGAGATTTTTACTGTTATAGGGTAAACGAATGAATATTATCGAATTATATCCGTTATTCCCGGGTTTCGGCACCAAAAAATGTACCAACTGGTGCTGGTACATTGGAGGGCAAGCTCAGTTTTCTGTAGGTACGTAGGTCGGTATTTTGTTTGAATGATGATTTCGTAACTGTGCTTGCTCGCGGGGAGATCGTTAGACCTTCCAAGTATAAAGTGCGTCACTCACCTGCTAGTCTCCTGTGGATCTTCGAGGGAATCTTGTCCTGTGGCACGTGGCTGGTGGAGCACAACGACCGGCCGGTCTGGATTAAGTCACAAGATGCACCAAAGTCTGTCCTGCACTAGGTATATGAGCCTTCAGGGATCACAACAAACTCGGATAGAAGCGGTTTAGCGACGACTAGCCCTCATTCCAGGGATTTTCACCAGGAGCGCGCACTTAGGCAAAATCAGTTTCTGCCATCTTGGTTCAAGTGTTACGATTCTCATTCGTTCGCAAGCACAGTGCGCGCACAGATAAAAAATGTATGGTCACGGAACACACATAATATTAGGGCCTTAGACTGGCCTGCTCAATCGCCACATCTAAATCCCATTGAGCATGAGTGGGATATGCTGCAAAGAAGAGCTCTGAAGGAAGTTCCTGAAATTCTGGCTACAGAAGATCAACTTTTTGCGCACCTCAGAAGGACATTTTTTTTTAGCGTGGTAAAATCATCAAATGAGTCCTCCAACCCCGGTCAGGGCGGGAGGGACTGTCAGACTTCTAATGACTAAAATCCACGGTGTCCTTCGATAACCTGTTATGTTCCGGGGTTACGGTAAGGGAATAATCCCGCGACCACGGCAGGCTTTGGCCCTCTGAGAGGCCAAAGCCTGCCGGCTCTTTGAGGCGCGCGTGGGACACGACGCGCCGTCGACCCGGGCATGGTCCTTGGTCGGGTAGCGAGTTGCCCTTTACTCGCTGCCCGCATGCCCGCGCCTACGGTGGCCGGAGATCGTCTCGCGACGTCCGTCGCCGTGGGCGTCCAACAGAGGACTCTGTCCTCTCTCGCTCGCGTCGCGCCTCCTCCTTCGCGAGCATTATTGCTTCGCAGAAGGAGGCGACCGCTTCCCACTCCGTCTCGCCCCGCAGCATGGCCGCAACCAATGCCGGGCGCGAGAGGTCTCCACCTATCAAAGCCATGAGGACACGTCGGTGCACTGCCCAAGCTGGGCAGTCCTGCACCGTATGCTCCACAGTGTCCTCCGGGCGATCTTCGCAGTGATGACACCCAGACGTTTCCTCCTTCCGCATTAGACACAGGTACCTCCCGAAGCACCCGTGCCCTGTGAGGACCTGCGTCAGGCGGAAGGTAAGGACGCCATGACTTCTCTCCAGCCACTCCTCAAAGAGGGGTCTTACCGCCGCAATAGCGGCGTGCCCGGCCGTCGGTCGCGACAGTCGTTCCTTCAATACTGCCCTGATATCGCGCCGGAGCTCTTCCCGCCGCGCCTCGACTTCTCGAGGCAGCGGGGAAACCTCAGAAGGACATGGGACAATATTCCGCAGCAAGACATTGATTGATTTTTTGATTTATCAAGGTCTTTATTTAATAACATAGGTTAATACAATCCTGTTTACAAATGATCTTATTAAATTCTATTTGTATACAAATCATGGTTCATTTTGTTACGTAGGCTTTTTATCGCCTTTACAAACATTTGTGCATATTATGGTTTTAATTGTTATTACATTGATAAGTTTTTGACGGTTTGAATCGTTACGGATTGCTAATATGTGCAAGTTTTAGTATGGACCCACATAATAATAATAAATAAGTAACTGGCAACACTGAAGTAAACATCAGATACAAACAATTTTTTTTTCATTTTTTCTGCATTTCCTACTATATCACGTATAAAATCAAATAAAATTCAAGGATCTAAACAACAAAAACATATGTAAAAAACAGTAATTGTGAATAACTGCCTGAAAAACTGTAAATAAAAGAATGAAGAAAAAAACCAAATTATGACACCAAATGACAAATGTCACAACGATTTACGATGAATGATAAATGGAAAATATGCAACAATATTTGTAAAGGATGTTAACCAGAGCCAGAGCAAGACTTAACACACGCCCACCACCTCCGGAGTCGTCGCTCAGCTCCGCCTCGCCGCCGCCGGACCCCGGATCACCTGCGTCACCGGCGGCGGCAGTTGCGTCGAGCTCGAGCGACGAATATTTCTCCCCGCCGACGTCGCCAACACCTGTACGTCGGCAGGGGAGAGGCCGGCCACCGAAGAGCCTGGGACTTAGGGGCCAACCGGCCCCGAGCCGGGTCCCCGCTGCCGGTGGTTGTGTGCAGCGCATGCGATGGACTCAGTCCATTAATGAGAATGTCATGCGCGCATACTACGGGTCTACAGAGGGGGGAACTAACCTCACTGCGTACCGTGTTAGGATGCTGTCTCTGTTCCAGGTACTTGAACCAACCCTAAACATCTCGGCCCAACGACTGTCGGATCAGGTGCGGGTCATCCAACGTAATCATATGTTGGACGACACCGCACTTGATAGGCTGCGCTCAGAGGTACTAAGCAACCGTACCATCTTATCTCCACCACCACCAACGGCGCCGGCGCCCGTGTCTGTACACAGAGTCCCGCCGCGCTCTGTTATTTCTGTTGTGGAGGAGGATGATGCGGTTGCCACAGTAAGTAGCCAGTGCAACGAACGAGTGAGGAGCGCACTGGAGGATGCGCTTTGTGAGTACCGCTCAACCCCCATTACGCTTAGGCCCCGATTACCGCGGTTACCCATGCACAAAAAAAATAGGGCGCTGGTGAGTGCCTTGAACTCGCTGCTTAAGAATCATTTCGAGAGCAGCGAGGATCTTGCCGATACACATTCGATCCTGTTTTGCGGGGCTGTTGCAGCATGTCGATTAGCTAATGTCAAGTTTCCGGACAGTGACGGAGCTAATCGACCAAAACCAGCTGTACCAGCCTGGCAGTGCAGGATTGAGCGTCGTATCGGCGAGGCCAGGGTACTCATCGGCAAACTATATTGCTTCAGGGAGGGAAATACACGACCACGTGTGATGCGCTTTGTGAGACGGGCATTCTCGGGGACTGATATCGGTCCTCAAGATTACATGTCCCGTGTCACAGAGCGCATCGACTTCCTGAAGCAAAAAGTTTGTGCATGGGCAAGCCGTATTCGGCGGTACAAGCGGCGGGTTGATCGATACTCACAGAATCGCATGTTCCAGCGCGATGAGAGGTGGGTATACAGAGCTTGGGAGCGGCCTGAACAAAACATGGCTGACTTGTGCCGCCCGGATGATAACGCTACGAGCACATTCTGGCGCAACATCTGGTCGGTACCTGTCAGTCATGCTGAGGCTGACTGGATGCGTGATGTCGAGCAAGTATGTGAAACTATTCCAGAAATGGAAAAAGTTATTATAACGCCATTAGATATAGCCAAAGCAGTCCGTCCGTTACCGAATTGGAAATCACCGGGACCGGACGGACTGCATAACTTTTGGCTTAAATGGCTAACTAGTTCACATACTTGCCTGGCATCTCAATTCCAGTCATCCTTAGAGTCTGGGTCGCTACCCCAGTTTCTAACAACTGGTGTTACCCACCTGCTCCATAAATCGGGTAGTACCACGGAACCCAAGAACTATAGACCGATCACTTGTTTGTCAACGGTCTATAAACTTCTTACATCCATTTTGAGAGTGAAAATTAACACACATATTGAAAGTAACTCCATTATGTCTGCCTCTCAAAATGGATGTAGGAACGGGTCCCGTGGTACTAAGGAGCTACTCCTCATTGACATGGCCATTAGCCAACAGGTTCGTCGATCTCGCAGGGATTTGTCCACATGCTGGATAGATTATAAGAAGGCCTACGACTCGGTGCCACATACATGGCTCATGAGGGTGCTGGAGTTGTACAAGATAGATGCAACTCTACGCGCCTTCCTTGAGTCATGTATGGGGCAATGGAGAACGGTCCTTTGCTATCCAGGGTGTCGACAGATCCAGGCGATCGATGAACCTGTATGGATCAAGCGGGGAATATTCCAGGGCGACAGTTTGAGTCCACTTTGGTTCTGCTTAGCCCTGAATCCTCTAAGCACATTGCTGGAGGATTCAGGTCTGGGCTATCGGTTGAGGAGAGGTGGTCAGGTCATATCTCACCTTCTTTACATGGATGATCTGAAACTCTTTGCCCCCAACAAATTGCAACTGATGGAGCTACTAAAGGTAACTGAAACTTTTAGTAGCGCCATCAGGATGGAATTTGGTGTGGACAAATGTGCAGTCATGCATGTAAAGCGAGGGGAGATTATGGAATCTGAAGGGATTCAGCTTTCAGATTCCATACAACTTAGATCACTCTCCTCATCCGAAACCTACAAGTATTTGGGTATGTCGGAGGCGTTAGGCATTGATATACCGGACGTGAAACAATCGTTGAAGGAGCGCTTCTTTGGGCGCCTGAATAAGGTTTTAAACAGCCTTCTTTCAGGCGGAAACAAGGTGCGCGCCTTCAACGGTTGGGCCATGCCGGTGTTAATGTACTCTTTCGGCATACTCAAATGGACTCAAACTGAACTCGACGCCTTAGATAGGCGGGTCCGTACTCTGTTGACCGCAAACCGGATGCATCACCCACGTTCATCGGTAATGAGGCTGTACATCCCGCGGAAGTGCGGGGGTCGAGGCTTTTTAAATGCTAAGACCCTCCACAATCGCGAGGTGTGCAGTCTCAGAGAATATTTTTTGAAAATGGAAGTGGGTATGCATCGGGATGTGGTCACAGTGGACAAGGGACTCACCCCGCTATCCATGGCTAAAGAGAACTGGCACAAACCTATGATACTTAGTACCGAGGACCGCAGGGAAGTATGGCAAAGCAAGGAGCTACACGGACGCTTCTGCCGGGCTCTTCATGGGCCCGATGTAGATTTTCTAGCGTCCGTGTCCTGGCTACGGTTCGGTGACCTCTTCGGGGAAACTGAAGGTTTTGTCTGTGCGATTATGGACGAAGTTATCTTGACGAACAACTACCGGAGACATATTATAAAGGATGGGACGATTGACGTGTGTCGGGCATGCCATCGTCCAGGTGAATCCATCCGACATATTATCTCTGGTTGTTCTCGTCTTGCTAACGGCGAGTACTTGCACAGGCACAACCTAGTAGCCAGGATCATCCACCAGCAACTTGCGTTGAAATACAAACTTGTGGAATCTGAGGTACCGTATTACAGGTATGTGCCCGACCCAGTTCTCGAGAAAGACCATGTCACGTTGTACTGGGATCTGCCTATCATTACTGACAGGACTATTGTCGCCAATAAGCCTGACATAGTAGTGATAGACAGATCAGCGCGCCGCGCAATGATAATCGATGTTACCATCCCGCATGACGAGAACCTCGTGAAGGCAGAGAAAGATAAACAAATCAAATATCTCGATCTAGCGCGCGAGGTTGTCGACATGTGGAATGTGAGCTCGGCTATCATTGTGCCGATTGTCGTGACTGCCAATGGCCTGATGGCTAAGAGCCTCGACGAACACCTTTCGAGGCTCTCCTTAGGGGGTTGGATCAAGGGCCAGATTCAGAAGGCAGTACTTCTTGATACGGCCCGTATTGTGAGGAGGTTCCTGTCTCTGGAGCCCTAACCACCGGTAGCTTGGACCCCGCTCCCACACCGGTGGAACACTATTTTTTATATTTTTAAATGTTTTTAATTTTTTTATTTTATTTAATAATATTTAAAAATGTAAAACAATTATGTACAAAAAATGAATAAACGACATAATAAATAATAATATTCCACAACTATCACACAACGCCATCTAGTCCCAAGCTAAGCAGAGCTTGTGTTATGGGTACTAGACAACTGATAAACATACTTATATATTTCTAAATACATCTTAATATATATAAATCTCGTGTCACAATGTTTGTCCTCAATGGACTCCTAAACCACTTAACCGATTATAATGAAATTCGCACACCATGTGCAGTTCGATCCAACTTGAGAGATAGGTTTTTTTTTTTTTTTTTGCATTGGGTGAAGCCGCTGGCAACAGCTAGTACATATTATAGATAAATTACACCCAGACACAGAACAAATGATCGTGCTCATCACACAAACATTTGTCCTGGGTGGGAATCGAACCCACAACCTCCGGCATAGCAGTCAGGGTCACTAACCACTAAACCAACAGATATAATATTTACAATGATCGTGTTACAAAATGTACATTTTAATATAATACGAAATTATTATAAAATATAAGGTGAGTAGCAGGTAGATGTGCTAAAAAGTCGCGAGGGAACGGCCGGTGAATCGGCGTCGGCTGGCAAGCGAGCTATCGTCATGTTATGTCACGGAGGAAATAGTGATGTGGGAGTCGATATCGATTGTACGTTCGTGCATAGGGCAAATTGCGTAATCTAGTTTTGCCAATTGCTGATACTAATGTATTACTATGTTTTGGGTTTTTATGTAAATAGAATTTACGTGAAATTTTCATAATAAAATCTTTTAGAAATGGATACTTGATTTGTTTGTGGAGTGTTTTAAGTTTCGTACGAAATGGTGTGTTATATGATAATTTTAAAGCTTTATTTTGAATTATTTGAAGTTTGTTATACTTGGTGTCGGCCACACTGGACCACACAGGCGCTGCGTAAGTTAAGCAAGGTCTTACCAATGTAGAATAGATTAGTAGTTTAGTAGAAGGACTAAGAGAGGACTTGCGATTTAGAATAGGTTTAAGTGAATTAAGAGCTTTTGCACCTTTCCTCACAGTCAATTCGATATTTTTATTCCAGTTAAGTTTTTTACCCAGTATTAACCCTAAGTATTTTACTGACTCGCGCCAGGTTATTTGGAAATCGCCTGTCTTAACGAGTCGTTTTGGAAATGCTCGTTTGCCGGAGAAGAGTATGCCTTCGGTTTTGTCTGAGTTCACTTTCAGTTTCCAGGTCTTAAAATATTGGCTGAGTAAATCCAAAGAAAACTGCAGCCGTCCAGCAATAATGTCAACATCTTTGTCGGTCGTGAATGTGGCAGTGTCGTCAGCATAGATGGCTAGGTGTGTATGAGCTTGTTTAGGTATATCATTTAGGAAGAGATTAAAAAGATGAGGTCCAACTAGTGAACCTTGAGGGACACCAGCTGGGATAATTTTGGGATCAGAATGTTCTTTACCCACATAAACAGAGAAAGATCGATCACTTACGTAATTCTGGATGAGTTTTACTAAACAAATAGGTACTTGCTGTTGTATTAATTTGTGGAGTAAACCGGCGTGCCAAACAGAATCGAAAGCTTTTTCAATATCTAATAAAATCATGCCCGTGGAGAGACCGCGGTTTAAGCCATGAGCAACATGTTCAGCCACTCTAGCCAGTTGTTGTGTGGTAGAAAATGCGCTTCGAAATCCAAATTGTTCAGGTTTCATAATATGCGCTGTTGATTTTGAGAGACGAGCTAGGATAACGGATTCCAGAAGCTTCCCTATGCTTGGTAAGAGACTAATCGGGCGATAGCTGGATGGAATGGAGTGATCTTTTCCAGGTTTCTTAATGGCTATGATTTTAGCGTGCTTAAAGGGTTTCGGAAAATATGCAATACGTAGGCAGCCATTGAATATTTTTGTCAAGTACACAATTGCTTTTTGAGGGAGGTTTTTCAATTAAATTTATTAATTTTATTTGGAATGTAATTGACTAGTGATTTTATATGTGTATAAGTACTGTTCTTATTTATTTGAATTATTGTAACTCACCATAAAAATGTGTAGGTACCCATTGCTAGGTAACGAGAGGGTACGAGCTGGGCTGTATGTGGTGAGCTCGTTTGGGCCTGCGTCTGTCGCCGGGAACCATAATGATTGCACTTTCACAACTACGAGTATAGTCTTTCCATTTTTCCAGAGTGTTAGATATAACTGTGTTTTAATTAGCCGATAAGAATTTGTTAATAACCTCTTTTCTCTTTTCTTAAAAGCGGGGTACTAACTTAGAGTCCAACCTACGCAGCGAATTTTTGTTTGAACTGTTCACCTGTCTGGCGCCACAGCGCGAGTGGCGCTCCCATTGGTCGGTTGCCGCGCCATTGGTGGCGTCATTCGTGAGAAACTTAATAAGCGCACATGTTTTGTGATAATAATTATGGAACTTTTTATTAAAAGTAATATACTATTATTTAATTATTTAATACACTATATACGTATCCCTACACTCACTTCTTATTATTTATTTTGTTTTACTATATTATTATTTTTTATAATTTATTTCTTTGCCTACCCTCGTCCGTGTGTCACTGCGTGGTGCCAACTGAAAACCAGCGCTGGGTGTCTTTCGCCCAGCAAATGCTGAGTTGGTAACCCTTTTGGTGCGGACATGCTCATCAAAATTCTTATTGTATTTTTAATTTTATTATATCATTATTATTATAATTTTTGTGTGTGTGTCCTAATCAAATAAATACTTTTCTATTCTATTCTATTCTATTCAATAGACCATTCCCTAGGCCGTCAAAACCAGGTGCTTTGTTGCACTTTAGCATGCCTAGAAGTTTTCGGATTTGCTTTGGCCTAACTAGGGTTGGGTAGTCATTGGTCTGGTAAGAGTCCAGCAGCCTAATTGACTCATTAACTGCTTCTTCAGTACCAGTATCGGAGACCCAATTTTTGGTCAAATTCATATTCTCTAGAAAAGCATTGGCAGTGCCTCACATTGATCAAGTTCTGAAGAAGTGGAAGTATTATTGGGCAGTAATAAAGGAGGCATTGAAACAGTCTGATGATTAATTGATTTAACTATTCTCCACAAGTCGGAAGCAGGATTGGTTATTTTGGACAGTTTCTTGTTCCACGCATTATCATTTAGGGTTTGTATCTTGGTTTTAACACATTTCTGCATCTGGTTGACCAAGAAGAACAGCTGACGACGTTGGTCCGGATTGGATTCTTCTAGAGCCAATCTACGATAACGATTTTTGATCTTTATTTGTGATCTAATCCGTCGTGGGAGTTTATAATCACGATTACTGGATATTTTTGGTACGGCTTTATCCCTTGCTACAGCGATGGATTTGGTTAAATGTTCAACAGCATCGTCAATAGCTACTGGGGAGTTAAAAGAATCTTGATTTAAAGTTATGGACTCATTTATATGATGTCTATAGCATTTCCTGTCGGCCTTTGTGTAGTTAAAAATTATACGCTCGTGTCTGTTGACTTTGCCATCGACAGTAAAGAGGACAGGTAGATGGTTGGAAGAAAGGCCGGAGATAACTTGAGGCTGCGAGAGGTGGTAAACAGAGTTAGCTAGAATGATGTCTGGAGTAGATGGTACATGTGTGCTGTGGTAGTGGACCAAGGTTGAGCTGGTAGGTGCGTGAATATCATAGTCATTGTTCAGCATGTGATCGAAAAGAACTTCTCCATGGATGTTGGATTGGGAGCAGTACCAATAGGGGTGTTTAGTGTTAAGATCACCCATAATTAATGTTTTTGGGAGAACACCAATAATTGCATCTAAATCTGACGTTAGTAATGATAGGTTGGGAGATTGGTAAGCTGAGATAAGAGCGATTTTGGTATTTGATAGGGCTAGTTGTATTCCTATACATTCCAGATTTTGTGTTGGAAGTGGGTTTAATGGGATGTGTGCTATGTCTGACTTTATTACGATTGCCACTCCCTGGCCGTGGCCATTGGATTTCTTATCACGACGATAACAAGTAAAACCAGGAGTTTGTAATTTGATGTGGGGGGATATTCTGGTCTCTGATAATGCCACAATATCAATAGATAGCTCACTTACCAGATCCAACAGTTCCGAAAGTTTGTTGCGAATGCCGTCAGAATTCCAGTAAAGTATACGCAGGTTAAGCTTATTACACATACTGACCAAGGTTGGTTAAAATTAAAATAACTTTATCCATCATGCTATTGCACCCTATAAATTCGTTTTTGATGGATTTGATTGTCATAAGTATGGCTAGAATGTCCGCTGTTGCCTGATCTTGAATACCTTGACAAGTTTCTTTTTGTGTATTAGCTGCAACAGAGTTCCAGGGTCGCTCATCCACTAGGTTGGTCTTCGGCTGCTTCATAGTCTTAACTTTAAGTTGTTCCTGACGTTCCCGTAAAGTCTTCAAATATTTTTCGCGCTCTTTGCACTGCCGAAAATTTGCTGGGTGATTTCCACCACAGTTGCAGCATTGAGCAGGTTGGTCCCGGGTTTTTTTCGGGCAGTCTTCGGTAAGGTGGGATTCTGGACATTTCACACAGCGTGGCGCTAAGTTACAGTTCGTAGATGAATGGCCAAAACCTTGGCATCTGTAGCACTGAGTTCCGTAAATGTTGTTGCTTTTGTATTTCCGGATTTGCACTACAGTATTAGACAGGAGCCTGATCTTGCAAAATTTCGAGAAATCGGCACCAGGCGGCAACTGGACTAGAAATGGGGGGCAATAAGATGTCTTCCCAGCAGGAACTTTCATTTTACGAATAGTGACCTTCTCGAATCCAAGCGAGGCAATTTCAGCTGGAAGTATGTCCTCAACATAGCCAGGAAGACCGAAAATTACTGCTTTGTACATTTTCTCATCCTTGCGTGAGTAAGTGTGGAAGGCGACATCTAGGGTACGCAGGCCTTCTTTGATGGCTTGATGGCTTTCAGATGTATGACAGATGACAGCCACCCGATTATTGCGTCTGTACTGGAGGTGAAAATGTTTCGAGTAGGACATGATTGTAGTTCTGATGTACTCGTGCGTCCAGGTGGATTGTATTTCCAAGACAATGGGTGGGAGGCGGCTGGTCCTCTTGGTAACAGCGTCATGAAGTCTGGTGGAGTCAGCTGCAGAAGCTTGGTTGCCAGGCAGTGAGCTGAAACTATTCGATGTTTTGACAGGTTCCGGAAGATGTTGTTCAGCTGGACGCGCAGCTCTTCTGGGAATTTTCCACTCGTTGGGGTTAATGGGTCCTTCGAGAGGGCGTTTTCCAACAGAGTTGGAGCGTGTCAGAAAACGATCCATATCGACAACTTTTTATCGACCGTGTTCCCATCACTAGTTGCGATGCCGAGTAACTAGGAGGGGGTTATAGTAGACGTACAAGGCGTGCGGCTAATACGAGCGCGCACGCCGAACTGTTCTCGAGGAAGCGGGGAAACCTCAGAAGGACATGGGACAATATTCCGCAGCAAGACATTGACAACCTTGTTCTGAGCATGCCGAATCGTTGCCGATGTGTTATGAACATCATGGGCGCTTTTTCAGACTACTAACTTCAAGTTTATAAACACAAATTAAATGATTTTTCATTTTTTTTCAGTTTTTACTCACAAATTAAAATTTCATTCATATACGGTTTCCGTCTATGCTTCATTTTTTACCCATAAAATCATGAAATTTTAATCTATACCTAAAACCATTATTAAAATATGGTAGAATATTGAATAACGTATCTTTTAAATATACATATATAACGGAGAATCGTTATCAGAGGGGTTGTGATATCGGAAATAACACTCACAAAATCATCGTTAACACTTTTAATTACTTGCTAACACACACTGAATACAAGATATCACTCGATTAAAAACTTAGGAACGCGGGAAGTTTAGCATAGAGGAGCAACCAAGACGTCTACCCAGCTTTTTTTTTTTTTTTTAGCGTGGTAAAATCATCAAATGAGTCCTCCAACCCCGGGCAGGGCGGGAGGGACTGTCAGACTTCTACTGACTAAAATCCACGGTGTCCTTCATAGCCTGTTAAGTTCCGGGGTTACGGTTAGGGAATAATCCCGCCCGACCCCGGCAGGCTTTGGCCCTCTGAGAGGGGGGCCCCGTCATTATGCTGACGCTCTTTGAGGCGCGCGTGGGACACAACGCGCCGTCGACCCGGGCATGGTCCTTGGTCGGGCAGCGAGTTGCCCTTTACTCGCTGCCCGCATGCCCGCGCCTACGGTGGCCGGAGATCATCAAGCGACGTCCGTCGCCGTGGGCGCCTACCACTGCGGCTGGGGCGGAGGGAGGACGCTGTCCTCTCTCGCTCGCGGCCTGCCTCCTCCTTGTATTGTATTGTATTGTATTGTATAACGGGCTGGTATCCGCAACTCCACGTCATATGCGCGTATTTTGCGTGCGGGTGGGAAAGAAATCATTCGATCCACCCCAGCTCGCCGAGGAAAGCCAGCAACGCCTTCGTGTTGCCGACAATCTCGCGGAGAGTACCTGGGTTACCGAAGTACTTTGCCCTGTATGAAGCTATCTCAGGGCAGTGTAGGAGCACATGCGCTGCTGTTTCGTCCTCCGCCATACAGGCTCTGCACAGGGGGCTGTCGGTGATACCTAGGACAAAGAGGTGTTTATTAAAGGAGCCGTGTCCCGTCAGGGCGGCTGTAACTGTTCGTAGCTGCTGTTTGGTTAACTTCAGCACGACTTTGGTGAAGCGGCTATTGATGGCGGGTAACGCCTCCTTGGCTTGTCTGCACTCACCCTGATCCTGCCACAGGCAACGGTGTAAATTACCTGTACGTTCCCTGACCAGTGTACGTATGTAACCGAAGGGGAGTGGCACTATGGGCTCGGGTCCCACCACCGCCAAGCTAGACCCCCTTCGAGCGAGTTCATCCGCTGCGTCGTTGCCTCGGGAGTCGCTGTGTCCTTTGATCCACTGAATGGTTATGTTATTGTGTTCACCTACCTCGTTTAGGCATTGGTGGCACTCGTATATTAGTCCAGAGTTGACCGTGTGGCTTTCAAGCGCCAGCAACACGGCCATGCTGTCTGAAAGTATGCGAATTGAGTGGTCCTTTACCTCTCTGGCTGCGATCGCTGCCGCCGCCAGGATAATGCCCATGCATTCTGCTTGGAACACTGTGTTGTGGACCCCCAGTGGTTTGGTTATGCGGATGTTGAGGTCTTCTGAGAAGACTCCAGCACCAGTACCGCTACCTGTTTTAGATCCATCTGTGAAGATCCGTAGCTCCGCCGGGGTCAGCCCCTCGCAGCGGTGGTCCTCATGGAGTTGGATTTTGTATTTCTTGTCGAAGATAAACTGTTTGGGTACCCGGTCTTTAATGGCCTTTGCCATGGGGAAATCCTCATAAAGTTCTTTTAGTACCGAGGTGTGTTGTGACTCCCTCTTACCCCAGAGTTGTATTGTTTCGAGACGGACCGCCGCCAATGTCGCTTCTTGCTGTATAAACAGGTGAAGCGGAGGGAGGCCCAGCATGGCTTCCAGAGCTGCCGTAGGTGTAGTCCTCATACAGCCTGTTGTCGCCATGCATGCCAGTCTTTGTATACGTTGTAATTTGTTAGAGGCGGTGACTAACCTGGTGCGAGGCCACCAGACCACGGCTCCGTAGGTGATCATGGGTCTAATGACTGTACAGTAGATCCATAGTATGATTTTGGGGGATAGGCCCCATCTCTTACCTATCATTCTCCTGCATTGCCAGAAGGTAATGCAGGCCCTGTTTAGCTTGTTTTCGAGATGGCTACTCCAGTTTAGCTTACTGTCCAGGATGACCCCCAGATATTTGACCTCGTTGGCTAACTGGAGCTCTGTTTCAAAAAGTTTCGGTAGGCGAAATGGTCCAAGTGATCGTTTTTGAGTGAACATGACCAATTCTGTTTTAGTGGGATTCACTGAAAGGTCGAAGTCCCTGCACCAGCGCTCTACGATCCTTAGCGCTTGTTGCGTTAGGTTGCAGATAGTCCCAGTTACCTTCCCCGAGATGAGGATGGCGAGGTCATCTGCGTACCCAATTGTGTAGAAGTGGCAGCTGTTGAGCCTGGTGATGAGGTCATTGATCACCAGGTTCCAAAGGAGTGGAGAGAGTACCCCCCCTTGTGGGCATCCTCTGGCTATCATGGCTATCAGCCGTTCTTCTTCAAGGCGAACCACTCGTTTGCTTAACATATTAGTAATCCAGTCCACCAGTACCTGTTCAACTCCGTGTCTGCAGAGGGCGGCGCTGATGCTGGAGAAGTTTGTTTTATCGAAGGCTCCTTCGATATCTATAAAAGTGCCCAGGCATATGGCTTTTTGATGAATCGCTTCCTCAATCCGGCCGACCACCATGTGGAGAGCGGACTCAGTCGACTTACCTGAGCTGTATGCGTGTTGGTTTGCATGAAGTGGTATTGTTTTTAAAGCCCCATCCCTCAGCTCCCTCTCACATATTTTCTCCATAGTTTTCAGTAGAAAGGAGGTTAAGCTGATTGGCCGGTGGGATTTGGCGTTGGTGTAGTCACTCTTACCTGGCTTGGGTATGAATATAACTTTCACTTCCCTCCATCCTTTAGGAATATATCTGAAGGCCAGACAAGCTCTCATAATAGGTAAAAGCCTTTGTGCGACGGCAGTTCCTCCCCACTGCAGCAGTGCTGGAAAGATACCGTCCGGGCCGGCTGCCTTAAAAGGATGGAAGCACTGGATCGCCCACTGGATTTTCTCCAGCGTTATGACCTTGTGAGTATAGCGCCAATCATTGTCTGATGGTGTTTGGTTGACATCGTCCCAGTTTATTACCTGTGTGAAGGCGCATCCCGGGAAGTGAGTTTCTATAAGGACGCGCCTCGCTTCTTCTGGTGATGTAGTGAGTGTGTTGTCAGGTTTGCGGAGGGTGACGGTACCAGGAGTGTCCTGCTGCGCCAGTATCTTCCTTACCCTGTTTGCTTGTTGACAAGATTCAATGCTGCCGCAGAATTTTCGCCATCCCTTGGAGCGTCTGAATCTGATGCATTTTTTGTAGCTGTGTTTGGCTGCATAGTACGCATCCCAATCTTCATCAGCACAAGTGTTCATTGCTCTATTGAGCGCTTTCCTTACCTTGCCGCGTTTGCGGTCCAACTCTGGCCCCCACCATGGTTGTTTACCTGGTGTTTTTGGCGGAATGGTTTCTGGGCATGCGGCTTGGTAGCTGTTTAGGATTGATGATGTGAGGTCGTTGATGTGTTCCTCAATCTGTATTGGCCCCTCATACATTCTCAAATCGCTGCAGGGTGCTATAGTTGGTGCCAGTTAACATGGCAATAGCGGACATTGACCCCTACCTAATAAGTCCTTGTATAATGGACATAAGCTCAGAATTAGCATTTTTATAAAATACCGAGTAAATAAGTAAGTATATTGTAAGGATATAAGTACTTTATTATTCATAAAATATCAAAATGTTAAAAATATTTCACCTATACCTAAGATTTTATATTATTTTTATATTTAAGACTCCCAAGTAAACACTATCATTTCACAAGAAAATGCTAATTTTTATCTTATGTCATCATACGAGGACTTATTAGGTAAAGGTCAATGACCGCTATTGCCATCTTAACTGGCACCGACTATAGTTTGGTTGTAAGGTGGCGTATATAGGCAACGCGGTCGGTTTTCCGCGGATTGCGTCTTGGTAGCACTGGCGATGCACAGGTTTGGATATCAAAAAGGATCCACCTGTGATCTGAGCAGGAGGCCTCTTTGGAGACCTGCCAGCCCGTGACGAGGGCCGCTGCACCCTCTGTGGCTAGAGTAAGATCTATGATCGTCCGGCTGCGTCTGGTGACGAAGGTTGGTTCAGAGCCGGTGTTTAGTAGGGTAAGGTTAGTGGAGAATAGATAATCAACTAAGGTCTTACCCCTTTCGTTTGGCGTGTCCATGCCCCATAGAGGGTGGTGTGCGTTGGTATCGGCCCCGATGACCACCTCAAGCCCGGCGTTCTCGCAGTAGCTCACAAGGCGGGCGAGGTCGTGTGGGGGCGGTTCCTCAGCCTCAGGCATGTAAGCCGAGGCCAAGACAAGTGGCACCTCTATGCCGTCACGCTGTATGTATATCTTTATTGCTGATATGTCTCTGCAACAGAAGTCAATTAGTGACTGTGTTTTGATGTTGCTAGTTACGTAGATGCACGATCTGGGTTGATCGTGTTCTGTAGTAACTAGAAGCTTACCTCCAAGATTTGTTAGTCCTTGGATGCGGCCAGCTCTGATCCACGGCTCTTGGATCAGGACGATGGCCGAGTGTTGGGTCTCCAACCACTTCCGCAGCTGAGCCGTCGCGGTCTGACTGTGGTGGAGGTTTGCCTGTAGGACCTTACAGGCCGACGAAGGGGACGCCATCACTGGTCGAGCCCTCTTCATCCTCCTCCAGTCGCAACCCAGCGAACAGGTCGCCCTCGTCGAAACCACCCTCCCCCGGACGCGAAACCGGTGACAACAGAATGCTGTCATCCGGCTCCCCATCCGAAGAGAGGATGGTCTCCACGGTCTGCCTCCTCCTTTACGAGCATTTCTGCCTCGCAGAAGGAGCTGACCGCTTCCCACTCCGTCTCGCCCCGCAGCATGGCCGCAACCAATGCCGGGCGCGAGAGGTCTCCGCCTATCGCAGCCGTGAGGACACGTCGGTGCTCCGCCCAAGCTGGGCAGTCTTGCACCGTATGCTCCACCGTGTCCTCCGGGCGATCTTCGCAGTGGTGGCACCCAGGCGTCTCCTCCTTTCGCATCAGACACAGGTACCTCCCGAAACTTCCGTGTCCGGTGAGGACCTGCGTCAAGCGGTAGGTCAGGACGCCATGATTTCTCTCCAGCCACTCCTCAAAGAGGGGTCTTACCGCCGCAATTGCGGCGTGCCCGACGTCTACCCAGCTTGCCGGACCGATTCAAAGTGTCCACTTCACTCAACTCTCACCACCCACGTGGCCTACCTCCCCCCACAGGCTTGCCATTGCTCCCCACGCTAACCATCCCCAAATTACCACTAATTTGACGTTCCAAAGCGTAGTCTGTCAATTCTAACTTCATAGTTACTCCAATGAGAGATAGATGGCGTTGTTCTAAACTAACAATACCTAATCAATAGAGATTCTAAATTCCGTTTCTGTTTTGATTCCACATCAACGATAATAGATGGCGTTATTCTAAATTAACAATAATCAATAAAGATTACAAATTGTGTTTCCGTTTTGATTCCGCAGTATGATAATAGATGGCGTTATTCTAAATTTATTATTGTGCTTCTGTGTTGATTCTGCGACATATACATGTCATATAAATAATTAACACATTGATAATAATTCGCTTTTTTAAAAATATCCCTAGACCGTGTTGATGTGTGTACGTCTAAGCCAAAGTAGTACTTCCTGAAGATCACGAAATAAACTGACAGCACTGATACAATGAGTGTTAGTTGCCAGAACCTCGTAAGTGCAATTCAAGGTGTACTCACCAAATAAAAATATGTGAGCATAGTTGATGTTCTTATCAACGAACCGCCACCATAGAATTGGGGATGCTGGTTTTAATTCCAATTGACTTTTAGCTGAAACAAAAAAACCGGAATAAATTAATAATAACAGAACATTGACCAACACAGACTGGCCTGTTGGTCTAGTGGTTAGTGACCCTTACTGCTATGCCGGAGGTCGTGGGTTCAATTTCCACCCAGGACAAATGTTTGTACGATGAGCTCTATCATTTGTTATGTGTCTGGGTGTAATTTATCTATAATATTTATGTATTTAGAAATATATAATATATGTATGTTTATCAGTTTTCTAGTACCCATAACACAAGCTCTGCTTAGCTTGGGACTAGATGGAGTTGTGTATAGTATGTGCCATTTAACACGGCAATAGCGGTCATTGCTCCGACTTTCATCCCGATATCTCAATATTAGCGATACTTTTTCTTCACCCGTATAAATCTGTCACAAACAGTCGCAAAACTGACATCGCTTGAGTCTCATAATACCTAAAAAATGACCACAAAAACAACACAATGCACAACCCAAAATAATAGAAAATCTAGCAAACGTACCCTACGAAATATTTTTTTTAAATATTGTATTTTCGTTTTTACAAAAGTTTATCACACTGAGACAATTTAACAAAAGTAAATTTATATTATTATGCATTATATAATTTTGCAGTAACCTATAATACAATACTGAGTAAATATAAAGTTAGTGCATATTGTATGGATATAAGTGTATTAATATTCTTTTGATATCAGGATAGTAAAAACACCTTATTTTTCCTAAAATAAATTACAAAAACTATTTCATCACAGAAAATGCTAATTTTGATCTTATGTCGTTTTTGTTTTACCCTGACGCGATGACGTCATCGCGTCAGGGGTGCAGCACCCCCGGCAGCAGCCGCCATTTTGATTTGACATTCCGTGTGGAAGTTCGCTTGCGTTCAGTCTGTGCAAAGACATTAAACTAAATACGAGCAATAGACGGGACATCACGAAGAAAGTTGTGATCCAAAACTTTTTACCACTAGGTAAAAATCGCTCAGTCTAGTAGTCGCGTTGCTATGCAACGCTACATAGTGCCACTGACGCACGGCATCAATAATTTTGTATGAAAATTTTCCCAATACCCGCTCTATAGGTTCTTTTAAATGTCTTTAGGTCTGTGGTATAATTTATTTGCTTTTATTGTTATCGTTGTTAAGTTTGTTACAGTTTTGTTTTTGTGTTCTGTGTTGTTATTGTTACTTCATTTGTTGCTTGTAAAGAAGCATGGAACCAGAAGCTGGAACATCTACTGGTGAAACCAGTAAACGCCGTCGTCGTCCAAACATATTCCAACCTCAAGAAGGTTCGGAATCGATACCGCTCACATCGCCGCCAGCAAAAAGACAGAAGACGATTCTCACCAGCGGAGAACGTCTTAATGATTATTAATATTTTTAAATATGTCCAAAACACAAAGCCCGAGGATAAATATTTAACTAACCATGATCTTGTCAAACGTACGTCAGAAATATGTGGGGTGAGTGAGAGATCGATATAATTATCGGGTATTACGTGAATACAGAAATACTCATAAAATAACGCAACCTGAAGGTAAAAGGAGTCGACCAAACGTTCTCCAAAACGTTGATGATTTTGATAAATCGGCAATTACTAAAACTTTTGGAAAAAAAAAATGTTTTTAACAAACATTGTTTAGAAACATGGGCTGAGTTACTCCACGAGAGGTTTTGCGCTATTAGGCCCGACGCTGCGTTAAACGGGGCCACGGACGGGGCCACGCGCGGGACCACGGACGTGGACCCGTCCGTGGCCCCGTCCGTGGCCCCGTCCGTGGCTCCGTCCGTGGTCCCGCGCGTGGCCCCGTCCGTGGCCCCGTCCGTGGCCCCGCACGTGGCTCCGCGCGTGGCTCCACGCGTGGCCCCGCACATGGCTCCGCGCGGGTCCCCGCACGGGTCCCCGCGACGGAGCACTTTTGTATAGAACCGCGCGTGCATCCGCGTAACGCAGCGTCGGGCCTTAAAGTTACACGTTGTATATACATAATTATATACATTTGATTCTTTTGATGCCTGTGCATTCCACATTTTTTTATGATGATTCTTTCACAGTCCAGGCTGTCGTTTGTGGAATGCATTGCTTGTATCAGTAAGACAAGCCAAGTCACTGGTTTCTTTTAAAAGCTTAGTCTTAAATCATTTCCTTTTTCTCTAATAATACATATTTATATTTGTGTACTTTATTTTATTATTAATGTTTGTGTGTATTGTAATTTATATTATCGGTTATCTATAATTTGATGTGCATCACTGTCTACCCTCATTTTTTTTTTAAGGTTCTTCAAGTCCATCATAAATTGTCTGGAAGATATCGCTATTAGCGATAAGACCGCCGTTGTACCCTTAGTATTAATAAAAACTTTTACCGACTTCAAAAACAAATACAAAAAAGTGTAAATTAACTTTTCTTTCGGAAGTCGGTGGCTTTTGATTTTTATGTCATTGACTATTGCCACCGACTTCCGAAAGAAAAGTTATAAATTCCACTTTTTTGTATTTGTTTTTGAAGTCGGTACTTTTTTTAAAAAAGTATTTATTTTACCCTTTTTAGTTCAGACATTCAACAAAAATCTTCGTATAATCGGCAACTTAAGAAATTTATATCCAAGCGAGCAACAAAAACGGATCTATGCGGGCAACGTCACAAGACATCCATTATTATTATATATTAAAACCTTTCCTAGACTGTAATAAACATTTTTCCGTAAACCGCATGTAAATCGGTTCAGACAAACGCGAGATAATCGTGAACAAACATACAATCGACTTTGAAAATCTACTATGATCCGCGCGCGGACGAAAATACATATGACGGAAAAAGGGCCGGTGCCTATCACTCCGTCACACACTGTGGAACATTTTTTACGTCCCGCGTAAATTTATAAGCACACAATTTGATTTCTAGAAATAAAAAATAATAATTTTTAATTAGAGCAACACAAGATTCACAACCCCTATATGTCAAGCAGGCTGGTACCACGATACTGTAGCGATAGAAGCAACTGTCGAATATTAGTAGTTTTAGGTAACAATAAGTGTCATTATCGCTTAGTGATGAAAAACTTGGTAGGAGGGAGTGAATGACCTCTATTGCCATGTTAAATGGTACATACTATAGCAGTTGTGGAATATTAGGTATTATTATGTCCTTTATTCATTTTATCACCTTACTATAGGTCAGGGACTGAAACCGGTATGATCAATACGGGTATTTTTTCGGTAACAACCTTTTTTTCTTTTACAGGTAACTTTAAAGATTACCTTTATTATTAAAAGTGAATACGTAACCAGTATTAATACCGGTTACTGAAATAAAAATTACCCCTATCTTGCACACTTCACACGTGCCGTCGGCAATAGTCACAGGGCGCGCATCGCATGTGTGTGTGACAAGGAGTCGTTATCTTTAGTTAACCGGTATTAAAACGGTAACCTCAATAGAGGTTTTCTTCGGTCTGGTTACCCAGATAGCGGTTACCTAAGTCTGAAAAATAACCAAAATTCTTCAATACCGGTACCGTAATTTATAAAGGTTTTCGGTCCCTGCTATAGGTATACATTTTAAAATATTTTTACAAAAACAAAAAAAAAAAACATTAAAAAATACAAAAATTAGTGGCTCACCGGTATCGGGAACAGGGTCCAAGCTACCGGCAGTCAGGGCCCTAGAGTAAGGAACCTCCTAACAATGCGCGCCGTGTCCAGAAGAACTGCTCTCTGAATCTGGCCCTTGATCCAGCTGCCTAACGAGAGCCTCTTTAGATGTTGGTCGAGGCTCTTGGCAATTAAGCCATGGACCAACACGACTATCGGCACAATAACTGCTGAATCCACATCCAACATATCGACAACCTCGCGAGCCAAATCAATAATAAATAATAAATAAATAAAATTGTTTATTTCTCACCACTCAATTTCACATTGTAGGTAATTATTGTAAGAGTATTAAACACGATAACAAAAAATAGTTCTTACAGTGCAGGTCTTAATATTAGTGGTGGCTGTGATAGGAGTCATTAAGTTTCGACCCTATCTCCTGAACTAGGCGAAAACCTGTATCTCAGGAGATAGTGTTCAGCCATTTAATTGTTTAATATAGATGTTATTATCGGTGCCACTGCTAGTTGGATTATGTAATGTATCCTTTTTGTTTTTTTTTTTTTTTCAAATGTGTGAGCGTTGGATGGTGTTCATGTTTAATTATGAGTGAAACTATTATAGGTGTGTGGCGTGTAGGAGTAGATGAAGTTTGTTGGGTGAAGTGTGTGTGAGTGTGAGTGAAAGGTGTGGTGTCTGAAAGTTGTGTAGTGGAGGTGAAAGTTTATGATGAGTGCGTAATATTTGTGTTTGTTTAATATTTAATGAAGGTCATGAGATGTTCGGTTTCCAAGTAGTCTAGTTGTAATAACCAGCTCTTAACTTTAGTTTTTACTTCGTGTGAGCTCAGTTTGACTATGTTGGTTTCTTTGTTTATTTTATTGTACAGAGATGAACTTAAGACATAGTGTTGTCTTTTTGCGAAATGTGAGCTGTGGGGTACACTTGGGCAGGCCGGAGCAGTTCTACGTCCGCCAGCATCGGGAGCGAGAGCGGTTCGGTGCCTTCTAAGAATAGACTGAAGTACAAAGAGTTTTCGAACAGTAAGCACGTTGCAATCAATATATAACTGTCTAGTTGGATATAGGAATGGCTTTTTTATTATTACCTTAAGGACCGCTCTTTGGGCTCTCTCCAGAGAAAGAAACATAGTTTTTGCAGCCCCACCCCACACAGGAATACAGTAACAGATAACTGACTGTCCCAATGCAGCATAAATTTTATGAGAAGCTCTTGTGGCACTGTATCTCTGAGAGTTTTGAAGAGGTAAATCAAACTTCTCAACCTAGCGATGACTTTATTCAGCTGTTTGTCCCATCGTAGCTGATCATCAATCTGTACTCCTAAGTATCTAGCAACACTGGCTGGGTTAACAGCCTTACATTGACAGGTCATAGACTTATCTCTACAAGTATGCGCGATTATACTAAACTCGGCAGATGGTTTGTTGTTTTTTCTTATCGCGAAGGCTACGTAGTTCGTTTTTGTAAGGTTTAGAGTCAGTAGATTAGAATTAAGCCATTTCATTACGTCTCTAAGGCTGTCTTCGGCCTTTGCTTTAACAAAGTCCCAGTTAGGGCCATGTACTACAATAGCGGTGTCATCTGCATACGTATACATTGTTGCATTCGATAGTGTCATTTTGCAGAGGTCATTTATGTATACTTTAAATAATGTAGGGCCTAAGACACTTCCTTGCGGCACACCGAAGGTGACAGGTTGTTCGTCACTGATGTAGGAACCAATTTTGACTTGTTGCGTCCTATTCGTTAAATAGTCCTTGAAAATCATTAGAGGTATCCCCCTGATACCAATGTGTTGTAACTTAGTCAGTAGGATGGGAACAGAGACTGTGTCAAATGCCTTCGCCATATCCAAGAAAATACCAAGACATTTGTTTTTTTTATCCAGTTGCCTTGCAACCAACTGTGTTAGGTCGAGTACAGCATCTTCGGAGGAAATTCCTCGTCGAAAACCGTACTGGTTATTCGCAATAATGTTGTACTTATCCAAAAAGTTGTTTAGTCTTGAATTTAAGATTTTTTCTAGTATTTTGGACAGCGCTGTTAGTACTGATATTGGCCTGTAATTATTAACACAGTCTCTGTCCCCTCCCTTGTGAATAGGATGGACAAGGGCTTTTTTAAACGCCTGGGGAAATACACCTGTTCTTAAAGACTGATTGCAAAGGTGTGTTATGGGGGCTATTAATGACTTTCGACATTGTTTTATAAGTCTGGTTGATATATGGTCCCATCCCGTTGCACATTTACTGCGCAACTGTAGTATTATGGATTCTACTTCGATATGATCCGTTTCAAGAAGAAGCAATGAGTGGGCGGGAGAAGACGAGTCATTGTTGTTTATATGTAGTAGATCTGGTTGTCTACTCTGATTTTCGGTTATAATTTTGTTTGCTAGATTGCTACCAACATTTGTGAAAAAGGAGCAGACTTGATTAACAGATAAACTAGCGTTACTACGGTTATTCAATAGTTCAGCAGGTGACGATTTTATTTTTCTAGTGTTAGTAATCTCTCTAATAGCTTTCCAGAGGGCTTTGGGGTTATGACCGGCTCTCTCAATCTCCTTTTTCTCATAGTCTTTTTTTAGTTTACGTAGCAGACGGTTGCAAAAATTGCGGTATCGAGAATAGGTCAGTTTAAGGATTAGATTTTCTGGAGTCCTAGATGACTCCTTATGAAGTCTATTTCTGTGTGTGATACAGCGTAGAAGTCCAGGAGTCATCCAGGGTTTTATATTTCTTTTTCTTCTAGATATTTTGACCGATTGGGTATGTTTAGTTATTATCGACTTTAAGACTGAAATAAACTTGTTTGTGGCTTCGTTTGCGTCGTCCGTCTGTAATACCTCGAAGAAGTTCATCTCTTCTATCTCTCTTCTGATCGCTTGGTAATCTATTCGACTCATAACATTGTTTGGTTTATAATGATTGCCTACATTTTGTATAGAGAGCATGACTGGCGCGTGATCTGTGATATAGGTTTCTAGCACTAAGGAGGTGGCTGGTAGTGTAGACTTAAGTAGTATGTGGTCCAGGCAATGGGGATTGTCTTAATTTTTTAAACATTCGATTTTATTTCATTTTCTGCAAATATAGAGCATTTTGAGAAACTAATTTGAATATTTTAATGATTGGCTCAATAGCTTTTTTATTTTTAATATTTTAATTTTTGAGGTAGGTGACGTCACGATTGGCCTTAAAGTTGTGCCGTTTCCTTACTAGAGCAAAATTAAAAAACTGTCAACACAACGTCAACTGTCTAAACGTCACTTACATCCCGCTAGGTTATTGTTTACAAAACAAAATTACTCCTAGATGAACATACAAAGGAATATATACTATGGCTTCTGAAATACTAACATCAAAGTGATCTTCGCAACAGTACATTGTATAAACCTTGCAACATTCCACGCCGTCATCACGACACCACTTTTCTCGCAAATCTTCTTTAGTACGAACAAAATGTTGTTTCGATTATTATTAGTATTATTGTTGCAAGTTGGGACAAAGCACTTCCTGTATTCTATTTTACTTGTAGTTTATGTTATATTGCCGATGCTGATTTAACAGATTTAACCGAGATTATGAAGCAATTTGTAGTTACAATAAAAACTTGTTTGTTTACATCTTTGACATTTCCAAATTGACACTTGTCAGTGGCCGTCTGACATCCCTGATTTTCTCATCAGGGATGTCAGACGGCCACTGTGATGTACCAATATGAAATATTGGTACCAATTTACCGATTCCAAATTTTACTATTATTTATTTTTTTGAAATTTTATTTATTTTTTATTTTTTTGAAATTTTACCGATGTACCAATATGAAATATTGGTACATCGGTAAAATGTGTCGAAAATCAAATTCGAATGAAAAATCTTTTTTTTTCTTTTGCTGTTAATAGAGGGCAAAAAAAAGAGATTTTTTAGTAAGCAATACTCGATTGTAACTAAAGAAATAGATAACAGAGTACAGCTAGCGTGGAAGAGATATTGGTCACACAAGGTTGTCAAAAATCCTCGGGTTCCTCCCAAATCTAAGAAAATATTTGATTTCTTCATTTTACGTATATTCACGTATGGATGTCAAACTTGGAGCATTACTAAACAAAATATGCGAAATCTAGAGCCCTGTCAACATAGCATGGAGCGTAGCATGCTCAACGACAAGTTAAAAGACAAAATCAAACTAGAGACATTACTAAACCAAACTAAAATCAACGAAATCACATATTGCTTAAGGAAATTGAAATGGAGATGGGCAGGTCATAATGTTGAGGAGTACTAATAATAAATAGGCTAAGGACGTAACCAAATGGTGTCCAAGATATAACAAAAGAAAGAAAGGAAGGCAACGCCTAAGATGGGAAGACGCCTTTTGAAAGATGGCTGGTGCTACTTGGAGGAGGATGACCCATAAACGGAAGGAGTGGCAAGCTACAGGGGAGGCCTTTGCGAAATCGAAAGACAATCTGTCTAATAATACATATATAGATATATAAAAGAGAGGGAAAAAAATGTAAACTTAATTTTAATATTTTTGTTTTGTAAGATTGTTAAATAAAGGCTATAATAATAATAATAATACTCGATTGCACCCTAAAATTTGTCGTTTATTCTGTATTGTTGGTCAACGTCCAATCTTAGTTTTTTTTTCTCGAGTAATAATCTTGGGGTATCGTATTACCCAGTTACTGGGTTGTGGAGGTCCGACAGGCAGTCGCTCCATGTAAAATACTGATATCCAGCTGAATCTGGTTTGACTGGAAGCCGACCCCAATACAGTTGGGAAAAGGCTAGGCAGATGATGAGTAATAATCTTGGTACATGGTACGTGACTCTGCAAACTGGTATGTATACCAAGACTGATGGTACTTATGCTTGACAACCCTGGAAAATACTTGTCACTTATTTTTTAGGGTTCCGCAGCCAATGGCAGAAAACGGAACCCTTATAGATTCGAGATGTTTGTCTGTTCGTCCGTATGTCACAGCCACTTTTTGTCGAAATTATAAGAGATAGCTCTTATAATTTCGACAAAAAGTTGAAACTTTGTAAGTAGATGTATATGTGAACCGCGTTAGGACTTTCACACAAAAATAAAACAAAAACCAATTTTGGGGGTACCTCCCATACTTAGAACTGAAACTCAAAATATATTTTTTTCGCCTTACCCATTCGTGTGGGATATCTATGAATAGGTCTTGAAAAATTATATTGAGGTAGTACTATTATTCTGTGATTGAGGTTACAAACATAATTATTTTTTTCTAAACTGAACAGTTTGCCCGAGAGACACTTCCTAAGTGGTAAAATGTGCCCCCTCCCCCCCTCTGTAACTTCTAAACTAAGAGAATGATAAAACAAAAAAAAAATATTTGATGTGCATTACCATGCAAACTTCAATTGAAAATTGTTTTGAACGAGATCGAGTTATTAGTTTTTTTTTTAATAAATCGTAAACTGCAATTGACCTTGCAAAGTTACAACCAACTACAAGAACTTTACTTGCTGCTACGGAACCCTTTATGGGCGAGTCCGATTCGCACTTGGCCGGTTTTATATTTTTTAAATTTTCTGTTTTCTGAGGCAAAGATACAAAACTGTGTACAGCCAAAGGTTTGAAGAAGGTGTTAAACATTTGAAGGGCAAGGAAGGTCAAACGTATTTTATTAAAAATATCAATGAAATATGAATATTTTTCATTTTTAATTAGTACATAATGATCAGTAACGCTATTCCTCGAAATGGTTTTTCAATTACAGCATATTAAAAAAAATGAACAATGCCCATTGTTAAGTCTGGTGGGAGAAGTGTGGGTTGGAATTAGTCCATGTGACGCATTTAATATGAGGTACTCATTACATCGTTCATCTGAAGTGTTTGGTTTTATATCAATGTTAATGTCTCCCATAAGTGCAATACTGTTATATTCAGAGAGCGTATCATAGACACTGTTTAGACTATTTAAGAAGTTATCAAAGTTTTGTCTATTCTTATAAGAGGGCGATCGATAAACGGCCACAAGTGCTAATCTATCATCAACACAGCAGACAAGGCAGTTAGCGTCTTTGAACTCGGGTTCTAATACCTTGCATTTTAAGTTATTAGCAGTATAGATTACTATACCATCATTTTGGTTTTTAGTACGTGTGTTGCGGTGTGATACGTATCCATCCAGGATGGGTATGTTGTGGACCTTGCTTAACCAGCACTCCGTTAAAATTATAATTTCACATTTGATTTTTAATGTAGATAATAATATTATTAGTTCGTCAAAATGTTTGTTTAAACTTCTTATATTTAGATGCAATATTTGTATTGCCTTGTCATGAGTGGGTAGATATATGCTGCACTGTTCTGGAGAACAACTAAATGTCTTAGCCCTTGTTATTTTTTCTAATTCTTCGCTTATTTCGATTATATCAGCCATTTATATGTTTTATTGTACAGAGTAGTATACCCTTTAATTTTTGAGTTTTATAACCTTCATTGTATAATTGATGATATGTGTGTGATTGGAATGTGTGTTGATATTTGTGTGTGAGACAAGAAAATAAGTAATTGTTTTGTAAGTTTTCATGATGTATGTTTTGGTATGAGTAGAGTATGAGTTGAGACGAAAAATTGATAAACTTAACTAAAAATAGCATGCAAAGAAAGAAATTATGGAGCAGTAAACATAACAAACCATAAGTATAAGCAAATACATTATAACTTATCATAGTACTCGTAATTATAAATAGTAGTCATGCAACATTTTTTTGTAGATCAGTTAGACACTTTTCAGATTGGATAATAATCTGATTTTCACCTTGCTCTTTACGCAAATATATATTACCGTTCGTAGACCAACAAAATTTGAAACCATTTTTTTTCGCGAATTCCCTAGTGAGATAAAATAACTTTTTTGAACTTGCCGGTAGGTAGTCAGCAACATACACAGGCTGTCTCTGCCCGGGAATGCCAGCGAGCTCAGAGTTGAGCTTGTCCTCTTTGTTTTTCATATTTTTGTTGTAGCCTCGAATAGCTGATAGCATGTTTTGCTTGGCTTTCACAGATATGAATTCTACAACAATTGGGCGCGTCGTACCGGGTTTCCCTGGGAGTCTGTATACGTCCCTTAGTTCAGATGATTGTATGGGCATCCCAACTGCTTTTCCGATATTGGTTACTGTGTGTGTTAGGTCCTCGCTAACTTCCTTCTCTCTATGTGGGACATTTCTGATCTCGATACAAGACGAGCGTGATTTGAACTGAAGATCCTGAACTTTTTTCTCGAGATACTCAATGTAATTCTTTTGCTCCTGACGTTCCTTTTGCAGAGTTGAAACTTCTTTCCTAATGTCTTCATATTTATTACAGACGAAATCGACTGTCTCTTTAAATGTTTCGTTTGATTTATTAATCTGGGAGTTCTGCGTCTTTAATTCGGCTATATCACTCACTAATTTCGCCATAGTGACGTTTTGTTTCGCAATTAATTTGGATAAGTGATCTTCTTGATCAGATTTCCAAGCTGCCAGCATGTCTTTGATTTCATTTTTGAGTTCCTCAAGCTTACTAACATATTTTGGTGACATATCCGTGCGCTGGCGCTTGTGCCTGTTTACATTCATAAAACTCTCATCATTTGTCGTTAGGATGTTTAGATCGGGTTCGGATTGGGTTAGGCTGGCCGACGTGTTCGAGGGCGGAAACGCGTCAGTCGGAGCCATAAATCACTACCGCGGCATGCGTTCCGCTCCCGTGACAGCCGTACGCGTGCCGCGGCAGCCGACAGCGTCCGCTGAAATCCGTAGGCTCTCCAAACGAAAAATTTGGGTTGATAATTATGGCAAAAAGGTGCGAATTCAACGAGTTCCATACACTTGATAATCTATACAGTGTGTCCGGGCACGAGTTAGCGATATTTGAATAGGATATTCTAGGCTCATTTTCATCGACAAAAATGCTTTAAAAAAAATCTTATTCCAAAACTTCACGAATGGCAGCCATTTAAATTTTTTGATCTGTCGAACTGGGGTGTGTACAATAAAATGCAAATATCTATGAATCCAAGAGACCTACATTCATGCAAATGACTTTATTGCATAGTTAAACGTCGAGGCTTATCAAAAACTTACGAAAGTTTTTTAAATAATATGTAAAAATAACCAAAAAACATGGGCAAACACGAAATTGTACACAAAAATTACTGAATAATTTCACATTTTTAACTCTAGCTCGATAAGTACCCCTGAATATTGCTAGAGTTTTTGCATTAAATTCATTAAATTCGGACAAAATATCTTGTAGTGAGGTGAAAAGTTGTGTGTTGCATTCGGAAGCAATGTTGTTGTTGAACCAAAATTGTTGTTCTGCATCTCGTACCTTTGAAAAGTTCGCCACAAATTTCGCGCCAAATACCTACTTTGCAGCCTTGTATAACACATAACTGTAGAATAAAAATACTTGTTAATTTTAGGCAGAGAACTGTATTTTCCACTTTTATAATTTTAGTTTACAGCCAACAGGTCTAGTACGGAGAGAGATTTTCTACCATATTCTAACAGTGCTACCAACACACAATAATAATTAACTAAACTTAAATGTTGCCAATTTTTATGATAATTTTATATGTTTGATTTATTCTCAAACATAGTTGGGCCGGGGCCATTAGTAGTATAAAGGCAACAAAGTTATACCTACTTAAATATTAACTACATTAATAGTACAAAGGCAAGAAAGTACATTTAAACATTTAACTACATATTATGGAAGCAATGATAGTTACATTTAAATATTTTTTTAATTTATGGGCAATGGACATAATTTTCTTAAAGATCTAACATAAATGTTTTGTTGTTTGGCAGTTTAATTTCTGCCACTCTGACCATACCATCTGGTCCGGGAATTGTCCTCACAATCCTTGCCATAGGCCATGCCAATGGAACAGTATTGTCACTTCGAAGAATGACTAAATCTCCTTCTTTTAAATTGGGATTAACATATAGTCCCCGGACCAAACTTTCCAAAAGTCTTGTTTAATTTTACACAATACATTCCAAAATCTTAGAATATTAATAGAGTGATTAGATAAGTCAGCTTCAGGATAACTCATCATAGAGGTTCCTATGAGGAAGTGGCCAGGTGTCAAATACTCAAAATTGGAAATATCTGAACTCATGGGAAGGAGAGGTCTTGAGTTTAGCACAGCTTCAATTTCTGTGATAGCTGTATACAAACCTTCAAAAGTTAAAACAAGAGTTCCAACAATTCTCTTAAAATGAAATTTAAAACTTTTAACGCCTGCCTCCCATAAGCCTCCAAACTCCGGAGAGTAACTAGGTATGAACTTAAATTCAATAAAATTAGGATTACAATAATTGTTCACAGAATCTACATGAGACTTTGATATAAACAATTGATACAGTTTATTTAACTTATTGGCACTACCCTTAAATGTTTTTGCATTGTCACAGAAAATTTTCTTTGGCATTCCTCTTCGAGCAATGAAACGCTTGAGGCATGCCAAAAAGGCTTCAGTTGTGAGATCGCTCACTAATTCCATATGGATAGCTTTAGTAGTAAAGCAAACGAAGAGTGCCACATAGCCTTTTGTGATTAGTGGCTTTCTAATTCTTGAGGCCTTAATACTAAAAGGGCCACAAAAGTCCACCCCTACTATATTGAATGGCCAAACAGCTGTGATCATTTCTATCGGGAGAGAGCCCATCAGCTGCTTTGCAGCTGCAGCTTTTAAGCGGAAACACTTGACACACTTTTTTACCACTTTCTTGACTTCACGTATACTACTTATCAGCCAAAATTGTTGTGAAAGTGAGCTCAACACTAATTTGGCTCCCGCATGCAATAAACGCAAATGCTCATGACGAATAAGGGTGTCTGTGAAATTACAAGATTTAGGAAGTATAGCAGGGTGCTTCTTGTCATATGCGATATCGCTAGCACACTGAAGACGGCCACCAACTCTGAGCACGCCATTCTTATCCAAAAATGGATGTAAACTAGATAGTCCTGATTTAATAGGTAAATTATTTTTAAGACACTCAATTAAAGTCGTGCATTGAACTGCGCATTGAAAAAGCGCTTATTTACACGCTTCATTTATTTACATGGAGCTGTAAGCTCCATGTAAATAAATGAATTTTAGAGTTGGAATCTTATAGGAATAGTGTATGTGAGAATTTTTTATTAGAATACCTATGTATTCGTTATATTAGTTCTAAAGTTTCGTGTAAAGTGATTCAGTAGTTTTATCAAAAATAAATAAGGTACGTCAACAGGTCTAGTTACGGCTGTGGTTACGGCGAGATCTCTTATCTACAGGATATTTTAATTCCGAAGTACTTACACAAGAGGTGTTTATATTGAAATACAAGTCTCGTTACTAAGGAACACGAAACTTTTTACCGTTTGAGATAAGAGTCATTGTATCTCGAGTGATTACAATTATTGTGAGCGTCGGCCAGTGTTGACAGTCGCGCAATGTTGACAAGTAATAGCTCCATGTAAGTTGAATTTTGAGTTGGAATCTTATAACATTATATGTTGGAATTTTCTTATTAGATTACTTATATATTCGTTATATTAGTTCTAAAGTTTCGTGTAAATTGATTCAGTAGTTTTATCAAAAATAAATAAGATACGTCAACGGGTCTAGTTACGGCGAGATCTCTCCTATCTATGGGATATTTATAATACCAAAGTAGTCATACAAGAATTGTTTATGTTGTAAAACAAAGACTCTTTAACAACGAATACAAAACTGTTTATAGTTTGCCATATGAGTCATTCTAACTGGAGCGATAACGGTTAATGTAAGCGGCCGCCACTTGACACGCGCGATGACGTAAGCGCTCGTAAATGTCAAGGACGCGACGGAGTTTACGATACGAGAGCGCGGTACCGGAGAGGTTAATGCTTCGTACGTCATATAGAAACACAGTTAAGGAAGAACACTCAACATTGATAAGAAATCGTCTACACATTTGACGAGTACCTATTTTGCCCACGATTTTGTCAACGAGGATGCGTATTTAAGGTATGAATTATCAAAAAGCCTCTTAACACTTATTTAATCGATTTTGTTGATAATTGGACATTGGAAAGTTTCAAGTAAATCGAGCAAGATTATATTATTTTCATACAAACGTTAATCCCATTTTTAAACCTCTTTCAAAAATCCGCCCTAGGGGAATGCTGGTGAATAATTTCATGCTTCTACACCTAGCGTTTTCGGCTGGGCGTTAATACATCAGCAGTCAGCCAGATATTTTTTGTTTTATACAAAAAAAAAATTATGCATTACGGGTATTTGTTTTCTGTAGTTTTATTGAATAAAATACATTTCCATATTTAACATTTTCTTTTCTTAATTCAGGAGGATAAATAACTGACAATTGCACTGAATTGAGTGGAAAGAATATGATTTAATCAAAAAACAACTTATTTTATCAGTTCAAACATCTTAAGAGCAAACAAGTCAACATTTTTTCCATAGAAACTTCGTTGGGGTTTTACTCCACTATTTGACAAAGTATATCCAAAGTTAAACATGGTATCGTTTTGTCTCCTTATAAATTTTGTCGGTACGGAAGCAGAATTGTAAAATATAAAACCATTAAAAAGTTACGAGCTTCTAAAGATTCATTATTATTTGCTAATTTTAACACAACTTTGGGCGTAAATTTGAAATAAAAGAAGCATCTATTTCCAAAACGAAGCCTGTACCGACACAGCAAATTTATCGAAGAATTTAGTAAATGTTTCCTGAAATTGATTGATGCAGTGGTTGTTTTATAAAACCCCAAATTCCAAAGGCCTTTTTGTATTTTATCACGTGCGCCTTTTACTCGTGAAATATCGTGCATCTCACTGAATAGTTGCCTTCGGTGCGGTGCGGGAGGGTGACGCGTGCGCGTCACCCTGCACACATGCATACTATGAATAGACACGGCGTCCCGCCCGGCTGTCTCCGTATGACGTGTACGTTGACAACCTATAATATCTATGGTTTACGATAATACTCTTTTGAACCTGGGGGCCAATTCTCCGCTTTAGAGATCGTGTCGAACTCGACAAAAATTTCTAATGACGTCATTTTTTCGACAAATTTTAATAGTTGCTATTCTGGGGATGTCGAATTCGACATTTGTCGAAGGCTAACGTTAGAGTTCATGTCGAGTGCTTCTGAGCAGTAGAGATGTAATGTCGATTGTAGAGATACGTCATTTCTGAGTGAATTTGTTGAGTTTTGGATTGTACACTGTTTTCTTTTCTTTAATTTTTAAATAAAATACGACTTGGCATGTCATACCTACTGGAAATTCGATTTATACTTTTGATTTTTGCATTGTGTTTCTTGAAACGACGACCTTCACGCAATTAACAAACTCTGTAATTTGAGTACCCACGATTGCACTAGAAACCACTGAAAGATGGACGAGTTTATTAGCATTTTATCTCGGAGTTGTTGGAAAGTGGCGAGCAACTGGCCAATACACAGCGACAACACCGCACTTATCCCGCCATCGATATTTACGGTTTGAGCGAAACAGAAGTCATTTAAATAATTCTCCTCCATGATAAAATTAAAAAAAAAAACATTAAATGTAAAACAGCACAGCCCACTAGTGATTTATAAACACAGAGTCCATGTAAACATAACAATGGACGCAAATTCTGACACTGACAGACAATCAACTGTCAAACTGATTATTTTTACGTAAAACGTTTCGTTTCATACTAAAATAATTAGATTTAGTCAGCGCATGTCAGCGTTTTAAAACAAAATCATTCATTCACCTATAGTTACCTAAAACGGAACGTGCGTTTCTTCATAATGGTAACATTATGTTCACTCGACTCGACATTTTCGTGACATTTATTTCTATTTTGACTGAGAATACGGATTTCTGCTCAATTCGACATTTTTTGGTAGAGATAGAGATGTTCTTGATAGACATAGAGATCGACTTACAATCTCGAATTCGAGAAAAATGGCGAAAATCGAGAATTGGCCTCCTGGCTTGAATTTTGGATTTTGATTACGCCGATATTACACAGGTCAATTTCGGTTCAATATTGCTTTCCATTCCATTGCTTCAATGGCATTGACTCATCTAAACACATTTCGATTTGATTGTCTAATATCATTGAAGTTTAGATTTTTAATTGCCTTTCAATGGAATGGAACCAATAAAGAAAAAAAAAAAAATTGGAAACAAAGAAAAAAAAATTGGTAGGTTAGATAGGTTCGGTATAGTGATAGGTATTCAAAATTTAAAAGAAGTTAAGATTAACTGTTGTATTTAAAATTTACGGGTATATTTATGAATGTCAAAATAATAAAGTTAAAGTTATAGTTTATTAAAGACTAACTAGAATGTCAAAATTTAGTTAAAGTTATAATGATAAAAGACAACTAGACTGTCATAATGGAAAGAATGGTTCATATTTAACAGTTCGTTTATGTAAGTCCCGTACCGTGACTAAAGTTGATTCGCCTCTAATGATCACTTAGTACTCGAGTTCAGACTTATGAACAGCGACGACGACGCTCCAGAGGTGACCCAGGTAGACCTGAGAGTGGCGGTACAGCGGCTCAAAGCCAAAAATACCACCCCGGGACCCGACGGCCTGCCAGGAAAAGCCTGGGTCTTGGCCTCGGGGACTCTCGGGCCTCGACTGAGGGGGCTCTTTAGCGCATGCTTGGAGAGGGGCCAGTTCCCGCTTCGTTGGAAGACGGGGAAACTGGTCCTGGTCTTCTGGACCAGGACCAGTTTCCCCGCACGGGCGCCCTGCGGACTCTCCGTCCGCATTCCGGCCCATCGTGCTGCTCGACGAGGTGGGCAAGCTCTTGGAAAGAGTCATTGCAAACCCCTCGTCGGGCACCTAAATCGGGTGGGCCCGAACCTGTCGGAGAGCCAGTTTGGCTTCCGCATGGGGCGCTCGACGGTGGACGCAATCATGTGCGTGAGAGCCCTCACGACGAGGGATGCAGTGGCCCAGGACAGGGTCGTCTTGGCGGTGTCTTTGGACCTCTCCAATGCCTTTAACACCCTGCCCTAGAGTTGCATCAGGGAGGCAGTCGTATGTTCGAGGATTACCTGACGGGCAGAGCCGTCATCTACCCTGGTCACCAGGGAGAGTGGAACCGGCGAGAGATGTCGTGCGGTGTTCCACAGGGATCGGTCTTGGGACCGCCCCTGTGGAACATCGGATACGACTGGGTGTTGCGCAGCGGCCTCCCTGATGGCGTCAGCGTAATATGTTACGCTGACGACACGCTCGTCCTGGCACAGGGAGAGTCACACCAGGCGGCGGCCGACGTGGCGACGGAAGCGGTTGCGACGGTCGTCGATAGGATCCGGCAGTTGGGACTCGAAGTGGCGCTGCACAAGTCAGTGGCCATGTGTTTTCATAGCCGTCTGAATGCGCCTCGGTCAGAGTCCCACATAACGGTGGGAGGGGTTCGCATCGGCGTCGGGAGGATGATGAAGTACCTGGGACTCGTCCTCGACAGCCGATGGAACTTCAGGTAGCATTTCCTGAGTTTGGCCCTGTGGCGAGTAGGCAAGTTTACTCGCACAACTCAACGCAGCACCAAAATCATACGATTTTGCGTCAGAGCGGGCCGTGTGCAAAAACCGGTTCTAAAGCTCCACCTACCACATACTTGCCTCACGGTAATCCCGGCCTCATTCGTACTTGACCCCGCCTTCCGGATCATGGCGCCAGCGCACCTTTTGTTTACTCTAACGAGGGGGCGTCGACGCTCGCGCAAAATGGTCAAGCACGAAACTTTATTATTATTATTTAGTTTTAGAGTCTTAGTATAAATATCTGTGTATTTTGTATGTAAGGACATTACTGCTTGTTACTTTCTGCTTGCAATATAACTCTGTCGCTTCTCGCTTGGAATTTCATTTCATTGCCTGCTGCTATAACGCTTCATCATCTGCTCAGCTATATTATATAAATAATATCGCAAGTAGTATAAATATTTACTGCTGACGGAGTACTATACTACTTCAGCCCCAAGGCTGAACCGGGCAGCAGGCGCCCTTAGGCGACTCCTGCCCAATCTCGGCAGGAAAAAAACACCTCCTGCCGGAGGTTGTACGCCGGTATCGTGCGGTCCATGGCCCTCTACGGGGCCCCCATGTGGGCCCAGAGCATCCGGACGCGACCACTGAAGCTGGTCGCATGCCAGAGGGTCATGGCTATCCGAATGATCAGGGGATACCGCACGATCGCCGGCGAATCGGCCAACCTCTTTGCCGGATTGCTGCCCTGGGATCTTGAGGCGACTGCCCTTCAGCGCGTCTATGAGTTGCGCGTGGAGGCACAGCGCCGGAGTGTAACCCCGCTGCCTCGAGAAGTCGAGGTGCGGCGGGAAGAGCTCCGGCGCGATCTCAGGGCAGTATGGAGGGGACGACTGTCGCAACCGAGGTCCGGGCGAGGTCCGACGCCGCTATCGCGGCGGTAAGACCCGTCTTTGAGGAGCTTTGGCTGGAGAGACGTCACGGCATCCTGACCTATCGAATGACGCGGGTCCTCACCGGACACAGAAGTTTTGGGAGGTTCCTGTGTCTAGTAGGGAAGGAGGAAACGCCCGGGTGCCACCACCGCGAAGATCGCCCGGAGGACACAGCAGAGCATACGGTGCAAGACTGCCCAAGCAGGGCAGTGCACGGACGTGTCCTCACGGCGGCGATAGGTGGAGACCTCTCGCGCCCATGCGTTTGCCATTGGTTGCGGCCATGCTGCGGGGCGAGACGGAGTGGGAAGCGGTCGCCTCCTTCTGCGAAGCAGTAATGCTCGTGAAGGAGGAAGCGGGCCGCGAGAGAGAGAGGACAGCGTCCTCCTTCCGCCCCAACCGCAGTGGTAGGCGCCCGCGGCGTCGGACGTCAGCTGACGATCTCCGGCCACCGTAGGCGCGGGCATGCGGGCAGCGAGTAAAGGGCAACTCACTGCCCGACCATGGACCATGCCCGCGTCGACGGCGCGTTGTGTCCCACGCGCGCCTCAAAGAGCATCAGGCGTCATAATGACGGGGCCCCCTCTCAGGGGGCCAAAGCCTGCCGGGGTCGCGGGATTATTTCCTTACCATGACCCAGGAACATAACAGGCTACTGAAGGACACCGTGGATTTTAGTCAGTACAAGTCTGACAGTCCCTCCCGCCCTGCCCGAGGTGGGAGGACTCATTTGATGATTTTACCACGCTAAAAAAAAAAGGAAGGAATGAAAGAGATGTTAACGATGTTATTACCGGTGCTACGGATTTCTTACGTAAGTAAGAAAATGATGTATGTGGCAAGAATTAGGTTGAATATTTAAACTAAAAAGAGAACAGACTTTTTGACAGAAGTTTTTTTTTCATAAAAACTTCTGTCAAAAAGTCTGTAGCAAAAAAACAATTAAATTAATAAAAAAAACACCGACTTCCGAAAGAAAAGTTTTGTTGGTTATTTTACCCTTTTTTGTGGTTGTTTTTGAAGGCGGTTAAATTAAAAAAAAAAAGTTTTTAAATTGTTCTACGATATAAACTTACTTTCGGTAGAGCAGAGCTTCATAAAACTGAACCCATCAGGAATCATATGAAACAGGACAGTACAGATTGCTGCAGGGGTCGCATAAGAAACCCTGAAAAAAAAACATTACCTATTGGGCGTTTTTCCATTAGACGGCACGGCACCGACATGGCCGTGCACCGGCACCGGCGCCGGGGCTTCGTTTTTCCACTGCACCGGTTCCTAACCGGCCCGGCAACGGCACGGCACCGGCATGGCCCTGCACCGGCACCGGCGCCGGGGTTTCGTTTTTCCACTGCGCCGGTTCCTACACCGACACTGGCGCCGGTTCCTCAGCATTATAACAGTGGTATCCTCAAGCCGTCGATTATATTTGTTACTAGCCGTGCCCGCGACTTCTTCGCGCGGATGTCGGAATTTAACAATGTATTTTTTAGTGCGCAGCGCCTAATTCTCGCCAGGTTTTTCCTATAAATCCTGTATTTAGAATTCAAGAATATTTGATGTGTTTGACATGAATTAAATGAACGTTGGTATGGAAAAAAAATGATGGAACCTACTCTAAATCCTATTTCAGCGCGCGTGAACATAAAGCGAAAAAAAGAGTTAAAACTTCAAAACAAATAAAATTGATTTATTTGTCAAAGAATCATGTACTTACAATGGACATACAAAAAGATTAACAAATAAAAAACCGGCCAAGTGCGTGTCGGGCCACGCACAGTGTAGGGTTCCGTAGTTGCCCATCAAAATACTTATGCGAACTAACTAAACTGATTCGCTGAATTTAATTTTAAAAAGAAGAATTTTCAAAATCGGTCCAGGAGTCTGAGAAATCGGGGATAATACATAAAAAAAAGATTACGACGAATTTAGAAACTCCTCCTTTTTTTGAAGTTAGTTAAAAATAGTTCACGATTAAAACCTACCTATCCCCAAAAAACATACCTATAAAAGCTGTAAAAATAAAGTTGACAAACTTACATTTGCAGTTGCCTCCGATACATTTTGTTTAAGAAAATAAATGATATCAAGTACATTTTATAAGTTGGTCGACTATTACTCGTAAAGTTGTAAAGCCTACTTAGTCATGATAATTTTCTTTTAAATTTCGTTATATATGCTACTATTGTGAATTTTTTCACACCCCTAAACATAACCGTTTAGCTGGCAGAGGGGGGGGACACTCGAGTCGAGCAAAATTTAGCACTTTAAAGCTTAATATTTCACAAACGAATTTTTTTATCAAAAAATTGTTAATGGAAACTCACATTATTTTTTAAAGACCTATTTAATGATACCCCACACTTAGGGGTACGCGAGAAAAAAAAATCCTCACTTTACGGGTAAGTACAGGAGGTACCCTAAAAAAAAATATTTTACGAGATTTTATTTTACCACTTTTTCGGCACAGCAAATCCGTATATTTACATCAAATTACAGCTCTCTAGTACTGTGCGTCTCTGAGCTAAACTGCGGACAGACGGACGGACGGACGGACGGACGGACGGACGGACGGACGGACGGACGGACGGATGGACGGACGGACGGACGGACGGACATAGCGAAACTATAAGGGTTCCTTGTTGACTACGGAACCCTAAAAATAAGAAGGATTTGGGCTCAGCTTATTTATATGTAGGCAAGATTTAGATTTTGAAAAGGTCGCTGGAACAATATAAACTTGTCGGATATGATTCATTCTATAACACCTCTATTCCAGGTTTTTTTATGGGTATTTTCGTAAAGCCCGCCCTATGCAAATAAATGATTTTGTTCTATTCTATTCCATCCCATCATCTCATTCCATTCCGTTCGACCGATCCCGTTCCATCTCGTTCCATTCCGTTTCATCCCATCCCATCCCGTTCCATTCCACTCCACTCTACACCACTCCACTCCACTCCACTCCACTCCACTCCACTCCACTCCACTCCACACCACTCCACTCCACTCCACTCCACTCCACTCCACGGTCAGTCGTTGTGTATTATAGTTATTTACAAAGCTTTCGTACATTTTACGTGATGCCCGCACAAATAAACAGACAAAAATTCTAAAAATGCTAGAAATTGGTTCTATTGGTTGTCCTTTAACACCCTGGCTATATTTGTTGAGTTTTTTTTTTAATGAACATAAATTACTTTTCTACAGTTTTATTAAATGTATAGATAGATATCATTTATATCTGCGACGGCAATACCAACGCAGAGATCTCGAATTTTGTATTCATCCAATATTAAAAGATACCTAGAAGGAACATAAATTATAACCTATTTGAAAAATTGAAAATTAATGAAAAATGAATTAATGAAATAAAAAAATATTATTATTATATAAATAATAAATAAAAATGTTATGTTTCATTCATGTAATTCCTTTAATGACACACAAGAACATAATTATATTTCTTCTTAAAAACAAAATAACATGATATTAGACTTTCAAAAGTAAAGACGCTAAATTAACCTTATTACGAGCCACAAACCGAGTCTCACGCCCTCCGCCCCGCGTCCTCCTACACGCCTGCGCACCCACACACGCACACGGCTACAATTCATACACACATTATGCACATTTGCCGGCCGGCACCGACTGGGAAGCTTGCTACCCCGGCGACGGCGACGGCGCCGGCAGGACTCAACGCCGCACGGTGGGCCGAAAATCGGCTTTCATAGACTTAGGCATTTTATTTTGCAAGTGCCAGTTTTTATGCCGGATATCGCTTCTATTAGTAATAACAATATACAAAAATGACACCAGAATTGATTCTGCACAAAAACGAAGGAATTATAATTTTTTTACGAAAATTTTGTATGGAGCTAGTATGAAAAATCAAAATATCTCTAAAACGGCAGAGATAACCGTAATATCCTTATAGGGGGTTATAGTACTAATTATTTATGATTTTTTGACATACGTTACATAATGGTTGGAGATGCCGTTTTTTTTTAAAAAAATCGTCAAAATATTTTTATTTATTTTTACATATGAAACGTTCCTTTTAGTGTTTAAGTTGAAGAATTCAGAGCTTTAACAACTCTAAACATAAAATAGCATCACCCCTAAAGACCTGAGGGACTAGACAGAGGTGTGTAGTATCCTCTTGATCTTGTAAAATTTCCAACAATACCAAAAAGTTGAATATAGTAGCTCTTGACTAAATAATCGCAGCCGCACAGGCCGATCTTCCGGTTTAAGCCGCGCTTGCCGTGGTTGGTCTGTGGATGGGTGACCATCTGTCATAGCGAGTTTCCTCCGTGCCTCGGAAAGCATGTAAAGCCGTTGGTTCCGGTTGTCATTTGTAGATCTTTGACAGTCGTTTCTGTTAGTCAGAAGCTCTAAAGTCTGGCAATCAGTCTTACCATGGGGTATCGTATTACTCCGACAGGCAGTCGTTCCATGTAAAATACTGATGTCCAGCTGAATCTAGTTCGACTGGAAGCCGACCCCAATATATTTGGGAAAAGGCTAGGCAGATGATGATGACCAAATAGCTGAATATGACGCTCACAACAACACACGTACATTACTCACACACAATCGGTCTTCATCATCTTCTCACTTAAATCAACGCTCATACCCACACACACAACACACACGACACAATATACGCTAAACCAAATCGACGTTAATGTATTCTTGACATTTGAAACGCTACCTCCTTTTAAATGATCTATTTTAAAATGTAATTAATTTGTCAGTATTTTTTATCCTATATTAATTTAATTTAATTTATTTCATGTTATATAATCTAATTAAATTTATTTTAAAGTGTATAATTAAATTCATGAATTGTATTATTTTTTATATTATTTTTTATATTTAATCAACTAATTTAGATATTTGTAAATCTTGAACAGTGTCTTATGTTATAAGCTATTTGTGTCCGACGGAGGGTTAGCCTGGTGATCTGTAATACAGGTTTTACCTACAATAGACACCAGTCTCTATGAAGTGATAACTTGACTCTAAACTGTGTACTTTTAAATTGTGATGAGAGAAATAAATAAATTACTTACTTACTTACTTACTTACTAATATCAGTGTCAAAGTGAAATTGAATGAAATTGTTAATTGATCATACCCTAAAAGTATGATTACAACATAACCGGACATATAATAATATCGACACAAAAGGAATTTAAAAACTTCAGAATTTTAAAAAGGAGCTCGATCTGTTGGTTTATATAGTGAAACAAGGCTCGGGAACTACCAATGACGTGAATACCGCAATAAAGTTTTTCGAGTTTCCCAATAAAACTGCAGCTATTACTGGGTTAGATCATCTGGTGAAGATCGATGTCATCTAATTTAAAGATTTTGCTCGCAAAACAGCAGAAAAGTACGTGAAATTATATTACTGGTATTACATGTCATCAACCGTACATAAACTATTAATACACGGAGCTGACATAATCTAAAAAAAAAATTGTCCCGATTGGGACTCTCTCGGAAGAAGCCTCAGAGTCTCGAAACAAAGATTTTAGGAGGTTCCGGGAACATCATTCGCAGCAAAAAATGTTGTCTTCCTTTTGGCACCTAACTTCGGCCTTTGTGCACTTATAAAAGGATCCGAAGAAACAACAAGCATATTTAGGATATCTTGATTAGATTCTAATTCAACTTTAGGATATCTTGATTAGATTCTAATTCGAAGACAACATTTTTTGCTGAAACTCTCGACCTAATACAATTTCCGGAAACTGAGTTCGAGTTTGTTGGTACATAATTACATATATCCAATCTGGACTCTGAATCGGAAATGGAGTCCGACAACAAAAGTTGTAAAAAAATTGAAAAATTGAATTATTTTTCTTTATGTTCTTTTGTTATTTATGTTAATTTATTGTACGAATATGTTTAGTTAGTAATTTCATAAATTATTGTATCAAATATTTTTTAAACTTGAATTTATAGCACATAGATATTATTTTTGTGACTTGTGTTTTATATAAATTACCTATCAATAAACAGTATAAATATACAGTCTATTTTTTCACATATCCTTAATATTTAGGGAAAAACCATGCTTCCTAACGATGTTCTTAACTTTGACACAGTTCATGGATCGTTTTGAACAGTTTATTATGTAAAAATAAATAATATTAGTACTATAACCCCCTATATGAATATTATTGTGTCCGGTTATGTTGTAATTATACGGATATGATCAATTAAGAATTTCATTCCCCCTATCTTTCAAAAAGAAGCGACAGCATGGGCACTTTGACACTGATATTCAACTATTTAGTATTGTTGGAAAATTTTACAAGATCAAGAGGATACTACACACCTCTGTCTAGTCCCTCACGTCTTTAGGGGTGATGCTATTTTATGTTTAGAGTTGTTAAAGCTCTGAATTCTTCAACTTAAACACTAAAAGGAACGTTTCATATGTAAAAATAAATAAAAATATTTTGACGATTTTTTTTAAAAAAAACGGCATCTCCAACCATTATGTAACGTATGTCAAAAAATCATAAATAATTAGTACTATAACCCCCTATAAGGATATTACGGTTATCTCTGCCGTTTTAGAGATATTTCGATTTTTCATACTAGCTCCATACAAAATTTTCGTAAAAAAATTATAATTCCTTCGTTTTTGTGCAGAATCAATTCTGGTGTCATTTTTGTATATTGTTATTACTAATAGAAGCGATATCCGGCATAAAAACTGGCACTTGCAAAATAAAATGCCTAAGTCTATGAAAGCCGATTTTCGGCCCACCGTGCGCCGGGCCGACGCCGGCGCCGGTAAGTGGAAAAGCGAGCCATACATTTTCATATATTCTTGCTTCCCCGGCACCGGCACGGCGCCGGCGCCGACTAATTGAAAAACGCCAGGCCAGCACCGACTAGGAAGCTTGCTACCCCGGCGCCGGCGACGGCGCCGGCAGGACTCATCGCCGGACCGGCGCCGGCGCCGGTAAGTGGAAAAGCGAACCATACATTTTCATATATTCTTGCTTCCCCAGCACCGGCACTACTCTATTTTAGAGTACGGTTGGCAACCCTACTTCTGTCCCATGCGCATACAACAATCTGTTCTCCAGAGTCAATACGAACCGTCTCGAACGCAGGTTGGGTGACTTCCAGTCCCCGAACAAGCCGGTAAACAAAAATATAATACACCAAGTACACATCCTCCGCCTAATCATAAAGAAGACTTATAATCAGAGTCTAACGTTTGTGGACTATAGGAAAGCCTTTGATTCAATCGAAACCTGGGTAGTATTGCAGTCCAACGATGACATTTCGACTATCGGTAGGTATATCGAAGAGTTGGAGTGTTTATTTAGAAACGGCACCATGTCCATCCTACTTCAGGAAGAGAGCACGAAACCAATCCAATTGCAGAAAGGGTTGAAACAGGAGGCCATTGTTTCTCCGAAACTGGTCACGAACGTTTCCCAATAGGTGGGCCTTGGACAAGACAAAATTCATGTCAAATGTCCATAATGCCTCTTGAAAATGAAGGCCATATACTTACCTTGGACAGATTGTTCAGTTAGGTAGGTCCAACTTCGACAAAGAGGTCGTCCGAAGAATCCAACTCTGATGGGCAGTGTTTGGGAAGCTACGTGATATCTTCTCGTCGAGTATCTCACAGTGTCTCAAGACAAGGGTGATCATCACGGATCGGAAGACGTCTAATAACTTACAATAATTATATTTTCACATTTTGTAATAATTCAAAAGTTCTTTGTTTATATTTTCACTAATACAACGAATTATTGATTGTTTCCTAAATGCGCAGATCGATAACATGATTCAAATGGCTACAAAGGTTTTTACGAGTAGACCTTGTACAAGACAAAATTCATGTCAAATGTCCATAATGCCTCTTGAAAATGTAGGCCATATACTTACCTCGGACAAATTGTTCAGTTAGGTAGTAGTCCAGTCATTAAAGCCCAAACCCGAAAATAATTAGTAACTTGCTGAAATTTTAGGGGGTTCTTAAGGAAGGTAAAATAACATACCGGGTGATTTTGCAGCGTTCTGGGGTGTACGGAAAGGGTTGAAAAGGTGTTTTTTGCTAATAACATTGCCAAAAAAATTAGTAACACGCTGCAAATTTGGAATAAGGTTGTTCTTACGGTTTTGTAACGTGTATTAAATTTGCAGCGTTTTGCAACATACGGAACATTGTTTTTTTTCAAAACAGTGCAATTAGTTAAAAACAGGGGTAAGAAAATTAGTAACACGCTGCAAATTTGGAATTAGGTTGTTCTTACCGGTTTGTAACGTGTATCAAATTTGCAGTGTTTTGCAACATACGGAACATTGTCTATTATTACAAAAACAATGAAATTATTTAATCACACGGATGAAAAAAATTTGTAACTCGCTGTAAAGGACATGGACAAAAATTGCATTCCATCACAATTCCATGTACACGTACCTAATAAATGCCATTAAAAGTAAAAATATGAAAATAAATTATTGCGTAAGTTTTAGCCTCCCTGAACTTGTCAGTTTTTAACCAACTTCAAAAGAAAAGTTGGTTCTCAGTTCAACCTGTATGCATGTTTGTCCGCGATTATCTCGCGTTTGGCTAAACCGATTTTGATGTGGTTTTCAGGAAAGTGTTCACTACATTTTGGAGAAAGTTTTAATATATAACACTAATGGATATCCCGTGACGTTGCCCGCGTAGATCCGTTTTTGCTCACTTGGATTGTAGATTTTTACCGACCATTGCATGTTCGTCCGAGATTATCTCGCGTTTGGCTGAACCGATTTTGATGATGTTTTCAGGAAAGTGTTCATTACATTCTTAAAAAAGTTTTAATATAAAACACACATGTATATCCCGTGACGTCGCCCGCGTGGATCCGTTTTTGCTTACTTTCGATAGTAGATTTTCAGTGTCCATTGCACGTTTGTCAGCAATTATCTCGTGTTTGGCTGAACCGATTTTGATGTGGTTTTCAGGAAAGTGTTTATTACATTTTGAAAAAAGTTTTAATATATAACACTAATGGATATCCCGTGATTTTGCCCGCCTGGATCCGTTTTGCTTACTTGGATTGTAGATTTTCAGCGAACATTGCATGTTTATCTGCGATTATCTCGCGTTTGTCGGAACTGATTTTGATGCGGTTTTCAGGAAAGTGTTCACTATATTCTTGAAAAGGTTTTAATATATATATATAACACTAATGGATATCCCATGACGTTGCCCGCGTGGCTTACTTCGATTGTAGATTTTCAGTAACCATTGCATGTTTGTCCGCGATTATCTCGCGTTTGGCTGAACGGATTTTGATGCGGTTTTCAGAAAAGTATTTTGTAATTATTATTAAATAACATTAATGGATATCTCGTGAAGTGCCCCGTTTTTTTTTGCTTACTAGGATCGTAGATTTTCAAAGACGCCGATAAGTGTGAATTGAATATCTAAACTAAAAAGGGTAAAATAAAAAACTTAAAAAAAAAAGGAACCGACATCAAAACGAAACACAGAAAAGTATAAAATAACTTTTCTTTCGGAAGTCAGTGGCTTGGTTTTTTATTTCATCGATAATGGCCGCGGACTTCCGTGTGCGTTATATTAGGAACATTTCATTCATAATGTATTCATGTATTCATCACTATCACTATCACTACTCACTACATAGTATAAAACAAAGTCGCTTTCTCTGTCCCTATGTCCCTATGTCCCTTTGTACGCTTAAATCTTTGAAACTACGCAACGGATTTTGATGCGGTTTTTTTTAATAGATAGAGTGATTTAAGAGGAAGGTTTATATGTATAACAACATCCATTAAATAGTGGACAAGTACTGTTATTTTTGAGGTTTCTAATGTGATGTCGTGAATAATTAATTTTTTTCCGCTTACATTGCAAACGCAGGTTGAACCCTACGAGTTTTATCAAAATAATGTATTCATCACTATTGCAAACGCAGGCTGAACCCTACGAGTTTTATCAAAATAATGTATTAAGTACCTATTGTACACATTGAAAAGGTCTACAGAAAAGTCCGCGGTGGTATATGTCTATCTCTTATGGATAACCCACAATAACTTTTTTTTTGTCATTTACTTTTTACGACAAATTATGGCTAATTTTCGAAGCGATTTTAACCCTGCAGTGGTCGCGTCCCTAAAAGTTACATGAGTGGTCGCGTGGACTACATACGTAATCCAGAATACAAATTGAAAAAACAAAAGATTTATTCATAAACTCTTTATTACTTCAATGAAAATATAATCAGTACAGTTTTCTTAGTAAAATATAAATATAACAATTTCATCACAACCCCTGTGTTACAAATAATAAAAAAAAAACAAAATCTTCTCCAAAATGGCATGAAAATCACTTGGACTGTTCTTATTGAGATCAAAATTTATAAATAATAGTAATAACTTTTATCTAAATGTTATTTTTAGCACAGGATAGGCACATAATTTTGAAAAGATCCTCACATACACACTTACTACACTTGGTGCACATCTTCCAGGTGCTTATAATGCGCGCTCATCCACACTCGCGGCAACGGCGTATAACATTGCTCGATGCTCCTTCCGAGGTGTGAGGGTTGAGTTTCTGCTTAAATAATATAAAGTACAAGTACTTTTCTTTTTCCAACTACTTCACCCATCAGTAATATTCTTGTAAAGCGTCAAATTTCAGTTTTATTGGTCTGTGTAGCATCTCGTTCTCTTCTATGTTTCTCCTCGATATTATCAATTTTCTTCTTAGTATAATATTAGATAAATCAGTCTTCTAGGGTTGTTTTTGACGAGCTGTTCCTTTTGGGTATAAATACTATGTTATGGCTTTGTATTATCCCTCTGTTTACGAGATTTATTTTCGACCATAAATGTCATTCACTTATTTGTAAAAGTCAGTGCGTTGGTGACGTTGCTGAGATGGATTTCTTCTTCAGAACTTTCGTCAGATCCATCACCTAGTATCTCTTGCTCTTGCTTGGATTCTGATTGATGGTCTTCCTCTAGTAAATTATCAATGTCTTCGTCGGAGCTTGATTCAGCTTCATAAACATCATTTCCCACATCAACTTCAGCTAGCCACGACTAAATTAATGCATCACGTGCATTGTATATTTTTTTTCTAAAATCAAACATCATACATAACAATAATGTGACAAAACAAAACAAAATAAGGTATTATTTGTCTACAATAAACGAAAAAATGTCAATTCAATGTAAAAAAAATCCTTACGCAATTGGTCGCACGGATTACAATTGTAGTCCACGCACTTTACTGAGCTCCTGTGACACAACCGAGTGAGTCCTACGCTTATGCTGCACGGAGTGTGTCGCTCAATCATTCATTTGAAAGTACCTGGATGCTCAACAAATTAAAGCAAATCGATTGTTGGAAATTATCGATTTTGTATAGGTGGATTACATATCGCTGCTTAAATTCAAAACGGCCGCAATCCGAAATTTTGTGAAATCGATTTTATAGCAAAAATCGTGTCTATTCAGCCTATATTATTATATTCCAAAAAGACACCCAGTATTTACGCATTAGAAATGAGCAAATCGCACAACCGCCCTTTTTCGATTTTGTCACTTTGGTGGTTAACTTCAGATCAAAGCAGCCATATTCCGGGTTACGACCCTGCAGTCAGCGGGAGCGCAAGTTTGTTATGTGAAAAAGGGCCACATTTCAAAATACGACCGTATTGTTTCAAAATTGTATGCAAGTTTATCATAATCTTGTAAGGAAAAGTGCCGTATTTTGTTATACGTCCATTTTGAGTTTGAATAAAACGTGTTTTAATATTATTATTTTAAGGAAAAGTGGAGTATTTTGGAATGCTTCTGTTTTGCATATACAATTATGGTGATTAGGCCAGTATTTATTTAAACTAATCTACAAATAATATTTTAATTTAAAACTGAACACAATAATTACAACCTAAACCAGGCCTGTCTCACTCCCAGTATAAAAATATATCTCAACGCGATGGATCCACCCGAGTAGGCGATCGAGAAAGGACGAGCCGAGCAATATTTTATGTCACAGTGAGTGACGCACGTACTCATAGTCTTCATAATATTAATACTAGTTAGTTTTTTTGTTGACACGAACACTATTAACTCTTTGTTTGTAATAAGAAGAGATGTTTCCTTCGCTATAGGTTATCAGTTCTATGAGCAATGTGGCTTACCCATTATACCCATTGTTACTTCAACTTACAAGTACGAGCTATTTCGATGACTCTGATCATTTGCCGAATATCTTTGTTCCGGATTTTATTCTGTAAAAAACTCCGAGCCTAGCTCTTTCCATTGCTCGTTAAGTGACTCTTAGTCTCTCTAAAAGGCGAGCAACCAACTATCACTTTTCAGAGTTGAGGAGGAGTTGAGTTGAGTTTGTCTTCACTGGCAAGACACGCTTTTTAAACACCCTTGTCTTGAGACACTGAGATACTCATCGAGAAGATATCACGTAGCTTCCCAAACGCTGCCCATCAGCGTTTGGGAATTCATCAGCGATTCTTCGGGCGACCTCTTTGTCGAAGTTGGACCTACTTATCCGAACAATCTGTCCAAGGTAAGTAGGTATAATGGCCTACATTTTCAAGAGACATGGACATTTTACATGCATTTTGTCCATTTTAATTTTAAGGTTTCGGAGAAGGCAGTTTCGGAGAAGCAATGGCTCCCTGTTTCACCCCTTTCTGCAATTGGATTGATTTGAAGTAGGTTCGACATGGTGCCGTTTCTAAATAAAGACTCCAACTCTACGATATAACGATAGTCGAAATGACATCGTTGGACTGCAATACTGCCCAGGTATCGTTATAGTCCACAAACGTTAGACTCCGATTATTAGTCTTCTTAATCTGGTGGAGGTTGTGTATTTGGTGTATAAACTATGATACTAAAACCTTTTTGTAAACCGGCTTGTTCGGGGGCTGGAAGTCACCCAACCTGCGTTCGAGACGGTTCGTATTGACTCTGGAGAACAGCTTGTTGTATGCATGGGACAGAAGTGAGATTGTTCTTTAATTCTTTAACAATGTGTATCGCCCTTTTTAGGGTTCCGTAGCGAAACGGCAAAAACGGAAACCTTATAGATTCGTCATGTCCGTCTTTATGTCACAGCCACTTTTTTACGAAAGTACGAGTATAAGAGCTATCCTGTTGAAACTTGGTAGGTAGATTTATAATGTTAACCGCATTACGATTTTCATACAAAAATAAAAATAAAACTAATTTTGGGGGTTCCCCCCATTTTTTCACCAATCCCATACGTGTGGGGTGTCTGTGGATAGGTCTTTAAAAAATGATATTGAGGTTACTAACATCATTTTTGTCTAAACTGAACAGTTTGCGCGAGAGACACTTCCAAAGTGGAAATATGGCTGTTTTATTTATAAAATTCCTATACATTAAATATCTTTTTTATAATCAAAAGGGACTTATGTGATTTTTTTTACTGACTGGGTGATCTTACAGAAAATATCAAATTACAAACAAATAGAGGATTGAAATATCCATCCAATGATATATAACACATAGAAATACAACGTTGATTAATAAAAATATTAAACAAAAACCGAAATTAAAACTTTGATGGGCTCTCCTGTAAAAAAGTGATTTTTCGGATTGCGGCCGTTTTGAGCCTTAGGAACACAGACGAACGAGACGCGGGCGCAGACGTAATGTCAAAATGATGTCGACACGGAAAACATTATAATTTCGTTTTGATTTTAAGTAATTCAGACTATACCTTGATGTACATGGTTATAAATTAATAAAATAAAATAGTGTAAAATAGTGTGCACTGACAAGTAATCATGTAACGTGTAAAGTCACAGATTTTCGCATAATTATGTTACCAAAGGGGGAGCAAACATCGCCACAAAAACGTAGTCTGGTTGCAAAGAAAAAATAAACAAAACATTAAGCATCCAGGTTTAGAGGATTTATCACCCGACGCTGGAGTATTAATATTACGAATGAAGAAGTTCAATGCCAGACGCTCCAGTCACCGTTGAGAGTTGCGTTCAGAACAAAGTGAGTTATCAGCGGCATCTTTTTGTTGTTGTAGTAAATAGTGCTTGAACTTAATTCTGAAGGTGCCAACTGTTTTTAGCGCGCGCAACGGTGGCGGAAGGTCATTCCAGCAACGACTGGCAGCGAATTTGAAACTGCCACGGAACGCGGCAGTTCTGTGAGACGAGGCCAGCATCAGGTACGACGAAGCTCTAGTTTTTATCTTATTAAAATCGCGCGACCATGACAGTTTTTTATATAAGTACTGTGGTTTTTTAGTGAGAATGATGCCAAAAAGCAGGGTAGCCAGGTGAAGCTTTCGGCGCGCTGACATTCTCATCAAATTACCCTTATTTAAAAATGGAGTGATGTGAGCTCTGGGCGGCACATTATAACAGAACCTTGCACATGCATTCTGTACCCGCTGGATTAACTTCTGACTTCTACCGAGAATGCACGCCCCATACACAGTGTCAGCGTAGTTCAGCTTAGATAGGACAAGTGATTCACAAAGCATGACTCGCATATCCACACTGCTAGAGTCGGTAGAAGCAGTTACGCACAGCTTCCAGAATGTGAGATTCAAAGTTTAACTGTCCATCAAAAACTACACCTAGGTTACGCGCTTCCAGAGCCCTCTCTATAGCACAACCATCAATGCGGAGATCTAGGTTACCAGTGAGCATTTTGCTTAGAAAATCCCTAGACCCCATCACGATATATTTTGACTTGGTTGGATTCAGAACCAGGGAGTTTCTCCTGGACCAATCAGAGATTCTGTCAAGGTCTTCATTGATGAGTCTTACTGTTTCCGCAGCATCCTGGGCGCAGAAGGAGAGGTACATCTGCAGATCATCAGCGTATAGATGGAACTTGGTGTTGATCAGACACTTGATAATGTCGGCACTGAATAAGATGAAGAGCGGTGGGCCAAGGATTGATCCCTGAGGCACACCCCTGTTCACATGCTGTGTGCTGGAAGACACGTTATCACCATTGTCACCAGACACCTGGACAAATTGTGATCGATCAGTAAGGTAGCTCTCGAACCATTTTACTGTTTCAATGTTAAATCCATAATAAGATAATTTTGCGAGGAGAAGAGAAGTATTAATTGAGTCAAAGGCACGAGAAAAATCTAGTAGGACAAGGAGAGTTCTCATGCCCTTGTCTCTGGCTTCGAGAATGTTCCCAACTACATCCAGGAGAGCTGTTGTTGTGCTGTGGCCCCTGCGAAAGCCTGATTGAACCTTGGGTAAAATTTCATGGTGCTCCAGATAAGACCTAAGCAGGTTTGAGACAACCCTTTCCAATACTTTGGAGAGACAAGGTAGCAGGCTAATTGGTCGGAGATCCTTCACACTGGTGGGATTATTCACTTTAGGTAGAGGTTTAACAATTGCCATTTTCCACAGATCAGGGAAGGAAGAATCTGTTGACGATAGCTGTAATGACAGTAAGAGTACGAGGAAGTGTCAGCATCAGCATCTCCAGAGAGATCAGGTCAGAGCCCTGAGCATTGGATCTAAGACTACGCAACACTCTTAACACTGCTTCCTCGTTTAAAGAAAGAAAGAAAGAAAGAAAGAAAGAAAGAAGAAAGAAAGAAAAGATTTATTGACACGTACACAGGACAGAACAACAGTAATTAAACATAGATACAATAAAGACGTGGAAAAAAGAAACATAGAAAGAACAAAAAAAAAAAAACACAAAGCATAAACTAAATTTAACCCAAAAAAATAAACTAAACGAAAAGAAAAACAGAACAAAAATAACATGAGAATATGTCCTGTGCAAGGCCAAAAGGCTCCTATCTCAGCATGTGCTGCGACATTTATTAAAATGTCACAGCGCTGGTTTTCTGATAGGGCCCAAAGTGATGTCACGGTCAGATACGATAAGTTAAATATTATAAGATAGACTAAATAAATTTAATAAGATACATAGTAGAACTAATCGCACCCGCGACGACGATGCTTGTCTATGCCACATGTGTCTGAGGTTGGCAGCACTGTCTTGTCAACGACAAGCAGAGACGCGCCGCGGGCGCAGACACAAACAAAATGTCATCCGTATACTCTCTACTTAGTCCGTGTGTCATCCCAAGATACAGTGTCTATGTAGTCTGTGCAAGATACAAACGATAAAAACTATAATAATGTTTGTAATTAAAAGTGTGAGGTTAATTGAAATTTTCTACTGCGGACTTAATGTGTATAGCACATACCTAAGAGAAGAAGAAATTACCTACATACAAGTGACAAATGCATCTAGGAGTGAGGACTCAGTAACTGTCGCTGAACTGACGCTAAGTTAATCCACAGCACATCGTATTGCATATTTATATCGTGCCAGTCGCTCCAATCAACAATCTCGCCATAGCGAGCTGGGTGCGGAATATGGTGAGTTTAATATTAGTATTTTTTTGCTGATGAAGTAAATACTGTTTGAATTTAATTCTAAAAGTATTGACGGATTTTAGAGCACGAATTGGCGGCGGGAGGTCGTTCCAACAGCGACTGGCAGCGAATTTGAAACTTCCACGAAAAGCAGCAGTTTTGTGGGAAGAGGCCAATAACAGGTACGATGATGCTCTGGTCTTAATTTGGTTTACATCACGCGACCAAGAAAGCTTTTTATAAAGATAATCAGGTTTTTTACTAAGTATAATACCAAAAAGCAGGGTAACCAGGTGAAGCTTTCGCCTTGCTGACATTTTCATCAAATTACCCTTATTTAAGAAAGGAGTGATGTGAGCTCTGGGTGGCACAATGTAACAGAACCTTGCACAAGCATTCTGTACCCGCTGGATTAGCCTCTGACTTCTACCGAGAATACACGCCCCATACACAGTGTCAGCGTAGTTCAGCTTGGATAGAATAAGTGATTCACATAGCATGACTCGCATATCCACACTTATGTATGGACGGACACGATATAAAAGCTTGAGTCGGTAGAAGCAGTTACGCACTGCTTCCATAATATGGGTTTCGAAGTTCAGTTGTCCATCAAAAACCACGCCAAGGTTACGAGCTTCCTCAACCCTCTCCACACCACAACCATCAATCCTGAGGTCCAAGTTGCATTTTGCTAATAAATTCCCTGGTTCCCATCACAACATACTTGGACTTAATAGGATTTAAAACCAGGGAGTTCCTCCTGGACCAGTCAGTGATCCTTTCCAGATCCTCATTAATTTGTTTCACTGTTTCAGCAGTATCTGGTGCATAGAAAGAGCGGTAAATCTGCAGATCGTCAGCATACAAATTAAACCTGGAGTTGACCAGACATTTGGTTATATCAGCACTGTACAATATGAAGAGCAATGGGCCAAGGATCGATCCCTGCGGGACGCCCCTGCACACAAGCTGTGGATTGGAGAATAGTGTATCACCATTGTCACTTGACACCTGGACAAATTGAGATCGATTGGTGAGGTAACTTTCAAACCATTTTACGGTTTTGAGGTCACAACCATAATATGACAACTTTGCAAGAAGAAGTGAGGTAATAATTGAATCAAAAGCACGGGAAAAATCTAGAACGACAAGCAAAGTCAAAGTCTCTAGACTCAAGAATGTTCCCCACCACATCCAGCAAAGCTGTTGTCGTGCAATAGTGCGTAAAATAGCATGATGCTCAAGATATGATCGAAACTGGTCTGAGATAACCCTTTCCAACACTTTGGAAAGACAGGGGAGCAAACTGATCGGACGCAGATCCCTCTCGCTGGTGGGATTAGGAACTTTAGGAAGTGGTCAACGATTGCCATTTTCCACGAATCTTGGAAGGTAGAAGTGACGATTGATCTGTTGATGATAGCGGTAATGACAGAAAGAGTACGAGGAAGAGTCAACATTAGCATCTCCAAAGAGATCCGGTCAGAGCCCTGCGCGTTAGATCTGAGACTGCGCAGAACTCTCAGCACTGTTATCTCCTGAACGGGCTCAAGCTGGAAAGTACTGTCACTGTACCGATGCTGTAGAAAATGAGTTAAATCTTCATCAGTGACCTCTCCACTGCCAGGAACATCCAAGAAGTGCTGGTTAATACTATCCGGGTTGTTACAGAAGTGAGGCAGATTGGAATCTGACTTTTTTGAGTTTTTAATAGTTTATTTGATGTGACTCCATAGTTTTTTAGGTTGCGTAATATTATTATTGATATAAGTTTTAAAATATGCGCATTTCTCAGTCTCAATTGCTGTTTTTGCTATGTATTTTAAGTCAGTGTAAGATTGTTTATGACTCTCTGATTTTGAGGCTTTAAACTTTTGATGGCACTTGTTACGTAGTTTTATCATTTCCCTAACCGTATGAGTAATCCAGGGAAGTGATTTTTCTTTAATTAATACTTTTTTAATGGGTGCGTGCAGATCAAATAGTGTCAATATGTACTGATTAAATAATTCCACCATTGAATTCACATCTTGAATACCTTCAATATATTCCCAATCAATCTTATTTAAGTCGTTGTTAAAAAGTTCGGGGAGGACATCTTTAAGCGGCCTATAAGTAATCCATTGTGGGACAGGCTTTTCTACTTTAAAATTTAATTCTATATTTAAAATTGCGTGTTGACCGAGTTCAGGTATGTGTAAAACTGAGTGCCTACACACACGGGCGTCAGTACACGCCACATCGATTAAGGTCTCGCTGTGATCTGTGAAATGTGTGGGCTTAGTAATAATTTGTTTGAGCTTGCTACAAAGTAAAAAGTTATTTAGCAGCTTAGTTTTGTAATCAGTGGGGTTTAAAAGATTAATATTGAAATCACCCAAGAGGAGAACCTTATCCGCGTAGGCAAAAGAAGAAAGAGAATCAGTGATTGCATCCAGAAATACATTGACATCAAGCCACGGCGGTCTGCAAGCAGTGCCAACAATGACTGAATGTGTGTTGATACTAAGTCTAAGCCACATCTGTTCGACCTGCGGCACTGGTGGGTGCGGCAAGACACGCGCGTGCACTCCGCGGCGCAAGTAGAAGCCCACGCCGCCCCCCCGTCCGCCGCGCACGCAGGCCGGGCGCGGCACGTGCCGCAGGCGGTAGCCCGGGACTGACGGAGCACGGCTCTCCTCTCCCTGCCTGAGCCAGGTCTCATTTATTGCCATGATGTCCACCCTGATACTTTCCACGGCTAAAAGAAATTCATCATGGCGTGATCCCAGTGACCCAGCGTTTAAAAAACCAACTTTTAGATTTTTAGTCTTGTTCATTGTGACTAATATAGTAAATAGTGTATTCATTCGAATAACTATGTGATTTAAATAATTGATTGTATGAACCACAGTAAAATAACATAGATGTATATAGATGTAGTAATATAGTGTAGATGTAATAATATAGATGTGTAAAAGTGTACATATAATAATTAATGCGATAATGATGTTCATGATTAACCGATAGATAAAGTGAGCAGAAACATCGGGCATTTGGGCCCCAAAGCAGAGGCAGCATATACCAAGACAGGAACAGATCTGACCTCACACAGAACAAACTTAAGAACGAACAGGCACAAAGCAAAATAATTATAAACTTAGTACTAGGAAAAAGAAAAACATGAAGATTAACATGTGACACACACACAGAAATGTTACCCCTGATTACCACCGAGCATTTCACAACCAAAAACCCGGGAAAAAATCTTCCTCGCTGCGAATGCAGTGAGTGGATCCGCCCTCGCCCTGCATGGCCAGTATGCGTCCGGATCTCGTCCACGTATATTTCCACCCGAGGCGGCTGCCTGCCTCACGCACACGGAAAAAAAGCTGCCGGAACTTTCTAGTGAGCCTCTCATTAAGGTAGAAGCGACGCGAAGGAGCGGGGAGGCCGAGATCGGAAGTGGTGGCTCTGCGGCGCACGCGTGCGCTTTTTAGCAGGTCATCACGCAACCCGCGCCTAGTCAGGCGCACCACGATGCGCCTAGCTCGCGCCTGTACTGCTCCCGCACCTCCTGTTGGGCTCTCCGCGCCCGACGACCGCGACTCACGGTCAGATCTGAGGCCCACCCTTTGCGCGGACACTATATCCCGCTCATCAAGTGCCACACCCAGCTTCGCTGCAACCAGCCCTACGGTGTGCAGCACGTTCTCACCCGGAACCTCAGGGATATTCGCAATCTCCAAGTCAGCGCTAAGCAGGTCCTGCTCACGGTCGTCGAGTTCGGACTGCAGCTTTGTCACCATCTGCTCCAACTGGCTCACCCTGATGTCTGGTAGAGCAGCGGTTTGCCTGGTTTCCAGGTCCACAATTCGAGTCTCCAGTTTGTCGATCCGCTCACTACAGACCCCCAACGAAGCATGAAGGCCAGTCATTTCTCGACGAAATTCTCTGACCTCGTCCCTGACCTCGCGCAGCTCGGAGCGGAAGAGCCTGATTTCTTCCCGGAAAGTAAGCTGGGTTTCCATGGATGAAGGTTCGCCGTCGGTTCCCTGTTCACTTCCAGCCCGGGACAGTACCTTAGCAGGTGGCTCCCCCTTAGACGGCTTGGCCTGAGGCACCGCGACAGGAGATTCAACCGTACTGCCCCGTGCAACAGCTGCAGGTGCAGCCACCGACAAAGCCGCCGCCACTGACGAAGCTGATCCCCCAACAGCCATTGGTGTTGATGCCCCTGACGCCTGCAGAGCCAAAGGAAGCGCAGAACGATCACCGTCTCTGACGTGTGTGGCGCTCCCAAAACTCTTAGGCAACTTTTTCCTGCACTCGGGGCACTGCCAGTCGCTGCCAATCTGCGACTGTTCCGGCAGCAGCAAGCAAGCGAGGTGAAACCGATTCTGACAACCCGATCCAGTACAAGTAGCGCCCCCTTTCGACGCCAGGAATTTACCGCAAGATGCACACTTAACCATATTGGCAGTACCACACAAAGTAACCAGATGGCGCCACTCCTCAAGTATGGATCTATACCGCTAGATGGCGCTTGATGTATAGAACGTGAACTGCGTTGATCCTTGCCGAAAGTAGTAGTACCACACGAAGTACCAAGATGGCGCCACACTTCCAGTACTGATCTATGCCGCTAGATGGTGTTTGCTGTGCAAAATTTGACACTGCGCGGATTCTTGACCGAGGTGATATGTAGTTAATGGAGGTACCACTGACTGCAAAAAATCGCAAGTCACCCCTGTTTTTATTAAAAACACAGTATCACAATTGTTTTTACTTAATTTACGCCACCAAAATAAGAAAGGCAGTCCCACTAACGATCACACACGTAAATCAGGCGAAATAGCACAACTGAACACGAACTACACACGAAATACTGCAGTATTAATATTTTTATTTGACTTAGAATGTACAGCTGATGTGTATCGCGCACTGTCCGTGACGTCACCCCACTGGCTCAAGCTGGAAGTTACTGTCACTGTGCCGATGCTGTTGAAAATATAATAAATCTGAAGGATCAACCTCTCCACTGCCCGGAACATCAAGGAAGTGCTGGTTTATAGTATCCGGGTTGTTGCAGAAGTGAGGCAAACTGTGTTCTAACTTTTTTGTATTAGTGATTGTAGACTTTATATGACTCCATAACTTCTTAGGCTGTGTAATGTTGTCATTAATATATGTTTTGAAATATGCGCTCTTCTCAGTCTCAATTGCCGTTCTTACCAGGTATTTTAACTTTGTATAAGATTTCCTATGGCTGTCAGATTTTGAAGCTTTAAACTTTACATGGCACTTGTTACGCAGCTTTATCATTTCCCTTACAGTGTAGGTTATCCAAGGAGGTGATTTTTCCCTTATCAAAACTCTTTTAATGGGTGCATGCAAATCAAACAGTGCCAACATGTATTGATTGAACAATTCCACCATTGAGTTCACATCTTGGAGACCTGCAATATGTTCCCATTCGATTTTATTTAAGTCATCATTAAAAAGTTCAGGGAGGACATCTTTGAGCGGCCTATATGTTATCCATTGCGGGACAGGCTTCTCTATCTTAAAGTTCAGTTCCATACTGATAATTGCGTGCTGACCTAGTTCAGGTAGGTGTGAGACTGTGTGTCCACACACACGGGCGTCAGTACAAGCCACATCAATTAAAGTTTCGCTGTGGTCTGTAAAGTGAGTGGGCTTAGATATAATTTGTTTGAGCTTGCAACAATGTAAGAAGTTATTTAGCAGCTTAGTTTTATTATCAGAGGGATTTAAAACATTTATGTTAAAATCACCCACCAGGAGAACCTTGTCCGCATTGGCAAAAGAGGAAAGAGAATCCGTGATCGCATCCAGGAAGACATTGACATCAAGCCACGGCGGTCTGTACGCAGTGCCAACAATGACCGAATGTGAGTTGATGCTAAGCCTCAGCCACATCTGCTCGACCTGCGACCCCGGCGGGTGCGGAAGAGAGCGCGCGCGCACTCCGCGGCGCAGGTAGAAGCCCACGCCGCCCCCGCGTCCGCCGCGCACGCAGGCCGGGCGCGGCACGTGCCGCAGGCGGTAGCCCGGGACTGACGGAGCACGGCCCTCCTCTCCATGCCTCAGCCAAGTCTCATTTATGGCCATGATGTCCACCCCGATACTTTCCATGGCAACAAGAAACTCGTCATGGCGTGATCCCAGCGACCCAGCGTTAAAAAAACCAACTTTAAGATGTTTAGTCTTGTTCATTTGTTTTAAAAATGTAAATGTATATAATGTTCATATTGTATAAATAATGTAAATAGTTAATGTAATGTAAATCGCTACTGTGAAGCACATATTGCGAGTGACATGAATAATAGTGTGAAAATATTGTAAGGTAGATAATGTTTAATGTTGTTGATAAAAGTGTACATATAATAGTTAGTATTGTAGTTATAATGTATAAATAATACAAATATAAATAAGATATAAGGAGTGATTTGGCACCAGGGCCCCAGCAGAATAATGGCAAAAAATACTGAGACAGGAAGAGATCTGACCTCACACAGAACAGAATTAGAGACATAACAAAAATGCATACTGAACAGAAAATGTAAACAATGAATAGGTTTACTAAAAAGGTAGTAAGCAGCAGTTAGACGAGACACATAGGAACAGATGTTACTCCCGATAATCAGCAGGCGCCTCAAGACCAAAAACCCGGGAAAGATCGTCCTCGGTACGGATGCAGTGTGTGGGCTTGCCTTCGCCCTGCTTAGCCAGGACGCGCCCGAATTTAGTCCAGGTGTACTTCCACCCGAGACGGTTACCAGCTTCACGAACTCGGTGAAACAGCTGCCTATTTTTCCTGGTGAGCCTCTCATTAAGAAAGAAGCGACGCGAGGGCGCGGGGAGGTCGAGATCGGCAGTGGTGGCTCCGCGGCGCACGCGCGCGCTTTTCAGCAGCTCGTCGCGCAGCCCGCGCCTGGTCAGGCGCACCACGATGCGCCGAGCTCGTGCCTGTACCACCCCCAATCCTCCTGTTGGGCTCTCCGCGCCCGACGACCGAGTCTCACTATCAGATTTGAGGCCAACCCGTTGTGCGAACACTATATCCCGTTCATCAAGTGCCACACCCAGCTTCGCCGCAACCAGTCCTACGATGTGCAGAACGTTTTCACCAGGAACTTCAGGGATGTTCGCAATCTCCATGTCAGAGCTTAACAAGTCTTGCTCGCGGTCGTCGAGTTCGGTTTGCAGCCTTGTTACCATCTGTTCCAGCTGGCTAACCCTGGCGTCAGGCAGAGCAGTGCTTTGCCTGGTTTCCAGGTCCTCAATTCGGGTCTTCAATTTGACGATCCGCTCACTACAGACCCCCAAAGAAGCGAGAAGGCCAGACATTTCCCGACGAAATTCTCTGACCTCGTCTCTGACCTCGCGTAGCTCGGAGCGGAAGAGCCTGATTTCCTCCCGGAGAGTAAGCTGGGTTTCCAGGGATGAGGTATCGCCGTCTGTTCCCTGTTCACTTCCGGCACGGGACAGCACCTTAGCAGCTGGCTCACCCTAGACACCTTAGTCTGGGGCATCGCGACAGGAGAATCAACCATACCGCCCCGCGCAGCAGCTGCAGGTGCAGCCACAGACGAAGCCGCCGCCGCAGACGAAGCTGATCCCACAACAGCCACAGGTGTTGATGACGCTGACGCCTGCACAGCCAAGGAAAGCGCAGAACGATCACCGTCTCTGACGGTTGAGGGGCCCCCCATACTCTTGGGCAACTTTTTCCTGCACTCGGGGCACAGCCAGTCACCGCCAACCTGCAACTGTTCAGGCAGCAGCAAGCAAGCGAGGTGAAATCGATTTTGACATCCCGTTCCAGTACAAGTAGCGCCCCCTTTGGACGCCAAGAATTTTCCACAAGACGCACACTTTACCATATTGGTAGTAGGTTCCACACGAGGTAGCCAGATGGCGCCACTCCTCTAGTAGAGATCTATACCACTAGATGGCGCTTGCCACGCAGAATGTGATACTGCGTCAATCGTTGTCAGAAGTAGCAGTACCACACGAAGCAACTAGATGGTGCCACACTTCCGGTACTGATCTATGCCGGCAGATGTCGTTTGCTGTACAAAATTTGACACTGCGTGGATCCTTGTCCGAAGTAATATACAGGGTGTTTGGTCCATCGTGTGCCAAATTGAAATGGTCGATAGAAGGGGTCATCTGCTATCCTTTCAGACCCTTTAATACCCCTCATGCCCTGTGGATTTTTTTTAAATCGACTTTTTATTGTTTTACTAAAAAAGACCCAAATTTTACATTCAAATGCAATTTTCTTTTTAAATATCGGTTGTAGACTCTCAATTTTAATTTATTTAGATGTGTATTGTATTAGAGTACTTTTAAATACAAAATTAGTAACATTAGTCACCTAGTTATTTTTTAATTCACTTGCAAAGTTAAAACATAAATTAAAGCTGTACATGTTACAGCTGTTTATATGGCTACAGAAAAAAAACTAGAAGCGACCGGGATCTTACAACTCCCTCATTATTTCTCCAGTCTATCCTCTTGCTAATGATGTGCCACATGCCATAAAAATCTTTTAACAACTTTGTGAATTCACTAGAATTGTGAATCGAGTCATCCAAGGCTGATATTCAAAAATTTTTTCATTTGCTTTTTTGATACCTGGCAAACCTATAAATCTTATCTCATTCGTATAAGGTAACATCTGTCTCGTATCTCTTGGTTTTTGTGGGATTTACTTGGAAAAAAAAATGCATTTTTAACGTTTATTTCATCATCCTGCTCGAATTGTGGTGCTACGACAGGAAACCTCCACGTGCGCCCGTGGATTGGAGTTCCCTCTCGGATACGTCCGGGGGGAAGACCAGTTTTTCGGGCCGGTGCACCCTGGGATGCGGGCAAAAACTCTTCCTTAGGCACTGTGTGCCTAAGTGGTCTCTTTGCCCGTATGCGAATAGCCTGTCGTGTGGATGCTCCAACACGTGTCCCCCTTGATTAGCAGAGGGCACAGCGGCGGAGCGGGCTTGCTGACGGTGAGTGATGGGTAGCTCGCCGTCCGACCAAGGACCAAGCCCGGGTTGGTGGCGCGCCGTGTTTCGCGCCAAATGCCTGCTGGGGTCACGGGTTTTTTTTAACCCAGGATACCGTGGCCCCAGAACGTAAAGGGTATAGGAAGGAACACGGTTGGTTTTTGTCAGTAAGAGTCTGACAGTCCCTTCCGCCCCACCCAGGGCGGAAGAACTCATTTGAAGATTTTACCACAGAAAAAAAAAATCCTGCTCGAATTGTTGGCCTCTGTCGCGAATGCAGGCCCGACATCTATTTCGACAGTTGTTGTACGAAGTCGTATTTCCTCCTTAGTGGTATTGAATGCCGCTTCCATGCGTTGGACTAGTAACTCCCTAGTTGGAACGTCCGTTGCGTACCTATACCAGCCCTTTGGAACGTCTCATAAAGTGTAACGAACTTAGATCTGGGGAACGTGGCGACCATGGAATAGGGCCATCGCGTCCAATCCACTCATTGTGGAACACATTGTTAAGATATTTCCTCACAGTCAAACGCCAATGCGCAGAACAGCATTTTGAAATACCATGGGCAAACGTTGATTAAACACGGGCACATCATCGGTCACTAATTTGAGCAGGATTTGTAACAATTATGAAATAAATGTTAAAATTGCAATTTTTTTTTTTACGCGTAAATCCCACTAAACATAGAGATACGAGACAGATTTTTATAAAGATAACATTTCTAGGTTTGTCAGCTATAATTCAAGCAAAAAAAATGTTTAAAATCATAATTTTGTATGTCAGCCTTAGGGCGCGCGATCCTTAGCGATTCACAATTCTACCGAATTCACAAAGTTGTTCAAAGATTTTTATAGCATGTGGCACATCATCAGCAAGGGGATAGACTGGAGAATTAATGAGGAAGTTGGAAGATCCCGGTCGCTTCTAGTTTTTTTTCTGTAGCCATATAAACAGCTGTAACATGTACAGCTTTAATTTATGTTTTAACTTTGCGAGTGAATTAAAAAATAACTAGGTGACTAATATCACTAATTTTGTATTTAAAAGTACTTTAACACAATACACATCTAAATAAATTTAAAATTCAGAGTCTACGACCAATATTTAAAGAGAAAATTGCATTTGAATGTAAAAAGACAATGCAACTTTTCCTTTGACTGCTGGTCCAAAAATATCAAACCTGTTGTGCATAATAATAATTGAAACCTATTCCAAACGAAAGTTCTAACCATTTATAACAACTTTTACTATGGGGCCAAAGAAATCTATCCCAGTAAAAAAAAGATACAGGGTTACAAAAGTATTAAAAAGTGTGGATTTTTTTTCCACCTTATTATAAGTTTTGTTTGTTCGCATTCAACAACGCATGTCTATGTCTTCCTCATTGTTATATGTGAGCTAAAAAATGTAAACATTTTTTGGGTCAGTGGTAGTAAACGCTGCCTCTAAACTAAGGATAGTAGAAAAATCAGTGGTGACCGTAATCACTAAACTCACCATCTTGTGGAAGCGCTGATTGTGGAATATAATATTCTCAATGAGGCGAAAATGTGTCGAAAAGTGTCGTTGTGGTAGGAACATTTTCTATATATGTGTATATCGGAGTCCGGTAAGCACAGCAAATGTCAGAGTATTAAGAATCGATATCGGAGTCCTGGCGCTATACGACTTGTTCAGCTCTATCTCTTTCCCACAGCCTTAACTGGAATGCGTTAAGAGCTCGTGGTAAGGCTCCAGGGCACACTTATAGAAGAAAAATCACGATAATTGTGTGCAATTATCGTGATTTTTACTGCTCGTCCATAGCTTGTCTTTCAGACAAGCTATGGACGACTGCGAAGAGCTTGCACATTATACCAATCCAATCGGGTAACAAAGAAAACAAGTAATTGAGATGCAGGTATACTTCCCGTTTTTTTAGCGCGGTAAAATCATCAAATGACTCCTCCCACCAAGGGCAGGGCAGGACTGTCAGACTTGTACTGATTAAAATCCACGGTGTCTTTCAATAGCCCTTGAAGTTCCGGGGTTACAGTAGCTCGTTAGTCCCGCGACTCTGGCAAGCTTTGACTCTCTAAGGGTGGCCCCGTCATTGCACTGACAGTTCTTGGAGGCGCGCGTGGTCGCACGCGGGTTGAAAGAGCGTTGCGTTCCACAACGCGCTTTTGACCCGGGCATGGCAAGATCGGACAGAGAGTCGCCCGCATGCCCCACGCCTTCTATAGACGGAGATCGTACGACTGGGTCGTGAGATGGACACTGTCCTCTCCCTCACGCGTCCCGCCTCCTCATTCGCTAGCATGACTGCTTCCGACTCCTTCTCGCCCCGCAGCATAGCCTCGACCAATGCCGGGCGCGAGAGGTCGCCGCCTATCGCCGTCGTGAGGACACGGCGGTTCTGCCCACGCGGAGCAGTCCTGCACCGTATGTTCCACCGTGTCCTCCGGGCGATACTCACAGTGGAGACACCCAGGCGTTTCTTCCTCCCTCATCCGAAACAGGTACCTCCTGAAACTTCCGTGTCAGTAAGGACCTGCATCAGGCGGTGGGTCAGGACGCCGTGACGCCTTTCTAGCGTCCCCAGAAACCTCGCTCAAGAAGGTAAAACAATGATTAGGAAAAACCTTGCCGCAATAGATAGGGTGCGGGAGGGAGGCGCGGAGCCGTGACGCTTACGACTGCCAGCGCGCACTCTATCACGCTTTATAACACGTGCCGTTGCAATAATCTCAGCCATAGGACATCCACTGTTGAACATAGGCCTCCCCTTTAGATTTCCACATATACCGGTTGGAAGCGACCTGTCTCCCGCTGGCCTTTATAAGGTCGTCCGTCCATCTCGTTGGTGGACGTCCTACGCTGCGCTTGCTAGTCCGCGGTCTCCACTCTTATACCAATCATAAACGTGAAAAGACAATGCAACTTATTGGCCCAAACAATTCAAACCCCTTGTCCACGGGGTGCTATGACAGGAAACCTCCACGTGCGCCCGTGGACTGGATTTGTGTTTGTGGTTCCCTCTCGGATACGTCCGGGGGGAAGACCAGTTTTTCGGGCCGGTGCACCCTGGGATGCGGGCAAAAACTCTTCCTTAGGCACTGTGTGCCTAAGTGGTCTCTTTGCCCGTATGCGAATAGCCTGTCGTGTGGATGCTCCAACGCGTGTCCCTCTGATCAGCAGAGGGCACAACGGCAGAGCGGGCTTGCGGACGGTGAGTGATGGGTAGCTCGCCGTCCGACCAAGAACCAAGCCCGGGTCGGTGGCGCGTCGTGTCTCGCGCCAAATGCCTGCTGGGGTAGCGGGTTTTTTCTTAACCCAGGTTACCGTGGCCCCGGAACGTAAAGGGCATAGGAAGGAACACGGGTGGATTTTAGTCAGTAAGAGTCTGACAGTCCCTTCCGCCCCACCTAGGGCGGGAGGACTCATTTGATGATTTTACCACCTATGAAAAAAAAAAACCCCTTGTGCACAATTCAAACCTATGCTAAACGTAAGTAATTAGTACAAGAGTGGAGACCGCGGATTTACTTACTTAAAACTTATAATAAGGTGGAAAAAACATCCACACTTTTTAATACTTTTGTAACCCTGTATCTTTTTTTTACTGGGATAGATTTCTTTGGCCCCATAGTAAAAGTTGTTATAAATGGTTAGAACTTTCGTTTGGAATAGGTTTCAATTATGCACAACAGGTTTGAATTTTTTGGGCCAATAAGTTGCATTGTCTTTTGGGTGTTTTTTAGTAAAACAATAAAAAGTCGATTAAAAAAAAATCCACATGGTCGATTAAAAAAAAAACACACACAGTTGATTTGTATCGCGCACTGTCCGTGACGTCACCCACATGGGCCTGATGTAGATTTGTCAGCGTCCGTGGCCTAGCTACGTTCCGGTGACCCCTTTGGGGAAACCGAGGGTTTTGTCTGTGCAATTATGGATGAAGTTATGATGACGAATAACTACCGGAGATTTATTGTGAAGGATGGCACGGTTGACATAAATGTCGGGCATGTCACCGTCCTGGCGAATCAATCCGTCACATTATTTCTGGGTGTTATCGTCTGGCTAACGGAGAATACTTGCATAGACATAACCTTGTAGCCATGATAATCCATCAGCAACTTGCTCTGAAATACAGCCATGTCAAATCGGAAGTGCCGTACTACAGGTATGTGCCCGACCCAGTTCTTGAAAGTGGCAATATCACACTGTACTGGGATCAATCCATCATCACTGACAGGACTATTGTAGCTAATAGACCAGGGTGTCGAGTCTGCTAATTATTAGTCAGAATGACACCACAATGGCGTTTCAATTGTAGTGCTTATTCGAACCATTTTTACTGCTGAGTAAAAAATGGTTCGAAAATTGAAACGCCATTGTGGCGCCATTCTGACTAATAATTAGCAGACTCGACACCCTGATATATATAGTGGTGGTGGATCGATTAGAGCGGCGCATAATGATTGTTGACATAACCGTCCCGCATGACGGGAACCTCGTAAAAGCTGAGAAAGATAAGCAAATCAAGTATCTTGATTTGGCTCGCGAGGTTGCGATATGTGGGGCGTGGATTCAGCTGTCATTGTGCCGATAGTCGTGTCGGCCCATGGCTTAATTGCCAAGAGCCTCGACCAACACCTAAGGAGGCTCTCGTTAGGCAGCTGGATCAAGGGCCAGATTCAGAGAGCAGTTCTTCTGGACACGGCGCGCATTGTTAGGAGGTTCCTTTCTCTGGAGCCCTAACTGCCGGTAGCTTGGACCCTGTTCTCGATACCGGTGGGCCACTATTGTTTATATTTTAAATGTTTTTTTTTCTTTTTACTTTTATAGCAATATTTAAAAATGTAAATTATATGAAGGGAAAGATGAATAAAAAAATATTCCACAACTATCACACAACGCCATCTAGTCCCAAGCTAGGCAGAGCTTGTATTATGGGTACTAGACAACTGATAAACATACTTATACATATATTTATATGGATAGATTACACCCAGACACAGAACAAATGATCGTGCTCATCACACAAACATTTGTCCTGGGTGGGAATCGAACCCACGACCTCCGGCATAGCAGTCAAGGGATTAAGCGCACAATGACACATTTGCAAAATGACATATTCAAATTTCGCAAACAGCCACATTCTTAAATTGTCATATTCCGAAAACGCCACATCGCAAAACGTCACATTAGCAAAATGCTATTTTCGCAAAATGTCATTTTCGCAAAATGCCTTATCGTAAAATACCATTTTATATTCGGTTTAAGGACCTATTTGTAACCTCCAGGAAAAAAAAATGCTTGCCATACGTTATTTAAAAAAAAAAAAAAATCTGACGAGTTGCGTTTTCGTCAACATGAGAATGATCCCTTTCATTAAAGGCCCAAATAAATATGATCTCCTTAGGTGTGTGGAGGCATAATCACGTTCTGTGACGTTTGATAAGGATGTGTGTGTGCTTCTATTGTGTTCTTATCAGTACCATGACCATTACTAAATGATTACTAACTTTTGGAAGTGAGTCAAGCAATCGGCCAACACAAACCAGAATGAAGCAAATACGGACATCTGCAAAAAAATAAAAACGTAAGTATTAGGTAAATCAATAAATGTAAGGTTTTATACTGACATGGTCACTATTACTATAATATTATTTATACTTAAAACGGGATATTTACTGAATATATTTAAATAAATAAAATACCTAACATTTATTTCTCACCACAAACTAAAAAACACGATACAAAAAAATACAAAAATATTAATGATGTTTTTTTCAAGGTTTTTCTATGGGGCTGGAATATGATTGTCTCCATGAAATCATTATCAAGTCAATCTCCACAAAAACAAAGGTATCGAATTGCGACGGGAAACAATTCAAATCATAAAATCATTAGTTTGCCTGAGCATAAAGAAACCGTCGCGTCCAACCCGCATTTCGTTGATAACGAGTGCGCATCTAAAACAGCGAATGTCGATGTAAGTACGCACGGCACGGGCGCACGCGCAGGTAGCGAGTACGTCATCGTGTGCGCGCAAAACCACGAATGAAACATCGCCTTTGAAGATTAAGGAATGTCTCAGCGTAAACAACGTGAGTAAATCAACTGATTCTCAAGAAAATATACCGATGACGCTGAATATGGATTTTTCACCTAAAACTAAGCTTTTTGCTGAGGTTGTGATTATGCCTAGTCAGTCGAAGAAAGAGAAACCAACAGAAGAATGGATACTTGTTCAGAGAAACCGTTTGAAATATAAGTTTACTGGCCAAAAGGGTAAGGCAATCTTTGAACCTGAAACTAAATTCAAAGCTGATGAGGATGGCTTGTTTGCATAAGAAAACACACGGCACACACACTTTTTATCAGTTTATTTAATCGAGCTGCTTCTAGCTACCACATTTTTACAAGGACTTTTTTAGCATGACACAAAGCAGAAACAAAAGCATAAATTCAATAAAAAAGAAACTTAAAGCTAAAAAGAGGTTGGTTGCTGGTCGCCAACATGGCCCCCGACGGTGTGAAAACACCAATTTACTGGCCGGCGACTAGCAACGCCACTTTGCGAGTGGGTCGACGCAGCACGCCCCCCTTCGTGGTGACGTCGACAACTCTCACTACCCCATCCCTTCCCGGGTGCACTGCCGTGATTCGCCCTCGGGGCCATTGGTTCCTGGGTAGTGTGCCGTCTGCGATAAAAACTAGATCGCCCACTTTTAACGGTTGAGCCTCCTGTAGTCGCCTCCTGGGTGTGAGTGTGGGCAGGTACTCTCGTACAAAACGCTGCCAAAAGTGGTCTGCCAGCCTCTGCGCCTTTCTCCAGTTAGCACGTCGGATTAAATCGGTGTCGTCGAACACATTTATCTCAGGCTCGCTGCTTGGGCTTCCAATTAAGAAGGTGAAAGGAGTCAGGGCGTACTCTGCGTCCGCATCTACTGAGACGTGTGTCAGGGGTCTTGAATTAATGATGCATTCCGCCTCTAGTAGCAGGGTGTTTAATACCTCCTCTTTGGGCGTCCTTTCCTTCAAGGTCACGGCGATGGTATTTTTCACCGAACGGACTAGCCGCTCCCAACAGCCTCCCATAAATGGTGCGGATGGGGGGATGAATCGCCATTCTATTTTTCTATTTGTGCAAAAATTGAAGAGTTCTGGCAGCATCTTTGCTGCACCAACAAATGAAGTCCCGTTGTCGGAGTAAATCCTTGACGGGCATCCCCTTCTAGCGATGAACCGTCTGAATGCCATCAAGGCGGAGTCTGACGTTAAGCTTTCCACGATCTCCAAATGCACGGCTCGCACCGTCATGCATGTAAAAAGTGCAAACCATCTCTTTTTTTTTTTTATTTTATCCTTTATTTCAGGCAACTAAGGCCCATAAAAACACAATACATATATAAGTATAAAAATAATAACTATAAACTAATACATATTTTAAAACAATAAACTTAAAAACTATTGCACACGAAGTGACGGCGTCGTGTTACGCTGCGAGGTGTCGCGTAGCCGGCCTCGAAAACGCCGATACAGCACACCTTTCGGCCAGAAATCTTCCTTGAGGCAGGTCGCCAAATACTGGGTTGGAACGCGCACCACGAACGACTTGAAATTAGTGTTATGGCGCGCCTCCAACTTCTCCACCCTCAAGGTCCAGTTGGTCTTCATTCGCAGGTACTCCACAATGTCCTCAGCCTTTGTAGCGTGATACAAACGGGACACGTACAGCTGCGTCGTCGGTACTGCAGGACGTAGTAGCGTGTTGGGTCCTACAAGCGCTGTCCCGCACTGGTTGCGATAAGAAGGCTTCCTCTTCTTTCTCTCCACCTTGATGAAGCCGTCCTCATCGCATGTGTCCTTCGGTAGACCCTGCTGTTTGAGGTCCACTACAACGCCTTTAGTCGCAGTCGAAACTGAATGACTCTGCTTTCCCCGTTTTGATTTCACTGCTTGTGGTTTGGTTTGCGACACAGCAGGTTTTGATTTGGCGACAATTGCGGAATAGGCACATTTGGGGGTCGATGTACCTATTACAGGCGTCGCTTCCCCGGTAGGTACGACGCAATCAGCCGAACACGATGCAACGTCTGCATTTTTAACAGCCGGCGACGTAGACTCACTCGCTGACCGAAAACTGCAGACTGAAGCATTTTGTGCTCCGCGACGTGTGTTCACGTTGGAGCCTTCCGGTGACCCACTTGTCGGAATAGCGTTGCGCAACAACGCCACTTCGGCTCGTAATTCACCAATGATGTTCTCTGATGACTCCAACTTGGACTTCATCTCGGCCTGGCTCACCTTCAGAGACGTGATGTCCTTCAGCAGCCTGGTGACGTCGACGTGGTCGAAAGTGACGGGAGGTAGCTTGTGCAGCTCCTTCGCCACAAAATCTGGCACGTCATCCGGATCGGTCCTCTTGAGCAGGTCGATGATATCCTGCAGACTCTTCTCGCCACCATCCCTCCGGCGAGATGGCATTTGTCCAACTTGGTCGAGTGTTTGAAACAGCAGCAACTTGGCACTGCATACCTCTTCCTCTTTGTAGGAGGACTTGCAAATCTGCAAGATGCTGACCTCGTCCATGTAATCGATGGCATGCTTGATGAATGCCAAGAGCTCGTTGACAATGAGCTGATTTGTAGCCATTGCAAACAAAATCGGGCAGCGGTTAATACTGCACAATACGCGAATATAAAATTCTTGCTGAATAGCGCAAACGCGTCCGTTTCCGAGCGCGCATGGCACTAGACGAGCTGTGCGTCTGCCAATAGAGACGCTCAGGGGACCAAAATAATCCAACCCTACGTGGGTAAAGGGGCGCTGGTGATGTGCTAATCTGGCTTCTGGCAAGTCTCCCTCTGGTGGTGATTCCGGCTTAGCCTTTCGATTGCGGCAAAACTGGCATCTCTGTGAAATTCCTCTGACGGCTGGTCTGAGGCTTAGTACGTAGAACCTTTGGCGCAGTTCATTGACCACTAGTTCATTATGTCCGTGGGCGTACCTGACGTGATAGGAGCATATCGCACCATTCCTGGAAGAAACGCGTAACTCGACTTGCGTCAATTTTTTTTTATTTATGCAAAAAATCGGCCGTAATCTAATACACCTTCTCACAAATTTTCATGAAGCTAGCGCAAAAAATAAGGTTACTGTCACAAAAAATGTGTATTTTTGCGACAAAAAATAAAATAATTTTCCATTCTTATAAAGATGTATACATACATACATTTCTTTTTTTTAAAACTTTCCCTAGGTATAAAGCCGTAAACACACATACCCATATCTAACACGAAGATTTAAAATAACTTTATAAACGTAAATAAACATAGGCATTTGTTCTAGGATACTATAACGAAGGCGTGTCTTGCAAGTTCACTTACTTACTTATTGCGCGAAACTTGTTGCGGGACTGTTTTGCGTTTTATATAGTTACGTAGTTTTTCCAAGGGAGATGTCAATAACATCTGATGCATAGCTACACTTACTTCATTACGCTCGCAAGAGACATAATAAGAATACTTCGATAAACTTTATAATAGGAGCATGGAATGTACGTACACTCTTGGATGATGACTCTAACCTGTGTTCCGAGAGGATGACTGCCATCGTGGCAAGGGGGAACTTTCAAGATAAGTACAACATGGATATCGCGTCTATAAGTGAGACCCATCTTAGTAGTAGCGGAAATATTTGCGAGCAGATGGAATATAATATTGGATTGGAAAACAGCAGAAGAGCAAGCAGCTAGCGGAAATTGGAATTCACATCAGTGCGTAACATTATTACGTCATCCTTAACACAACTTCCGAAAGGAATGATCGCATAATGACCTTGCGCTTGCCAGTTAATGATACTTAAATATCCACCTCATCAGTATCTACGCACCTTAACAGCTAATGACGATAACAAAGCAAAATTCTATCGGTACCTGCCCTGCGTTCTTACGGGAATTCCACCTCAAGACAAAATTGGCCTACTGGGTGACTTTAATGCATGCGTGTCGGTACTAATTACGAAGCACGGCATGGTGTTCTTGGTCGGCATGGAGTTAGGAACTGCTTGGAGCTTCTGACTCTGTGCTCAAAGTTTAACCTGTGGCTGACTTATACCTTCTTACGCCTAGCAGAAAAATATAAGACCTCGTGGATGCACGCTAGATCCAAGCAATGGCATCTTATTGATTACATTATTGTATGAAAAAAGACCTGAACCACGTCTTGATAACAAGAACTATGTGGGGTGTGGAGTGCTGGCCAGACCATCGACTTATTCGATCGAAGATGCGTCTGTAAATAAAAGCTCCTCGACACTTAGCGCATAAGAAACCAGTGAATGTTGGTGTTTTACTATACCAAAACCACTGAAGAAAAACCAGAACTGGTTCGAAGACTTACATAGGCAAGGAAATCAGAGCATTTCTTGAAAGCCACAGACTAGAACTGAGATCTCTATCAAACACCGAGATACGAAAATCCATTCAAATAAAATAAAAATTAATATCCTGACTTAATAAATCAATGGTGGCTGGATAGAGCATGACAAAAGACATGCAACTCTGTGCTGACACAAACCAAACGGGCAGATTTTTCTTTTCTTTCTCTCAGACAACTGATTCATACATTGGAAATCTTGAAATGAGAACTTAGCTGATCCACCAACCTTTGGTGAATTCATGTCAGCCGTCAAAAGATTGAAGAACGGTAACACTAGGAGCCGACTGTCTACCATCAGAGGTTTTCAAATATGCTGTTCCACAAATACAAAGTAGACTCTGCAACTTAGTGCTCAAGCTTCGAGAAGCCGAAATTGTACCCCAAGACTGGAAGAATGCCTCCATTTGCAAAATTTATAAGGGTAAAGGTGAATATATATTGGGCCGTGGTTCTTACAGAGGCATCTGTCTTCTGACTTCTACTGGGAAGGTACTGGCTCATATCATGGATGGCCGCTTATCAAACCTTGTGGAACAGATACTTCCAGAGACGCAGTGCGGTTTTAGACCCAGCAGAGGAACTGTTGACGCATTTTTATGGTGAAAATAACGTGGGAGCCATGGCTCCCACGTTATTTTCACTCTATTTCTCGGCTCTGCTAAATGATGCTCTACAACATAGTCTTGGACAGGTTGAACTCAATGTTCGCTCTGATAAAAGTGTCTTCGACATCTCAGGGCGCTGGCGAAGACTAAGATTCTAGGGTTCCCGTGCTTGACACACTCTGGTTGTCTAGAATATATTGCTATCAGCGATAAGACCGCCATTGTAACCATAGAATTAGTAATGTTTATAATAGTTGTGTAAAAATTTTGGTGTACAATAAAGTATATTCCATCTATATCCATCTATGTATGCCGATGATGTATGCCCGTCAGTTGACCGTGTGGAAACTCTCCAAGAATATCTTAATAACCTTCAGGCCTGCTGTTCTAGATTTGGCTAGTAATACGCGTAAAGAAAACCCAAGATATAAAACAACTACCAATAAGTTGAATTCTGTCTCATTGGAAGAGGTACCGCATTTTAAATATCTCGGAAGTCTAGTCTCCAACGAGAATCGACAGGCATCTGAAATTTCAGAACGGATTGCTAAAGCAGCCGCTGCCTTTGGAAAGCTTCACAAGCGTGTGTGGACCTCTCATGACCTGAAACTGCACACGAAAATTTGCGTTTATAAGGCCTTAGTTTTACCAATACCTACTCACCTACGCCGCGAAAACCTGGTGTCGATTTAGAATAAAACTTATTTAGTATAAAATACTCGGCTTGACTTATTTTTCCTTCGGATGGGCCTGAATGCTTTAGGTTAGGTAGGGGGCATAAGCTAATGGACAAATACTGCTACTTTATTAAAGTTCGATAACAGATTAAAGTCGAAATGTTTCAACAATAACAAGGTATTTTTTTTCTGTGTTTTAATAATTGATAGAAGATTTCCGTTTATTCAGCTTTTAGGCACTTTATTTTACATACCATAGGCTTCTACAGCATGTTTTTTCTTCGCACACCTAAATACATAACCTAAATCGATTCATATGATTATAACGCAGCAGCTTATTTTGTTTTTAACTATTTTAAATCTATATAGTATTGACATACAATTTTTGTACATGACAATCTGTGAACAGTAAAATAGAAGTTTACGATGTTATACTTCATTATTTGAATATTTTTTCTCATAAAAAACAAGTTTATTCAGAAGCTCCAATACAACGTAGATACTTTCGCACGCAAAAAGTATGTATTTATGTTTACTTAAGTGAATTCTTCGTGTAAAAACTACGTAAGTGGTACTTACACTTTCGGACTGGCCTAAAATTGGAGCATAAATAATGGAATAACTACACTTACCGCAGCCAATGCAGTACACCAAAGATGACAACAAAGCAATATCTATTATTACACCGGCTTCTTTTGTAACAGTTTCGGGGATTATTTAAGTAACCGTATAATTCAAACATATCTCCGAGTATACATTGCAAAATGAAAAATCGGAAACTCTATCATTTCGCCGCTGCAAAATGCCATCTTTTGCTATTTACAAGGTTTTCGTGGGATTTTTTTTACAATGTTGAACACGTTTTTTTTACCTCCTGAAAAGTTGTCCGAATTCACTTACCGCTTTCTTACAGGAATGGTGCGAATTGTTACTCCCTTATTGAAGAACAAGACAGGTGACAGTTCGCTGAAATCGAACTACAGGCCAATTTCGCTTGCTACAGTCGTGGCCAAGATACTGGATAGTGTGCTTGAGGCTCAGTTGGCAGAATGTATCCACCTACATGATGCACAGTTTGGTTTCCGTGCAGGACTTTCTACTGAGAGCGCGATACTGAGCCTGAAGCATACTGTGGAGTATTATACCAGCAGAAAGACGCCTATACAGGGTGTAGATCCGCAAAATATTCAAATTCAAGGACGTCATTAAACTAATGATTCTCGACCCAAAACAGCAATAAAATAGGTAGGTATTTTTTTATTTTATTTTTCCTTTTTACTAAAATCCGTAAGTGTGAACCAGCCGTATTTAAAAGCGGCGCGTCTGATACTAGCCCTATCGCGCTTTCACACACAAACAAACGCAAACATTCATGTACACAACGCGTAAGCAACGATCCATTCATCCCAATCAATCGCACCCCAACCAATCCAAAGCAAGAGCGCTGCCCCGCACACCGCGCCCGGCACCCCGCGCCGCGGTTCGCAGGCGGTTGGCACCCGAACCGACAGTCATGTGTTTGATGTCACAGCTATGCATACGTTTTGCAAATTCCGCTTCTAGGTAGGTGCATTGTTGTGACGGCATTCGATACAAAGTACTAGACGACGGACAATTACTTTAAGTTGAGTTGGAGAAGATGGTTCGCCTGTATGCTATCAGTGGAGACAGTTCCCGTTCACTATGGTCGAAAAGTTTGGTGAACATTAGATCGGGTCGCCGAGACCCTGTGGTGTGATCATTAGTGCTTTCGACACTAAAAACGAATGTGTTAGTTTTACGTAAGCTGAAGGAAAACCAGCTACCTACGTCATGCTCGATTGTGCCAAGAGTGTGATGGTGGCAACATTTAACAATAAGTACCTCCGGGTAACATAAGTAGGTAGGTAATTTATGTGTACATTTTGTAAATACGTTGTTAACTAATCGCTTTTATTTGTGTAAATAAGTTGATTTCAAATTTTTAACTACGCCAATAATACCTAAAAGTCGAAAGTATCACCACTTACTTACATCTAACTAGCAAATCTTTAAAAAACATTTTTTATACTACGTAGATCGGGGTTGGTATTATTGACGGTCTAAGCCCGAGGAAAACTTCAAATCAACCAATTTTATCCACAAATAAAAACAAAATCACTACGAACAGTTTAGGGTGAACGATAGCAATCAAGCAAAACTTAAATTTTATTATTCATCTGATAGCAGGTCAGTGAACTTTTTATGGCGGTCTAGTATTACTGTCATTATTAAGATTTTTCATTAAGATGATTTTTTGATTTTTTATTAAGATGCTTCAAATGAGTTAATATCAAACGAAATGACAATAATGTGGGTGATTTTCGAAATAAAATTACGTAAAATTATTGCTAAGGGTCGCCAAGGTCATTTCTCGGCGCACGATACTCGCGCGTCATTGAATTCACGCACATCTGCTCATCGATGTGTGTGTACGCGCGTAAACTGCGGTCGGGTAATTCTCTTTCATTTGTATTGAATTAAAGGTTTAATTCTGAAATACGGTAAAATTTCAACAACAAAAAAAAAGCAGCCCTTATTAGTTTTGCCCGGTACTGCACTTTCAATTGATTATTTATGACTTTTGTGACAACCACCTAAAGTTTGTCGTAAATGTAAAAATACAGCCTGTATATGCCTGTTTTTTAGACCTGTCAAAGGCGTTTGATCTTGTCAGTTATGATAAACTTTGGGATAAACTCAAAGACTCCAACTTACCACATGAGACAATTGCTATCCTAAAGTTTTGGTACCGTAGTCAAATCAAGTACATTAAATGGGCAGGCGTGTTGTCGGACCCATATGGGCTGGTTACGCTGACAGATAGATTTAATCTGTTTCACACTTCATGTCATTAGACGTCTAATCTGATTGGCTGTGACTTCCTCTCCTTCCATCCCTTTCTAGCACAGTACTGCCGCGTAAGAGAGAGCTGTCCGCTTATGGAAGGGATCCGCGACCTGTGGCCCGCGCTTCTTAGCTATCGAACTTCAAGACGGTCGTCATCACAAGCCCCAGTCGTTAGTCCTTCGCTCGCAATCTTTCGCGACTATGTGCGACTATTGGCTACCGCGCGCGCGCCTGTGCAACAAATTCGCAAGTGTCTTCAAAGCTATCGAGCTTCAAGAAACTTACAGCAGAAGAAGAGAATCATCTCATCCACGACGTCTCCGGAGAAAAAAGGTACTGTGCACTTCCTTCCGTCATACAACATAGTGACATAAACATAGGTGTGCCAATTTGGGTACAACGGCTACAAGTGTACTAAAAATATCCTTTTCATTTACAGAATCAATATGAATCGCAATAGCAATATTTTAGTGGTACTAATGACTTCGGGGGTATTTTATAGCGTTGTAAAATAATCAAATGAGTCCTCACACCCCGGGCAGGGTTGGAGGTACTGACAGTACCTATCTTGTACTGACTAAAATCCACGCTGTCCTTCAATAGCTCTTTTATTCCGGGGTCACGGTAGGGAAATAAGTCCCGCGACCCCGGCAGGCTTTGGCCCTCTAAGAGGCGGCCCCATCATTTTGCTGACGCTCTTTGAGGCGCGCGTGGAACACGGCGCGTTGTCGACCCGGGCATGGTCCATGGTCAGACAGCGAGCCTAGACAGACACAGCCTACGTTGGCCTGAGATCGTCTGCCGACGTCTGACGCCGTGCGCTTCTACCACTGCGGATGGGCCGGAGGGAGGATGCTGTCCCCTCCCTCTGGCGGCCCGCCTCCTCCTTCGGGAACATTACTGCTTCACAGAAGGAGGCCACCGCTTCCCACTCCGTCTCGCCCAACAGCATGGCCTCGACCAATGCCGGGCGCGAGGGGCCTCCGCCTATCGCCTCCGTGAGGACACGGCGGAGCTCTGCCCAAGCTGGGCAGTCCTGCACCGTATGCTCCACCGTGACCTCCGGGCGATCATCGCAGTGGTGACACCCGGGCGTCTGCTCCCTCCCTATCCGAAATAGGTACCTCCCGAAACTTCCATGTCCGGTGAGGACCTGCGTCATCCGATAGGTTACCGCCGCGATTGCGGCGCGCTCGGACTTCAGGGGCTTAGAAGAAGCTATGGAATGGGCATCTTCAGTACATTCGCAGTTTTTTGCAGTGATGATGAACCTTTGGCTGCTAAAAGGTCACGACCTTCCTTTAGATCAGCTCAACCATAGCAGAGAGAAACGAGTGCGATGTGCTGTGTGCCATATCAGAGGTCGCTGGGGTTGCAAAAAGTGCAAGAAAACCCTGTGTATTGACAAATCGTGTTTCGCAAATTCTCATAAGGAGCCGTTGTGCCAATTTGGTAACACCACTGAAAAATCATGAAAATTAATCCGTTTGTTTTTTTTAGTAATACTGTTTTTTCTTGTAGCTACTAAAGGGGTTTGAAGATTTTACTATGGAGCGTGGCATACCTACTGCCGCCATTTTGATTTTTTTTCAAAATCGCGGCCAGCCTTGAAACCTTTATAAATCGATAGCCGACATCAATAACAACAAAAAATATTAAGACACCAACCCTCGTAAAGTTTCAGGTTTCTGAGATATAAAGTGTTAAAGTTGACCACATTAATTCGGAATAACAAAGGCTTAATATTTTTTTATAAAATATTTTAGTAAGTAAATGATAATCCTGGTCTGGGAGAAAAAGAAAAACGTAGAATGTGCCAGTTATTTCTCTTCCCGGGCAGACCGTAGGTAAAAGTCGATCGCGGGATAGTTCAAAATGTAAGATCTATAGCCCCTCAACTTAAAACTCTTTCAATGGGCAGCAGCGTTGGAAGACTAATAAGCTGAAATAAATGCGATCGTCAATCCGCCGGCCAACCGTGGCGAGTATGGCAATAACCATCAAATGGATAATCCTTGGGTGAGGCCTTAGTCCAGTAGTGGACTTTCTACGGCTGTTATGATGATGATGATGAATTGATAATGATATTAAAACTAGGTACTTATCATGCCTCATGATGTTTCTGCTTACTGTGGCCATCACAGCAATATTATTTGAATAGAAGCATTATGTTCTTAGATTTGTATCGAGACGAGCGTGTCATATTTTGCATGGATATTTTGATGATACAACTGTACAACTGTAATTTAGTATACAAACTTTGGCATAGTCGTCCTACTTCTTGTGTATTGTTTCTACAACTCAATACGGCACAATTAGGCATTTTTTTTACTTTTTGTATTACGTCTGACTGTGAGAATATTCGAGCACAGACTCGTTAAAAAAAGAAATCAAAATATCTCCTTTTTTACACGAGAAGTAAATACTCTTCCGGTACAAGCCAATCCAAGTCTGTAGTGGTCATAATTGTTGATGATAGGGATACAATGTAACGGCTAAGTTATGGCTTCATGTACAAACAAGAAATTCTATATTTAAAAATGTGGCAAAATCTAACCATCCCTACCAAAATTGCAAAAAGTAAAGGTGACATACTCGTAAAATGGTTAGGTTATGTATATTTATCACTAAAATATAAAACAGCATACCATAGATGAATTATACTCTTCTCTTTCTACGCATCATACATTTCAAAGGTGCGAGCGAGACACCTTCAATGCAGGCGGGTGAGGCGAGTTGTGTCATATTTATACTTTTATTTAACGTAAAACTATCGTATTGATAGTTAAATCATATGAGGATATTACATTCAAACAAGTGTAGACGGTCTAAAAATAAGTTATTAAATTCAAAAAGTAGATTATATCAGACGTATAATGTTTAAATAACATCCAGATATAATGCAACATACATATTACGTACAAAAAGTTATTATTTTTAACATCTTGATACATTCGAACACATACACTAGCTTAGAATTGTGAATGTCACGTGATTAACTTTCACGGTTATTATCTCGGAAACCTGGAACTTTACGCGGGTTGTTGTCATAATATTTTTTGTTGGCATTAATGTCAGCTAACGATCTAAAAAGGTTTCATAGCCGGCCGCGATTTTGAAAAAAAATCAAAATGGCGGCGGTAGGTATGCCACAAATCTTCAAACCCCTTTCAATTAATAAAAGAATTTTGAAAATCCGGTCATTAGTTTTGATTTGGCCACTAATGGGTTAAATTAAATCCCGATTATGTAGTCGACTATCAAGCACTTTCTTCATTCGAAGACTTACTGGGTAGGGTGAAGCGGGCAGAGAAAAAATTAAGGGTTCAGGCACCTAGTGAATCCAAGAAATCTCCTCGCTTACCTCCGATTGAAATACCCGAATTCAATGGGGATATTAAAAATTGGCCTCTTTTCATCGCTAGTTTTCGGAACGCCGTGCATAATAATAATACGCTAACAGCATGCGAGAAATTATATTATTTGATTGGGAAATTAACGGGCAAAGCTCGTTCAATATGCGCAGGAATTACTCCGTCAGCTGATAATTACCCTCTTATTTTCGACTCACTTTGTGAAAGGTATGAAGATAAACGACAATCGGCAACTTCATATTATCTAGACCAATTATTTGAATTTAAATCTATTTCGTCAGTTTCATCGAGTAACTTAGAGGCGTTTCTCGATAAATTCGCGACGTCGGTGGCCGGGTTTATGAACGTAAAGGTCAACGACCACGCAGATTTCATTTTGTTGCATATCGCACTTAAAAAACTAGACACAGACACTGTACGGGCATTCGAATATCATCATCAATTAAAATCAAGTAGTTCCGAAATTCCATCTTTTAATGAATTAGTTGGGTTTGTTCGTGATCACATAAAGGTTTTGCAACGTATTACTTCGTCGACCGTCGCTAAGCCTATTAACAATAAGGTACCTTCCAACCGTAAATATACTAATACATATGCCTGTATAGCCGATAGCGAACCTACCGCGTGTGTTTTGTGTAATGAGAGCCATGATCACGTATATAAATGTAAAGTATTTAATAATATAATCCCGATCAGAGATTTAAGTTTGTGAAATCAAATAATTTATGCATTAATTGTTTAAGTCAACAACATCGTGTGTCCGCTTGTGGGTCAAAGTCCACTTGTAAAAAATGTAGTTCTAAACATCATACGCTTCTGTGTTTTGGCAACAAAGTGAGTGAGGCACACGGTTCAAGGTCAACCGGTGCCCGCACGCCTCCACCAACTGATGTAGTTAATTTGTGCGCGACAAATGATAACCGTATTAATAATTTGTATCGAGGCCCCACTACGATTTTGATTGCAACCGCACGAGTTATTGTAATGGATTCTTTTGGGAAAGAACATATTGTTCGCGCAATATTAGACAGCGCCTCTCAAAGCAACTTTATTACTAACTAGTGTTTGCCCGCGGCTTCGCTTGCGTTATTTTAGAATTTGAGAAACAATACGGATCGTGTGGCGCCATCTGGAATATGAACGTAATTGTTTTCTCGGCAACAGCTCTCTTCTGTTATTCGGGATGTAAGATACCTTATATCCGTGTCTATACTCCTGACAACGTATATGCTAAATTTTGGGACGATCGATTCAGTAGGTAGTAATGCGTGAAAAGGTAAAAAACAAACATACTTGCATTTTTATTATTAGTTTAGATCAATAATGTTATATCTAGGTACATAGTTTGCATAGGAAACGTCCTTATTTGAGCGACATTAATTTCAAAGAACCGTGTTTATTTTAAACATTAGACTATCATTTTTGGGTTGATTTACAGTATCGCTGCAAATTGAACGTACGATAGCACTGCTCTTCTCCCTTGCATTCCGCGTGATACCTAAAAAATAACTAATTATCTGACTCGATGAGTACAACTTGTCGTCGTTTAAAACAGAATCTATGCACTGGTTTGAACACCAATTCAAAACATAAATAAACACAATTTTTTCTAATCTTTAAAATTCCACACCTCGAAACAATTACAATTTAAAAAAATATCCAACTTACTACCTACAATTTAAATCAGTGTAGATTTATATCCTAGAGAACTATTGAAAAAAAATAGTAATAATTTAAAATCGCGAATAATATTGAAATAAAAGTATGCACATTTTTTAAAATTATTTAAAACTCTCAGGACAAATATAAGAAAACTCAAAAAGTGAAAAAAAGAAACAGCGAGATTTGATCCAGAGACCCCTTGCACGAAAGTCAAGCAGGATACCAACCAGACTGGCTAGTACGCTGACAGTGTTTTCAAATAGCGGGTCTTATACAAATGTCAACAATGACTGAAAATCAACATATTATAAAATTGCTAATCCCCCAAAGGGAATAGCGTAATTATACATATTAGAAGAGCAGTTTAAGGAATATTTGGGGAAAAATTGACTAAATAATATCCAGTAGCTTAGCTTCCAACTATCAACAAACAGATAAAAACAACAAAATTTAAAATTGCTTATCTCCCAGGAAAAATAGCGTAATGATACATAGCCTATCAACAGAAGCATATTATTAGGAATATTTGAGGAAAATTTGATCGACAACTTTACAGTAGTTTAAGAGATAGATCAAATCAAAAAAACATAAAAAATTTCGAAAGAAAAAAAAAGTTGATTTGGCATCAGAATCGATCCCTTATCTCGAAAAAAATACAAAAAGAAAAAAATATTCAATGTACAGGAATGACAGCTCTACGATTTTATTATATTATTATGTAAAGATAAAGAAGATTGTTGTCAACTTTTGGGTTTGAATATAAACAATAAACCTACCTGTGCAACCGTAAGGGGTATAGGAGGTTCTAGTAAACAAATACAGGGTTCCGTACAAATTAAATTTTATTCTCGCTTCAATAAAGATAAAGATAAAGATAAAGATAAATTTATTTGCAAAAACATGTGTAGGTAATAATACAAAATTGTGATTATTATAGCTGGAAAATAGTAATTTGAATCAACATGTTTGACCATGACTGGTGTACAAAAATCATCCTTAAAAACTAAATAATTGATTGTAATACGTCCATTCAAAATTAATACATTTCATACATTTAATCATATAATAACAAATGTCAACTGTGATTAATAAATTCAGTACATTATAATTATTAACAAAACGAATAACATAACAATTTGATTGAAATAAAAACACATTTAGCTCACTCAAAGAGATTTGTCGTTAAGAAAGTCATTAACATTGTAATAGCATTTATCAGTCAAAATTTTTTTAAGTGTTTTTTTGAAAAGGTTTGTATGTAACTGTTTAATTTGTTTTGGTATTTTATTATATATAATAGTAGCTCTGCACACGACACTTTTATGCATCAGTGCTGTTTTAGTAGGGTGAACACAAAGTTTAGTGTCATCACGGCGGTTTCGTGGTACGACATCAGATATGCGAGGAAACAAATGAGGATTTTTACGGACAAATAAAGCTATTTCCAGTATATAAAGAGACGGCAATGTGAGAATTTTGTGTCTACTAAATAAAGGCTTACAGCTGTCAGTATTTGGGATACCAAATATAGCGCGTATGCATCGCTTTTGCATTTTGAACACCATGATTACATTCGTTGAATTGCCCCAAAAAATAATCCCATATCTCAGGATGGATTCAGCAAGCCCGTAATAAGCCGAGAGAAGCGCATCTAAGTTAATAGTTGGAGCAAGTTTATATAAGGCATATGATATACTGCTGACTTTTTTACATAATACATCAATATGTTCTTTCCAGTTAAGTCTATTGTCAATAGTTAAGCCTAGAAAACGGGTGGTAGTAACTTCATTTATAATGTAATTATCGTGACTCAATTGTATGTCCAATGAATTTTGCATTCTTTGTCCAAAATGCATGATATTGGTTTTCATTAAATTAATTTTTAAATTATTATTATTTAGCCATGAGATTATTGAAGTCAAAGAATTATTTATGTCAAATTTATACTGTTCAATGTCATTACATGCAATTGTAACTGTGCTGTCATCGGCAAATAATGTCATAGGTTGTTTTGTTGCATTTGGCAGGTCGTTAATATATATATTAAAAAACGGCGGTCCCAGTACACTGCCTTGGGGAACACCGTATGATACATAGTGTTCCGTAGAGGTGTATGTTTCTTCTTTTTTTGTTTTAAGATTTACCTTATTTATTTTTGTTATTTGCTGTCGATTCGTTAAGTACGATCGAATCAAATTCAAAACATTACCTCTAATACCGTAGGCGTCAAGTTTATTGATTAATATATCATGATCCACATAATCAAATGCCTGTGACATGTCGCAATAAATCGCACACACGGGCGCTGTCTTGTCAACGTGGCATAAAACATTATGAATAAAATCGTAGATGGCCATATTTATGTTTTTATTTTGTCGAAAGCCCTTTTGTTCATTGCATAGTATTTTGTTTTTTTCGAGATAGCTATTAATTTCACCGTATAGATATTTTTCAAATATTTCTGATTAGGTGAGCTTGGTGCAAGAAACATCGAGTTTAATTGATGATTGATTAATGAATTTGCGTCTTTTCCAGCTCCCGGTATGGGGTTGACTTTATTAATAAAGTATTTATTAAATGCGTTGGCTATTTCCGTAGGATTATTTATGTCTTTGTTATCAATTCTTATGGTATCAATATCATCTTTTGGTGTATTGAGTCTTGAATTATTTATGAGACGCCATACCGTTTTATATTTATTACTAGAATTTTTTATATTATGGTCATTTTGTGCACGTTTAGTTAGTGATATAATTTTTTTAAATAATTTGCAATAATTTACATACTTTCGTTTATTTTCTGTCGTAGGTTTCAATCTAAAATTCCACAGCAAATCCTTTTTCTTTCTACTACATATCTTAATTCCACGTGACACCCATTTTGGTTTATTATTAACATTTATTTTTATTTCAGTTTGTGGGAAACAAAGATCATAAAACAATTTAAAATCTTCTATAAAATGTTGGTATGCTATGTTCGGATCGTCTGAATGATAAATATGTGAAAAAGACAGGGATTTTATACACATTTTAAATTTCATGATGTTGTCTTTACTATAGTCGCGTTTAATTGTGCGCCAAAATTTAAGAGTCGGTATCTTTTTGACTGGGACTTTAATTAATTGAGCTGTATGGTCAGATAGACCTAATTCGAGAATTACAGTTTTACAGCCCTTGTTAAAATTATGAGCAAAGTTGTCAATGCAGGTACGACTGAGAAGTCTCGTCGGTTCATGTAGTGCCAACCTTAGATTATAATTCAACAATAAACATTCAAAGTCTAGGGTAACATTATTGCTTTTTAGAACATCTATATTAAAGTCACCGGCAATAATTACATTTTTATAATTACATTTAGCAATACATGTCAATAAATTTTCGAGCCTATTGAAAAATGTATACATGTTATTTTGTTTTGGAATTCTATACAAACAAATAATAGCAATGTTATAGTCAATAAGTTCGATTGCACAGCACTCAAATATACACTGGAGACAAAATTTACTGACTTCGGAATTTTCCTTGAATCTATGTCCTTTTTTCAGCAAGATGCATGTTCCTCCTCTTTTGCTATTGATTCGACTGTAAGATGAGGCCAAAATATAGTTTGGTAGATTAAGATTTAGCTCTTGTCCCGCTTTCATGAAATGCTCAGATATACATAAAACATCTACAGTTTTGCCCTCATCTCTGAGTTCTTCCAAATTAATACATAATGCGTCTGATTTATTTAGTAGTCCTGCAATGTTCTGATGCAGAATATGAAGATATTTTTCAGAGAAAAAACCTAGTGCTGGTTTCGCTATCGTCGATTTGAACAGAATTTGTCAATAAGTTAGGGGTGTCAAACGGTTCGCCAATGTTCCTCTTCAAATCAGTCTGTTTAAATGATGTGGTATCAATTAAAATATTAGTCAGAATGTTTTCATATATATTTCTCAATCCATGTTTATTAATTTTTCCATTTCTTTGAGAAAACATTGCGAGGGATAGATCTCTGTTACTGTCAAATAGGTATGCGTAGTCATTATGTTGTATGTCAAGATATATTAGATTATTGAACATTTCGACTTTAAAATTATATATAGGTGCTCCTGTTATGTATGTCGGTAAGCAGATAATCTTATTGGTATGGGTCACCTTTTGAAGCGACTCTTTTATCTGGTTTATCATGTCTATGTGATTTCTTTCTGCTTTAATATCATTTTCACTAATTAAAAATATGCAGTAATCATTTAATGTGAAATCTTTTAATTTGGTGTCTAAGTTACCCAGAAGCTCCTCTATGGATCCATTTTGTGTGACGTAGTGGCAGAAATTAAAGTAGTCCGCGAATACGTCTTCAATTTGAGGCAATGACCATTTATATTTATTACTACTTATTATGCATAATTTGTTCTTTTGTTCATTTGATTTTGCTTGTTTATAAGTACGTTGAGATTGTAAAATATTCTTATTGAGTAAGTAATATAATGTGGATTCATCGTGCATTTTGTCTGATGACTGCCTATGGAGGTTAGAAGTAGTTTGAGTCTCTTTGCTGAGCATGGTGGTCGATCTTCGTGCACAACCACCTTCTGGTTGAACTGGTATAGTTTTTAAATTATCCTTTGGGGTGTCTACCATGTGATTTTGCATTATTTTACGTTTACGTGCTGATACTGGCGTTCGGCTCTTTCTTTCGGGTGTTGAGCACACTTTTTTGTACGTGTTAACAGTCTTTAACATATTTTGAAGGTCAGTTTTAAGACGAAAGTTTTCTGTGTTTAAATTTTCTATTTCATTATGAGCGCTTTGTAACTGTGACGTAAGTGTTTTAATTTGTTCGCTCAAATTATTTATTACGCCGCTATTGTCATGTAGACTATCCGGGATGCTCATCATTGTAGTATCAAATAATGTTTTCTCATTACTACTTGTCATGTTTGAAAGGTCGTTTAATGAACTTGTTCTGCAAGGTTTGCGATAAGTTATATTATTACTGTGTGAATCCATTTTTTCTAATGTTTCGTAACGTAGCTCCCTCTGTCGAAATTCAGTTTCTTGGCACGAAATCTTACCTTAGTGCGTCTAATGCTAAATGTTTTGCTATAGCTTGTGATTAAATTATTAAATTGATGAAGTAACAATCACAAAAAGACAGACGCTGACTGGGGTTCGAACTTGCCACTCGCCGAGCTCACATGTACACCAGTATGCCACTCGACCACGAAGTATTTACTCTTGTTGTCGAAATTACAGTGCCCTTTCTATGAATTCTGTACTTCGTTGATGATTATTATTTTTGCTTAAAGATGTCGCTTGTCACAATAATCAATTATTATTTAGATTGGTCAACACACATTGATGTATGGTATCACTCAGTACATGTTAGTTCCGATATGTTTTAATAGATGGTGCTGTAGTAACACACAATTCAAATAAAAAACGAAATCCCATAGCAGCAATTCTCAATAATGTTGATTTATCCCGTAAATATATGAACAGACATTTAAGTTATTGTTGGTCGATGGTGTATTTAGTCGGATTGCACGCACACACGTCTTTCAATTTGCCTTTTAGTCATTAATTGTAGTAAAAATAGGTCTTGTTATGCAGGTCAAATATCACTGTTTTTTATGTTAATTATGGTACACATATTGTTTATAACACTGTCACACTTAGTTTGTTGGGTCAGGTTCACTTTTAGACGGGTTCCACTTTCAGAGAGTTAGATTTTCTATTATTTTAATGTTTTTTTACGGGAGCACAATAAAACCAATGTTTACTTGACATTCCCATTTTTCTTCAATCGTAATATAAATTATAATATTGAGTCATTCGTAATAGATAAAATTACTGAACGTTTGCCAACAGTCACCGTTGACGTAACGCTTTTGAATAATTTTAAAAATTTACAGTTAGCAGACGATACATATTTTTCTTCAAATACTATTCAATTTATTGATCGGTGCTTCGACTTTCCCGCACTTACTCTTATCTAACAGAGTTCAAGGTCAGCCTTCACATAATTCTCCAATCGCTTTGGAAACTGTGCTCGGCTATGTAATTGTCGGTCAGGCGCCGCCGCCGGTTCGCATCGATAACAATTCGACCACTTCGTATTGTTGCACCGCGGAGCCGTTAGCCTCAGCAATCCGGAAGTTCTGGGAATTAGAAGAGGTAAATGTTCCCCCGGTACTCAGCCTAGATGACAAATTATGTGAGGAGTTTTATACCCGCACTACCACTCGAGATAGTGACGGACGATACATAGTCGCTTTGCCTTTCAAGGGTGATGTCGAATCCCTGGGCAACTCACGTCAAGCAAGTGAACGCCGGTTTCTCTGCTTGGAAAGGAAGATGCAAGCTTCTCCACATTTAAAGGCCGCGTATGACGGCGTCATCCTAGAATATTTAGATAAGGGCTATATTTCACGAACAATTCCTGATTCTTCGGAACCTTCGTACTACCTTCCGCATCATGGTGTGATCCGAGATGATAAGGTCACAACCAAACTTCGTGTCGTTCTCGACGGTAGTTGTAAAACTACTACCCGCGTTTCGCTTAATGATCTCTTGTATGGTGGACAGAACCTACAAGGGAATTTGTTTAACATTATAATTAATTTTCGTTTGTTTTCGATCGCACTTTCTTCAGACATTCGTCAAATGTTTCCAAGCATTGGAATCCGCGAATCTGATCGGCGTTTCCAGTGCATCTTGTATCGGTTTTCGCCGCAGGAACCTTTGCAAGTTTATGAGTTCAACCGTGTCGTTTTTGGACTTAAATCTAGCCCCTTTCACGCGCTGCGAACTATTATGCAGCTGGCGGAGGATGAGGGTGATTCCTACCCTCAGGCCAAAGCCATTGTCGCAACGGGATTATACATGGACGATTTTGTCCATTCCGTCCTCACGGAAAACCAGGGTATTTCCACCGCTTCGGAGATGATCGGTCTTATGAAGGCTGGTCAATTCGAGTTGGCCAAGTGGACCAATAATTCACAAGTGGTGTTGAATTTTATTCCACTTTCGCATCGTCTGCCAGCGGTCAAGGAGTTCGACGGGTCCGACCAACATAAAGTACTTGGTTTGTGTTGTGGTCGCCCACGTCAGACCACTTCGCCATGAAAGTAATCACTCCCGCTCAGACTTGTACTAAGCGTACAATATTGTCGTGTGTCGCTAAAATATGGGACGTCATGGGATTTGTCGCCCCTGTCGTCTTGCATGCCAAGCTTCTCATCAAAAGGCTTTGGCTATGCAACTGCGACTGGGATGAGGCACCACCTGAAGATGTGGTCGGGCTGTGGACTCGCTTTAGGGAGGAGCTTCCTTTGCTCTGCAACATGGGAATCCCACGCCGCGTTGGTGTTGTCGCTGATAGTGTGGTCACAATGTTGGCTTTCGCGGACGCTAGCGACGGCATACGGGGCATACGGGGGAGTAATTTATTTCCGCGTCCGCGGTAGCGATGGCAATACCGTCCATTTGGTGACAGCTGGGTCTGCGGTCTCTCCCGAAAGTGTCGTTTCTCTCGCTCGTCTTGGGCTCTGTGCTGTTCTTGTTTTATCCCAATTAATAGGAGGCGTCGTGGTCGCTTGTCAAAACCGAATAGTTTTCCGTGATATATTCGCATTTTCGGATTCGACGGTCGCGCTCTGTTGGGTACATTCGTCGCCCCATCGTTGGAATACGTTTGTAGCCAACAGAGTTTCGAAAATCCAAAGCGATTTATCACCGCAAAATTTGTGATGCGCCGCCACAAGGCAGCTCGAGAAAAACAAACTAAATTTTAAATGTCGATAAGGTCGATAATCGCTTGCACCTGTTTTTTTATCTCGCTATCGTTAAGCAAATGTAATAATAAAATAATAAAAATAGTTTATTGGGCACAATCAGGATATTGTTACAATTTGTGTTTGAAGCCTCCTTTTAGGCAGACAATGCCTGTGCTAGGAGGCTCCGCTCTTCCATAACAATACAGATATCTTTCTTAAGGCTACTATTTAACCCATATGAGGTCGCCGTACTTGATTGAGTACAGCCATATGCCTAAGCGTAAATTACAAATCTCGTAAAGTTAATGAAGTTATTTGTGTTATTTTACTTCATCATAACACTGTTCAAGTATATTGATAAATAATACGCGGTTAGTGTAATTTTTTTTTTTGATAAAAGTGGCAATTCAAGTTTTGTTACCGAAACACTGTGGAGGTAAGTGAATGATTTTTGATTTTATAAAATAACTAGCTTTAACCCGCGGCTTTGCTCGCGTTAAGTTTGGAGATAAATGAATCTCCATACTAAATCTATATCCTACTTATACAGGGTGTCCGGTGGCAGAATTAGGATTTCAAAATTAAATAATAAAAAAACTACAAAACATTTTTTATTATTTCAATTATTATAACAAAGAAGGGTAGTGCGGGTTTTATTTCTTAATTATTATTTTGTCTAAATGTTGATCGGCACGCCGGATACACTCATGGAATCTGGCTTCAGTATTTCGCGCCACCCGCTGGAGAAGGGACGAATATCCGACGGTTACGTGATGCGCCAAGTAAAGATTTGATTCGATTGTGGGTGCAGAGGTTCAAAACAACAAGTTCAGCGGCAAATAATCCGCGGCCGGGACCCAGCCGAACGACGAGGACTGATGACAACATTGAATTTGTCGCAAACAATTTACGACAGTCCGTGCGTACGTGAGCGTTTGCTCTTGGGCTCCCAAAAATGACTTTTCACGAAATTTTTAAAAAGGACCTAAGAATGCACTCCTTTAAAATTTAAATTGTGCTAGCGCTTAAGCCTGGTGATTTCAATTTGCGTGAAAATTTCTGCGAGATAATGTTGCAGCGGTTTCGGACAGTAAACACGATGTTTTGGAGCGATGAAGCCTATTTTCATTTAAATGGTAGTGTTAATAAAGAGAACTGCCGTTATTGGTCACCTAAAGGATAGAACCTGCTATTAAAACATCAACAGCCACTTCACAGGCCCAAAGTGACGGTTTGGTGTGCATTGTCAAGCAGTGGAATAATCGGACCTTATTTTTTTGAAAATAGTCAAGGACTAGCCACTACTGTGACCGGCGTTTCTTATCAGCGCATGCTGAACGATTATTTTCTGCCAATATTAAGAGAACATCCTGCCAACAGTCTACAGACATGGTTTCAGCAAGATGGCGCTACTCCTCACACTGCTAGAGAGACCATGGCGCTTCTTCGTGATTTGTTCCCTACCAAATTGATAAGCCGTTTAGCTGACATCCCCTGGCCACCCAGGTCGCTGGATTTTACCCCCATGAACTTCTTTCTGTGTGGGTACCTCAAAAGTAAAGTTTACGAAACCGCCCCACCGACAATTTCAACATTAAAAGAAAATATCGTTCGCGAGGTTAATGGCATCCCGACGACCCTTCTTCAGCGGATGGCGCGGAATACTGAAGTCAGATTCCAAGAGTGTATCCGCCGTGACGGTGAACATTCAGACAAAATATTTTTTAAGAAATAAAACCCGCACTACCCTTCTTTGTTATAATAATTGAAATATTAAAATATGTTTAGCAGTTTTTTTAATATTTAATTTTGAAATCCTAATTCTGCCACCGGACACCCTGTATTATAAAGGCGAAAGTTTATGAGTGTGAATGTATGGATGTTTTTTACTCTTTCACCCAAAAACTACTGAACAGACTACGATGAAATTTGGTATTTAGGTACATAGCTGAAGATCCAGAATAACACATAGGGTAGGTAGGGAAGATGTAGGGTAGGGGTAGGGAGGTAGGTGTAGGGCAGGCTCAGCGGGTACACTACGATAATACGAAAAACTTTATTCCGAAATTCATAAATACGAATTTCAAAATACCGATTTTCATAGTTCCGAGTGGTTCAAAATTCCTAATATAACAACTCCGATGGATCAAAATTCCTAATTTAACAATTCCGAAATTTCGAAATTCCTAACGTTTATAATTACTTTTTTCAAAATACCGAATTTCAGTAGACCGAACATTAAAAATTCCGACTTAATATATTTTCCGAAACATCAAAAACACGAATACCGAATATTAAAATTTCGATTATTGGAATTCCGATTCGGGACCTTCGGGTCGAAAAGTCCGAGTCGGGGTGCCCAAAACACATTTTTGCTCGCTATTGCATCCTGAGTTAAAGCACCACCAAGGTGGTTCAACGGAGCCCCGTTTCGCGGGGCTCCTATTTCTGTGAGCAAGGTTTAAAGTAACCGAAGACAAAGGGGATGGCGGGGTCTTACCTGTCCGAGTCGGGGTGCCCCAAGTCCCGAGCTTGCTTTGCTCGCTCTTGCATAAAATCATAATATATCTATCTATCTATATCTATCATCCTTGGTCAATTTGTTGACTACTACCTACCAAGGTAGGTCTCAAGGTAGGTCTGTGTGTGGTTCTGTGAGCAAGGTTTAAAGTAACCTAACATTTTAACCTAGCATTCGATCCTAACCTACCTGTCCGAGTCGGGGTGCCGCAAGTCCCGAGCTCGCTTCGCTCGCTCTTGGATCCCAAGTTCTTCTAATAACAATAAAAATCCTAAAGGCAAACAGTGAAAGTTAAGAGGATACGCCTCGCCATTCCGTGCCTACACAGGCTTAAATAACACTCTGGGAGTACGGTAGACAAAATTACGTGGAGCCGGTTTTGCACCAATTCGTTTCTGTCACTGACTTTGTGGAATGTGAAACGCATTTCCGATTTTTAATATTCCGAAAAAATCAGTTTATTCGGAATATTGAAAATCGGAATTTCGTTTTTTGGAATGAGAACTCATCGAGCATTACATTTTTCGAATATGTGAAAATCGGAAAAAGAAGTAATCGGACATACGACTTTCGATCAAATAAAATTCGAGATTCTTAATAATACCTAGATATTGTCATTTTTAGGTATTATGATAATCGGAGTTTTGAAAATCGGAATATCGAAATTCGGAATAAAATATTTCGAAGTATTTGGGTGTTCCCCAGGCTCAGCAAGTGAGGTATAAAAATGTATAGCTACGGATAGTCACGCTTTAACTTGCAAAAGGCTGAACTGATTTGGCTGATTTTAATCTTAAAAAATCATGGAAGTTCAGGGAAGGTTAAGGTAAGTGTGGTGTAGGTATAAAGTCACCTACTTTATACCGTGTAGTGTAGTGTAGTGTAGTGTTGTAACAGGGGGGGGGGGGGGTAAAATCAGTTATTTTTAGTATTTCTTTAGAGCTATATAAATGAAAATTGGCATTTAGCTATTTGACTACAAATGAAGGCTGACGTGTTTTAAAATTTTGGAAATTCGCCCTTTAAGAGGTAGTACAGAAGTTGACTTAAAATGCAGAATATCGTAAGTATTTCTACAATCATAAAGGCGTAGGTGAGGCTTCGCTCGCTACCTGGCCTCTTCCTTTATAACTTGGCTTTAAATAAGATTATTATAATACTTACTTCATTCATTCGACGTTATTTCTTTTGCAGGCTGATAATACTTTTCTCATTCATAAAAAAGGCAAAAATTGTCCTTATTGTGGCAAGTACGTCAGAGTGAACTGTAAGTGATAGGTCAGAAGATAATTTTCAATGAGTAATTAATATTCTTTGTTATGAACTTATGACATTTTATCTACTGTTTTTGTATATATGTATGTATGTGTGTTTTAACTTCTGTTCTGATGCAACTCGATCGAATATTCTTTAAGTAGTACATCTCCGTGCAGCACCTTCGAAGAATTAATCTACGGATGCAATCCAGAAAGTTTTCCGATGTCTACCTATTCCCCCCGCCCCGCCGCCGACCGTACGGCTCCCGTCTTCGCCGATTGATGAAATAACAATATGGCAGCAAATACAATTTTAAAAATCTAGAAATTACCCCACCTAAATAAACCTAAAATTTTAAAACTATTTTACCCCACTCCTTAACTTCCACCCCTTTCCACCCCCACGGCCCCCGGTACCACCCTTTAACAAATAGTGCTTAATTTGCAACCTAATAGCCAACCAAATACTAAAATTAACTGATCTTGCTACGCCCCCCCCACTTTTACCCCCCACCTGCACGCGCTCCTTTTACCCCCTTCCTATAACAAATCGTGCTTAATTTGCAACCGAATAACCAACCAAATACTAAAATGTACGGAATTCATACAAACTTTCCCCCCTTTTTTACCCCTTACAGGGCGATTTCCAAAAATCCTAAAACACGTCAGCCTTCATTTGTAGTCAAATAGCTAAATGCCAATTTTCATAGATATAGCTCTAAAGAAATACTAAAATTAACTGATTTTACCCCCCCCCCCCCTGTTACTCTCTTCCACTTTACCTCCCCCCCTTAGCCCCCCCATTACCCACCTTTAACAAATAATGCTTAGTGTGCAACCGAATAGCCAAGCAAATAATAAAATTAATTGATTTCACCCCCCCCCCCTATACCCCCCACTTTACCCACCCCCCACGCCCTCCCCTTAACCCCATTAACAAATCGTGCCTAATTTTCAACCGAATAACCAACCAGATACTAAAATGTACGGAATTTTATACAACCTTCCCCCCCCCCTTTTTTACCCCCTTAATAGGCGATTTTCCAAAAATCCTGAAACACGTCATCCTTTATTTGTTACCAAATAGCTATATTCCAATTTTTATCGATATAGCTTCAGAAATGACCGAGTTTCATACAAACTTCCCCCCCTTTTTTACCCCTTTAAAGGCCGAATTTCCAAAAATCCTTTCTTAGTGTTCCCCTACGCTTTATAAGGAACCTATGTTCCAAATTTGGAGTCTCTAGGTCAAGCGGTCTGGGCTGTGGCTTGATTAGTAATCATTCAGTTTGCCTTTTATTTATACAATGTGTTGATCTGCAACCTAGTCAAATTCAAGGACGTGATTATACTCATGATTCTCGACCCAAATCAACAATAAAATAGGTAGGTATTTTTTTATTTTTTTTTTCCTTTTTCTGAAATCCGTAAGTGAGAACTAGTTTCTTCAAGAGTAGTAGATTCAATTCACGCACACCAGCTGCTCTTCGCTGTGTGCGTACGCGCGGACTGTGTAGTCGGGTGATTCTCTTTCATTTGTATTGAATTAAGGGTTTAATTCTGAAATACTGTAAAATTTCAACAACAAAAAAAAAGCAGCCCTTATTAGTTTTGCCCGGTACTGTACTTTCAATTGATTATTTATGACTTTTGTGACAACCACCTGAAGTTTGACGAAAATGCAAAAAAACAGCGTGTATAGATAGATGATTGCTAAAAAGTTGTTCTTTTTATTTTGCTTGTATAAAATACATGTCAGAGTAAGTTATAAAGAACGATATAATTGATTATGTATTACTAAAATAAAACTAAGATACTTTAAATGTTACTGTACTCGGCTGAGTACAATGACAACATACGTAAGTAAAAAAAATTTTTTTTTCTTTCAGATTCTTTGCAATAAAGAAGTAGCGCGCGTGAAACACAATGCACCGTCGACCCAGGCGTGGTTCATGATCGGACAGCGAGTCGGGCACTACTCGCCGCCCGCATGCCCGCGCTTATGGTGGCCGTAGATCGTCATGTGACGTCGGTCACCGTGGGCGTCTACCACATCAGGTGGGTCGTGACGTGGATGCTGTCCTCTTCCTCACGCGTCCCACCTCCTCCTACGCTAGCATGATTGCTTCGCAGACGGAGGCGACCGCTTCCCATTCCGGCTTGCCCCTGGAGATGACCTTAGCCAATGCCGGGCGCAAGAGGTCATCGCCTATCGCCGTTGTGAGGACAGGGCGGTGCTTTGCCCAAGCGGGGCAGTCCTGCACCATATGCTCGGTGAGGACTTGCGTCAGGCGGTAGGTCAAGACTCCGTGACTCCTATCCAGCCACTCCTCACCTTCATCTTGTAGAAAAGCGACCCCGACAGGCTTTGGTCCTCTAAGCGAGCCCCGTCATTTTGCTGACAGCTCTTTGAGGCGCGCGTGTTACACGACTAACCTTGACCCTGGCTTGGTCCATGATTGGACAGCGAGTCGCCCATTACTCGCCGTCCGTATGTCCGCGCCTACGGTGGCCTGAAATTGTCCTACGACGTCCGTTGCCGTGAGCGTCTCCCACTGCGAATGGGTCGTGAGGTGGAATAAAAATTTAGAAACAGCTGGGATGTGCCCTTTGTCATTTAACCTTCTACTGGTGAAGTCAGATTGAGTAACAGTATTGGTGACGTACCGTCATTTTGACGTACTTCTGGAAAGCCGAATTTCAGGACAACTAAGTTCATGGGGATGAAACAAATGGCTTTATTTACAAGTAGATATCTTACTTTCATAAATTAAACACTTTTTATATATTATTACAATAGAAAATTTTCGTATATGATTCACACAAACTTAATATTAATATTCAGCTTGCATTTTCGTAGATATTGAAATAAATGAAAATAAAATAAAATAAATAAATCAAAATGAAATCCAACGTTCAGTTCTTATTGATACTTTAATAAGTAACGAAAAAAAATGTTTTAACATACTACTACAGTGGAAAAAAATAAAGATTAATTTTGGTGAGGTGTGGGTTTTTTTTAAGGCAATAAAGACAGGATTCTTGCACTACTTGTATAGATGTGATGATCTTTTTTTATTTTTTGCGGCTCTTATTGAGCAACAAAAGCTTATCACTTTTCAAATTACTAAAAAAACTCATCCTCGGAGTCCGTGTCAGGTTCTAAGACTTTCTGCTCACTTTTCGTGTTACGATCAGATTCCACTCAGTGATTCTGTTCCAACTCATTACTGCTACTTTGTTTTAAAATCTCAGTGTTAATACTCGTAATCTTCGTTATTTGGATTATTTTTTAGAAAAACTACAACTTGATAATAGTATAAATTACGGACACTATTGGTGACGTGACGTCAAATTGACGTCGTGTATCCTATATCTCATCATCTGTGCGTTTGCAACGACCAATTTGTGTGAAATCGGACGCTAAACTGAGCTAAATGCAGCTACTGAGAACTGCGGGTGAGGGGAAACAGTCGTTCGACACATATTCAGTGGTTTTAGTTAGTAGGTGTCAAATTGACGGCACGTCACCAATAGAAGGTTAAGAGTGCGCTGGCAATATAAAAAATGCCTAAAATTATTTTTTATCCGATGAAGCTTGTTTGGAAAAGACAATGCCAGTCGCTCCTTAGAGCTATGACCCACCAAATAAAATTTGGCTTCCAACTGTACCTAATGTAGCATTCTATTTGTGCTTTATCAGTGATAAGTTAAATCATGTTTTATATGTCTATAATCCTGCCGTTTCTGTTTAATTGGATAAAATATCACATTTAGGTTAGATACTTTTGTCGAGCACACGTTAACGTCACATCCCTATTTTCACAATGCTGGTCTAGCCACAAAGCATTTTTTTAGGTCCATGGGATTACAGATGTTGGTGGAAGCTGTAAGACAATTCAAACACATAATTATACATATAATAGTAATAAACAAACACGATAGCCCCTCAAAGATCTTGACATGACTTTGTCTATAATGCCAGTTGTGACATTTTGACACAAGGATAAAATACACAAACTATATATAAACTGGACTGAGCACTCATGCCGTAAAACGTGCTGAGAGAGTTAGGCCTAGTTCAGACACGGCGGGAACCGCGCGATTTCAGAATCGCATGGAAATCGCGTGAGTCTTATTTGTATGAGTTATTAAGTAATCGTTCAAACGAGTCGCCGTGTCTGAACTAGGCCTTAGCTCCGATGGGGGCGGTTGTCTCTTTCTAACAGGGTAACCAAAATACATACTATTACGTTTTTAAATATTTCTTTAAAAAAAAACATTTTAAAACATAAAAATAGCAGTCCGCCGGTGTGTGAGCAGTGTCAAAACGACCGGTGGTTAGGGCTACAGAAATAGGAACCTCCTCACAATGCGGGCCGTATAACACTGCCTTCAAAATCAGGCCCTTGATCCAACTACCTAGAGAGAGCCCCGAAAGGTATTCGTCGAGGCCCTTTGCCATCAGGCCATTGGCTGTAACGACAATCGGCACAATTATAGCCGAGCTCACATTCCCATTTCGACAACCGCGCGTGCTACGTTGAGATATTTAATTTTTTATATTTCTTAGCTTTCACAAGGTTCTCGTCATGCGAGATGGTAACATCGATTATCATTACGCGGTGCGCCGATCTGTCTATTGCAACAATATCAGGCTAATTGACGACAATAATCCTGTCTATAGTGACAAAGGCAGATTCCAGTACAGCGTGACATGATCTTGTTCGAAAACTGGGTCGGGCACAAACCTATTATACGGTACCTCAGAATCCACAAGTATGTATTACAAAGCAAGTTGCTGGTGGATAATTCTGGCTAATAGGTTATGCCTGTGTAAGTACTCACCGTTAGCAATGATTATGATTATAAAATATACGATACTATGCACCACCGCATAAACGTCTCGATCCGTAAACAACTAAAAATGGAGGAAGCGCAACCACTCTCTTCAACCTGCCCGCAACGTGTCATGAAATGTCAAATTGCCCGAAGAGGTACCAACAACATGGAGCAGCTAATGGTGACCGAAAAGATAGAACTCGACATGCCTATCATCAGCACTGCACTCCATCAGGCCACTGACCGCACTAGATGTTGATGTAGTTAATAATTTGAAACGAAATTACGAATCTCAGCAGTGAGAGAACGATTGAGAACAGATATGACACCTATTCTGACTCAATAAAAATAGAGGAGAGATGAAGTTGAAACGAATTATTTCTAGGAAGTTTATAAAAACAACTAAAATAATGCCGCCACATCGCACCCATCATTATACAGCTGGCCAGAACGGATTGAAACGGAACTAATCTTTTTGTTTCTGACAACGTTTTAAAATCTTTGATATTTGATGTAAACAAAGACCGCGGGTTGGTTAGATTTATTATTATGCCATAAAACTAACGTAATAAGTGAAAAAAAAAAAAAACATTCAAAGTGCTGGCAGCTCGAAGACAGTGGCGACTTACGGTTTTCTCACTGGTTTTCTATAATTTTATGTCAAGCTGTACGTCAGATTTAAATAATACTAGAGTGATTACTAAAACATCATAGTATTTTATAATTTTTCCAATTGTACAATTGTGTGCCGATAAACAGTACTGCAGTTTGTCAGAATATAAATTAATTTTTATGTTATAAAATTAAAATAAAATGAATATTGAAAAATAAACCTGAAAGCAATATTTTAAAGCCGAAAAAGTAAATAAGGTTAGCAAGTAAGAGTTATATTTTACTGTTTCTATCCATATTACTTTCTGGCAATAGGAGGAAAGGAACAAGCGCCATCCAAGTTGATCTTCTCTTTCTCTTTCGTCACGCTAATTATTATAGCAAATAAAAAAAAATCCTTAGCGGTGGCGATTACGGTTCATTTTTGAATACTAGGTAACTTAAAGTGCTCAGTCCAGATTTTATGATAGGGCTATGTTTTGATTAGGTATTTCCGCGTCAATGACGTTTCGTTGTACCTAATCATTCATTCTCAAATGTGAAATATTTTTAAGAGTGTATATTCATAATGTGATTTATATATAAAAAAAAACATTATTTTCGGTAAACACACTTATTGAAAATAATGTTTTATTAAAACTGAATATTGCATATTTAAATTCGAACATTAACACATTAAAAGGTGTCATTTGTCATTTTCTCTGCGTGTAGGTATGCTTATTGCGTAACGCACATGGCCGCGATGAAAACAGGAAATGGTTTTTGGGTTTTCGAAATCCTTTTATTACTAACTTTTTAAAAGCATCTCTTGCAGAATAACAATTATGTAATCAGGGGTCTTATTTTCATTTAATATTTTTCATTAGTTTATATTTCCCGTAACAAGGGCTGAAAGGTGGGGCAGGATCTGGCATTGTCATTTTTATACTTAAGCGGTCAGTGTACTCAGTTATGTACATCCCTGTAACTTCATGAAAACTGTAATTTTGTTAAAGGAGATGGCTAAATGACTGCCCCAGTCGTCTATATGAATTTCATTTTAACTCGTAGTATTTGAAAATTCATAAATGAATTGTTTAATGTTTAATAATTTCCTAAGAGTTATATAAAATGTTAAACATAAAAAAGTATCTGAATTGCTTTTCGCTCATTTTTTATTGACATTACTTGGTCACGATGAAATAATGAAAACTAGGGAAGGGTAATAACGCTTTTCCAGATTGTTAAAATGAAACTGTATTTAATCGATTTTTACTAATGTGATTTAAAACGATTTGTTTTCTGAAATTAAGAATTGGCGTTGAAACAGTATTTGGCGGGAATCGATAGATTCAGAGTCGTTTCGTTGCTTTTTATTGTGTTTCATGCGTTTTGATTCGGAAAATCGGATTGCTTTAAAGTGATTCGTCCACTAAACTCAACTTTATTATTTTCGTTAAAAGCTTCGGAATGAGCTTCTTAGTTTAATCTTAGTTCATATTTTGTGCAGAATAATATAAACTGGACAGGTTCCGTCCGAACTGGAAGGAAGACGCCCAACATCGTGAAAGGCAGGAGTGGAAAGAGAATATTGCCCAGCACGCGTAGCATGGCGATTCTATCTCTATTCTACCAAGAAAAGACAAAGTTATTTCATCGTTAATTCTCCACAAATCGACTGTTTTTTGCACAAATATGACACCATTCGTACACTATTGAAGAAAAGAACGTTTATTTTCCATATTTTTTACATTACCATGCTTAGAACGCTATAAATATTTCTACGTTGTGTCATTTTGTCTATTCTTGCGTCGACAAAACCTCTTTCTACGGCGCCATGCTACACCTGCTGGAGCGGGAGAGAAAAAAAAAACTGAAATATGATCGATACTACTTTCTAACGATTTCAATCGATTCTTTTATCGCTTCTGTGACACTTTGAGTCCAATCCCTTCTTTAAGAAAAAAACAAACGTCAGATGTCATTTGAACGCTCTGCGCTCTGCTTATTAATATTGTTCGTTGTGATTCTTCCTTTTCCTTGAGGCTTGAGGCTTTTCCTTGACCCCCGCTGCTGCTGTTTATTGGACTTCCTGCTTGCAAACCTACCGACCTCTCGCTTCTCGACCCGGACTTGACTTGTATACAGTGAATCATGCAATGCATAAACTGTGGTATATCCACGCGAAGACTGCGGCGTCATATACACTCGAGAGGAGCTCGTGGCTAAATAATTATAACCGCACAGGCCGATCTTTCAGCCAACATTGTCATCCTTGTTTTGAACTGCTGCATTCAGGAGCAACTGGTGAAATTCGTTTATTCGGCTATTCAACGGAGTGCTTAACTTGTGGTCGTTCTGTGAGAACATTGCAAGGCCATCGCCACGTAGTGGAAAGAAACAGTTAAAAGTTGCAGAAATTAACAACATCATACCCAGATTTCCATCATCACGTAATAAAATGACATTTAAACACAGTCCGTCGCTTCGTATTCTTTCAGACTTTATTTATAAGAATCACAGATTATCGAATAAATATAGTATTTCCTATTTTTCTTGTTTCATTTCGAAATTGTTAAATGTATCCTTAGCTAATAAGAGGGTTCAACAACTAGTTCAGAAAGGATTTATCAATCAGGCGCCCAACGTGTTTATTTTACTTTACCGATATAACTAACATATTATTAATGTGGTTATCATTAACAAAGTAGTTTGAAGATATTTAATTAATCTGAGTGGGTTACAAATGTGGTCATCAATAAATAAAAACAGTCGCAGATACATAAAACTAAACGCCTACGTAAAAGTTTATAGCAATATCAATATTTGCAATTTTTGTAGTACTTTTAATGGTAGGTGTTCACGTTTTTTTTTATCATGATTATGAAGATATAACAAGTTTTAGAAACTTTTTTTATGTGAAATATGAATATTGAGCTATTCAGCGTTAAACAGTGCTAGGTCCCATTTCTATACCCGTCTGAATTTTTCCACATACTTGAACTTTCCATCTCCTTTTCTTGTTTTGTGCATTATTTTAATGTTATTTCAGTACAAAAATAAAGAAAATTTAAAAAATATTTTGGTACTTTTTGTTTGACCTCTAATGGGTTAAGAACATTTTCTTGTAGCGTGACGTGTGTAGTGTGATGTGTAGTGTGGTGAGAAGTGTGTGTTGTATTGTGTGAATTTGAAGTAGTGTGTAGTATGTGTTGTCATAGAAATGTGCTGTACGTTGCAGTTGTGATGAGAGTGTGATGATTTAATGTGAGGATTATTTATAAAGAATGAGGTGTATGAATAATGTGTGATTTGTCCGATTATTCAGTATTTTGCATTAAACCCTCTGTTTCATCATATGAAAGTGTTTTGATCCAATTTAGTAAGCTTTTTTTACAATTGTACCTATTTTTATTGTGCACATACACGTATTTATTTATTTTGTTATATAATTCAGCTGAACGTTTCTGTAATTGTCTTCTTGTGAATTTCAATTTAGTTCGGGGAATATCAGCAATTAAGTCTTTTCTTCTTTTTGTTTGTGTAGTATTGTGATATGGTAGAGACTAAGTCTCTCAGGTCATTCTCAGGAAACATAAGTCTTATGTTTCCTGAGAATGACCTGAACCACATAAAATTTCCTTACAGCGAGTAGATTACTAACCTGGTACAAGCTTTCGGTTGAGAATCTTCTTTTTTTAAAATACATAATTTTAATTAGACTTCGCTGTGCACGTTCAAGTGTTAAAATTTTTGTTTTAGCTGCTCCTCCCCACAGTGGAATACAATAGGTGAGGACTGATTGCACTAGAGCAATATATACTTCATTGAGAAGATTCCTGGGATGTTTTTTGCCTTCTACAAAGAGTATAATTGGAACCACAAATCAGTGTCATGAACATCCAGCTAAGTTTCCTTATCCTATTGCTGACTTGTTCAAGATGAATGAAAGTCCAGGACAATGTCTGATCTAGGATTACTCCCAGATATTTTGTTTGTGAAACTTTCTTAAGACAAGGACTGCTGCAGGCATTATTTTGTGTGTTTCCACATTCGTGTATTATTATTTTAAAGTCATCGGATGGCTGTGTGCGGTTACTTACACTAAAACAAATGTAATTCGTTTTTAATATATTTAGGGACAACAAATTATTTTTAAGCCACATGGCTATTTGTGTAATGCCTGTTTCAGCACTTTGCTTGATATCCGCCCAAGAAGTACCAGAAAAAACAATAGCTGTGTCATCGGCGTACGCAAAGACTTTGGCGTTTTTTATTTGTATGTTACAAAGGTCGTTTATGTACAGCAAGAAGAGTGTTGGGCCAAGTACGCTACCCTGCGGGACGCTGTATGACACATCCATTTCATCGCTAATGTAGTTTCCTATCTTTACTCTTTGCTTTCTATTTGAAAGATAATCACTGAGCAGGCTGAGTGCATTACCTCTTATTCCAGCTTGTTCCAGCTTCTTGACTAGGATTGGGACAGAGACGGTGTCAAACGCTTTTCTGAGGTCTAAGAATACAGTTAAACATTTGTTTCCACCATCCAACTGTTCAATTACCTGAGAACTTAGTGCACTAACTGCGTCCTCGGTACTTAAGCCTTGCCTGAAGCCAAATTGAGATTGAGTTAATAGGTTGAATTTATTGAAATATTTCATCAATCTAATATTTATGATTTTCTCTAAAACTTTTGATATGGATGGTAGAATCGAAATGGGCCTATAATTATTGACGTCGTCTCCGTCCCCACCCTTGTGTACTGGGGTTATAATAGACTGTTTTAACAGATCTGGGAATGTACCATTTCGAAAACAGAGATTAGTGACGTGAGTTATTATTGGGACAGCTTCATGACTAATTAGTTTTAAGAATTTCGTTGAAATATTGTCACAGCCAGCAGCACTATCCGACTTCAAATTCATTAAGAATTTGTAGACTTCAGAATTATCAGTTTAAATAGCACGAATGTATGAACTTGAGGTCTTGTTCCATTCGATTGTGTAACGAAGTCATTTTTATTTATACCTGGCTGAATTTGTTGTGCCAGGTGCATACCAATTTTGGCAAAATAATCGTTTATGTAATTTATCGATTCCATAGGGGTTGATTTAATGTTTAATAATTCTAAATTTTGAGTTTTTGGTTTATTAGTATAGGTGATATTTTTAATATTTTTCCAGAGTAAATTATTATTAGAAGTAGAGTTTTTAATTAAGTCTCTTTCATACTTTCTTTTTTGTTTTTTTATTAAATTTTTAGCGTTGGGTTGCTAACTGAACCGTATCTTCGTGTTGAGTGAAATAAAACTCAGGATTGAAGTCAGATAATCCACTATTTTATTGACTAAAATTACTCTACTTATATCTACAAAAACAATAGTACACTTAGAGCTATTACTAAATAATATTTACAATTTCCACCAATGGCGATGCGATGTGTAGATTGGGAGGACGCGCGCAGGTGCGCAGGTGCGCGGGCCCGCGGGGCGACGTTCTGCGCACGACACCGCGCATTCATTGCCTAAGTATAAATATGAGTGGCGCGCGGAGCGCGGTCCTTTCTGCCGAACGCCGTCGCCGAGTGAAGATTCCAAGCAACGTGTTCCGTCTGTGAAGTCCTGTTGGTTGAAGCGAAGATCCACAGGGTGCTGGAGCTTCTGCATGCGCTTACAAATCGCTTCCAAAGCGAAGCTTTCTTATTTCCGCCAGTGTACGTCTTGCTTCACTATTTCCTTAACAGAGATCTTCAAAACGTGGTACTTGGTTGGTACTGGTAACTGGTATGGTATGGTGGTATGGTAATATGGTGGTTGGTGGTTCTCTGGTAACTGTGATGTTGGTAAATGGTGATACATAAATACTGTGCCACTACATCACTCCCCCCTAAGCGAAGCGTACGTTGTGTTTCACTGCGCGGCCGGATCGAGTGACGTATGTGTCACGTGGCGCGCTTGGGGTTGATGACCGCAGCGCGTCGCTCGCGGTATGAGTGTTCTCGGTGCGCGATGTTTGTTGTTGTGCGCATGTTGATGGAGAAGTGGTATATTCTTCTTCGTTGATCAGGTGTGCTGGCTTGAGTCTGTCTATTGAGACAACTGTAGTTCGAAGTGGCATTTGTATGGTGAAATGCTTGCTGTCACGCTGAATCACCTTGAACGGGCCGTCGTAAGGAGGGGTCAATGGACTTCGCACGGTATCATTTCGCACGAAAACATGAGTACACGTTGCTAGGTCTTTGTGTACAAACGTGCTCCTGTTGTTGGTATGTGACTTGCTGTTAGGTGCGAGTGACGACATTGTTTCGGTCAGCTGGCGGACGAATTCTGCGTCTTCATTATTCGGCTGTGTAGGCGCGAAGAAATCTGACGGTATTCTGAGTGTCGATCCATAGGTCATCAGGGCTGGGCTGACTTGTGTGTCTTCACGAAGTGCCGTACGTAGTCCAAGCAGCACGGTCGCTAACTCCTCGCTCCAGTGTGTGCCGGCGCCTCTCGCCATGAGCGCAGCCTTTAATGTACGATGCCAGCGCTCGACTTGACCATTTGCTTGCGGGTGGTATGCAGTAGTTCGTATCCTCGTGATGCCAAACTTCTTCATTAGGGCGTTGAATAACGACGATTCGAATTGCCTTCCTTGATCCGTCGTTACACGTAGCGGACAGCCAAATCGCGATATCCATCCCTCGTATAATGCCTTAGCCACAGTGTCGGCGGTGACGTCACGGATAGGAATCGCTTCCGGCCATTTAGTGCAGCGATCGATCATCGTGACTAGGTATCTGTAGTCGTTAGATGGCGGCAGTGGTCCCACGATGTCGATGTGAATGTGTTCGAAGCGCGATGATTTTTGAAACTCGCCGAGTGGACTGATAACGTGTCGTTGAACTTTCCCGCGCTGGCAACCGATGCATGACTTGGCCCACAAACCAACATCTTTGTTCATACTTGGCCAAAAGAATTTTGTTGACATTATCTTCCTTGTTGTTCGCACTCCGGGATGACTTAATTCGTGTTGCGCTTTGAATGCTATTACACGATAAGTCGCTGGTAGGTATGGACGAATGTTGCCAGTTGATGTTTCGCATACGATGGGTCGTTGACCTCCGGGCAATGTGATGCGGGCAAATTGTAGATTCGGGTTGGACATGCAGATCTTTAGTTCATCATCATTTTCTTGATCTTGGGCGAGTAGGTTGTAGTCGATTGTGGAATGTGACAAGTTGATTTCTTCGATGCGTGATAAGGCGTCGGCTGCTTCGTTGTTATCACCGTGCACGTATTTGATTTGCGTGCAAAACTGACTGATGTAGTGTAGCTGTCTCTCTCTTCGTGGTGTGTCGCTGCTACTTGGCGTTCTTGTCAGCGCGTAAGTAAGCGGTTTGTGATCGGTGTATATTGTAAGGTCACTGCCCTCTATGAGTCGTCGTAGATGTTGAACAGCGGTGTACATTGCTAATAGTTCGCGATCGTACACGCTGTATCGTCGCTGCGTCTCGCTCATGGTTTTGGAGAAGAATGCCAGTGGTTTCCAGATGTTGTTGACTTTTTGTTGTAGGACGGCGCCGATGCTAGTTTTTGATGCGTCGGTGAATAAACATAACGGCGCGTTAGGTATCGGATGAGTCAATGTTGTTGCCTCGAGGATGCTTTGTCGGCATTTCTCAAAGGCTTCTTCTGCTACTTGTGTCCATTGAATGGGAGTCTTGTCATTCTTCTTGCTGTTGTGTAGGTATTTATTTAGTTCATGTTGTTGCTCGGCTTGATGTGGTAAACAACTGCGATAAAAGTTTATCATTCCTAGAAATCTTCTTAGTTCTTGAACTGTCTGTGGTTTCGGATAGTTGACTATGGCTTGTATACGTTCTTGTGTGGGTTTTATTCCTTCTGCTGATACCTCGTATCCGAGGAACTCGATTTTTTCTTTTTCAAATTCACACTTGTCGATGTTGAGACTGACGCCGTAGGTGTTTAGTCGTTCTAGCACTTGCTCTAGGTGGCGCTGGTGTTCTTCTTTGTTTTTGGAGTGGACAAGAAGATCGTCGACGAAGCAGAACACGTTGTCATCTAGTCCTCGAAGTACCTCGTGCATGAAACGTTGAAATGTTTGACCGGAGTTTCTTAGGCCAAACGTCATGCAGGTAAATTCGAAGAGTCCGAACGGTGTTATAATAGCTGTCTTCTGAGCGTCTTCTTTTGAAATAGGAATCCAAAAGTATGCCATTTTGAGATCAAGTTTTGAGTATATTTTCTTGCCGTGAAGTTGGTATGTGAAATCTTGAATTCGTGGAATGGGATATCGGTCTGGAACTGTGACGGCGTTGAGTCTTCTGTAATCACCACATACTCGTAGTGATCCGTCTTTTTTCTTCACGATGTGCAGTGGACTTGCCCACGGACTGTTTGACGGTTTGCATATTCCACTCTCGATCATGCGCTCGAACTCAAGTTTAGCCGCTTTGTACTTGTCGGGCGGTAGAGGGCGCGGCCGCGAGTAGATCGGCGGCCCAGTTGTCTCGATATGATGTGTGACGTCATGCTTGACTGGAGTTTTGAGTGTCATGGGTCGAAGTACATCCGGATATTTTTTTAATAGGTCATGATGAGTGTGGTCACGGTTGATGACATGGATTGATTCTTCTTTGCTGTTTATCTTGATGGCGTTCACGCTGAGCTCCGTCACACGGTCGATGAGTTTCCTTTGGTGCAAGTCGACTAACAGTTTATGATGCACAAGAAAGTCGGCACCCAGTATTGAAGTCTTTACGTTGGCGACGACGAAAGTCCATTTAAAGCTTCTTCGTAGGCCTAGGTTGAGCTCGAGTGTGCGCTCCCCGAAGGTACGAATTACTGTCCCGTTTGCCGCGTAAAGTTTGTAGCTCGTATTCTCCGCCGGTCTTGAACATTTCTGGTTTCGTGCGGCTAGTACTGATATGTCGGCTCCCGTGTCGACTAGAAATTTTTCCCTGGATTTGGTGTCGATTACACATAAGCGGCGGTTGGTCTGGTTTACGTCGACAGCCGCCACTGTCGACGTACGTTCTAGTTTTCCTTTTTGAAAGAACACGGCGATTCACATTTTCGTGCTCCCTTGCCGAACCGGTAGTGATAACGGCACAGCCAGTCAGGATCTCCGGGCTTGCGGGTGTTATCAGTGCGCTGTCTTGAATGTGAACGCGAGCGGAAACGGCCACGATGCGAAGAGTTTTGACGGGAACGGTGATGCGACGAATGTTGTTGGTTGCGGAGTTCAGCGACTTCGAGTGATAATTTTTCTATTTGTTTGGTGAGTATGTTGATTTGTAGAGCTGTTATCGTATTAATCTGCCCCTCGTTGACTGCTGAAATTGATGGTGGAGGGCTTGACGTGGAGACTGCGGCGACTGTCGCTGGTTCAAAATGTTCCATCATTTTGTCTGCCATCGCAGCTAGCACTTCGAGCGACGATTCGGTGTTTACTGAGAGTACGGCGCGCACCTGTGCGGGCAGCTGGTTGAGCCACATAACCTTCAACGCTTCATCTGACAGTAGCTTGCCACTGAGGTCTCGCATCTTACGCAGCAGCTGGCTTGGTTTCAGGTCGCCGAGCTCGAGTCCGCTGAGTAGTTTTTGTAACTGCCTGTGATCTGACTCCTGGTACGTTGAAATTAGTCTCTCTTTGAGCGTGCTGTATTTGCCGGTGCTTGGTGGATGAAGGATGATGTCGCCGATCTGTTCTAGGTCGCTGTTGCCGAGTAGTGGAACGACGAGGTTGAATTTCTGCTCTTCACTGATCTTGCTGGCAGCGACGGCGGCTTCAAATTGCGCGAACCATAGTCGTGGATTTTGGCGCCAGAATGGTGGTAGTCTCGCAGGTAGCGAGATAGATGCCACGTCGTTCTTCATCACTGTGCTGCCCTGAGCATCGCTGAAATCTTCGTTAGCGTTGTCCATGATGTGTTGTGGTCCGGTTTCGCGTTCGTCGGTTTTTTTTTTTTTTTTCGAGTTTTCGGGGTTCTCGGGTTCTTCGGAGTTCTCGGGGTCACCACTTTAGCGTTGGGTTGCTAACTGAACCGTATCTTCGTGTTGAGTGAAATAAAACTCAGGATTGAAGTCAGATAATCCACTATTTTATTGACTAAAATTACTCTACTTATATCTACAAAAACAATAGTACACTTAGAGCTATTACTAAATAATATTTACAATTTCCACCAATGGCGATGCGATGTGTAGATTGGGAGGACGCGCGCAGGTGCGCAGGTGCGCGGGCCCGCGGGGCGACGTTCTGCGCACGACACCGCGCATTCATTGCCTAAGTATAAATATGAGTGGCGCGCGGAGCGCGGTCCTTTCTGCCGAACGCCGTCGCCGAGTGAAGATTCCAAGCAACGTGTTCCGTCTGTGAAGTCCTGTTGGTTGAAGCGAAGATCCACAGGGTGCTGGAGCTTCTGCATGCGCTTACAAATCGCTTCCAAAGCGAAGCTTTCTTATTTCCGCCAGTGTACGTCTTGCTTCACTATTTCCTTAACAGAGATCTTCAAAACGTGGTACTTGGTTGGTACTGGTAACTGGTATGGTATGGTGGTATGGTAATATGGTGGTTGGTGGTTCTCTGGTAACTGTGATGTTGGTAAATGGTGATACATAAATACTGTGCCACTACAAATTCGTACAAAAATTTCTGTATCTCGTATACGTAATCTTTAGAACTTCATTGTGTGGGTCATTCCGACATCGCATTTGCATTTTATTGCGGTTTCTGATGCAACGAAGGATGCCGGTAGTTATCCAAGGTTTGATGATGCGTTCACTGACTGGGATATTTTTTAAACGAGTGTTGTCATTTATAACACTGGTTAGAGTGTTAATAAAACTATTAACTAATATATTTGGGTCTTCAAGAAATAATAGATTTGATATTTTTTTTTCTTGAAGATCTTTTAGAGCTTGTTCAAAGTTTATTGTAGAAGTTGTTTTACTAGGTGTGTGCACCTTTTTTAACTTAAATAATGAAAGTAGTAAAGTGGTCAGTGACTGTAGTGTGTAAAATGGCGATAGCTGCCGAGTACTTGGTTTTATGTAACTTCATCATAAAATGGTCAAGACAGTTCCGTTCTCTTGTTGCCAGTAAATGTCCGGGAAGTATGCCAGATAAAGAAAGCATGTTAAGGTAGTTAACTCTATTATTATAATCCTGGGACGATTCGTTGTACCCTGGTTTAATATTTATATTTATATCGCCAGCTATAATAATGTGTTTTTGAGATTTTTGAATCTCTAGGTGTGAATTAAGTGAGTCAATAAAAGAATCAGTATTTGTATTAGAGGGAGAACGATATATACAGAACACAATGATGCCCAGGGGGCCAATTCTCGGCTTTAGAGATATTGTCGAACTCGACAAAAAATTCTAATGACGTAATTTTTTCGACAAATTTTAACAGTTGCTATTCTGGCTATGTCGAATTCGACATGGGGTGCTATGACAGGAAACCTCCACGTGCGCCCGTGGACTGGAGTTCCTTCTCGGATACGTCCGGGGGGAAGACCAGTTTTTCGGGCCGGTGCACCCTGGGATGCGGGCAAAAACTCTTTCTTAAGCACTGTGTGCCTAAGTGGTCTCTTTGCCCGTATGCGAATAGCCTGTCGTGTGGACGCTCCAACGCGTGTCCCTCTGATTAGCAGAGGGCACAGCGGCGGAGCGGGCTTGCGGACGGTGAGTGATGGGTAACTCGCCGTCCGAAGGACCAAGCCCGGGTCGGTGGCGCGTCGTGTTTCGCGCCAAATGCCTGCTGGGGTCGCGGGTTTTTTCTTAACCCAGGATACCGTGGCCCCAGAACGTAAAGGGCATAGGAAGGAACACGGGTGGATTTTAGTCAGTAAGAGTCTGACAGTCCCTTCCGCCCCACCCAGGGCGGGAGGACTCATATGATGATTTTAACACCTTAAAAAAAAAAAAAAAAAAAAATGTCGAATTCGACATTTGTCGAAGGCTAACGTTAGAGTTCATGTCGAGTGCTTCTGAGCAGTAGAGATGTAATGTCGATTGTAGAGATACGTAATTTCTGAGTGAATTTGTTGAGTTTTGGATTGTACACTGTTTTCTTTTCTTTAGTTTTTAAATAAAATACAGCTTGGCATGTCATACCTATTGGAAATTCGATTTATACTCTTGATTTTTGCATTGTGTTTTCTTGAAACGACAACCTTCGCACAGTTAACAAACTCTGTAATTTGTGTACCCACGATTGCACTAGAAACCACTGAAAGATGGACGAGTTTATTAGCATTTTATCTCAGAGTTGTTGGAAAGTGGCGACCAACTGGCCAATACACGGGGACAACAGCGTACTTATCCCGTCGTTGATATTTACGATTTGAGCGAAACAAAGGTCACTAAAATAATTCCCCTCCATGTTAGAATAAAAGAAATCATGAAATGTAAAACAGCACAGCCCACTAGTGATTTATAAACACAGAGCCCATGTAAACATTAACCATAACAAAAGACGCAAATTCTGACACTGACAGACAATCAACTGTCAAAATGATTATTTTTACGTTAAACGTTTCGTTTCATACTAAAATAATTAGATTTAGTTAGCGCTTTAAAACAAAATCATTCATTCACCTATAGTTACTTAAAACGGAACGTGCGATTCTTCATAATGGTAACATTATGTTCACTCGACTCGACATTTTCGTGACATTTATTTCTATTTTGACTGAGAATACGGATTTCTGTTCAATTCGACATTTTTTGGTAGAGATAGAGATATTTTTGATAGACATAGAGATCGACTTACAATCTCGAATTCGAGAAAAATGGCGAAAATCGAGAATTGGCCCCCAGTAAATCCAGTTGTAGGCAAGACGCCTGGGTAAGCTGTATTTCCACTACTTTAGGTTTTAAGGAACTTTTGATATAAACAACAACCCCATCATTTTAGTTCAGCTGGCGAGACGTTATATAAGATTGGTAATTAGTAATTTGGGGAATAGCTTTATTGGTATTTAATCTACATTCAGTTAGAATGATTATATCAGGATCGATATTAATGGAAGATAAAGTTGTAAGTAGGCTATCAAAGTTACAGTATATACTACGAATGTTTTGTGATACAATGGTAAGATCGTTTTTATTAATTATTAAATGTTTGTGTAACTCTGAGGAATCGCATTCAATAGTGCGGGCTATTTTAATGTTATCAATGTCAGAAATAGTTTGATGAGTATTATTCATTAAAATAGTAGATTGGTGAAAATATAATCGCAAATAAGTAGGTGCGTATATCAGGGTAAATACACTTCTCATCAAAAAAATCGAAACACCTCGCAGTTTATGATTTGATAAGGATTATCAGAAAAATGTGTATATTTAGGAATAAATGTAAAATGTCATTTAATAGTGAGTAGTATGAGGTTTTTAAATCCTAATGTTAATGTTCTAAATTCAAATTAAGTCTTCATAGGTTTCGTATTTTGTATAATGAGTAAACAATAAAAACGAAAGTGTTTCGATTTTTTTGATGAGAAGTGTAGTATTTAGAATTGCAGATAACTTGGTCAGAAACAGGCTTGTATTGGAAAAATGTGTTTTGTGGAGTATTAAGATAAGTACTAGTAAATAGGTAGTGAAATTGAACTTGTGGTAATTTTGTATATGATGAGTCAATGATTGAGTTGTGTGTGCGATAGTGAGACAGTATGGTATTTAAATAACTTAAAGGAGATGGAAAGTTCAAGTATGTGGAAAAATTCAGACAGCTATAGAAATGGGACCTAGCACTGTATAACGCTGAATAGCTAAATATTCATATTTCACATAAAAAAAGTTTCTAAAACTTGTTATATCTTCATAATCATGATAAAAAAAACGTGAACACCTACCATTAAAAGTACTACAAAAATTGCAAATATTGGATATTGCTATAAACTTTTACGTAGGCGTTTAGTTTTATGTATCTACTATTTTATTTATTTATTGATGACCACATTTGTGACCCACTCAGATTAATTAAATATCTTCAAACTACTTACCAAATAATGTGATACGTGCTTAAACTTAAAATAAAGACAGTTTTCACTGATGATATAAGTAGGTAAGTAGTTGTAATGATAAACAAACGATATCTTGATAAATCTTTTCTGAACTGGTTGTTGAACCCTCTAATTAGCTAAGGATACATTTAACAATTTCAAAATGAAACAAGAAAAATAGGAAATAGTATATTTATTCGATAATCTGTGATTCTTATAAATAAAGTCTGAAAGAATACGAAGCGACGGACTGTGTTTAAATGTCATTTTATTACGTGGTGATGGAAATCTGGATGTGATGTTGTTAATTTCTGCAACTTTGAACTGTTTCTTTCCACTACATGGCGATGGCTTTGCAATATTCTCACAGAACGACCACAAGCTAAGCACTCCGTTGAATAGCCGAATAAACGAATTTCACCAGTTGCTCCTGAATGCAGCAGTTCAAAACAAGGATGACAATGTTGGCTGAAAGATCGGCCTGTGCGGTTATAATTATTTAGCCACGAGCTCCTCTCGAGTGTATAGTGTATAGCAAAAGGAATAATCACAACAAACAATATTATTAAGCAGAGCGCAGAGCGTTCAAATGACATCTGACGTTTGTTTTTTTCTTAAAGATGGGATTGGACTCAAATAGTCACAGAAGCGATAAAAGAATCGATTGAAATCGTTAGAAAGTAGTATAGATCATACTTCAGTTTTTTTTTTCTCTCCCTCTACAGCAGGTGTAGCATGGCGCCGTAGAAAGAGATTTTCTCGACGCAAGAATAGACAAATTATGACAGAACGTAGAAATATTTTTAGCGTTTTAAGCATGGTATTGTAATAAATATGGAAAATAAACGTTCTTTTCTTCAATAGTGTACGAATGGTGTCATATTTGTACAAAAAAAACAGTCGATTTGTGTAGAAATAACGATGAAATAACCTTGTCTTTTCTTGGTAGAATAGAGATAGAATCGCCATGCTACGCGTGCTGGGCAATATTCTCTTTCCACTCCTACCTTTCACGATGTTGGGGGTCTTCCTTCCAGTTCGGACAGAACCTGTCCAGTTAATATTATTCTGCACAAAATATGAACTAAGATTAAACTAAGAAGCTCATTCCGAAGCTTTTAACGAAAATAATGAAGTTGAGTTTAGTGGACGAATCACTTTAAAACAATCCGATTTTCTGAATCAAAACGCATGAAAACCCAATAAAAAGCAACGAAACGACTCTGAATCTATCGATTCCCGCCAAATATTGTTTCAACGCCAATTTTTAATTTCAGCAAACAAATCGTTTTAAATCACATTAGTAAAAATCGATTAAATACAGTTTCATTTTAACAATCTGGAAAAGCGTTATTACCCTTCCCTAGTTTTCATTATTTCATCGTGACCAAGTCGTGTCAATAAAAAATGAGCGAAAAGCAATTCAGATACTTTTTTATGTTTAACATTTTATATAAGTATTTTTTTTTTTTAGCGTGGTAAAATCATCAAATGAGTCCTCCCACCCCGGGCAGGGCGGGAGGGACTGTCAGACTTGTACTGACTAAAATCCACGGTGTCCTTCAGTAGCCCTTTATGTACCGGGGTCACGGTGAGGAAATAATCCCGCAACCCCGGCAGGCTTTGGCCCTCTGAGAGGGGGGCCCCGTCATTATGCTGACGCTCTTTGAGGCTCGCGTGGGACACAACGCGCCGTCGACCCGGGCATGGTCCTTGGTCGGGCAGCGAGTTGCCCTTTACTCGCTGCCCGCATGCCCGCGCCTAAGGTGGCCGGAGATCATCAAGCGACGTCCGTCGCCGTGGGCGCCTACCACTGCGGCTGGGGCGGAGGGAGGACGCTGTCCTCTCTCGCTCGCGGCCTGCCTCCTCCTTTACGAGCATTACTGCCTCGCAGAAGGAGCTGACCGCTTCCCACTCCGTCTCGCCCCGCAGCATGGCCGCAACCAATGCCGGGCGCGAGAGGTCTCCGCCTATCGCAGCCGTGAGGACACGTCGGTGCTCCGCCCAAGCCGGGCAGTCTTGCACCGTATGCTCCACCGTGTCCTCCGGGCGATCTTCGCAGTGGTGACACCCAGGCGTCTCCTCCTTTCGCATCAGCCACAGGTACCTCCCGAAACTTCCGTGTCCGGTGAGGACCTGCGTCAAGCGGTAGGTCAGGACGCCATGACTTCTCTCCAGCCACTCCTCAAAGAGGGGTCTTACCGCCGCAATCGCGGCGTGCCCGGCCTTCGGTCGCGACAGTCGTCCCCTCCATACTGCCCTGAGATCGCGCCGGAGCTCTTCCCGCCGCGCCTCGACTTCTCGAGGCAGCGGGGTTATGCCCCGGCGCTGCGCCTCCACGCGCCATTCATAAACGCGCTGGAGGGCAGTCGCCTCCAGATCCCAGGGCAGCAATCCGGCAAGAAGGTTGGCCGATTCACCGGCAATCGTGCGGTATCCCCGGATCATCCGGATAGCCATGACCCTCTGGCATGCGACCAACTTTAGTGGTCGCGTCCGGATGCTCGGGGCCCACACGGGGGCCCCGTAGAGGGCCATGGACCGCACGACGCCGGCGTACAGCCTACGGCAGGAGGCGTTTGGCCCGCTGAGATTGGGCAGGAGTCGCCTGAGGGCGCCTGCTGCCCGGTTCAGCTTTGGGGCCAAACTCAGGAAATGCTCCCTGAAGTTCCACCGGCTGTCGAGGACGAGTCCCAGGTACTTCATCGTCCTCAAGACGCCGATGCGAACTCCTCCCACCGTTATGCTGTAACCCGACTGTGGCGCGTTGACGCGGCCATGAAAACACATGGCCGCCGTCTTGTGCAGCGCCACGTCGAGTCCCAACCGCCGGATCCTATCGACGACTGTCGCGACCGCTTCCGTCGCCACGTCGGCCGCCGCCTCGTGCGACTCTCCCTGCGCCAAGATGAGCGTATCGTCAGCGTAGCATACTACGCTGACGCCTTCAGGGAGGTCGCCGCGCAGCACCCAGTCGTACCCGATGTTCCACAGGTGCGGTCCCAGGACCGAACCCTGTGGAACACCGCACGACATCTCTCGCCGGTTCCACTCTCCCCGGTGACCGGGGTAGATGACGGCTCTGTCCGTCAGGTAGTCCTCGACTATGCGACGGAGGTAGGTCGGCACCCGGTGATACCGGAGTGCCTCCCTGATGCAACTCCAGGGCAGGGTGTTAAAGGCATTGGTGATGTCTAATGACACCGCCAAGACGACCCTGCCCCGGGCTACTGCATCCCCCGTCGTGAGGGCTCTCACGCGCGTGATGGCGTCCACCGTCGAGCGCCCCCTGCGGAAGCCAAACTGGCTCTCCGACAGGTTCGGGCCCACCCGGTTCAGGTGCCCGACGAGGCGGTCTGCAATTACTCTCTCAAAGAGCTTGCCCACCTCGTCGAGCAGCACGATGGGCCGGAATGCGGACGGAGAGTCCGCAGGGCGCCCGGGCTTCTAGATGAGGACCAGTTTCCCCGTCTTCCAGCGAAGCGGGAACTGGCCCCTCTCCAAGCACGCGCTCAAAAGCCCCCCCAGTCGAGGACCGAGAGTCCCGAAGGCCAGGACCCAGGCTTTCCCCGGCAGGCCGTCGGGTCCTGGGGCGGTATTTTTGGCCTTGAGCCGCTGTACCGCCACTCTCAGATCTACCTCGGTCACCTCTGGAGCATCGTAGACGTCGTCGTCGCTGTGGTCCGCGTTTGCGTCAGCTTCTTCCTCAGATTCCGTCGGAGACGGAGCCATGGGCGGGGGAGCATACTCCTCCCCTCGCGAAGGGAACAGGGCGCTCACCACGTCCTCCACGAACTGAGGCCGGAGACTCTGTGTCAACGGGGGGGCCCAGGGGCGGAGCCTTTCTCGCACCCACTTGTAGGGGCGGCCCCATGGGTCCCCGTCCAGAGTCCCCAGCATCTCCTCGCGGGCCAATTCCTTGGCCCGCCAGATCGCGTCGCGGAGGACGGTCTTCGCTGCCCTGTAGCCCTCGTACAGCTCCGCCTCTACGGCTGCCGCATCCGGAGGTCGGGTGCGGCGCCTGCGGAATCTCGTGTACCGGCGGCGCGCGGCAACGCACGCTTCCCGAAGCGCTGCTAGCTCGCGCGACCACCAGTACAGCTGACGCCGGGCGCGTCCTTGCCGGACCCGGGGCATGGCCATGTCGCAGATCTCTGACATGGCCTCCCGGAACCACTCGGCCTCGTCGTCTATGTCGGCAGGCCTGTTCGGTGGTGACACCCAGGCCTGCACGATCGAGGCCTCCAGGAATAGCTCCCGGTCCAGCTGCTTCAGCGCCCATCGCGGACCACTTGGGTTCCGTCCACTTGGGACCGACGCGTCTGAGGTCTGGGTGGAGACGTCGAACCGGATATATCGGTGGTCGGAGTAGGTCTCCACCTCCTCCACAACGCGCCAGTCAGTGACGCGCGGCGACAGGTCGGGGGTGGCGAACGTAATGTCCACCACCGACTCTCCCATGAACCGCACGCACGTGGGGACAGAAACCCGGTTCTCGATCACCAGGCCATGCGCACGGGCCCAGCGCTCGAGCATCCTGCCCCGCGAATAGTCCATGGACCGGGAACCCCAAGCCGGATTTTTGGCATCAATTGAAGTCCCCGAGGACGAGCGCGGGGAGGGAACCGAGGGCGACGACGACGTCTCCCAGCTCCGTTAGGGAGTCCTGGAACTCGGCGAGAGATCGGCTCGGGGAGAAATAAACGCCTACCACGGCGATCTCCCCGAACCGGGCTGCGACTATCCCGCGCCCTCTCTGTACGCGATCGAGGGGCGGGGTACCGGCGGCGGCCGACGAAATCAGGGTCACCGAGCCGTCCAGGTCCGCCACCCAGTCATTCCTGGGCAGCACAAAGTACGGCTCGGCGACCACGGCGACGTTAATCAACCACTGCGCCATGCTCTGGAGCAAAAGATCCTGAGCAGCGGCGCAGTGGTTGATGTTCGCCTGGAGGAAGCGCAATGGAGACATTATTCTGAATCCATTGCGGCCTCCTCCAGGGCCCCCTGCGAGGGTGCAGCCACGGCGGCGGCGGCGGCGGCAGCGGGAGCGGCGGCGGCGGCGGTGGCAGTGGCGGCGGTGACGGCGGCGGCAGAGGGCCTACCTCTGCGCCTGGCTTCGGTGGGTGGAGCGCAGGACTTTCCCCCAGCCCGGTGATCGGCCGGCTTGCCAGCCGCCTCACATGCGAAGCAGTGAGGCGGGGCGGAGCACGAGCCGGCCTTGTGACCGGGCTGACCGCAGCGGAAGCACCTATCGCTGCGGTCCACCTCCGAGGTGCAGACGCATGCCGCGTGGTTACCCACTTGGCAGCGGTAACACCTCAGGGGTCGGGGTTCCAGGATCTTAACCTGCGCCGACACCCATCCCACCAGGAGCCTTCGGCCCTCCTGTATCTTTTTGGCCGCCGTTACGGGGCAGCTAACCGTTACGGTTTGCAGCCCCGCAAATCCAGGACGCAGAGCGCCCGCCCTCACCTCCTCGGGAGAGCACCCCCCAGTCCTGGCAACGGCGGCCACCACTTCTTCCGCCGTCACTGAGTCGTCCAGACCCAGAATGCGCATGTCTGCGCGCTTGGTGGGTCTGGAGACGCGGGCCTCCTCCGCATTTATGGACGTTCTGAGCCGTTCGGCCAGAGCGTCAGCGGTGGGGCCACTGGCCGCGCCGGGGAGCTCCAACATGCGGGCCCCCGTTGCAGTGTCGCGGTACGACACGCCCTTCTTGACCGCGTCCGGCTGCAGCGTTATCACCACAGCCGCGGTCTTTGGGGCGCGCAATCGCGCCGCGACGTCGCGCTCCTTTCGCTGTCGCCGCCTCTCTCTCCGCCTCTTGGATCGGGCCGCCTTGGCAGCCTTCCTCCTCTCCCCGGCCACTTGCCAATCGGCGCCGGCCGGAGGAGCCTCTGGAGGAGGCTGTTTCTGCTGGGGCGGCCGGCGATCTGCCTGGGCCCTCCTTTGTGCCGCCAGTGTTGGCCTCGCTGACGTCGAGGTCGAGGTCGAAGTCGGCCGCGCCGACCCCGAAGGGCCCGGCCTAGCCTGGCTGGGCGCGGCTGGAGCCATCCTCGTCCCCGCCGGGGCCGACCCCGCAACCGCAGGGGCCGTCCGCACCGGGGCCGTCTACGCAGGGGCGATCCGCGCCGGGGCCGCCCTCGCCTGAGGCGGCCTCGTCGTCGGGGGGGAGTTCGACGCGGCCGCGGCCGCGTACGAAGACGCCAACGGGGGCCTCAGCACGCGGCTCTCCAGCACGGAGAACCGCCGCTCAAAGGTGGCCAGTTCCTGCCGCACCAGGGTGAGGACTTGGTTCTCCCCCGGCTCTGGCCGGCCTTTTTCCTTGGGGCTCCCCGGTGGTGCCCCCCGACGCCCGGCCGCCTGCAGTCCGGCCAATTCGGCCCTCAGGGCGGCGTTCTCCTTCTGGAGAGCCCTCATGGCGGCGGTCAGACGGGTGACCTCCGTCCGCAGATCGGACAAATCGTCCCTTGCGGACGGAGTTTCGCCGTACAGTCGCGCCGCCGCCACGATGGAGGTCATGGCCTCCGTGATCGCGTCCTCGCGCGTCTTCTTTCTTCTTTTCATGGCGACCACGCGCATCGCGGACGCCACGACCTCCTTCAGTTTGGCCTCATTCGAGGCCAGACTTGTGTTGGGCTCTCCAAGGGAGGGCCCCCTCCCCGAAGTCTTGCCTCGGCCCTTACCCCGCACGCTCGTGGGGATCTTAGGGGCCGAGGCAAGCCCTTCCTCGGACGACGATATAGCGCCCTTAGTCCGTCGGCGCTTCCGGAATTCGGACCTTCGGTCCGACTCTCTCCGGCTCCTCTCGGCGCTAGAAGCCGAGCTCCGGGAGCTGGTGGCGTCCGAAGCAGAGTCAGACTCTGACTCTGCCACCATCATCGTCTCCTCGTTAGGAGCGGCACCCTGTGCCCGCTCGTTATTTGGTGCCGGTGAGGAGGACGTGCTGGACAAGTCCAGCGACTCCTCCCCACAGGCACGTGAGCCACCTTGGCTCGCTGCGGCGACTGCCGGTGTTTCGGGGTTTTTTTTCGAAATGTTATCCATATTTGTTCCCACGAGTAAAAAAGGTATCCAACCATCCAACCAAAAAACAGGGTTCGCACTAACGGCTGATTTTACCCACAGCTACCCGTCAACCTCCCTCGCGGTGCGCCGCCGCTTGGAGGTTCGGGGTAATTTTTTATAGAGGTTTTCTTCCTCGCGGCCCGGGCGGTTAAGCCAAGGCCCTCGACCCCCGTCGAAAGTCATAGACGTGATCATGACAATCTTCGGGGCTACGAGAATAGCGGTGGCAAGAGGAGGCGGGAGTGCAAGACCTCCTCTTGCCTGCCCGGTGGCAGGGTTAGTGCACGCCGGGCCCGCTCTTGCTCCAACCACTGTGCCCTCTGATACACAGAGGAACACGTGGTGGAGCGGTGTATTTTAACAATCTGGAAAGCGTTATTACCCTTCCCTAGTTTTCATTATTTCATCGTGACCAAGTCATGTCAATAAAAAATGAGCGAAAAGCAATTCAGATACTTTTTTATGTTTAACATTTTATATAAGTCTTAGGAAATTATTAAACATTGAACAATTCATTAATGAATTTTCAAATACTACGAGTTAAAATGAAATTCTTATAGGCGACTGGGGCACTCATTTAGCCATCTCCTTTGTAATGAGCAATAGGATACAATGATACAGAGTGGAAAAAAATATAATATCGTAGACAGTTAGGAATTTACATAGGACAAAGCATAGTTTTAAGGTTTGAACTGTTGAATTTAGGCAATATAAACAAGAGAGAGAATATAGTCATTGATCAAGTAAAAGTTTGTGTACCTGTTCCTCAGTTCTTATGTGTATATGTACGAGCTACGCTGTACATTGACCTTAGGTGTAGTTGGTAAATTTTATTACACTCACTAATGCATTATTATTAATATTGTATAAGTTTGCATTTCTAACATAATAAATCATGATGTAAACTAATTATAATTTAGTAGCAATTAAACCTTTATACCAATCGGTTGTCTACTCATTCAACATTCAACAAACATCAACATCAACATAACATAATTAATCAATGTTGGGGATTAAAGCCCCAACATTTGGTCCTTCGAGCAACTAAGTGTTGTGTGATTTACATCTTTTACGATCGCGAATCGGTTGGACTGGTCTCTCACAAGCGAGTCGCCCCAGTAACCAATTGAGAAGGCGCATATCGTAGAGGGGAAAAGTTACACAACACAAAGAAACCAGGAGTGTGGAACGAAAGCCTACGCTCGCAACAGAAGAGTTCATCTTGAAGTCAACAAGAAAACATCAACAACATGTCGTCAGCTGATTTATACCAGAATCAGAACGAACTCTACGACAGCATAAAGAAGATCGGGATAAACATCAAGAAAGATGGTTGGGACAGAAAAAACCTCGACTATTTCAAACGCCGTATGGCAATGTTGGAAAATTTATGGTCAGATTTCCAATTTAATCATGACCGATTGTCTACGGAAAAAAGTGTAAGTCATCCCTACTTTGCGAATGACTGCTATAGTGTAACGCTGCAGTGCTACAATGAAGTAAAGGAGCTTATTCTTCAACAACACCAACAACTCACGACTCTCGTTCGTTCACCAAGGGAACAAGCAGTGCAAACATTGGAAGGCGAAAACCAACAAGCAGGGGAAGGTACCTCCCATCAAACAAAACAGGAACAAGAGGCCTTGAAGGGTGAGGCGGACGAAAAAGCTCGGCATACCATTCAAGATAAAGAACCATCATATCCTCCTCAGCAAGAACAACAAAACTCTGTGAAAAAGGATACGGGGTCCAACAGCAAGCTGGACGACATGATGCGCAAACAAACAGCGAATTTCAAAGCCTTCATGAGAGCTGTTGCAAACATACACGTGGAGTTTCTATCTGAAAAATGGGAATTTCAAGACGCTCTGCTAACACTACAAACGCGCTGGTCAGCAATTGACAACCTCCACTGGGAGATAGAGTGTGAAACTAACGGAGAGAAGATGACAATGTACGAAGAACGCTACACAAGGTATGAAAACCAGTTTCATGAACTGAAAAAGGCTTTGAATACCAAAATGTGGTCCGGCGCTCATCGTGAGAAAACAACACCGAAGTTAGAGATACCAGTCTTCTACGGTAGCTACAACCAGGCCTGTTGGTCTAGCGGTTAGTGACCCTGACTGCTATGCCGGAGGTCGTGGGTTCGATTCCCACCCAAGACAAATGTTTGTGAATGTGTTTGTACTCATTGGGCTGCAGCTGAAAATCAGCGTCAGGTGGCAAACTGTGTGTTGCCGGCTGACATTATGCTGAGCTGAGGCCCTTTGGCATTAATTTTTATTAGTTTGTATTGTTATAGTTTTAAGTTTTAGCACAAGTGCCAATAAACGCAATTTTCTTTCTTCTTTCTTCTTTCTTGTGTGATGAGCACGATCATTTGTTCTGTCTCTGGGTGTAATTTATCTATAATATGTATGTATTTAGAAATATATAAGTATATTTATCAGTTGTCTAGTACCCATAACACAAGCTCTGCTTAGCTTGGGACTAGATGGCGTTGTGTGATAGTTGTGGAATATTATTATTATTATTATCCCATTTAAAGACCTTTTCACAGAAGCGATACACAACAACAATTCTCTTTCACCGGCTCAAAAGATGCAGTTTCTGAAGAGTAAAGTGCAAGGAGAAGCAGAACGCTTGATTCAACACTTGCAGATAAGTTCGGACAACTACCTCGTGTGTTGGGATATCCTCAATCACCGATATAATAATGAAAAACTTATCTTCACATCGCACATCAACAGGCTTTTCAATCTACCAAACATGCAACAACAGTCAATGGTTCAAATAAAGAAAATGCATGACGTCAGCATAGAATGCTTACATGCGATAAGGAATTTAGGAGTGAATATTGACACTTGGGATCCAATTCTTGTACATATACTAACTCAGAAATTAGATGCAGACACACATTCTGAGTACAATGACTCGCTGAAGAATTGCCGAAACCTACCAATTCTGAAAGATTTGTTAGACTTCCTAGAAGCGAAGTTTACATCGTTGGAAACATCACGTCGCAAACAAGAAAACAATCAAAAACCGAATTCAACATCGAGTTCTCATCAAAATCAATCGCAGTCTAAAAAGCAATACAACAGTAATCAAGCAACTAGCAACAAGAGAATTACGAAATCTTTCCATGCGTCAACATTTCGTTGCCCTCTTTGCGACAACGAACATGGCCTGTACAACTGTGCAAAGTTTTTAGAAATGCCGAATCAATCAAAACTTAGCACAGTAACAAAAATGAACCTTTGCGTAAATTGCCTGTTCAGCCACAATGGAAAAACATGTACCTCAGCTCACCGATGTCGCAAGTGCGCTGCTCAACATAATACATTGCTACATGATGCATGTATTAAAAACAAAACAGAAAAACAAACAAGTTCTTCTCATGTATCAAAGGATGATGATACCTCGGAGATATTACTAGCGACCGCCGTAGTATACATAGAAACAGCTGATGGGACCCAAATCAAGTTGCGAGCTCTCATCGATCAAGGGTCTCAGATTTCTTTGATCACGGAACATGCCGCTCAAGTTCTCGGTGTCAAGCGCGAGAGATGCAAAGGAGTCATCTTTGGAGTTGGACAGAAGGAAAACCACTGCAAAGGAATGACAACAATTACTTGCAGTTCTGTCTACAACGACTTCAAGTTCCAAACATCTGTCTACATTATGAACAACTTGATCAAGAACTTACCAAATAAGACTTTCGCAAAACCATCCTGGTCCCACATACAAAACATCCATTTAGCCGACCCAGAGTTCTACAACAGCCGTCAGGTGGATTTACTATTTGGAGCAGACATTTATTCACAAATTATGCTAGGTGGAATAATAAAAGGCGATGACGTCACTCAACCCATCGCACAACAAACTCACCTAGGTTGGCTTTTATGCGGTAATGTCAAAACCTTTCATTGCAATGTGGTCATAAATAACCTGGAAGATATCAAACAGTTCTGGGAAACCGAAGACATCACAGATCAAACCAACATATCGGTGGAAAATGAATCATGCATTGAATACTACAACAAAACTACGCAACGCTTGGAGAATGGGAAATATGAAGTCAGACTGCCGATGAAGAATGAATTTGAGAGCAAACTGGGATCATCAAAGCCAATGGCGATCGCTCAATTCAAAACATTAGAAAGAAAGTTGGAAAAACAAAAACATTTAGCCAAGGCGTATAAAGACTTCATGGCTGAATATATTTATCTAGGTCATATGAGGCAATCAACAGTCAGCAACAATACAACCGAGTGTTACCTACCTCACCACGGCGTGCAACGCGCTGAATCAACAACAACAAAGTACAGAGTGGTGTTCAATGCGTCAGCAAAAACATCAACAGGATGCAGTCTGAACGACCTCATGTACAAAGGTCCCAATCTTCAACAGGACCTACAAACATTATTAATGAAATGGAGGCAATACAAATATGCGTTTACAGCGGACATTGAGAAGATGTTTCGCGCTATTTGGGTGGCCCCTGCAGACCAACAACTACAACAGATTGTGTGGAGGGAAGCTCTGGAAGAACCTATCCGCTCATTTCAACTAACAACCGTAACATACGGTACCAAAGCAGCGCCGTTCTTAGCTATGATGACGCTCAGGAGATTGGCGAATGATGAAAGAGAACAGTTCCCTGAGGCAGCAAAAGTACTAGAAGAATCATTCTACATGGATGACCTCGTGCATGGGACACATACAATCGAACAAGGAAAGAAATTGATAGCCGACCTGAAACAATTGTTAAAAAATGGAGGGTTTAACCTGCGCAAATGGTCAGCAAACAATCAAGAACTTTTGGAAGATATCTCCGAACAACAAAACATCGACAAAATTGTCTTCAACTTCAAAACTGAAAATACATTGAAAACGTTAGGCTTGTGCTGGAACTCAAAGGAGGACAAATTCACCTTTCATTGCACAATTTCGAACGTAAACAAGAAACAAACAAAACGCAGCCTACTAGCCGAAATATCTAAACTATTTGACCCACTCGGCTGGCTGGCTCCAGTATCAACAAAATTGAAATTATTATTTCAAAAACTGTGGGACGGAAACTTAAAATGGGACGACGAAGTGTCCGACGATATACATGCGGAGTGGTGCAAAATACAAGCGGACGTAAGCGCGATAAACGCTTGCGAAATACCTAGATGGCTTAACTGTGGGGAAAAGCAAACAATGGAGCTACATGGCTTTAGCGATGCCTCTCTTGAAGCGTACACCTGTGTTATCTACGCACGGGTCCACTCATCAACAATACTTGTAGCCGCAAAGTCAAAGATAGTACCACACCGAAAAACAACAACACTACCTCGGCTGGAATTGAATGGCGAATAGCGCACCTTCTATCACAACTAATGCGCAAAGTCAAACAGTCATTGAATCAATATGAAGTACACGTCTACGGCTGGACTGACTCCATGGTGGTCCTGGGTTGGTTACAAGGAGACCCATCCCGCTGGAAAGCCTACGTGGAAAACAGAGTACGAAGTATTACTGACGTCATACCACGATCGTCATGGAACTACGTCAAAACAAAAGAAAACCCCGCTGACGCCGCAAGCAGAGGCCAATACGCAAGTCAGCTGAAAGAGAACAAACTGTGGTGGCAAGGCCCTGTGTGGCTGTCAACATTTGAATTGAAAAACCTGGTCAAGAAGGTTATACATCAGATCAAGATGTAAAAACAACGGCAAAGAAACAAGTTAATTCAGCCCAAATCAATACAGAAACAACCAACATAATCGAAACTTTATTGGAAAACATAGCTCTATCAATCGTGTCATTCGAATAGTCGCATGGATACACAGAGCATTGAACTTAACACTTAGAACATTGAACCCAAAACATCGTAAATTACCAAGTTACCTTACGTTGCAAGAACTGAATAATGCAGCTAAGGCGATTGTGAAACAAACACAGCAAAAGGTATTTGTAACAGAAATGACTGAGTTACGTAAACATGGCAGAGTGGCATCAAATAGCAAGCTATTACCTCTCAGTCCTTACATTGATCAAGAAGGTTTGCTTCGAGTCGGCGGAAGATTAAATAACGCATCGCTAACTGAAGAAATGAAGCATCCAATGATCATTCCTAACGACAGCCGGCTCACGCATTTGCTCATTGATCAAGCACACCAGATGACGTTCCATGGAGGACCGCAACTCACTTTGTCACACCTTCGTCAAAAATACTGGATAATCGGCGGCGTGCGAGTCACAAAGATGCAAGTTAGAAGATGCGTAACGTGCCGAAAAATAAGCCCTTCAAAACAACAGCAATTTATGGGTGAACTACCGAGTGCAAGAATAAACCCTGCCCCGCCATTTTATCATACAGGAGTGGACTACACGAGATTCGTCGATATCAAGATGAATAAGGGAAGAGGGGCTAAAACAACAAAAGGTTACATAGCCATATTTATTTGCATGGTGACAAAGGCAGTACACATTGAGTTGGTCTCTGATCTTACAAGCTCAGCATTTTTGGCAGCCCTACACAGAATGGCAGCAAGGAGAGGTGCCCCCCGCCATTTATACAGCGACAATGGCACTAACTTTGTCGGCGCCAATCGTCTCTTAATGGAACAATACGGGGAAATAGAAAACACCTACAGGAATGAACAATTACAGAAAGAAGTTGCCGAAATGTTCATCCAGTGGCACTTCAACGCCCCGGCTTGGCCATCAGCAGGTGGATTATGGGAGAGAGCTGTAAGAAGTTTGAAACACCACCTTAAACGAGTTGTGGGCGAACAACGGTTAACATTCGAAGAGTTCACAACAATATTAACAAAATTAGAAGCCTGTCTGAACTCCAGACCTCTGTGTACATTGAGTGAAAATGTGGAAGACCTGGACTGTTTAACCCCAGCGCACTTTCTAACAGGGAGATCAGGAGTGACCGTCATTGAAACAAGAGAAGACGCCCGAACAAGATGGGATCTGACAAAAAGAATGTACACAGACATTTGGAAGAAGTGGAAAAATGAATATTTATGTCAACTCCTATCAAGAACAAAGTGGCAGACGCCTCAACATAACTTGAAGGTTGGTGATTTGGTTGTAGTCCATGACGACCAGCGGCCTGCTGGAAAATGGTTAATGGGCAGAGTCACAGATCTTCATGCGGGAGACGACGGATATGTTCGTGTCGTAACCCTGAAAACAAGAAACGGCACCATAAAGAGACCCATAACAAAGTTGTCAATTTTACCAATAGACAGCGAAGAAAAACACATAAATCAAACAAACGAGAATATAGCAAAACGTCAGCAACCTGCAGTTACAAGCAAAATCAACTTTATCGGATTAGTGATGACCCTGCTATACCTAATGAGTCCAGCGACTGCGGCAACAAACACAACAAACTTTAGCGAATTGCAACAAGGCCTATATTTCGATAAAACAAGCAACATGAAATTGATTTGCGACGAGTGGAAAATAGTTGTTTACTACGACGTCAAACCCTACTGGCATGGTACAGCAGTGTTTAACAAATTCAACGATCATCTAGAAAACATATGTTCAACACTAAAACAAAAAACTCAATGCGAAATAATTGCATTACAATTGCGTCACGCGTTCGCGGAACTCGAACACTACAATCATATGTTGCTGAATCCGCAAGGTCGGGTGAATATGAGAAGCAAACGCGGCCTTATCAACGGTGTCGGGTCGATCGCACGTTCCCTGTTCGGAGTATTGGATGACCAATTTGCCGAACAATATCAACGGGATATTGAACTCATCAAACAAAATGAAAAACATCTGGCTCTATTATCTAAAAATCAGACATCTATAATAGAAGCCGAATATAATATACTCAGGAGATCGGAAGAAACAATTGAAAAACAATACAAATTATTCAATCAACATCTGCTAAACCTAGACAAGATAACAAACAACCTTCAGCATGAGATTGAGTCTCAAGAATTATCAATCGAGTTTGTGATGTCAGCTATCTCTGCAAACAGCTTTATTGAACATTTAAGAAACGTTCAAGAGATTCTGTTGGACACCGTAACAAACATTTACAACGGCAAGATGAACTTACACCTCATTGCGCCAGAACAACTGAGGGACGAACTGAACGTGATAGCAAGTCAGCTGTCAAAGGATATAGCTCTTCCCATCACCAACATCCAAGAAGATCTGTTCCACTTGTATCATCTTCTACAAGTGAAGGCAAAAATGTCAGAAAGGTATCTCATCATTGAGATACGGATGCCGTTAATTAGCCGAGAACACTATGAAGTTTACAACATTATACCTGTCCCAAAAAGACTCGGTGAAGAGATGGTCACCCTACTGCCCATTGCAGAAATACTAGCAATCAACATACATAAGGATTCTTATGTCCCAATGAGTGTAACTGACCTGCACGGATGCATACACTTCGACAGTACGACTCTATTATGCCACATGAGGACACCAGTATACCACATGAAGTCGGACGAGAGTCTCTGCAAGAGGAACAAAGGTTCGACCGACTGCAAAACCAAAAGGGAGACCTGTCGAAACATATGGTCGGCACTTAGCAACATAAACAGCTACCTATACTTTTATTGTCACGTTTGCAAAATACGTGTCATATGTGGGAATCAGATTTCAACTGAAACACTTAGCAACGCAGGGGTAATGACACTCGGAAGTGACTGCACGATCAACAGTGAAAACTTTACTGTTCATGCCCAAAGACAATCAATGGACACAATTAATGCCCAAGTCGAGGAATTCACTATGGAAATTCCTCCAATTAATCGGATCATCAATCTTTCCGTACCAGTTTCAAAACATGAACCAGACAATGAGACATTTCTGGAGCACAACACATTACTGCGAAATCTGGGACAACAAATAGAACAGATGAAAGCCGCAACAGCAGAAGACCTTCTGTCAGATCGAGCAACATACCATGATGTCCACCAATATGTCGTCTTATATATATTGACGGCAGCAGCAGCGATAGCAGGCGCGATATATGCCTACCACCGACTGAAGAGACATTGCAGGAATCAACAGAAACCTGAGGCACCACCTATTCCCAATCCAGCACCTCGAAGGAGATCAACTGCAAGCATCTTGGACAACGTTGTATTTGACGTCACAGACAACAGCGGTGTAGGGCACTTATCAAGTGCACGCACCCTGAACAAAGCAACGGCAACGTCACCTTAGTATAAGACTTAAATGACATTCTTTCTTTTACATTTTATATTTTTGAATAATTTTATTTTACATTTTTATATAACATTTCTTTTTAATATGATCTTATTTTTTACATTTTATTATTTTTACAACACAACATTTTCAATTGTTACCTTTTGTGAGGGGGCAATATGTACGAGCTACGCTGTACATTGACCTTAGGTGTAGTTGGTAAATTACACTCACTAATGCATTATTATTAATATTGTATAAGTTTGCATTTCTAACATAATAAATCATGATGTAAACTAATTATAATTTAGTAGCAATTAAACCTTTATACCAATCGGTTGTCTACTCATTCAACATTCAACAAACATCAACATCAACATAACATAATTAATCAATGTTGGGGATTAAAGCCCCAACAGTATAGTTTGGCTAGATTCATTCTTTTTCACATACACTTTTCCAAATGCCGTCCAGCAAAACTTGTACATTCCAGATTTAGTTAAGGGCATTTCTACGGACACGGTGATTTTTGCTCAATTCCGTGGGCAATTTTTTTTTTTCACAATATGACTAATTGTATATCACCAAAATAAAATGCATATTTTTTTAAACAAAATGGTGCTTATTTGCCAGTAATCGCTCCAGTAGTTTATGAAATAAATTTTGAGTGCCATGGAATTGAGAAATGTGACCACAGAATTTAGAATTACACATATTCTACGTAGCCGGGAAAGACAAATTCAATTTAAAAAAAACATTCAAGAACATATTTTAGCAGTTTTTGTTATTTAAGTTATGTAATTTTATATTGAGTCTGCCTTGAGAGAGATTCCTTGAGTTATCATGCTTAGTTATCTAACTTTTAGTCAAATCATTTAAATGAGCATTTTTATTAAATTTATATGGTAAAATGTATTTCTATTAAGCATTTTCATTAAACCTTTAAATTACAAACAAGAAACATGAAGTATAGACGTCAAGTCAGTTTTATTTATCAAACCGCAGAAAGTAATAGACATAATCGAAGTTTTCGGGTGTATATTAGTCAGGTCAATTTTTTACTCTAAAATTACTGAATGTATTTTAATGAAACTTTGCAGCAATATAGTTTATACATCAGAGTAAAATATAGGCTATCATTATTCGATCTTCCGAGGCTCGAGTAGCTAGTCGCGGTAGTATTAGCTAAAATCAGATCTTGCAATTGCAACGTCAACTCTAGATACTTTAAACCTTTTTACAACATTATAGACACATAATATATGGCGTTAACTACTTTACCATGACAAATTGTGAAGCAAATGACTTTAAACCTCATGTAAACCGAGATTAGTTACATGGGTAAACCATCGTACTCAATTTCGTGGACACCAGGACACAAAATTGAGGGCCACGGAATTGAAAAAATATCGTACTAATCAAAATAACTTATTACTGTTACGACTTCAAACAAATTAAATGAAACAACCATGCTGGTCTCTAGTTAAACTTCAGTCTAGAGAAACAAAACATGTTTAAAAATAAAACATTTAGAAGATATCTTTGACACGGTATTGAGAAAAGACCCCGAACTAAAGACACGGAAACAGGTTCTCACCTTCGAAAATCGAAAAAAACAGCAGCACACCACACATGCACTCACATGGCCTGCTCGGGAGCACCTGACAGTTTGCAAGAATCGGATGGTGATGTCCAGTTCGAGGGTATTTAGTATCGTAATCAAGTGTTTTTTGTATGACACGGAAAAGACTCATTAGACTGGGACAAATCTTTACGCATCCACAAATATAACAAAATTAGCAATTACAGGTTTATTTATTGTCAATGTCTCTTGGTTAGCTATCCATATACCCAAGAATATCAAAAGTTTGCTTGAAATTCAGCTCCATTAAAAAATATAAAATATTTTACACTCGATTTCGGAAAAGGGACAGGTCAAAATCAGTGAAATTACCCCCGTTTTTTCACTTCAGATTTTTTTTTAGGAAAATTAAGAAGTAGTACGGAATTTATGTTATGCTCTCCAGTTAGAATATAGATCGAGACGTACGCTTAAAAAATTTGGGATGTGTATGTAACTTCTAACCATGTTTTTTTTAAAAGGACAAAAAAAATGCCCTCTTCGTAGAAATGCCCTTAAGTCTCTTGCCAGGAAGTGTAATTCGAGAGCCCTTGGGGGTTAGATGCTCGGATACAAAAATAGGGATGTCTTCTTGAGTTTTCATTCCCATATGTTTACAGCGTAATTTGTCGTGGTGTTTTATATTGAATGCTTTAGCCATTTTCAGGATCTCAGTTTTCATGATTGTGGAGCCAGTTTCTATGACGATAGGTGTGTTTTTTTATCAGCTGTTTTTCCACGCACCCTGTAGATATCCCTGATATCGTGTTTCTTTGCGCTGCATTCAAGGTTTTGTAAGAGACACATAGTCATTTCAAGAAGATCCTCTTTAGTTTCATCTTTTTTTCGTGGTACATTTTTTATAATTAAATTACTTTTTCGAGCTCCCGAACCTGTCCTTCCTCAATTTTATTCTCCATAAAGCGATAGATTTCTTATCTTCCACAGACTGCTTCTCAAGTTGTATTACCTTCGCTTTAAGTTCTTCATTTTTGTCGTTAAAAAATCAATTAAATTTTGTAGGCCAATGTTGGACTGGTGTATCTCTTTTAGTGTTGAGTTAATTTTTTTAATCTATTTCCCTGTTTTTCCGCAAAACTTGTTAACATTTTCTTGATCTCCTCTTTGTATTCGTTTAGCTGTATGGTGACAGTGTCCTCCATCTCACCCATCTCACCCCTGCCTCTCTTTACTCGTTGGAAAACAAAGTTTGGGGGTGTTTTAATAGTTCCTGCTAAATGACTTCCGTGTCCGAGACAGATCTGTCCATAGACGAGTCCATTTCTACCAGGAGGTCAGAGCGTATGAGGAGTTAATGAGTACAATTAATGCGCAAGCGACGGGGGACGTCCTTCGCTAATTATTTGCTAATTAATGACTTGGCGTATGCGCTCGTGATTGGGCGTCCTTGGAATTCCTTTCACTTTTAGGCGGAGCTATAGTAACTGTTGTCGTCCAGTAGCGCAAGAGAGGCGAGTTCTTTTGGTAACAGCCCACTTTGAAGACACCATACGCACGCCTTTTTAATTAGTGTGAGTCTTCTTACTTGCTTAGGGGCAGGTCCTTAGGTCACACGAAGCGGCGTTGGTGGTGGAGTAGGAGTGTGCTTGCTCGTAGTACTCGGGGCACAGGTAATCGCGTTTTTATTTAACCTCCTCGATTCTATGCGATCCTATTTTCTTAGGTGGATTTAATTTATTTGAAATTGATTTTAAATACTTTAAATAAAACAAAATAGCGATTTGTGCACGTTAACACCATGCGGTGGTCCGGGGGGAAGAGGAAATGTTTTTTGACCTTCAAGCGATTTTCGACCCTAATGAAGGAGCAATGTTGGCGAACGAGAATGTGAGAAAAACAAACTAAATTTTAAATGTCAATAAGGTCGAAAATCGCTTCTAGTGATTTGACAAATCCCTAATAGTCCGGTCAATTTAGACCAAAAAATGAGAGTGAAGTTACATAAAGTCCCAGCAAGCTGAATTTCTGTGAAGTTGTTCAAAACATAATTATAAACATTGTCTAGAAGTTCCCCATCATTCCCCTGTAAGGAAAAAAAATATTCAAGGTCAAAGGTAAAAAAAATGAGTTTTTCGCGATTTTCAGCAAAACGGTAAGTTTTATCATAAAAGTTTCTCAGACAAAAATTGTAGATCATAAAATTATCTATAAAAATGTATCAATACTTTTTTTCTTACGACCCATCGTTTCTGAGATATAACGATTCAAAAAGTTATAAAAGATGTAATCGTCATAATAATTATGTTGATTTTGACACACCACGTTAAAAAAACGCGCTAAGTACACTACCTAATTAGGTGCATATTATGACGATAACAACTTTTATAACTTTTTGAATCGTTATATCTCAGAAACGGTGGCTCGTAAGAAAAAAAGTATTGAGACATTTTTATAGATAATTTTATGATCTACAATTTTTTCTCAGGTACTTTTATGATAAAACTTACCGTTTTGCTGAAAATCGCGAAAAACTCATTTTTTTTACCTTTGACCTTGAATATTTTTTTTTCCTTACGGGGAATGATGGGGAACTTCTAGATATTGTTTATAATTTATTATGTTTTGAACAACTTCACAGAAATTCAGCTTGCTGGGACTTTATGTAACTTTGAATGTCTAAATTGACCGGACTATAAATTGGTTCAGTGAGATGACAATAATTACTTATCTGTGGTATTTTACAACTAAATTAAATTAAGTAAATGTTAGAAAACGTCGACGGACCGTATCTCACATCCATAGCACGCATCCATAGCACGCAGCCATAGCACGCAGCCATAGCACACAGCCATAGCACGCAACCATAGCACGCCCCATATTGAATATATTATTAAAAAGTCATAAAAAATGTTAGGGTTTCTCCTTCGCAACACCAAAGGCTTTCGCAAAAGTAGCACCAAAATAATACTTTATTACAGCCTCGTGCGCAGTGTTATGGAGTATTGCAGTGTTGTGTGGAGACCTCACTTTGCCACTCACATGTTGCGTCTGGAAAGGGTACAGAAACGTTTTGTATGGCATTTAGCATTTAGTGAGGGTAAATCCAAGCGCCTACCCTCTTACAAAACCCGCCTATCTCATTTTAAAATGCAAACATTATCCATGCGCAGAGATATAACCGACGCTTTATTTATTTACAAACTGTTGCACAATAAGATAGATTGCCCCAGTTTAGTGAAACTCATTAGGTTCCGTGTGCCCTCTCGATATCCTAGGAATAAAATAACACCCCTATATCCACCACTTCGAAAGTCTGTGCTTGGTGCGAATTCCCCAATACCTAGATTGTGCAAAATCATTAATGGCCGCAGTGACATAGTAGATGTACATCATGACAATATTAATAAATTCATACGAGCTTTTGTAATTAATAATCCCATGTAGACTTAAGAGGGCTTTCACACGTTTCGTTGTTTTTGTGCGACTTTTGGAACCTGATTCTGGGTATGTCATTGCCACAAATAAGAAAAAAATATATACTCGAGAAAGTTTGATTATTTCTGTGTGGAGTGCATTGAACAAATTTTTAGATTTGTTTACATACATGAGTAAAAACCTTGTCTCTACAAAAGATGTTTCATAAAATTCTACTTTTTGTCAAACTTTGGTACCGAATTACATAGAAGGTATAATAGTAAAATAATATTTGAAAATGTCCATGGTGCATCTGAAAGATTATATTTGGACTGCATTAATCACTTTTTAATTTTTCATTCAGAAATAAACCAAAAATAATTTTACAAAACAGGAAGAATTTGACATTTTTTCGTCCGAAATTATATTTTTTTATCTTAAAATGTTATGAAAAATATTTAGTTTTAATTCCGCGACAAAAATCCAGGCTTGTTGCAAGATGCAATCCCACCCTATGCAGTCATGCATATGCACATGCAGCAAAGGACCCACCCTCCCGCCCTCATGCATATGCACACATGCAACAAACGGAAAAACAAGCCATGCAATCAAACCTATACTCGACACGTGTTTCGCCCCTCCACGGGGCATCCTCAGGAGATGTTGACTCGACAAGCGCTCGGCCTCGAATGAGCTAGTTTGACAGCTCTCGCCTCTTTATATAGCGTCGTGATGACGCATCGATAACGCAACGAAACGTTATCGATACAAACGTTATAAAGACGTTTGAATCGATCTACCTGCAATCATACTTAAAAGAGGTGATGTAATTAAGTTTGTTTGTTCATTCAACAGTGTATTATTATTATTATTATGTTTGGAGATTTTTAACTGCTCCAACACACACAACCGGAAATTTTTATTACAAACATGGAGAATTTTATACGTGTTATTGTCGCTCAAGGAATGGCCGGTATCGATTAAATGTTTTGCGAAATGTGATTTGTCTGGATGGCCATTCCTGTAAGCGGCAACATGCTCCCTAAACCTAACCTCGAAATTACGGCCTGTCTGACCTACATAGACCCCGTTGCAATCATTGCATACTAATTTATAAACACCGGATTTTTTTGAATTTTCTAATTTATCTTTACCGTTACAAAGATTACGTAAGTTGTGATCTGATCGAAAAGTTACGAAAACATTGTGTTTTTTAAGAATATTCGCGATTTTATCGGAAATGGGGCCTATGTAAGACAGACTACCGACATACTTGTCAATTCGTTCGGGGGTACATGCATAAAGTAGTGAGCGAACCCTGTCATTCTGTTTTTTCTGAATTATATTATCGATAACTTGTTTTGAATACCCGTTTGAAATCGCGATTTGATATATTATTTTAAGTTCTTTGACGTAATTATCCGTGGACAGTGGGACTGACAATAAACGATGGACATAGCTGCGGAAGGCTGCTAGTTTGTGTTGTGATGGGTGACATGAGGAGGCGGGAATTGTTGTGTCGGTGTGAGTGGGTTTTCGATAAATTTGGAAATCGAGTTTGTTATTAACTCTAGTGATTGTTAGATCTAAAAAATTGAGGGATTGGTTGGATTCTAATTCTAATTTGAATTTAATTTTGGGGTGGAAAGTGTTAAGTTTATTAACGAAAATGTCTAATTGACGAATAGTACCCGTCCAACAGATAATTACGTCATCCACGTATCTATAATAAAACAGAATGTTGGGTTCGCCCACCAAATATTTACATTCAAAGTAGTCCATAAATATTTCCGCCATTAAAGGACTTAAAGGTGATCCCATTGCTAACCCCTCTTTTTGGCGAAAATATTCGTTATTGAAACGAAAATAATTTTGTTGCATGCAAATACGCGTGAGGTCAAGAAGGTCTTGCATTTCTCCAGGATGTAAACGTTGTCTCTCTAAATGGTTCCCCAAAATACGTAAGCACTCTTCAAATGGAATATTTGTAAATAAACTGTCAACATCCAACGATAATAATTTTGAATTGTGAGGAATGTTGACATTTTTTATTTTTTCAATTAAATCTAAACTATTTTTTAAACTGTATTTTGGTGAAAAGGAAGACTTAGTTTTTAATAAATTGTTGAGATGTTTAGCCAAATCGTATGTTGGGGCACCAATGTAAGAGACAACGGGGCGAATTGGGATATTATCTTTATGAGTTTTGGGTAAGCCATACAAAAAAGGAGAACGCGGGTTCATAGGGATTTTATATTTTAATTGATCTGGAGAAATACATGACATGTTATTTATGGGTCTATGTAGGTCAGACAGGCCGTAATTTCGAGGTTAGGTTTAGGGAGCATGTTGCCGCTTACAGGAATGGCCATCCAGACAAATCACATTTCGCAAAACATTTAATCGATACCGGCCATTCCTTGAGCGACAATAACACGTATAAAATTCTCCATGTTTGTAATAAAAATTTCCGGTTGTGTGTGTTGGAGCAGTTAGAAATCTCCAAACATAATAATAATAATAATACACTGTTGAATGAACAAACAAACTTAATTACATCACCTCTTTTAAGTATGATTGCAGGTAGATCGATTCAAACGTCTTTATAACGTTTGTATCGATAACGTTTCGTTGCGTTATCGATGCGTCATCACGACGCTATATAAAGAGGCGAGAGCTGTCAAACTAGCTCATTCGAGGCCGAGCGCTTGTCGAGTCAACATCTCCTGAGGATGCCCCGTGGAGGGGCGAAACACGTGTCGAGTATAGGTTTGATTGCATGGCTTGTTTTTCCGTTTGTTGCATGTGTGCATATGCATGAGGGCGGGAGGGTGGGTCCTTTGCTGCATGTGCATATGCATGACTGCATAGGGTGGGATTGCATCTTGCAACAAGCCTGGATTTTTGTCGCGGAATTAAAACTAAATATTTTTCATAACATTTTAATGTCATGGATTTCCGCAAAGTAACGCCTGATTCCATAATTTATCTTAAGTCGGCAGGTATAGCTGAGCAGGCAAAACTTTACATCAAGTTGACAAAACTCCATCGCTTAGCTTCTCAGAACGTTTGGTTCAATCAACAGTGTAAACAATTAAAAGTATTTCCCCATTATATTAATATACATACCAACACACACAGCCGGTCAAGTAGTTTAGCATTGGTGAAGGCAAAACAGGTGTGGTTGAATGAGGAATGTAGGCATTGGTTTTCAGTTAGGGACAATATCAAGCTTCACTTGAAAGTTTTGTACTCAGAATTGAGTTACAAACTACACAATGTGGAGTTTGATATTTTAGATAACAAAGCCCGGGACTTTGCCTCCCAAGTAGCGCATGATAAATTTATAACACAGAGTAGGAAGTTGGAGCGATTATCTCGGGATAACCGGAACAGTAATATCAACCGTTTAGAAAATAATGATTTAGATACAATTCACTCTTTTTATCCACGCGTTAAAAATTATACAAATATCCAATTCTCTTCTTCTGAGATTTCTTTATTAGAGAAAGGCCTAAAATATAACATCAGACCACGGTTATCCCAGAAATCGCTCGAAACTTTGGTGGTGGATTCAGAAATGGCTTGTGTTAGAAGTAAAACGGATAGCGCCGTTAAACATCAGGTGGCAGCTCAAATTAAAAAAGTTTCATCTCCCTCCTTTCCTCAAAATTATTCTGAATTACAGATATATCGGTCATTACAAACCAAAATTAATCAAGATAATTTAATAATTACAAAAGCCGACAAAGGCAATACCGTAGTCATTTTGGATAAAACTGCTTACCACCAGAAGGTTAACGACGTTATCCAGGGGGAGGATTTTGAACGTCTTAGTTCCGACCCAACCAAAAAATTTACCGTAGAGTTGAAGAATGCTATAAATAACATGTCATGTATTTCTCCAGATCAATTAAAATATAAAATCCCTATGAACCCGCGTTCTCCTTTTTTGTATGGCTTACCCAAAACTCATAAAGATAATATCCCAATTCGCCCCGTTGTCTCTTACATTGGTGCCCCAACATACGATTTGGCTAAACATCTCAACAATTTATTAAAAACTAAGTCTTCCTTTTCACCAAAATACAGTTTAAAAAATAGTTTAGATTTAATTGAAAAAATAAAAAATGTCAACATTCCTCACAATTCAAAATTATTATCGTTGGATGTTGACAGTTTATTTACAAATATTCCATTTGAAGAGTGCTTACGTATTTTGGGGAACCATTTAGAGAGACAACGTTTACATCCTGGAGAAATGCAAGACCTTCTTGACCTCACGCGTATTTGCATGCAACAAAATTATTTTCGTTTCAATAACGAATATTTTCGCCAAAAAGAGGGGTTAGCAATGGGATCACCTTTAAGTCCTTTAATGGCGGAAATATTTATGGACTACTTTGAATGTAAATATTTGGTGGGCGAACCCAACATTCTGTTTTATTATAGATACGTGGATGACGTAATTATCTGTTGGACGGGTACTATTCGTCAATTAGACATTTTCGTTAATAAACTTAACACTTTCCACCCCAAAATTAAATTCAAATTAGAATTAGAATCCAACCAATCCCTCAATTTTTTAGATCTAACAATCACTAGAGTTAATAACAAACTCGATTTCCAAATTTATCGAAAACCCACTCACACCGACACAACAATTCCCGCCTCCTCATGTCACCCATCACAACACAAACTAGCAGCCTTCCGCAGCTATGTCCATCGTTTATTGTCAGTCCCACTGTCCACGGATAATTACGTCAAAGAACTTAAAATAATATATCAAATCGCGATTTCAAACGGGTATTCAAAACAAGTTATCGATAATATAATTCAGAAAAAACAGAATGACAGGGTTCGCTCACTACTTTATGCATGTACCCCCGAACGAATTGACAAGTATGTCGGTAGTCTGTCTTACATAGGCCCCATTTCCGATAAAATCGCGAATATTCTTAAAAAACACAATGTTTTCGTAACTTTTCGATCAGATCACAACTTACGTAATCTTTGTAACGGTAAAGATAAATTAGAAAATTCAAAAAAATCCGGTGTTTATAAATTAGTATGCAATGATTGCAACGGGGTCTATGTAGGTCAGACAGGCCGTAATTTCGAGGTTAGGTTTAGGGAGCATGTTGCCGCTTACAGGAATGGCCATCCAGACAAATCACATTTCGCAAAACATTTAATCGATACCGGCCATTCCTTGAGCGACAATAACACGTATAAAATTCTCCATGTTTGTAATAAAAATTTCCGGTTGTGTGTGTTGGAGCAGTTAGAAATCTCCAAACATAATAATAATAATAATACACTGTTGAATGAACAAACAAACTTAATTACATCACCTCTTTTAAGTATGATTGCAGGTAGATCGATTCAAACGTCTTTATAACGTTTGTATCGATAACGTTTCGTTGCGTTATCGATGCGTCATCACGACGCTATATAAAGAGGCGAGAGCTGTCAAACTAGCTCATTCGAGGCCGAGCGCTTGTCGAGTCAACATCTCCTGAGGATGCCCCGTGGAGGGGCGAAACACGTGTCGAGTATAGGTTTGATTGCATGGCTTGTTTTTCCGTTTGTTGCATGTGTGCATATGCATGAGGGCGGGAGGGTGGGTCCTTTGCTGCATGTGCATATGCATGACTGCATAGGGTGGGATTGCATCTTGCAACAAGCCTGGATTTTTGTCGCGGAATTAAAACTAAATATTTTTCATAACATTTTAATGTCATGGATTTCCGCAAAGTAACGCCTGATTCCATAATTTATCTTAAGTCGGCAGGTATAGCTGAGCAGGCAAAACTTTACATCAAGTTGACTAAACTCCATCGCTTAGCTTCTCAGAACGTTTGGTTCAATCAACAGTGTAAACAATTAAAAGTATTTCCCCATTATATTAATATACATACCAACACACACAGCCGGTCAAGTAGTTTAGCATTGGTGAAGGCAAAACAGGTGTGGTTGAATGAGGAATGTAGGCATTGGTTTTCAGTTAGGGACAATATCAAGCTTCACTTGAAAGTTTTGTACTCAGAATTGAGTTACAAACTACACAATGTGGAGTTTGATATTTTAGATAACAAAGCCCGGGACTTTGCCTCCCAAGTAGCGCATGATAAATTTATAACACAGAGTAGGAAGTTGGAGCGATTATCTCGGGATAACCGGAACAGTAATATCAACCGTTTAGAAAATAATGATTTAGATACAATTCACTCTTTTTATCCACGCGTTAAAAATTATACAAATATCCAATTCTCTTCTTCTGAGATTTCTTTATTAGAGAAAGGCCTAAAATATAACATCAGACCACGGTTATCCCAGAAATCGCTCGAAACTTTGGTGGTGGATTCAGAAATGGCTTGTGTTAGAAGTAAAACGGATAGCGCCGTTAAACATCAGGTGGCAGCTCAAATTAAAAAAGTTTCATCTCCCTCCTTTCCTCAAAATTATTCTGAATTACAGATATATCGGTCATTACAAACCAAAATTAATCAAGATAATTTAATAATTACAAAAGCCGACAAAGGCAATACCGTAGTCATTTTGGATAAAACTGCTTACCACCAGAAGGTTAACGACGTTATCCAGGGGGAGGATTTTGAACGTCTTAGTTCCGACCCAACCAAAAAATTTACCGTAGAGTTGAAGAATGCTATAAATAACATGTCATGTATTTCTCCAGATCAATTAAAATATAAAATCCCTATGAACCCGCGTTCTCCTTTTTTGTATGGCTTACCCAAAACTCATAAAGATAATATCCCAATTCGCCCCGTTGTCTCTTACATTGGTGCCCCAACATACGATTTGGCTAAACATCTCAACAATTTATTAAAAACTAAGTCTTCCTTTTCACCAAAATACAGTTTAAAAAATAGTTTAGATTTAATTGAAAAAATAAAAAATGTCAACATTCCTCACAATTCAAAATTATTATCGTTGGATGTTGACAGTTTATTTACAAATATTCCATTTGAAGAGTGCTTACGTATTTTGGGGAACCATTTAGAGAGACAACGTTTACATCCTGGAGAAATGCAAGACCTTCTTGACCTCACGCGTATTTGCATGCAACAAAATTATTTTCGTTTCAATAACGAATATTTTCGCCAAAAAGAGGGGTTAGCAATGGGATCACCTTTAAGTCCTTTAATGGCGGAAATATTTATGGACTACTTTGAATGTAAATATTTGGTGGGCGAACCCAACATTCTGTTTTATTATAGATACGTGGATGACGTAATTATCTGTTGGACGGGTACTATTCGTCAATTAGACATTTTCGTTAATAAACTTAACACTTTCCACCCCAAAATTAAATTCAAATTAGAATTAGAATCCAACCAATCCCTCAATTTTTTAGATCTAACAATCACTAGAGTTAATAACAAACTCGATTTCCAAATTTATCGAAAACCCACTCACACCGACACAACAATTCCCGCCTCCTCATGTCACCCATCACAACACAAACTAGCAGCCTTCCGCAGCTATGTCCATCGTTTATTGTCAGTCCCACTGTCCACGGATAATTACGTCAAAGAACTTAAAATAATATATCAAATCGCGATTTCAAACGGGTATTCAAAACAAGTTATCGATAATATAATTCAGAAAAAACAGAATGACAGGGTTCGCTCACTACTTTATGCATGTACCCCCGAACGAATTGACAAGTATGTCGGTAGTCTGTCTTACATAGGCCCCATTTCCGATAAAATCGCGAATATTCTTAAAAAACACAATGTTTTCGTAACTTTTCGATCAGATCACAACTTACGTAATCTTTGTAACGGTAAAGATAAATTAGAAAATTCAAAAAAATCCGGTGTTTATAAATTAGTATGCAATGATTGCAACGGGGTCTATGTAGGTCAGACAGGCCGTAATTTCGAGGTTAGGTTTAGGGAGCATGTTGCCGCTTACAGGAATGGCCATCCAGACAAATCACATTTCGCAAAACATTTAATCGATACCGGCCATTCCTTGAGCGACAATAACACGTATAAAATTCTCCATGTTTGTAATAAAAATTTCCGGTTGTGTGTGTTGGAGCAGTTAGAAATCTCCAAACATAATAATAATAATAATACACTGTTGAATGAACAAACAAACTTAATTACATCACCTCTTTTAAGTATGATTGCAGGTAGATCGATTCAAACGTCTTTATAACGTTTGTATCGATAACGTTTCGTTGCGTTATCGATGCGTCATCACGACGCTATATAAAGAGGCGAGAGCTGTCAAACTAGCTCATTCGAGGCCGAGCGCTTGTCGAGTCAACATCTCCTGAGGATGCCCCGTGGAGGGGCGAAACACGTGTCGAGTATAGGTTTGATTGCATGGCTTGTTTTTCCGTTTGTTGCATGTGTGCATATGCATGAGGGCGGGAGGGTGGGTCCTTTGCTGCATGTGCATATGCATGACTGCATAGGGTGGGATTGCATCTTGCAACAAGCCTGGATTTTTGTCGCGGAATTAAAACTAAATATTTTTCATAACATTTTAATGTCATGGATTTCCGCAAAGTAACGCCTGATTCCATAATTTATTTTTTTATCTATCAAGATTTACTGAATATTCAATCAAAAAGTATTGAATATCTAAGGTTACTATGTTAGCTTGCATTGAAAAAATAATAAGCTCATTTAAAAGTAAAATAATAGTATTAAACAATTATAATATGCAATGACAAAATTCAATATAAAACCAAGAACGGTTTGTTCTTTGATTTAGACGGCGCGGGGCGCCTTCTGAGGGAGGACGTATCGCTCGCAACCATTTTGACATTAGTCACGTAATTATTAAAATTTAAAATACACCCCACCATTCATGACCTTTACACGAGGCGCCAGTGTCTTTGTCATGACATCAAATTCCATGTGAAAAATGTAGTACCTCGAATTTTCCGCAGGTCATGAGTGGTGGCCAGTAATTTTCCCAGTCGCCAAGAATACAGCATAACCTACCTTTCTTGATACAAGCTAATATTTTGAATTAATTTGATTGAATTTTCCTACTATATTCGAATGAGGATATAACTGTAAATAAAAATGAATGTAAATAATAAAAAAAAAACAATTTAAATAATTCTGATAGCTTTTTTCTGAATAGCTATAGCTCTTCAGAAAAAAAAATAATATAGCTCGCTGAGGGACCCACCATACCACCGGTCATGCCCCTGGTGGTATGGCTTTTTATTACGTGGTAAAATCATCAGATCAGCCCTTCCACCCAGGGAAGTACAGGAGGGACATACAAACTTGTACTGACTAAAATCTACGGTGTCCTTCAATAACCCATTGCGATCTGAGGCTATGGATACCCGATAAGACAATTCCGCGACGCCCGGCAGGATTTGGCTCTCTAACGTGCGCCCCGAAAATCCGTGAAAAATTGATCTGATCGTTTTGAGGTAGCGGTTAACCCAGAGAAAAGTTTGTTTTATACTTTTTGTATTCGTTTTTGAAGTCGGTACTTTTTTTCATCAATGTATTTTTATTAGGTTTGATCGAAGAGAGTTGAAGTCTTGTATCAGGTTCGGCATCCAGTCAATTGCGGTATTCCGTTTTCGTAACTGCATTGTATTTTTTATTTATTTTTTGGTAAAATCATCAAAATATGTGTCCTCCCGAGCGGGACGGGATTTATTACCAGACTCTACTACTGACTAATATCCATGGTGTCCCTTCAGTAGCCCTTTACGTTCTAGGGTCACCGCTACCTGATAAGACAGCGGGTCGATGTCAACGGTACCCCAAAAAGGTCAAGATGGCCTGTCATTTTTACGGTTACACCTCAGAAAGATAGAACCGAGTCGGATTGGCTCCTTGTTGCGGAAAAATTCACGTCTTAGCAGCATTGAAGCTCAAGCACTCAACCGGCCATGGCTCTTTTGCCTGATATTATTTTGTGAATTTTATTCATGAATAAAATTCACAAAAAACAGATACTATTCAGGAACCCCGAAGAATTCCAACTTGAACTGCACAATCGCTTCCAGTGCCTAACCGAATGCGAAACTGTGGACGAGATTAACAATGGGTTGGTGGAAACTGTCCAAGCTGTGGGGTCCAAGTTCTCTAGACCCCGCGCCGCAATAAGCCTCAAAAGCAAGCTCGAACGGAAAAATCCGGTTGATGCAGGACCGGACCGAGATGAGGCTGCAATCTTCAGCTGATATGTCGGAGTATGGCAAACTCAATAGACGAATCTCTAAATCAATGCAACGTGACCTGCGCTCCTTTAGTGCGGCATGGATCAAAGAAGCAATCGAGCGGAACCGAGGCACAAAAGTGTTCGCAAAGAATTCGTCTACTGGGCAGAGCCAAATGACAAAGCTGAAGATTAACGACGGCAGCATCATTTCGACTAAACCAGAGATCCTAAGGGAGCTTGAGAGGTTTTACGGACAGTTATATACATCAATACGACAACCCAGTGTCGGTACATCTTGAGACGCAAGAGCTAAACTGACTTGACACTACACTGAGGATATCCCAGACACCAGCCTGTACGAGATTAGAATGGCTCTTAAACAGCTCAAGAATAACAAGGCGCCGGGTGAGGACGGAATCTCAACAGAACTTCTGAGAGCGGGTGAAAAACCGGTACTACTCTAGTCCTCCAGAAGTTATTTAATTCCGTCATACTCAAAGGTTCTACGCCAGAAGCATGGCACAGGAGTGTGGTTGTTCTTTTCTTCAAAAAAGGTGACAACACCTTGTTGAAGAACTACAGGCCAATCTCACTTCTGAGCCATGTATACAAGCTGTTCTCAAGAGTCATTACGAACCGTCTCGAACGCAGGTTTGATGACTTCCAGCCTCCCAAACAAGCCGGTTTCCGAAAAGGTTTTAGTACTATGTATAAACCACATACACACGCTCTGCCAGATTATACAGAAGACAGAGGACTATAATCGGCCATTGTGTTTAGCGTTTGTGGACTATGAAAAAGCCTTCGATTCAATCGAAACCTGGGCAGTATTGCAGTCCCTCCAACGATGTCACGACTATAGGTATATCGAAGTGTTGAAGTGTTTGTATGGAACGCCACCATGTCCATCCGATTTCAGCAGGCGTAGCATGGCGCCGTAGAAAGGGGTTTTGTCGACGGAAGAATAGACAAAATAACAGAACGTAGAAATATTTTTATCGTTTTAAGCATGGTAATGTGAAAAATATAGAAAATAAACGTCCTTTTCTTCAATAATGTTCCTATGGTGTCACATTTGTGCAAAAAAACAGTCGATTTGTGTAGAAATAACGATGAAATAACTTTGTCTTTTCTTTGTAGAATAGAGATAGACTCGCCATGCTACGCGAGCAGGAAGAGAGCACGAAACCAATCCAATAAAAGGCGTGAGACAGGGAGACGTTATTTCTCCGAAACTGTTCACGAACGCGTTGGAGGACGCTTTCAAGCTCGTGGAATGGAACGGATTCGGCATCAACATCAATGGCAAATACATCACTCACCTTCATTTTGCCGATGATATAGTCATCATGGCAGAATCGTTGGAGCACCTCAATGCTATACTCAGCGACCTCAGTATCGTTTCCCAACGGGTCGGCCTTAAAATGAACATGGACAAGACGAAAGTCATGTCGAATGTCCATGTAGCACCCTTCCCGGTTGTTGTTAGAAGCGATACTCTCGAAGTTGTAGACCATTATACTTACCTTGGACAGATTGTTCAGTTAGGTAGGTCCAACTTCGAGAAAGAGGTCGCCCGAAGAATCCAACTCGGATGGGCAGCGTTTGGGAAGCTACGTGATATTTTCTCATCGAGAATCCCACAGTGTCTCAAGACAAGGGTGTTTGACCAGTGTGTGTTGCCAGTGATGATATATGGCTCCGAAACGTGGTCCTTGACTGCTGGCCTTTTAGAGAGACTAAGAGTCACTCAACGAGCAATGGAAAGAGCTATGCTCGGAGTATCTTTGCGGGATAAAATCCGGAAAATGGATATTCGGCAAAGAACCAGAGTCACCGACATAGCTCATAAAAGCAAGTTGAAGTGGTAATGGGCAGGCCACAGCGCTCGTAGAACAGACAACCGATGGGGAAGAAAAGTTCTCGAGTGGCGACCACGGACCGGAAAACGCAGCGTAGGCAGGCCTCCCACCAGGTGGACCGACGACATATTGAGGGTCGAGGGCAGCCGATGGATGCGAGTGGCGAATTGTCGTTCGGCGTGGCGGTCTAAGGGGGAGGCCTATGTTCAGCAGTGGACGTCCTCCGGCTAATGATGATGTTGATGATGATGAGATACTACTCAGCAGTGGACGTCCTCCGGCTAATGATGATGTTGATGATGATGAGATACTACTCAGAATAAAACATACAAAAAAAAAAAGGTTGCACTCCAGGAGTGCCGGTAGAAGTGAAAACTTTTTTGTTACTATGTTTTATTTTTAATTTGAATGACGTCTTACTCATTTTCGATCAGGGTCACGTGACCCTGACGCGAGTTTTGGTCACGTGACCCTGACGCGAGTTTTAAATTTTTTACCCATTACAGAAAAAGTGTACAACGCCGCTAAAGAAGTTTTCACTTCAATAAGTTAGCATTCCATTATATCGTAAAAAAAATAACCGAAATTGAATGAAAAGTGAGAAATTACAGGAATGTGTCAAGTTTTATATAAAATAATGAATACGAAAAAATTATGTTCTTTTTTCTCTTAAACCCTGTGTTATTTTACTAAAGGTGAAATGTTATCTATTAAATAACGAACATTTTCTATACCGTTTCAATAGAAATTAGGTAAAAAGCCTGAGTGACCAATTGTAGCATCGAAATTCGAGCATAAACGAATCTATGCACTGGTAGTCGCGATTGATCGAAGATGAACTCAGGTACTACTTGCTGTGCGAATGGAATAATGTGGAGTTGAACCACCTTTTCTACGCAATTTTGAGCAGTTACGTAACTTCGTTAGGAAGTGAAAGCTCAGTTTTGCGAGATAGAGATTATAATTTAGAGCTCATCGAAACATTCTGTTTCAAGAGTTAAATGATCTGAAACCCTGCTGATCTTCTCTACACTCTGATAGATGTGTCTTTATTAAAAAAATAACCCAGCTGTAACCCAGTATAAGAAGCACTGAAGCCCAGTCAAAACAGTTCAATAAATATTCTCCTTTGCAATTATTAACGAGTTGCACCATCCGCTCACAGTTAACTGCAGGGGAACCAAGAATCTTCTCGAATATTTTTAATCTTCATGGTGTCGATTCGAAATTGTCTTGTCAATTATAGGGGAGCTTGCTGGTCGCAATGGACTTTGTATGATCTGCGTAGTAGATTATCGCTCTCTTTGCGCGGTTTAACGTCTTCTTGGGCCTTGCTCACTTTCTTCCTGGATCACGGCGTTTGGTGATATTACCCCTCTCTTAATTGACACTAGTTTCAAATATTTTGAACCACTGGTTGGAAATATTCGAGCATTAAACTGACCATTTTTGGTTATATCTCCTTATCTATGTCACCTTAATCACCCCAAGTGGCTGGTTTTGCGTCCATAATTATGTCTCTGAATAGATGGTATAAATTACTGTTTGATGTAAAAGTCAAAGAAAAAGTTTGAAAAATTTTAAACACCAAATCGTAAATTATAATAATAATTTCAAAAATCTAATTAAAAAGTTATGAATTCCAATTAGTCACTAGAAACAAAATCAACACCTGAAAAATGTCATAACAAGATAATTTACTCGTATAATAACTAGTAAATTATCTTGTTAAGATAATACTCGTATAATACGAGTAAATTATCTTGTTAAGAATGAAATTGAATTATCTCTATAATGCACACTTTGTAAATTACAAACATATCCAATTCGCAGTGTGACACAATGTGCGGTTTAAAGTGTAATTTATTGAGTGGCCCTTATTTTATTTTGATAGGTATATATTTATCATAAATCCATTCGTTTATGAAAATTAGTAGTGTCTAGAAGACCGGGATCTTACTTTGTTTATTCGAAACAAAAGTGGCAAAAGCTCATGTTGTTTGCTTTCTGGTATACGAGGCATATCTGTTTCGGTAGTGTTTTGTTTTTATGCGGGGGGGCATCACGATGTCAAATTGACAGGAATTGTGTTCTTTCAGTATGTCATAGCGCCCTTAATTTAATTTCATAATATAAAGGAATTTAGGCTTTTGAGAGTAACGTTCGGTACATCTAGTGCACCCCAATTGACACACAACTTTCTGAGGTCAAAATACTGGATTCTTCGAGGGAAGAATCTTATTAAAAATCACATACACAACTGTGTACCATGTATTCGTTATGCAGGTATAACAAAAAACCAGCTGATGGGTCAGCTGCCATCATGTAGAGTAACGCCAAGTAAGCCGTTTCTACATTCAGGTGTTGATTACGCAGGCCCGATTCAGATCAGAACTTCAAAGGGTAGGGGACACAAGTCCTACAAAGGCTATATATGTCTTTTCGTATGTATGGCCACCCGTGCTGTACATATAGAAGGGGTTTCTGATCTGACTTCTCAGGGTTTTCTGTCAGCTTTTAAGCGTTTCGTCGCCAGACGTGGGCACTGTAGTCAAATCTACAGTGATAATGGCACAAATTTTGTCGGGGCTTCGAAAGAGCTTAAAGCAATGTTTCGTAATGAATGTGCTTCTGTTCCTAGAGAAATAGCTTCTGTGTTGGCAAATAATGGTACAGAGTGGCATTTTATCCCGCCTCATGCACCTAACTTTGGAGGTCTTTGGGAAGCAGGAATTAAAAGCACCAAACATCACCTCAAACGGGTGATAGGGGACTCGACTCTTACTTTTGAAGAGTTGAGTACAGTTTTATCGCAAATAGAGGCTTGCTTAAATTCCAGACCTCTGTCACAAGTTAGTGAAATTGCAACAGATCCATATCCATTGACACCGGGACATTTTCTAGTGGGAGAGCCACTTGTGGTAGCACCAGATTATTATTATGAGTATAACACGGAGAGTAGCTTGAGGCGTTGGCAATTGACACAAAGGATGATTCAATCTTTTTGGAAACGTTGGTCTCGGGAGTACCTGAGCATGTTTTTTCAACGGCATAAGTGGGCCAAACGTACGAACGATCCAAAGGTTGGGGATGTTGTTCTCGTAAAAGAAGACAATTTACCTCCTGCCAAGTGGTTATATGGGAGGGTGATTGAATTACACCCTGGTAAAGACAATTTGGTTCGAGTAGCTACCATAAAGTGTAAAGACTCTCAAGTCAAGCGTCCAACGTCAAAACTTTGTATTTTACCAATGAGCGATGAAGGTTAAACATTAATTATATTATCAGTACTTTTGTTTGATTTATATTATATTTATATACAGTCCACTCAAATTTTATGTTTATTGTGTAAGACGTAATTCTTTTTAATTTCTTTCAATAATGCGTGTAAACAGGATGATAGCTTATTTAATTTTATAAGGGCTGCACACCCAGGACTTTCGAGGCAACACGCACTTATTCAGATTACTTTTTTCATGATGTCATGGTGGGCGGTTGAAAGGACTGAGTCCTTGGTGGGCGGTATGTTCAAGCTGTTAACATATTATTTGATTACCACTAACTTCCCTAGATGGCGTTGTTAGATTTTGTAAATCACGCTATGGTTTCGTTACATACGAATGTATATAAGGTAAAGGAAATGTTCTATAAATGTCTTCGTTCGGAGTACGTGGTGTTTCATATAACTATCCCTACGTCTACAAAAGGAGCCGGGCAGCCTGCGTTAACATATTGTATATGTGTAATAATTTATAATTATATTCATTTTCATATTAATTAATTGTCTAGTTTGTTGCACCTACTTTGTCTTTGTCTCTGCATCACCCTAAGGTAGACTGGAAGATAATGCCCAAGGCATTAAGTCCGCCGTTGTACACGTTTTTTGTAACTCGTGCATAAAGTGTAAATAAATAAATAAAAAATAAAAATTAGTCTGTTTTTGGTTAGAAAAACCTGAATTTATACAGCACCGTGAATTAGAGCGATCCCTCGCTTCCAGTGCTTTCTATTCAAAAATAAAGGAATGTCTCCTTTGAGTAAAATTTTCTATCTGCAGTATTAAGGGTAGGTACTTTCCCTCCAGGTGGCATTACAAAATTCCACCCTTTAGCCTTTAGATATATAAGTGCATATATTACTCCGGTCCAAAATAAATAATTAATAATAATAAAAGCCTGCCGGAGTCGCGGGTCTGTCTTATCAGGTAACCGTAGACCCGGAACGTAAAGGGCTATTGAAGGACACCGTGGATTTTTGTCAGTACAAGTCTGAAACAGACTTTTGAGATTTTTAAATCATGGTTACCCTACAAAACTTCTTCCCATGAAAAACTAAAAAATGGTTTTTCTCGTAAAGTACAGCATTTTGAAGAAAAACCGTATGTTAAGTTTTACTTAAAAATTTCTTAAAACTTTTCAGCAAATTTATTTCAAACTCGGAGCCCGCAAATAGCCGATAAAACCGAAAATATAAGGGCTTTCAGTTCAGACGTTAACAGAAAATTCAATTGCAATTTACTTTTCAACAGTTACTTCCTATGTCGTTATTTCTTTTTAAGAAATTCATTGGGGTGTTTAACTTTATGGTAAAAGAAGCAAATGTATGTATTTCTTCATTTAAAGCTGTGTTTCAGTGGGGCTCTCAGTTCATAAACTTCTGGACTGAGAGCCCTAAGTAAAACTGCTATAAATCAGTAATGCCAAATTCTAGGAATTTGAAAATTTCTTAAAATGTTTAAGATTTTCTTTACTAAAATATAAAATAAAAATTATTATCACAGAGGTAGTACTTTCTGAGATTTATGTTAAGCCGTTTTTAGCGAGCGTCTGCACTGTGGGCCATAGATATTTGCTTATAACAGCTTTGTTTCACGTTTAAGAAATTTATGCTTTGCGGTAACGAATTTTTACTATTTTTAACTAAAACCCCTGTAAGTTTCAAGTAGATCCAACATTAAAAAAAAACGGGCTCTCAGTCCAGATGCACATTAGAATATCCTATTCAAATATCGCTAACTCGTGCCCGGACACACTGTATACACCTATTGCGTAATATACAGGGTGGAATTTTGTAATGCCACCTGGAGGGAAAGTACTCTTATTACTGCAGATAGAAAATTTTACTCAAAGAAAACATTCCTTTATTTTTGATTAGAAAGCAAACTGCATTCAAAGATTTTCGAAAATTCTGTTATCCCACCCGGGAATCGAACCGGCTAAAATCTGGAAAAATTATACCCTGTACTTTTTATTACACCGGTCAATTATAACGATGAAATCTCTCTAACAAACATGATAAATCAAATGAAAGGAAAACCAGGAAGTCTTAAATTAAAGCTCTCGTAACATGTAATAATTATGGTTTCTTGGTCCTTATAGAATGTCGTGCTGGATTTTCGTGATATTTTAAAATAAATAACAGACTTCTTGTAAACGTGGTGTGACTTTTTATTGTTGACAGTTCAGTCACCATAGACTTACTTCATAGACTACATGACATTCATTTTGACATAAGAGTTCCACAGATTAAAATAGTCATTACATTTTACCCGGGATATTTAAATGTTATTATTAAGTACAGACGCCAGCGCGTCAACCTACCCGAATCTGTCAGATTTTACCACTCAAAAATTTACCTTCAACTCTTGTGATAAGGTTGAAATTCTATTAAAGAAATCTGACAGATTGTGGTAGCTTGATGTGCTGGCGTCTGTACATGCTTTCATTAAAAGCAACTCTATGTAAATGAAGCCCTTTTACCCTTCATTTAATTTGAATTTTCCGCGCTTAACTGGCAAGACTTACTATAAAGTATTATCTGTGGTGGCAGCACTTGTTACTCTATGTTTATGGAAATACGTCTCTGAAAAGACTCGCTGGTTTTGTACAATTATAGCGTTACTTCACGAGGTCTATATTAGAAATAATTTCAATTAATATTGTGAAAGAATCAATATTTGAAGCAATAGCTTTTAATGTTGTTTCTCTTTACAGGTTAGTAAATAACAGTTATTTTTATAATGTAAAACTAAGTTGTATTTGCAAATATGGTTTCTAATGTTCATTTATAAAATAAATTTCTCTTTACAGAGCAACAACCTTAGTTTTTGTTTCAACAAACATCATATTACATCTATATAAAGAAGCCAAACCAGGGAACGCAAGATCTATCATAAAAATAAAATTGGTCATTAGCGTTTTTTTCTGATAAAGCGACTTGTAAATACTGAAGCGACACACATGCGTTATGGAGAAAAAAGGAACTAATATATTATGGTGATCAAACACGACCCTCACCCTTATAATAGGGCGTACATTTTTACACCACCCCTCAACATAATATTTTCCTGTTTTCCCTGTTTAAAACATAAATATTAAGCTATTTAATCCTAACTAAATTGTTAGTAATGCATTTTATATTGGCACATTCAAATACTTAACTTGCTCCCTCATTTTTAACGGGATGAAACTATAAAAATGCATCACCAACATTACATAGATTATGTGCATAGCCTATATTTTAAAAAAATTAACTTAACAAACTTCTCAAAAACAGTTTTTCCCAATGGCTTAGTTAATAAATCAGCTAAATTATCTTGTGTTTTAATATACTTTACTGAAATACACTTATCCTTTATTTTGTCCATAATGAAGTGATACCTAATATCCAAGTGCTTCAACAAAGCCTTGCAATTCTGTGGATGTGCTATTATATACCAAAGAGTAATTTAATGTACCTTTTATATACCTTAGAATACGTTTCAATGCCTTGTACAACATAATACTAGCACAGTGTTGGTACCTACTGAGGAAACAAACTGATACACATAGATCTGGTCTTGTACCACAAACTGCATACATTAAGCTGCCTACGAGTTGTCTACACTTTTTCTCTATTTCTGGACTTTCAGATTTTTCCCTTTTTAGTATTTCAAACTTAAAGTTTTGGTCTATTGGAGTAGAAACTGGTTTGCAATCTGACATATTATAATGCTCTAAAACTTTAGTAAGATATGTTTTCTGACTAATTACCGTTGTACCTTTCTTTTGATCAATATCGATACCCAAATAACATTTGGCTAAACCTAAGTCCTTGATATTAAAGTTACTGCTGAGCTCGCTTTTAAAATCTTCCAAAACCTTGTTTTCAGTGCAAAACATAAGAATATCATTAACAAATAATAAAACGTATAGCATACATTCATTTACCTTTCTGAAATATAAGCAATGATCATTTTTAGATTTACTGAAATTTTCTTTACTCATGAAGTCATCAAACTTATTATTCCAATATTTAAAAGACTTTTTCAAACCATACAATGATTTATTTAACTTGCATGTTTCACCGCTTGGTAACTTGATGTATACAGTCTCATCAATGTCACCATGTAGAAAGGCGCCTACAACATCCATTTGATGAACTGGAAGTTGAAGTTTATTTGCAACTGTTATAAAAACTCTAAAAGTAGGCAATTTAGCTACAGGAGAATATAGTTCTAAATCACAATCAGACTGTTCAAAGCCTCTTGCTACCAACCTAGCTTTATATACTTTATTAGTACCTACTTGTTTAACTTTAAAAACCCATTTACTAGAAATTACTTTATTCACCTCTGGTACGCTATTTACTTCTGTCCATGTGTTATTTTCTATCAGAGTATCTAGCTCAGTCTTCATAGCAATCTTCCACTCTTCTTTTTCTTCAGAGTCAAGCGCTTCCTCTAGAGTAGCTGGCTCTGTACCGATGGACAGAAGGTTTGTATCGTAGTCATCTAGCCTTGATGGTTTCTTTATTGCTCTGCCTCTCCGTGAATGTGTTAGTACTTGAGGTGTTTCTTCTGCCTCGTCTTCTTCTGACTGGGATGTTTCTTCTGAATTTAGAATTTCCTCTGTTTGTACTTCTGTATTTTCATCAAGATCTGATAACTGTGTTACATCTTCTTCACCTTCCTCATTAAAACTGTGATATTCTTCTCTTATTTCATCCTCTTTATTATTTATTTCTTCTTTTAATAATAGTGGGGTTATAATATTATGATCTTGAAAAGTATTGCCTAACTTTTGACTACTAGAATTGCCTTTCAGAAATGTTACCTCTCTTTTAATCAAAACATCATTTTTATGGCGAAAATAAATTCTAAAACCTTTTGTTGTTTCACTATAACCTACAAAGTATCCTATTTCAGCTTTGCTATCCCATTTCTTGCGATAATGATCTGGAATGTGTACACCTACTTTTGAACCAAACACATTTAAATTATTTATATCATTTAGTCCCTTTTTATACCAGAGCTCATATGGAGTTACATTTTTAATCCTACTTTTACCAGTTCTGTTTATAACGTATACAGCTGTATTGACAGCTTCAGCCCAAAGAGACTTATCTAAATTACTTGATAATAATATTGTTCTGGCTGCTTCGGTTATTGTACGCATTTCACGTTCTATGCAACCATTTTGCTGGGGTGTGTACGGAGCACTATTTTGATGTACAATACCTAAATGATCTAGGAGAGACTTCACCTCTTTATTCATAAATTCAGAACCACAATCTGATCTTATTACTTCAATTTTATATTCTAAGTTTTTAGTAACAAAATTTAAAAAAGTTTTAATTTTATCAACTGTTTCAAACTTATTTTTCAGAAAATAAACCGTTCTATACTTTGAAAAGTCATCCTTTATGAGTAGATAATACCTGGATCCACCTAATGAGACAGTATCCATAGGTCCACATAAGTCCATATGTAAACATTGACCGGGCTTATCTGCCCTATTTAAACTTATAGGAAACGGTTTCTTATGTAACTTACCCAAAAGACATGGCTCACATGTTATTTCCTCTTGTTTACCAGCACTGAAATCTATATCACATTTATTTAACATGTTTTTTACCTGTTCAATATCCTGGTGGCACATTCTAGCATGCCATTCAGATAAGCTGTCACTTGATTTACCAACACAAGCATTTTGAACTTTATGAGACCTAAACTTCATTATAAATAAGTTATTTTTCCTATATGCTAGTGCACAAACACTGTTATTGTTATTTTTCCTGAAATAACATATTTTACTAGTAATTGTCAAAACATAACCTCTATCTGTAGTTGAACTTGCTGAAAATAGATTCATCTTGATGCTAGGAACATGTAGAACGTTATTTAATGTTGTATTTATCCATTGTTTACCTGTAAATGCTTCTAAAGAAATAACTCCAATACCAATGGCTTGTATGATTTTGCCGTCTCCAATTACTATGGACCTAGGACATTCTAGTTTTTTGTAGTTTAAAAACATATTAAAATCATGACACATGTGCTCTGAAGCTCCACTATCCATTACCCAACAATTATCCCTTTCTAATTGACTGTAAAACAATGATGATAGCTCGAACACAGAGAATGCATTGCTTTGATTTCCTTTGTTTACATTTTGACTTTTCTCATTTTTATTTTTAAACCAACAATCTGAACTTTTATGATTATTTTTCTTACAAATATTACACTTAGTATCATTAATTATTGTACCTTTACTTTTTGATTTGCAGTCCTTTTTCAGATGTCCTACTTTGCCACACCGATAACATTTTCTTGTAGACTTGTGAATGAACGCAGACGACTCATCTTCTTTGTTTTTGGTTGATGCACGTTGCTCTTCTATCAGTAATCTCGACGCTAGCTCCTCCATGGTCCTTTTTTCTGCTGGCACCGATTCCAACGCTGACACAAAGTGCTGGAATTGTGATGGGAGAGATGAAGTTATCTTTGTGATGGCCATGGTTTGACTCACTTCAGCGTTGAGATTCTTCAATTTACTCAGGAGAGACTCGAACCGTCCTAGAAACTCTGATACGGTTTCCCTTTCTTCAAATTTCATTGAAAAGGACTTCTGCTGAAGTATATGCACAGACAGCTCGCCGCGCTGTTCAAATATTGTATGTAGCTTATCCCAAATCTGTTTTGACGTTTTGCAGCTTACTATTTGTGGTATAACCTTTTCAGATATGCTTGTTACCAACATACCTTGAGCTTTCGCATCCTTTTGCATTCATTTGGTCTGATCTTCGTTGGCCTGGAATATTGTGCCTTCAACGACGTCTATGAGGTCCATAGCTCTTAGGAGGACTCGTATTTTGAAACACCACGCTGTCCAGTTTTCAACACCTTGAAGCTGCTGATAGCTTTGTCCAGTAGCCATATTTCCGACGGAATCCATCGCCGTATTATTGTTGCTTTACCGCAATCACACGTCTCACGTGCGTTATTGATATATTGGCCTTCACCGACCAAACCGCCGACCGCCACCGGAGCCCCGAGCTGGCCGACGTATTTATTTATTTATTTACACTTTATGCACAAGTTACAAAAAACGTGTACAACGGCGGACTTAATGCCTTGGGCATTATCTTCCAGTCTACCTTAGGGTGATGCAGAGACAAAGACAAAGTAGGTGCAACAAACTAGACAATTACTTAATAGGAAAATGAATATAATTATAAATTACTACACATATACAATATAAACATACATACAATACATAATATACATACAATACATACATACATACACAGTATGTGGAAACTAACAACCAGCAACTTTGAGATGAATCTGCCAGCTTCTTAGTAACATATTCACGAGCTTTCAACTTGAAAGTGTACCGACTGGATACCATCCTGATATTCCGAGGAAGCGCATTCCATAAGAAAACTGCCTGGATTGGGAAAGGAGATTTAAGAAATCCAGAACGGTGAGAAGGACATCGTAGAAGACGATTATTACAAGATCGAAGGTTTTTGTCATGTGCAGAACATAAGTATTGAAAGTGAGAAGTCAGATAGGATGGAGAAGTGGGTTTGTGAAGAAGAGAAAACAAGGTGGTCAAGGCCCTTAACGCTCTACGCTCTCGAATGGGCAGCCACTTTAAAAGTGACCGGTATTCGGAGACGTGATCATATTTTCGGAGATTAAAGACGAATCGAATGCAGTTATTCAGAAGTCGGTCAAGTTTATTGAGTAAATCTGCATTCAGGTCATAGTAACAAACATCACCATAATCAATTATGGGGAAGATAAGGGATTGAACAAGCATTACCTTTACATGAGATGGGAGAATATTCTTCAACCGGTAAAGGGACCGCAACGTTCCAGTGACTTTTTTGCTCACAATCGCGACCTGCTTACGCCAATCAAGGCAAGTGTCAACATGTAAACCCAAATCCTTGACATCAGAGCTGAACGGAATGACGGCACCATCAAAGACAAGCGGAGGCACAGTCAACCCACTCAGTCTACGCAAGCTGTAGGGGCTCCCTATAATGATAGCCTGACACTTGGCTGGGTTAACCGCTACCCCGAATCGATCAGACCAGTTCTTCACCGCTTTTAAATTCCTGTTCAGCTCCTCAATCGCATTGGATACGTTGTCAACACTTGCCTGACAATAAAGCTGCAAGTCGTCAGCATAAAGATGATACGCACACTGAAGCTCGGTAGTTAAAAGGTCTATAAAGATAGAAAACAGATGTGGAGATAAAATACCGCCTTGAGGGACGCCTGCTTCAACATCACACCAGCTGGATGAAGTTTCGCCAGTGAGGACTGACTGCTGACGCCCCCGAAGATAGGATGAAAACCAGTCTAATACATCGTGAGAGACCATAAGATAGGACAGGATGGATAAAAGGACTTCGTGACTGACGGCATTGAACGCATTGGAGAAATCGATCAGCACTAAAACGGTAACCTTAGTGTCTTCCATTCCCCGCCTAATGTCGTCAGTCACTTTAATGAGAGCTGTGACAGTACTGTGCCCGGGCCTGAACCCAGATTGGAGAGGACTGATGAGGGAGTTCTGGTAAATAAAGGAGGAGAATTGTTTGTGTACACAGGCCTCAAGTACTTTAGATAAAAACGGGAGAATGGAAATAGGACGAAAATGACAGGGAAGAGTGGGATTAGGGATTTTCGGTAGTGGACGAACATGGGCTTTATGCCATAGGGAAGGGAAAACACCGGAATAAAGGGAGTAATTGACGATATGGGAAATTGCAGGTAGGAGCTGATCAAGAGCCGTCACAATCATGTGACGACTGATGTTATCGCAACCTACTGCTTTGGATTTTATGGAGAGGATGATCTTCTTGATCTCTCCCGGGTCGACTGGGTTGAAGCTAAAGGGACTAATATTGGGTCGCGTCAGACCATTAAGGTAATCCAAGGTTTGAAGTTTAGCTGAACTATCAAGTGTCTCAACAGTGGAGAAGTGACGATTTAGATCGTCTAAGCTAATTGTATTAGGAAGGTCTGAATGCCGCGATCTACCGATACCTAGAGTTCCAAGGAACTTCCAAATATCAGCAGAAGAAGCAGAGGTGACGTTATCAAGAATATGTCGGCGTTTTGCGTTGCGTATCATCTGATTGCAGCGATTGCGAGCAGTTTTGAAGAGGATCCACTTATCCTCCGATCTATCCTTTTTAAAGTTCCGAAACGCCCGGTCCCTTCGTCGCATTGCCATCCGGATATCCGAATTCATCCATGGTGCAGGTCGGTGCTTCAGCTTCACTTTCCTTATGGGAGCGTGAGTATCATAAAGCTCAAGTACTTTATCATTAAAAATTGCCACTTTGTCATCAATAGTAATGGCTTCTTCCAATGGGCTCCAATCAATATTAGAAGCATCTTCCGCAAGCTTCTCACCATTCATCCGCGCAAAGGCACGCCTGTACTGGAATATAGGTTTGGGTTTCGGAGGTTTCAGGATGTAAGACAGGAAAATAAGGTCATGTCGGGAAAATCCAGGAGCGTCAAATTAACCGTGAGAGGAGGCTAGTGAAGGATTAGAGGTGAGGATTGCCGCTTGACCGCAGCTTTCTTGATAAAAAACTAATCCAGCACGATTATTAGGCTGTGAGCTATGTCGGGGCCCATTACCTATAGAATATCGTGCTGGATTTTCGTGATATTTTAAAATAAATAACAGACTTCTTGTAAACGTGGTGTGACTTTTTATTGTTGACAGTTCAGTCACCATAGACTTACTTCATAGACTACATGACATTCATTTTGACATAAGAGTTCCACAGATTAAAATAGTCATTACATTTTACCCGGGATATTTAAATGTTATTATTAAGTACATGCTTTTATTAAAAGCAACTCTATATAAAGAAGCCAAACCAGGGAACGCAAGATCTATCATAAAAATAAAATTGGTCATTAGCGTTTTTTTCTGATAAATACTGAAGCGACACACATGCGTTATGGAAAAAAAAGGAACTAATATATTATGGTGATCAAACACGACCCTCACCCTTATAATAGGGTGTACATTTTTACAGTCCTATCGGTGGAATTTTGTAATGCCACCTGGAGGGAAAGCACCCTTAATACTGCAGATAGAAAATTTTACTCAAAGGCAGCATTCCTTTATTTTTGAAAAGAAAGTAAACTGCATTCAAAGATTTTCGAAAATTCTCTTCTCCCACACCCGGGAATTGAACCAAGAAACCATATTACATGTTACGAGAGCTTTAATTTAAGATTTCCTGGTTTTCCTTTCATTTAATTTATCATGTTTGTTAGAGAGATTTCATCGTTATAATTGACCCTAACGATCGGTGCAATAAAAGTACAGGGTATAATTTTTTCAGATTTTAGCCGGTTCGATTCCCGGGTGAGAGAAGAGAATTTTCGAAAATCTTTGAATGCAGATTGCTTGCAATTCAAAAATAAAGGAATGTTTCCTTTGAGTGGAATGTTCTATCTGCAGTATTAAGGGTACTTTCCCTCCAGGTGGCATTTCAAAATTCCACCCTGTATACACCCATAGCACAGCTGCCATCAAGTTGGAGAGGTCCAAAGTTCGAAATTCTCAGGGGAGTCAAACATGGCGACCCGCTGTCTCCAAAGTTGTTCACCAGTACCCTGGAAGAAGTCTTTCAGACGCTGACAGACAAGTGGGCAGAGAAAGGGATTGTCGTCGATCAAACGCAATTAACTAATCTTCGTTTTGCTGATGATATTGTCCTTTTCTCTCCTACAGCCACAGGACTAGACTGCATGCTACAAGACCTTAGCGATGCAAGCCTTGAGGTTGGACTGAAGATGAATAATATGTCAAAGAACAAGCTCATTACCAACAGCTCCAAAAGGAGCATAAACGTAGGCGGGGAGAATATACAATATGTCCAAGAATATGTCTACTTGGGCCAAGTAATCTCTTTCCAGGCAAGACAAGACAGAGAAATTGCAAGACGGACTGAAAATGCCTGGAAGAGTTACTGGTCCATGAAAGAGGTTTTCAAGGGCACTCTACCCATGTCTTTAAAAAGAAAACTTATGGACATGTGTATTCTCCCCATCTTGACCTACGGTGCACAAACTTGGTGTTTGACAAACATCCAAAAGTCCAAACTCAAGGTTTGCCAACGTGGAATGGAGCGCAGTATCCTAGGTGTTAAATTAACAGATCATGTTCGAAACACTACACTGCGCTCCAAAACACAAAATATCATTGACGTGGCTCAAAAGGCTGCGCAGCTTAAGTGGGACTGGGCAGGACATGTCTGCCGCATGCCGAACGAGTGGGCACGCAAAGCTCAGGACTGGTGCCCTGAAACAGCGACGCGGGGCCGCGGTAGACCGCGAAGGAGATGGCGGGACGAGCTGGATGTCTTCCTTGAAAATTGGAAAGCGGTGGCGCAAAGTCGCGAACATTGGAAGGAATGGAGGGAGGCCTTTGCCCAGCAGTGGGACAATTCAGGCTAATAATAATAATAATATATAAAAGAACAGGGGTTTTTCTTTTGACTCGACTACAGCCGAAACCGCTAAACGTTGGATTTAACAGCATTTTTGGTGGGTAATTATTAATTACAATTACATTACATTGCACCCGCACTGGGCCCGCGTGGTGGATTAATGACCCACTCCCTCTCACAGAGAGGAGGCCTGAGTCCCAGCAGTGGGAACATTATAGGCTGATGACGATGATGACATTACATTACAATTACTTAATATTATTATTATATTAAATTTTTTATGAATATTCTCTATTCCCAAGAAAAACCAAGCAACACTTTGTGCAAGGCAATACCAACGACGAAGTCAAGCTAAAAGTAATAAATCTTTAAATACCACTTCATGGTAACTAATTTCCTTTGGTAACTCATCTTGCTAACTTAATTGTCGCTAAATAAAAAACATTTCATGATAACGGCATTTTAGATTTGCATTACGTTTCATAAATTGATAGAGAATCAACAAAATTGAAGTTTCTTTATTTCAGCCTCCACTTGATTCCTTTGAGTTTTAGATAAGCCTGTCTTGGAAATCCTGTTGAGAAAGAGAAAATAATCCCACGTTTTTTCAACCGTACGGCTAACACGCCGTACGGATGAAAAACCGTGACGTGTACGAGGCCTGTGAGTACACTGGATGTTGAACGCAATCATAATTTTATTATCGTAAATATCGTATAAGTTATCAGTGCGGTAAGTGATAGTTTTCGAGGAAGTGTACTTATTAAAAAAATATTATCAACTAACCTGCTAACAAGTAACGTGTGATAAACTAAATTAACGAGGAAGCAAAAAAATGCCAAAGGGAATGCAAACGAAAAAAATAAATAGGTTGAAACGTCAATATTTACTTTTAATTTAGGACGTTGTCTAAAAAGGCGTTCGACCATTCTGCAAATAACGAAATTGACATTGAAACAAAGAGATTTAAAGAAACCTATAGAGCGGGCATTGGGAAAATTGTCATACAAAATTATTGATGCCGTGCGTCAGTAGGTAGCACTATCTAAGCGTTGCATAGCAACGCGACAACTAGACTGAGGGACTTTTTACCTATTGGTAAAAAATTTTGGATCACAAATTTCTTCGTGATGTCCCGTCTACTGCTCGTATAAATAGTTTAATGTCTTTGCATTGAAACTTACTTTTTTGTCACCAAAATGTATAATGGCCATCAAGTTGTATCACCTAATAGACACGTCTACAGCCACAAAATATTTTCCTTCTCAGACAAACAATAACCCCTTATTATTAAAACGAGATGTAAAGTTACGCCAAGGTTAATCCTTAAGCGCTCATACACACGACACGGTTTTAACACGGCACGGTTTTTGACCCGGTTCTAGTGCCGCGCCGGGGTCGTGTGGTTAGCTTCATACACGAGTGACGACCGCCTGTAGACCCGGTTCGACGCCGGGCTTAGCTCTGGCGCAAAACCGTCTCGTGTGCATGAGCGCTAAAAATGCATGGATAGTCCGCAGATTATCCTGGTTGTGACTTTAGTCCACGTTTATTAAAAAGGGGATTATTGTTCTCAGGTATGAATTACACAAGGGAACAGCATTTTTGTTGCATGAAATATTATAACTAATATTATACTTTCTCGGGGTGCTGATTACAGACCTGGAAGTCAGATTGTTTGTATCAGCTTTAGTTTTTGAGATATCATTAAAACGCGTTTTTAAGAAAAATCTATTTTTTATGAAGAAAACTCTTAGAAAATCAACCACAACTTATAAAAAAAAAATCTTTTGCAAGATTTTCTTGTTTCCCCACCGTCGTATCTCCACGTTGTCGTCGTGGTGGGGCTTGTGGTTTCAATGATCTCTGGGCATCTGCGCTCAGAGGGAGAAACCAAAACCAAGAGGGATACACCGGGGAAAGGGGAGGGAAAGGTTCACTTCCGGTACGCGTCTAATCTTTAGACGTAACCGTGAAGTGAACCGGGGAGGGAAAATGGGTAGTAGGGACAGAGGAACTCACCTCTTTAAAAAAGTGAAAAAAAAAATAACATGGAAAAGTGCTTAAAAGAGTTAATACCCCAGGCGGGTACCAGCTGCTCTGCAGCTGGAGAATCCCGCACCGGCTCCGGCCGGGCTGTCCCACTGTACTCTGGGGGGGACAATAATCACTTTTATCCCGTTTTTGCTCCGGCAGTCGCCGCAATGAGCCAGGGAGGCTCACGTGCCCGTGAGGAGGAGTCACTGGACTTGTCCAGTACGTCCGACTCACCGGCACCGAACACCGAGCGGGCACAGAGTGCCGCTCCGAGGAGGAAGGGGGCGATGGTGCTTGAGTCGGAGTCCGACTCGGCATCAGACGCCGTGAGCTTCCGGAGCATAGTCTCCGGAAGCGCAGCAAGGAGCGACGAGGGGGGCGCAAACAGGAGGTCGGAGTTCCTGAAGCGCTCCCGCGAGTTTGGCCTCGAACGAGGCCAAACTGGCAGAGGCTGTGGAAGCCGCCATACGCACCGTCGCCCTGAAGCGAAAAAGGAGTAGTAAGGAGGGTGCGATTGGCGAAGCCACGGCCTTAATCATGGCGGCCACGCGGATTCACGGCGGGGCTCCGGCTGCAAGGGACGATATGTCCGAACTGCGGTCGGAAGTCACCCGCTTGACTGCCGCCATGAGGGAGCTCCAGAAGGAGAACGCCGCCCTTAGGTCAGACCTGGCTGGCCTTCGGGCGGCTGGCCGTCGGGAGGCGCCGGCAGGGAGTGCTAAGGCGGGAAGTGGGGGGAGTGCCAAGGAGAAAGGCCGGCCCGCATCAGAGGAGAACGCAGTGCTGACTCTGGTGCGACAGGAGCTGGCCGCCTTCCAGCAGCGGTTCTCCGTATTGGAGAGCCGCGTGCTTCGACCCCCATTGGCGACCTCGTACGCGGCTGCAGCTGCGTCGAAGCCTCCCCCAACGACGAGGCCGCCTCAGGGAAAAACGGCCCCGGTGGCGGCGGCGCCTGCGAGGGAGAAGACGGCCCCGGCCAAGCCTGGCCAGGCGGGCCCAGCTAAGGCCAAGCCGCCCCCGACCCCGACACCTGTGGGGCCGAATCCGGCGAAGAAAAAGAAGGCCCAGGCCGAGAACCAGCCGTCCCAGCAGCCTCCTCCTAAGACTCCCCCAGCCAGCGCCGAATGGCAAGTGGCCGGGGAGAAGAGGAAGGCTGCCAATACGGCCAGGTCCTCGAGGCGGAGGGAGAGACGGCGGCGTAAAAATGAGCGTGACGCCGCGGCGCGGTTGCGCGCCCCAAAGGCCGCGGCTGTGGTAATAACACTGCAGCCGGACGCGGTCAAGAGGGGCGTGTCCTATCGGGACGTGCTGGTTAAGGCGCGGGAGGCGGTGAACCTCGCGGAGCTCGGCATTGCCGGGGGTCTCCGACTACGGGTCACCGCAACGGGGGCTCGGATGCTGGAGCTCCCGGGCGCGGCCAGTGGCCCTACCGCCGACGCTCTAGCCGAAAGGCTAAGAGCGTCCTTAAACGCGGACGAGGCCCGAGTGTCCAGGCCCACCAAGCGCGCAGACGTGCGCATATTGGGTCTGGACGACTCTGTGACGGCGGAGGACATAGTGGCTGCCGTGGCCAGGACTGGGGGGTGCCCTCCCGATCAGGTGAGGGTGGGCGCCCTCCGTCCTGGCTTCGCGGGGTTGCAAACCGCTACGGTTAGCTGCCCCGTGTCGGCGGCCAAAAAGATGCAGGAGGGCCGAAGGCTCCTGGTTGGTTGGGTGGCTGCCCAGGTAAAGGTCCTGGAGCCCAGACCGATGAGGTGCTTCCGCTGCCAAGTGGGCAACCACGCGGCGTGCGTGTGCACCTCGGAGGTAGACCGCAGCGACAGGTGCTTCCGCTGCGGCCAGCCCGGTCACAAGGCCGGCTCGTGCTCTGCCCCGCCGCACTGCTTCGCATGTGCGGCGGCTGGCAAGCCGGCCGATCACCGGGCTGGGGGCAGGTCCTGCGCCCCACCCACCAAGGCCAGGGGCAGAGGTAAGCCCTCTGCCGCCGCCGTCACCGCCACTCCCGCCGCCGCTGCCGCCGCTCCCGCCGCCGCCGCCGCCGCCGTGGCCGTACCCCCGCGAGGGGCCCTGGAGGAGGCTTCAATGGATTCAGATTAATGTCTCCATTGCGCTTCCTCCAGGCGAACATCAACCACTGCGCCGCTGCTCAGGATCTTTTGCTCCAGAGCATGGCGCAGTGGTTGATCAACGTCGCCGTGGTCGCCGAGCCGTATTTTGTCCTGCCCAGGAATGACTGGGTAGCGGACCTGGACGGCTCGGTGACCCTAATTTCGTCGGCCGCCGCCGGTACCCCGCCCCTCGATCGTGTCGAGAGAGGGCACGGGATTGTCGCAGCCCGGTTCGGGGAGATCGCCGTGGTAGGCGTTTACTTCTCCCCGAACCGATCTATCGCCGAGTTCTAAGACTCCCTAGAGGAGCTGGGAGACGTCGTCGTCGCCCTCGGTTCCCTCCCCGCGCTCGTCCTGGGGGACTTCAACGCCAAAAGTCCGGCTTGGGGTTCCCGGAGCACGGACTGCTATCGGGGCAGGAGGCTCGAGCGCTGGGCCCGTGCGCATGGCCTGGTGATCGAGAACCGGGGTTCCGTCCCCACGTGCGTGCGGTGGACGGGCGAGTCGGTGGTAGACGTAACGTTTGCCAGCGCCGCCCTGTCACCGCGCGTCACCGACTGGCGTGTTGTGGAGGAGGTGGAGACCTATTCCGACCACCGGTATATCCGGTTCAACGTCTCCACCCAGACCTCAGACGCGCCGGTCTCAAGTGGACGGAACCTGAGTGGTCCGCGATGGGCGCTGAAGCAGCTGGACCGGGAGCTATTCCTTGAAGCCTCGATCGTGCAGGCCTGGGTGTCACCACCGGACAGGCCTGCCGACGTAGACGACGAGGCTGAGTGGTTCCGGGAGGCCATGTCGGAAATCTGTGACGTGGCCATGCCCCGGGTCCGGCAAGGACGCGCCCGGCGTCAGCTGTACTGGTGGTCAAGCGAGTTGGCAGCGCTGCGCGAAGCGTGCGTTGCTGCGCGCCGCCGGTACACCAGATTCCGCAGGCGCCGCACCCGACCTCCGGATGCGGCGACTGTAGAGGCGGAGCTGCATGAGGGCTACAGGGCAGCGAAGATCGCCCTCCGCGACGCGATCTGGCGGGCCAAGGAATTGGCCCGCGAGGAGATGCTGGGGACTCTGGACGGGGACCCATGGGGCCGCCCCTACAAGTGGGTGCGAGAAAAGCTCCGCCCCTGGGCCCCCCCGTTGACGCAGAGTCTCCGGCCTCAGTTCGTGGAGGACGTGGTGAGCGCCCTGTTCCCTTCGCGAGGGGAGGAGTATGCTCCCCCGTACATGGCTCCGTCTCCGATGGAATCTGAGGAGGAAGCTGACGCAAACGCGGATCACAGCAGCGACGACGACGTCTACGACGCTCCAGAGGTGACCGAGGTAGACCTGAGAGTGGCGGTACAACGGCTCAAACCCAAAAATACCGCCCCAGGACCCGACGGCCTGCCAGGAAAAGCCTGGGTCCTGGCCTTTGGGACTCTAGGGCCTCGACTAGGGGGGCTCTTAAGCGCGTGCCTGGAGAGGGGCCGGTTCCCGCTTCGTTGGAAGACGGGAAAACTGGTCCTGATCCAGAAGTCCGGGCGCCCTGCGGACTCTCCGTCCGCATTCCGGCCCATCGTGCTGCTCGACGAGGTGGGCAAGCTCTTTGAGAGAGTAATTGCAGACCGCCTCGCCGGGCACCTGAATCGAGTGGGTCCGAACCTGTCGGAGAGCCAGTTCGGCTTCCGCAGGGGGCGCTCGACCGTGGACGCAATCATGCGCGTGAGAGCCCTCACGACGGGGGATGCAGTGGCCCGGGGCAGGGTCGTCTTGGCGGTGTCTCTGGACATCACCAATGCCTTCAACACCCTGCCCTGGAGTTGCATCAGGGAGGCACTCCGGTATCACCGGGTGCCGACCTACCTCCGCCGAATAGTCGAGGACTACCTGACGGACAGAGCCGTCATCTACCCCGGTCACCGGGGAGAGTGGAACCGGCGAGAGATGTCGTGCGGTGTTCCACAGGGTTCGGTCCTGGGACCGCCCTTGTGGAACATCGGTTACGACTGGGTGCTGCGCAGCGACCTCCCTGACGGCGTCGGCGTAATTTGTTACGCTGACGACACGCTCGTCCTTGCACAGGGAGAGTCGCACCAGGCGGCGGCCGACGTGGCGACGGAAGCGGTCGCGACAGTCGTTATTTTATTTTTTATTTTATTTTATTAGGGAAAACTAACAATTGTACATTAAGTCTTAAATCTAAATGAATTAACAATAAAGTATTTTAACGTACAATCAACAACGTTTCCACATATTACTATTAATGTAATTTCTACTTACAGTATGGTCGACAGGTATGACTAATTTTAACATTATGCAGTTATACAAAGTTGCTAGGTGTTAAGTACATTTACTAATTCTTTTTTGAAAGCATTGTGTGAAATTGAAAAAATATCTATTTTAACAAAATGTTGGTTATATATTTTGACTAATCTGTGAAGAGGCGCCCGCTCACCCGCATTTGTACGATTAGTGGTCGTGGCAAAGAGCGGGCAAGCGCGTACCTCACGTCTTAAAACAGTTCTAGGCACGATATAAAATATATTCTTTATAAGCTCAGGACAATCAAACTTGTTGTGTATCAATCCACGGAGCATCATGGCCTGGAGGAACAGTCGCCTTGAATGTAGTGTCAACAAGTTAAATTTCCTTAACGATTCCTCATACGGTAGACGCTCCAAGTGACATTTAAACTGAAATGTTTTCAGAAACTTGCGCTGAATTCTTTCTAGTGCCTGGTCATATTTGGCATAGTAAGGGTCCCATATCATACACGCATACTCAACTTGTGGTCGTACTAGGGTATTAAAAAGATAAATATATGTGATTGGGCGTTTGAAATCGCATGCAGATCTCATTACAAGATTGTACATTTGGAAAGCTTTGGCTATTATCTTTTCAATGTGTAAATTAAGATGAAGTTTGCAATCAAGAATTATACCCAAGTCGCAGATTTGTGTTTCTTTAAGTAGGAGTTCATTGCAGAGACAGTAATTGTAGTTAATTATATTTTTGTTTTTAGTAAAGTTAACATATTTACATTTGGAGATGCTTAATTTGAGTTTGTTGTCAATGCAATAATTAGATAATCTATTTAAGTCTTCTTGAAGAAGATAACAATCGTTAATTGACATAATTTTCTTATATATTTTAAGATCATCTGCGTATAACAAAAATTTACTGTTTTTAAAACAATTACTGATATCATTAATATATATTATAAATAAAAGAGGACCCAAAATCGAACCCTGCGGAACTCCAGATGTTGCCAAAAAAGTGTTAGATTGGTACCCGTTACTTACTATAGTTTGATTGCGATTAGTAATATAGGACTGGAACCAGCGCAATAGATTGCCTCTGATACCATTAAAAGAAATTTTGTTTAACAGTATTTTATGATCAACTCTATCAAAGGCCTTTTTAAAATCAGTGTAGATCGTGTCAGTTTGGGCTCTGATATCCATATTATCAAACAAGTAGGAAGTAAAAATCATTAAGTTGGTAACAGTACTTCTTTGTTTGACAAAGCCATGCTGCTCCGGAATAATACAATTTCGAATGAATGGATAAATCTCGTGGTGAACTAGCTTTTCAAACAATTTGGCAAGTGTACAAAGAATAGAAATAGGACGATAATTCTCGATGTTCTGCCTGGAACCACCTTTATGAACGGGAACTATTTTCGCCTTTTTCCAAACGACAGGAAAAATACCATTGCAAATACATTGATTGAAAATCTTAAATAATGGTTTACATATTGTATCTGCGGACCATTTTAGAAAGCAAGGAGGTATACCATCCGGTCCGGGCCCTTTACTTATATCTAGCATCTTTAACTGTTTGCAAATTAACGGAAGGCTGAAATGTAAGCTACAAAGAGATGTGTTATTGTCATTGGATTGATCAGAGGCTGGGCTCCAGTCAGGTGTTAGATGAGATGGTTCGTATACGGACTGAAAGAAGGTGGAGAAGAGATTACAAATACCAACGGGGTCACTAGATGTTTCATCTTTATAATACATTCGGGAGGGAATCGCAGATTTGCCCTTGCGATTAGCAATGTATGCCCAAAAGTGCTTGACATTTTTGGGAATACTATCCTCAACACTATTAATATAAATACGATAGCATTTCATGCACTCTGTTTTAAACCGATCTCTATATAAGGAAAAAATTTCATAGTCAGACATGTTTTTATATTTTTTCCATTTTGTCCAGGCTTTCTTTTTATAATTAAAAATGTGTATAAGTGCTTTTGAAAACCATATGGGAAACTTAGAGTTTTTCGGTTTGGAGAGAGGTACCCGGTTTTTAATTATACCGTTTAGGCAATCATAGAAAAATTCTACGTTTCTTTCGGCTGATTCATTATTTAATTCCAAATCCCAATTAATTTCATCAATATCGGCGTTAATAAGGATATAATCAGCCTTACGGAAATTGTACTTAGGCGCGTGAAGAGGTCGTATGGGGTTAAGTTTAAGATTTAATGAAAGAAGACAGTAAAATGGAGGATGGTGGTTGTCAGCTTGAATCAGGTCCTGATTAGGTTTGTATACTTGGCAATCAGTTTTGGAGATAAGAAGATCCAGAGTTCGTCCGTTTAGATTAGTAAGATGGTTATATTGCTGAACATCGTGAACGGTCATAAAGTTTTTTAAGCGTTGACAGATTGCAGAATTGCCCATACAAGTAAAAAAGTTAAGAGTTGGGTGAGGTCTCATCCAGTTAGCCGTTGGTATATTATAATCTCCGAGTAACAATAAATTGTCGATTTCAATTGAATTAATTAAATTATCCATTAAGTCAAAATGTAAGTTATATACTGCGAGTGGCGAATTATTAGGAATATATACTGCGCTGATGAGAGTTTGTGTGGTAGCGTTATTACTAGGTATTGTTATGACAACTTGTTCAAAGTGTTTATCTAAAATATTTTGTGACTGAAGGGAGATACTAATAGGATTATATTTTCGCAACACGGCCACTAACACACCACCCCCATCAGACTTATTAGTAGCATTTCTATTACGGTCACAGCGAAATACAATGTAGCGATTATCAATGAATTCGCTATTGTTTATTGAAGGGATTAACCATGTTTCCGTCAAAACAATTACATCAAAACAATTACTTAGAATACTCATATAAACAGTGTTCAGTTTTGTGCGTATACCTCTACTATTTTGGTAGTAAATACTGAAATCATTATTAACTGTAGTATGAGACATTGTAATTAAAAGATAACATAAATTATACTTAAATTAAAGTAGGTTTGTGAGTGATCTAAGTACTCGGCACGTTCTTAATGTTTTTAATATCATTCTTACATTTAATGGCTAGAGTGGGCGAAGTTTCAGATTGCTTAACCAGAATGGTTGCATGTCGCACCCAAACAAACTTATAACTAAATTTTTTTGCTGCCTCTCTGGTCTCGCGTAACAACTGTTTTTTCTGTAGGGTTAAGTGTTCATTTATATATATGGTGTGAGGCGTACCAGCGATGCCCAGATCTTTAGACGTCAATCCTTTCTTCAAGCGGCAGGCAGCTAATATGTTATCCCTCAGAGCGCGTGTTTTTACAGTAGCAATGATATTTTTGGGTTTTTCGCTGCTTGTAGCATGTGGCACACGATGTATTGCTGTAATGTCGTCTCTTGACACATTATGGTTGATCTTTTTACCTACATCCTCCAACAACGCAAGCAAGTTCTCTCCCCGCCTTTCAGGTACATTAGATATTTCTAGGTTACACTGCCTGCCCTGCTGTTCCAAGCTGTCAATCTTTAATTGAAGAGCCACGATTGCATCCTGGTTGACGCTCGTAGTTCGCATATTAACGTTCTTTAGTTGCTTTTGGAGGTCGTCATATTGGTCAGAGATATGTTGAGCAGATTTTTTTACCCCGGAGACTTCTTCAGACAGTTTCGAGACCGTATCCCTTAGAGAAACATTTTCGGAGCGAAGACTGGCAATTTCTTTTTTTGACTCATTTATATAGGTCTCCAAGTCACCTCTGATCGATGTGATATTATTATTGATTGCGGCCAGTTTTCCGTCTAAGCTTACTTTCCATTCACTCAGAGTCTTCTGTAGCTCCGCTTGAATAGAAGAGGACTTTTGGAGGTCCGCCCTGATAACCGAGAAAACTGCCTCATGATCACAATCCGGTTGCTTGCGCTTGCGATACGTAACATTAGAGTCGACTCTTGAGGGTGAGGAGTTTACCAAATCAGATTCGGAGAGTGATTGACCCTGTCGTAGTAGGGGCTTATTAGGTGATGAACACTTAACATTAAACATGGTGGACTCCTTATATTTCCAAAATAGCCAACAAAAGCTTAAGCGTGTATTGCTCGTCTTTACGACGTAGGCGCTGCTTTATAGCGGAGTAGCGGCACGACACAGTGACGTGTGGTGGGGCGCGCCCAGCGCGGTCGCTTGTTTCGCCGGCTGATGACTAACCTTGCTGGTGCGGCGGCAGGCCGGGCGACTGCGAATCTGAATGGCGCAGGTTCGAATCTGGGCGGAGACACGAAGGGTCGAAATTCACGATAGTATGTCTGACTCTTTCTTGCGCCGCCCACTGGGTGGGATCAGTCCATTTAAACTTCACAGGAGTAAACGAGAAACGCAACTCGGAAGAACAAGCCAATCACAAAATAACAACGAGGACAACTGCGATATACGTCTACTCTGTATCAAAACCTACGACGGAATGATACTCTGTATCAAAATATACGTCGTTCAGAGGATCCGGCGGTTGGGACTCGAGGTGGCGCTGCACAAGACGGAGGCCATGTGTTTTCATGGCCGCCGTAACGCGCCACAGTCGAGTTACAGCATTACGGTGGAAGGAGTTTCAATCGGCGTACAGGGGACGATGAAGTACCTGGGACTCGTCCTCGATAGCCGGTGGAACTTCAGGGAGCATTTCCTGAGTTTGGCCCCAAAGCTGAACCGTACAGCAGCCGCCCTCAGGCGACTGCTGCCCAATCTCAGCGGGCCAAACGCTTCCTGCCGTAGGCTGTACGCTGGCGTCGTGCGGTCCATGGCTCTCTACGGGGCCCCTGTGTGGGCCCTGAGCATCCGGACGCGACCACAGAAGCTGGTCGCATGCCAGAGGGTCATGGCTATCCGAATGATCCGGGGATACCGCACGATTGCAGGCGAATCGGCCAACCTGCTTGCTGGATTGCTGCCTTGGGATCTGGAGGCGACTGCCCTCCAGCGCGTCTATGAGTGGCGCGTGGAGGCGCAGCGCCGGGGCGTGACCCCGCTGCCTCGCGAAGTCGAGGCGCGGCGCGAAGACCTCCGGCGCGATCTCAGGGCAGTATGGAAGGAACGACTGTCGCGACCGACGGCCGGGCACGCCGCAATTGCGGCGGTAAGACCCCTCTTTGAGGAGTGGCTGGAGAGAAGTCATGGCGTCCTGACCTACCGCTTGACGCAGGTCCTCACCGGACACGGAAGTTTCGGGAGGTACCTGTGTCTGATGCGAAAGGAGGAGACGCCTGGGTGCCACCACTGCGAAGATCGCCCGGAGGACACGGTGGAGCATACGGTGCAAGACTACCCAGCTTGGGCGGAGCACCGACGTGTCCTCACGGCTGCGATAGGCGGAGACCTCTCGCGCCCGGCATTGGTTGCGGCCATGCTGCGGGGCGAGACGGAGTGGGAAGCGGTCAGCTCCTTCTGCGAGGCAGTAATGCTCGTAAAGGAGGAGGCAGGCCGCGAGCGAGAGAGGACAGCGTCCTCCCTCCACCCCAGCCGCAGTGGTAGGCGCCCACGGCGACGGACGTCGCAAGATGACCTCCGGCCACCGTAGGTGCGGGCATGCGGGCAGCGAGTAAAGGGCAACTCGCTGCCCGACCAAGGACCATGCCCGGGTCGACGGCGCGTTGTGTCCCACGCGCGCCTCAAAGAGCGTCAGCATAATGACGGGGCCCCCCTCTCAGAGGGCCAAAGCCTGCCGGGGTCGCGGGATTATTCCCTTACCGTGACCCCGGAACATAACAGGCTATGAAGGACACCGTGGATTTTGATGATTTTACCACGCTAAAAAAAAAAAAAAAAAGATTTTCTTGTTTGACTTGGTTCACGAGGGCTGTTTTTGAAGCTCCAGCTATAATCCGCCATCTTGGAGCATTCCAGTGACCCTGGTAACGTGCCTCCATAGTCCGAATGTCTTCGATGGAACGGTTCCTCTTGTTTTTTACTCAATTGACCATGATTTTCAAGAAAACGGTCTAAATGGCTTTGGAGGAAGTATACCTTGATGCTCATTTCACAAACAAGCTGCTAGAAGTGTGACAACATCAGTTAATTATGTTCCACATAGCTTCCACTTATTTGATTCCCAACAATTTTTTTGTTATTTTTCCCAAAGGCTCTTCGATGCTTTTAGAGAAAGACCAAGGGTTCTGACTTATGCACTGGGGTCTTCCTGATTAAGGGGCTGGAGGTCAGCAGAAATATCTGGGTTACAATCGTTGTACCACTATCATAACTTGAAGAAGAGCTTTTTTTTCTTCTAAAACAGGATTATATTGTACAGATGAAGAAGCTTGGGAAACTGGAGCATTGACGGAGTACAAGGCTGGTCGAGTAACAGATAACAAATTAGGATAAAACCGTTTCGGACGGTTTCTTTTGTAAATCCTGTATAAATCAACCACACCAGAATAGCAATCATCTTGATGATTGGAAAGTTAATACCACATCATTGGTGTTTGATACACACAAAGGGGTCTTTTCTTATTCCCCCATAATCTGAAAGACACCATACATCTTTTACTTGCCCAAGGAGAAACCTAGTACTTGTCACGGATGTCCAAAGGGAATCAAAGTAATAAAAATACACCTGTTTTATGAAATCCGACACACTTAATCCACGATTTTTTAATGTATATTCACCACAGATGTTACAAAAGTAGTTGGGAACGTTTTTACAGATCTTTGTCGACTTGGACATTGTTAAACACAAAATTGTTTTAAAGAACAGCTCGGTAGATTTGAAATTTAAATGTGACTAGTACTAAAATATGACTGATAGCTGTATCTCAAAAACTAGAGCTGCTAGAAAAAAACTGAGAGTAGATTTGAAATCAGCGACCTCAAATTAGTAAAAAACAGGCATAAAATTCCATGCAACAAAAAAAAAGGTTTATTTTGTTCCCTTGTGTTATTATCAAATTGATGTTAATATAGGTACGTACTATGTGTCCTCTGAAGCCTCGAGGCCATGCAGCGAGGTGAGACGGAGTAGGAAGCGAGTAGTAGGGATTCACGGGTTCTGGCGCAGGTTCCAGGGCCCCGCGCCAGAGCCCCGCGATCTCCGCCCATCCTAAAAAAAAAAAAAAAAAAAAAAAAAGAAGTGTTTGCCATGCTCTGATCACGTTTCTGCAGTCCGTTTTAGCGTAGGATGCGTGGTTCTGGAGTTATACAAATGAATTAACTGTTATCTCATTGACTTCCGGTGGTCCTGCACCCTCATTAGAGCACCATTGTTCGCCTAATCCTTTTATCTATTGTACTTCGAACACCCTAATTACGGTTGGTTTGGTGTTCTTATCTATTACTCATTGTTAACCCTCATTATGTCTGCATTTCTATGTCATCAATAAAGCACGTTCCTTCATTTTTACTTCGACATTTTATTACTTTTTTTCCTACAAATGTTCGTAAAACTATGCATTGATCATCCCTGAAACTATCGCGGGTTCTGGCGCAAATATCATTGTACAGTGTGCATTGAACATCCCTGAAACTATCGCGGGTTCTGGCGCAATAAAACATATTCCTTCATTTTTATTTTGAAATTTTATTACTTTTTTTCTACAAAATATTAGCGGAACATCTCATCCACAAAAATATCATTGTACAGTGTGTTCCCAGTAAATATGTTCGTAAAACTATGCATTGAACATCCCTGAAACTTAAATAGCAAATACATTAAGCAATATTCACCACAAACTGAAGTCCAATCATTCTGAATCCTATCAACATTCCAGTCCCATCTCTTACAATTCCTTTTCAAAAACTGGAGATGATATCGCTCAGGTGCTCGTCCATATGAATCAAAATATTGACCGATGCCATTCGTATCGATAATTATGTACAGCTACCCAGTGTGAACCTGGTTTATCATCCGCATCCAAATTGCATATTATATACGTTGGTACATGTGTATACATAGGTAGTCTATTAGCAGCATAAACATTATTTTGTAGATTGGGATGAATCTTTTTCATATGTTGTTGTAATTCTAGTGTATCCATGATATTACTATTATTAGCAGATTATTACACTACCAATCTATTCAATGGTTGTCATAGGAATGTTCAATTATAGTGATTTGTAAATATTAAATCGCATTCTTTGTGAGTCACAAAGCAGGTTGATGCCTGTAGGAACGTGAGATAAGTTTGTTGACTCATAGAGTTACAATCAGTTTCGTTGTACTTAGGAATTTGTTTTAGATAAGAATGGTGCTATATAAGATCGAACAGTTGCAGTCATGCAGTCAGTCTATGGTCGTTTGACCACAGTGGATTGTATACATCTACCAATACTACGTTTGTGTTACTTCAACTCATCAATGGCCATGGAGGTAAGTGTTTATTCTATTGACAAACTTACTTGTATTTGTACTGTGTACTGTCTTTCCTAACGTGTGTGTGTCAGATTAAGTGTAAACAAATTGATATTAACGTGATAAATCTGTTGTTGCAGAGATCATTCAGCTTCGCAGACAATATTGAAAATACCTATAAACAGTATTACTACTCACCACTCTCTCCTCAACACGAAGAAAAGAGTGATGACATCGTCGTTAATAACACAGACGATAGTGGAAAAAGGAAATCGCAGCCGATTGATCAATTTTTTGAAGTGGCACCAAAAATAAAAAGGAAGAAGCTGCTATCGTCGACTGTGGCACGAGCTGCTAGAGATGGCGTATCATACATCTCTACAAATTCTGACGACGGAGACCAAGCGACGCATCTCATAAAAATTGAAATGTATGATATGAAGAAACTATCCAAGATTCCAACTAGTGATCACTGGAAGCACGCTACCACGAGGATCAAATATTATACAAAGAATAATAGGTATAGCATCCTCGACGATACAAACAGCCTTGTATACAATATAACAAAGCATATTGCAGAAAGTGAAAAAGTTAAAAAATACTTTTTTAACAATGACACTCATTAGGGGATTAGTGAATGTGATTCTGTTTACTTAAAGTACTTCTGTGTACTCATTAGATCCAAGGAGCTGTCGTCTTGTGATGCTGAGAGAAAAACAAGAACAGAAGGAAGAGATGAGTGTGGTATACGTGTACAGAACACTTCATGGAAAAGCAAAACTACAAAATTGATTGGAGAAGAAAAAGTGAAGAATATGCAGTACTCAAGAGCTGAATATCCATTTTTCAGTTCAAAATCTAGACGGCTGATCAGTTTCGAAAACTGGCCTCTCGTTATGCAACAGAAGCCTGAAGATCTTGCAGAAGCCGGTTTCTTTTATACTGGCCATGGAGACAGTACCAAGTGTTTCCATTGTGGTGGTGGTTTAAAAGATTGGGAAGATGACGATGATCCTTGGCAGCAGCACTTTATAACCTTAACTACTATAGTCTACAGTAACATTTCTATTTTTATCTATTTCAATAATATTATCAAACTCAGCATAAACAAATACAGTTAATTGTTTGTATTAGTGAGGATTCAAATCGTACTTCCAATCTTACACTACCATGCTTTATGAGATTCCAATGAGCTGATGAGTTAGCTGATAAATCAGGAGTTAAATCAAATGCTAAAAGACAGTAGCCTTTGGCATACTGTTCACGAGAGATTGCATTTCCTTCATTAAGAAAGTGAATACCAGTCCCCGAGAATAGAGTATGATATGCCGATGTAAATATATTATTATTAAAAGATGGTTGCAAAGCTTTTGAAGGTATTTGTTGACCATCAATGTATAAGCTGAAAGAGTTAATACCATAGTTTTGAAAGTTAAATGGATTTTTAGTAAGTGAGCCATTAAATGCGGAATTGTTCACAAATCCAATAATAAATCTTTTGGGTACCTGTCCTAAGAATATATTATCAAGAGTTTTTCCTTGAACACCTGATGGAATTGTTAAAACTTTAACTTCAGCACGAGTAATAGGATATTTAGCAGTGGTAGAAGCTAAAACTTTCTGATGTGCGAGTAATACACTTGGATTAATTCGTGCTCTTCGAACAATAAAAGTTGCGTCCGTAATGCAAACTTTAAACTTTACATCATTTGACCCAGCAATTAAATTAAAACTCTCTCTTGACCGAACTAATTTTACACTCATTTCAACGCCATTAATTAAAAATTTATCTTGATTGAAAATGTCACCATGAAGATGACCAATCATTTCCATTTCCCTGCTTTCATTAACTAATTCCTGTCTTTTAACAAATCCTATGTTTTTACCATCTGTGGAATCCATTTTTCCTGCTGTATCATCATACCAAAGACTACAATTAAGATGAGATTGTTTAGCAGCAGGAGCATAGTTTAAAAGGGTTTCCATGTATGCTCAATAGGCATAGGTATTATTAGGTGGTGATACAAGTTTTTGATTTAAATAAACATCGAGTTGACTAAAAAGTGAATGCAACCAATTATTTACGGGTGCTACTGCTGTAGCTGATATCAAGTTTGTTGAATCTTGATTTAATACTTTTGCCTTTATGTGGAGTAATGTATGAGACAAATCTATGTAGTCATCGCCGGTTCCAGGAACTTGAAACTCGATAGGTCCATCATCAGCAAGAGATGAAATTGGTTTATAGTGAATCCACAATCCATTTTCAATGCTTGTTTGTGTAGACGGTAATGCAAACAAATCTAATTCTGACTTAACGCACTCACAAGAATGATTATGAAGGAAAGACATACTTAATTTGAAAATATATCTTTGATGTTTTTTGGTTTTAGACCAAGTTTTTTCGTAGCTTTCACTTTAGCTGTTAGTGGTGGAATGAACGAAGCCAATCGTTTTCTTTTAGTTATATACCCAGATCCTGTCATGTTAAATCGATCAATTTTGTCATCAGCCTTTCGTTTTAAGTTCGTACTAACTTGCTTTAGACGATCTTTTATTGAGGCTTCCATAGGACGGGCTTGAACCATATCCGATAATAGTCCTACTCCAGCGTTTAATGCCTCCTTACCAACCACTCGAACACCACTTGAAAGTAAAGGTAAAACTGATCTAAATAACCCTCCTAAGAAGCTCCCAATACCATGACCGCGTTGGTATGGTGAACCCTTATAAATTACTCCAACTCCTGATCCAGCTTGATGTGAATAATAATTTTCATATGGACATTTATGATGATCATGAGGAGAATACATTATTATAATTTGCGGAAATGGAGTTTAATACACACGGTCCCAAACTGGAATGGTATTTTTGTCCTGTGCTCGATCTTATATCTATTTCCAGCGTATCGAATTCTCTTCGCATAACAGGTAAGTAGTGAGGTGGAGAGAAAATGTGCATTTTATTCGCACCATAAATGTATTTTGAAGGATCTAATGAAATGACTCTTAATAGCGGAGTCATAACATCACCCACAATCTGGGGATCGATAATGTTGCATTATAGAAATAGTTGAGATGGTAACCCTAAGTGTAAATTAGCAGGACACTTCCCAAAATTTCTGTCTAGGAGATTTGTATTTGGTTCATAACCTAGTTGTAAACTTAATTTGGGTGATAATGTTACGGATGTTATATTTTTATCCAAAACAGAAACAGACACAAATTTTGTTATTTCATCATAACGAAATTTCAAGTTCTCTCTGATACCATTTAACGCATTTAAAATATGTTCAACGTTATCGTAGTTGGTAGCGGGAATATGTTTTTTGTAGTACACTTTTGATGGTTTATCTTCATTAGGCATTAACATGGTTTTTGTGATGTATACAACATTTTCATGATCTTGAACAGTAAACATGGTGCATGGATATTGAAACTCGACAACTCCAACCGACCATTCACCTTCTAATTTCATAGCTTTTGGTAATTTTGTTGAAAAATTTGTGGTCTTATTATCAGGAAAGTATTCCATTGAACTGTTGCTGAGCAAAGTTAAATAAAAACTTTCTTTATTCATATTTCTTTTAAACTGGAAGCTAAAATCCAACTGTTAAATTTATCTGGATAACCTTTCCACTTCACTAATAATTCTTTTCTGTTACCCGAATAACGAGTGCCAATTATTTTATCTCATTTTTATTGTGAGGTGGGGCTATAAGTGACCTTCTGTAATTCTCTTTCATAAAAAGTAACAACTATTGGTTCATTTTGTAAATCTGTTATTGTATAAACAACCCATGGAGATCTATCAATTATTGAAGATATAATAAATATTTCATCACTCCAATTTGATTCATATCCTTTTTGGAAAACATGTTTATATTTAGTTATTCGAACATAATCACCCACGTTGAAATTTGGTTTTGGATTTTCTAAAGAAAGTTTGTTTGACCCTCTATCATAAAGATTAGTCCAAACTGTCATAATATTGTTGGAACTTACATCACATGGGCACATTTTAATACTCGAGTGAATGCTGTGATTATAAGAGAATATTAAATCTTGTAAAACATCTATATATCTATAAGTATTGTTATGAGTGAAATAACGCCACATTTTCATTTTTAGAGTTCTTTGAAATCGTTCAACAATACTAGTATATCAGGATTGTTAGTAGTATAGTAATTTATCTTTTTGGATTTAAAGTATTTTTGTACATCTTTTGAAACAAATTCTGTACCTTTATCAGATTGTATGTGAGTAGGTGTTGAATTACTTTCAGTAAATATACTTTCAAAACATTATTTACTTGTTTCTGAGTTTTTCTTTTTCGTTGGTCTTGCAAAAGCATATTTACTAAATACATCAATAACACAAAGTATGTAGTTGAAACCATCATTATATTGAGAATAAGTTCGCATATCACTTAAATCAGCTTGCCACAGCTCATTAATATTTGATAGAATGTACCTATTACGCGGGAATTTTTTCCGAATGGGTTTATGTAATGTATAATATGTTTCTTGTGATTGTAACCATTCCTTTACTTGCTTTTTATCCATTTTACCCTTCATAGCTTTTGATAATTTATCAATACTACCAAAACCAGCGGGGTTAGATGGATCATAATAAATCCTGTTAATTTCTTCTAGTACGGGGTCCATTTTTCCCAATCGATCTTTTTACGTATTTTAGTTATAGATCTTTTATCTCCACTGCTCGGTGTAGAAAACTCTTGAACTTCAATCTCAGATGTTTTGTTCAGATCTTTTGCTTGAAGTTGGTTAATAAACTCACATCTCTTTGGATTTCCAATATAAGTAAGTGGCACTTTAATATCCTTTAATGCTTTAGCAAATCTATCCCACCCTATCAGATCACTTTTTTTTAAGGGTCTAAGTGAATCATTTATTAAATCGATAATATTACTTCCTGGATTTTTTTCATTATCAATTATGACTGTGCCTTCATTATCCCAACGTATTTTACTTTTACTTGTTCCAATTAAGTTTAATAATGACTCACCTTTTTTATTATAAGTTTTTGGTATTAAACTGAGTATTTGTGTTGGTGAATACAGTGGATTTGCCTCACTTTCTATACTTTTAATAGATCCTTTCTCCTCCAACAAAGATTCAGCATCAACTGAACTTTTTAGATCTCTATCTTTATTTTTAAAACCAATTTTTGACCCATTTGAATCTTCATTAGATGTATCAGAATAAATTGGTAATCTGAGTGGTTGACGATCCTCTTCGGTAAAGTAAAGGTATCTTTGTAGTGTTTGTAAATATAACATCCACTTCTTTCGGTCTTCCGTCTTACTATTCATAATATTTTGCATTTCAATATCTAGTCGAGACAAATTACTAGTGTTAGTATGTAAGTAGGGTACGCTGCGCGTGACCCGACCTCATTAGTCGATATTATACGTTAGCTCAGGACGCTTGTGTTTCCTTTCACCGCAACTAACAGTGGCGACGAGGCGTATCAGAATAAACGCGTGCACAAATCAAACATGGCGAAGGTATCCGTTGGATCCCTGAATAGTTTCAATCACGAAAACCAGGATTGGTCAGTTTTCAAGGAGCGACTGGAACAGTGGTTCTTCGCCAACGATCTAGAAAGTGCGGAGGGAAAACCAAAAATTAAACAACGAGCGATTTTACTCAGCAGTTTATCAGAGAGCACTTTCAAATTGGTTAGAGATCTCGCACTACCGAATAAAATAACCACACTCGAATACAACACTATAGTGAAGCTGTTGGATGATCACTTTGAACCAGCTAAATGTGGCTTCGCCGAGCAAAATCGCTTCTATACATCGACTCAACAACCAGAGGAACAGCTGGCAGGTTGGGCGGCACGTGTTCGCGGACTAGCAGTGGATTGTGCTTTTCCTGCTTCGTGTCTCAATGATTTACTGCGTGACCGTTTTGTCCTTGGCATGTTACCAGGACCAGAGCGAGACAAGCTGTTCACAATGGACATGGCCGAGCTGACACTCGGTAAAGCCTTGGAAACCGCGCAAGGTATTCGCAGCGCTCGACTTGGCTCAGCAGCGACGCCATCGACGCATCCAGAGCAACCTGTTTACTATAAGGTGGTGCGAAACGCAGGCGAACGAGCGGCGCGGTCAGGCGGCGGTCGACGAGGCCAGAGCGGGAGCAGCTCTGGCGCCGTGGCGGCGCCGGCGACGGCGGTGGACGCAGTTAAATGCGTGGTTTGCGGCTACACTGGACATCAGGAGGACACGTGCAGGTTTAAACGTTACAAGTGCGGAAAGTGTGGACAACGTGGTCATCTGCGTCGCGTGTGTGGACAACGTAAAGTGCAGCAACACTTTATCGAGGTCGAATTGGATGATATCGGTGACGATGGTAAGCATTACATTTGTAATATTTCATCCAAGTCCGGTGAGCCGTTACGGGAATCTGTCCTGGTAAATAAAGTAAAACTTAATTTTGAAATCGATACTGGTTCCGCAGTAACAATTATTCCCGAAAAAGTATTCAAATATTACTTCAAATCTATGCAATTACAGAAAAGCAAAACGTTACTTCAAAGTTACAATGGTAGCAACATTGAAACTGCTGGAACTATTTTGTTACCAGTCACTTACAAATCCAAAACGATAGATATACTAGTCTATGTGGTTAAGTATGATGGACCGTGTTTATTAGGCAGAGATTTCTTAACTAAATTCAATTTAAAAATTGCCTCAGTAAATAATTGCATAAACTATGTGGAACAAATGGTAACTAAATATCCAAAATTGTTTTCAAACGAACTAGGGTGTTATAATGGGTCAAAAGTCAGTCTACAGGTCAAGCCGGGCTCAAAACCAATTTATTTTAAAGCGCGTCAAGTCCCATTTCCATTAAAAGACAAGGTTGACCGCGAGTTAGACAGACTAGTCCAAGTTGGCATACTGGAACCGGTCAGTAGTTCTGATTATGCCAGTCCCATTGTCCCAGTGTTGAAAAACAATGGAGATATTCGCATTTGTGCCGACTACTCCGTAACCTTGAACAAACAGCTGGTAGTTGACAAATATCCATTGCCACGAATAGAAGAGCTGTTTTCTAAACTGCACCGTGGGAAAAAATTCACAAAATTGGACTTATCACAAGCATACAACCAATTAAAACTAACAGATGACTCACAAATGTTAACTTGTGTCAATACACACCGTGGTTTATTTAAGTTCACTCGATTAATTTTCGGCTTGGCAAGTTCGGCAGCAATTTTTCAAAAAACATTGGAAAATGTACTATCCGGCCTCGACAGGGTATTAGTTTTTCAGGATGATAAGTGACTGGGGTCAATGACAGTGACCATTTAAATAACTTACACAAAGTTTTTAATAGGCTACAGGAGGCAGGATTAGTTTTACAAACAAATAAGTGTCAATTATTTCAAGAATCTGTGTCATATTTGGGTTTTAAAATAGACAGTGAAGGTTTACACAAATGCAAAGATAAAGTAGAAGCGATAGTTAAAGCTAAAACACCATCGAACGTCACTGAACTGAAGTCTTTCCTAGGCATGGTGAATTACTATAGACAGTTTGTAAAAAATGCGTCTAGCATTTTAAAACCACTTCATGCTCTGTTACAAAAAAACACTGCATGGCAATGGAGTGCCGAGCATGAAGCAGCTATCCAACAAATTAAAAATGACCTTATGTCGGACATAACCCTATCACATTATGATCCACAAGCAAAATTAATATTGACAGTGGATGCGTCCCCCAATGGTCTCGGCGCGATATTGTCACAAGTAGGTAATGATGGTTTGGAGCGGCCAATCTCGTATGCCTCGCGCTCACTATCAAAAGCTGAACTCGGCTACAGCCAAATACAAAAAGAAGCGACGGCAATAATATTTGGTATTCGAAAATACCATCAATATTTATATGGGCGATCGTCTCCATTCATACTAAGAACAGACCATAAACCACTTGTGTCCATTTTCAATCATAACAAAAGCATACCGGAAGTATCTGCAAACCGGTTGCAACGCTATGCAATTTACTTATCGTCGTATAATTATATTATAGAATATATAAACAGCTCCAGTAATGCAGCGGACTACCTGAGCCGTTCGGTTAATGATACGAAACAAGTTTTACCAAACAATCACCAAGAAATAGCAACTATTGATAGGGCTACTTATGTCCACTTTGTCTACAATAATAACTTAGATCGGTTCTTATCACTAAGTGACATTTCCGCGGCAACATTGTCAGATTCCGAACTCAGAACAGTATGTGAATATGTACAATCGGGATGGCCAAAACACAAAGTAGATAATAACTTAAAGTATTATTATATGTGTCGTAATGAGTTAGCTATAGAAAAGTCGTGTCTTGTTCGTGGTTATAAACTAGTCGTACCATTGAGCTGTAGGTATAAAATATTAGGTGAATTGCATAAAGGACATCTCGGTGTAAACAAAATGAAAGCAGAGGCGCGAAACCGGTTTTGGTGGCCGGGCTTATCGACAGATATTGATAAGCACGTTGCAGCTTGTGATATTTGCAATACACTCCGTCCCACACCGCCCCGCGCACCGGAGAGCAGTGTAAAAATCATAAAAAAAGCACTGAACGCGTTCATATTATCAAAAATTAGTGTAAAAAATTTCAATGTAAAACTAAACGAATTTCTATTTAACTACAGAAACTCTGAACATAGCACAACAGGCAGATCACCCGCTGAAATTCTGTTCGGCCGTAAATTAAGAAATAGGCTAGATCTATTAGACATACGAAAACCGATATCAGCCAATTCAGACCTCGAAAGTGTAGTGAAAGATAACCAGTGCTTACAGAGTAAGCTATACAGTGGTATACGAAAAGTGAAATTTACTAAAAATGAAATAGTGCTTGTAAAAGAATATAAACAAAAAAAAACATATTGGACAAAAGGAATCATTGAGAACACATTAGGAAATTCCTTATATGAAGTGCGGTTGCTTGGTCAAAACAACGGTTCAGTCATCAAGAGACATGTCAACCAGCTCTTGCAATTTAAGGGTGAGGGTGAGAGTCCACCACAGGCGGAACGTAGTTCACACCGTGGAAAAGCCACCGGTACAAATGAAGATTTACCTACGGAGCTACCCCCCATCTTATTATCCTCGTCTTCATGCAGTCTGCAAATAGAAGATGTCACTCAATCAGCGCCAGGAGTCGCTGATGTCTCGTCCGACAATGTCAATGCATCTGATTCGCCGGAATATGAGGGTACAGACTCGAAGTGTGGCACCCCCTCTGAACAAGACAAATCTGATGACTCGTACACGACACCCTCGCCTCCACCGAGGGCACAGAACGAACGCCGCGATATGTTCATCTTTGAGCAGTAGAATTATCTTATAATTGTTAGGCTAAGGGTGGAGGGATGTTAGTATGTAAGTAGGGTACGCTGCGCGTGACCCGACCTCATTAGTCGATATTATACGTTAGCTCAGGACGCTTGTGTTTCCTTTCACCGCAACTAACAACTAGTAATCTTATTTTAATTTTTCAATCAATCCAGGTTCAATAAGTATCATTTTCTTAGCATTTTCCATGTTAACTGGCTAGTCCACTTACTAATCCACTCAATATTGCACCTAATATTATTGGTAAGAAAGCCCCTCCTTTTTGTATAATAATATTTTTTCTTAGTTTATGTTTACACTTATGCACCAGTTTACGGAGTATATTTTTGTGTTTATTCAATTTTTGTTTATCTTGATCTTTAAGAGGTATCTTTCCTTGTAAAACGTTATGAATACATTCACAAATACAATTTATTTCTTCTTCATCACACGTTTTAAGTAACGCTCTTTGATATTTTGGTTTAAGCGTATGCAAAGCGTTTAGCAAATGTTTATGCGTTGTGATTCGACGATGCATCATTTAGAAATGATTTGAATTGTGTGATTCTTGATGTATTTAAACTCTTACGAAATGTTTAAGCGTTGTGAGTCGACGATGTATCATTTAGAAATGATTTGAATTGTTTGATTCTTGGTGTATTTAAACTCTTTCGTGGGGACGTAGACTGTACAGTAACCATTAAATGGGAATACATTTGTCTTGATACGACAAAAATCATTTGTATTCTGTTTTAAATCTACCATTAAATGTCCATGAGCTTCTAAAGTTGCATCCCTGTAGGCGTCTTCAATGAATTTTGGGTTATCTGGTGACACTTGTCGTGCTAAATATCTTATTTGAGTTTTATCTCGAGGGTTTTTAAAATAAATTATATAACTTGAGTTTAAATAAATGTCTCTTTGACCTTTACCTTGATGAAATAAATTTTGCGTTAAATTAAATACACTAAGATTCCTGTGGTGACTACCTTTTGTAAATATATCCACAATTCTTCCATCAGACTCTCTCATTAGATCATCAATAATAATAAGGTGTGGGTTTTCACCATCAAACATATTAAGATTTGGAATTCCTTGATGATAGCTTTAACATTTGGTAAATTATATAAAGGCTGCATTTCATCAAAGCACCATGTGATCTGATTAAAATCACAATTACATATTTCTTTAACTGATTTTATGAAATTTGTTACAAAATTTGACTTCCCACATCCACTTGGTCCTGCCACAATAGCAGTAAACGGATGGATAAAGTGAAACATTTCACACGTCTAGAGTTTTAAAGGGATGAAATAAAAATGAAAATGTTGGTGTAAAAATTATATATATATATTGCTAAACATCAAATTTAAGCACACAAATAAAAAATACAATTATTTTTACATTATTTACAATCAAACAATAAATTTTAAATATGTAATAAACTATCACAATTATAACAATAAAGTAATATCATAATTTTACAGGTTTACCCTTGTTTGTCAGAACAACTTTTCGTCGAAAATCACTCCGGCTAATTTTGGTTACTATAAAGTCGTTTAGTAGAATTATTCATTTCACCGAATAATTAATTGTTATATTTTTATTTAGCCTATTTATTTCTTTGAAATAATTTCATTTGACCGAATTTTCAAATGCACAAAGGGCTTTGTGCTTTTTGTACCAGTTCCTTGTCCGCCATTTTGTTTTTTTTTCAAAACAGCGTACACGAATGAAACATTGATAAATCGATAGATCAAATCAATACAAACATAAAATGTAAGCGGCAAAACTTTGTAAACCGTCACGTTTCCGAGTTATGAGCTGTCAAAAATGTAAAATTAGCGACACATTTTTTCTTTTTTTTTCAATATTTTAATGTTTGTTGATCAAAAAGGTTATTTCCACAATAAAAATAATTGAATATTAGTTTTTCACGCATATCAAATGCTTTTACATAGGATTATTTCGTTTAACGCAATTTCAGCATTTAAAATGCGTGTAAAAACTAATATTCAATTAGTTTTGTTGCGGAAATATCCTTTTTGATCATTAAACATCCAAATATTAAAAAAATAAGAAAAAATGTGTCACTAATTTTACATGTTTGACAGCTCATAACTCTGAAACGTGACGGTTTACGAGGTTCTGCCCCTTACATTTTATGTTTGTATTGATGTAATCTATCGATTTATTAATGTTTCATTAAAGTACGCCGTTTTGAAAAAAAATCAAAATGGCGGATGGCATCTGGTACACGGCCCATACAAAAAAGTTCAAACCCCTTTTATTTAAACTAATGTTTCACTAGACTAATAATGATTTAGTCGAAATATCGTATCGAATTTTCAGTTAAGAATTAATTATTCGTTTCCTTTCATTGTCTAGTAATTTTACTAAGGATGCAAGAGCGAGCGAAGCGAGCTCGGGGCTTGGGGCACCCCGACTCGGACAGGTTAGGTTAGCCATCCCCTTCATGTTAGGTTACTTTAAACCTTGCAAACAGAAATAGGAGCCCCGCGAAGCGGGGCTCCGTCAAGCTACCTTGGTAGGTGTTAATAAGTAATTTATACGCTCGCCCTTAGTCAAATTGCCGATTACTACCTACCAAGGTAGCTCGACGGAGCCCCGCTTCGCGGGGCTCCTATTTCTGTTTGCAAGGTTTAAAGTAACCTAACACGAAGGGTAAGTAACCGGGTAAGTAACCTAAGATGGCGGGGTCTTTCAGACCCCGCCATCCCCTTCGAACCTAACCTGTCCGAGTCGGGGTGCCCCAAGCCCCGAGCTCGCTTCGCTCGCTCTTGCATCCTTAGTCAAATTGCTGTTTACAACCTACCAAGGTAGACCGACGGAACAAATAATTACAATGTTTTCTTTTCTGCATTACATTACACCAATCGAATATTCGATAAACTAAATGTTATACCAACTGAACATTACGTCAAATGAACATTATACCTTTTGATCAATAGTTCAAATGTTGTTATCGGAAATGAATATTCGATGAAATGAAAATTAAGTGAACCGATATTATACAAACTGATTATTTTCTCAAACGTTGTTCGAATTAGTAAAATTATATCAAAAGTTGTTCTGCCAAACAAGGGTGAACCAATTTTACAATCAGTACAAATTTTGTATATTCACACAGAAATAAAAGTATTACACTTAGCGTAATTTATAATGTCCCCAAGCCAATGTATCAATGTTGTTGTTCATAATACATCGTTTGGTATCATTATATGATATCATCATCTGCCTAGCCTTTTCCCAACTATATTGGGGTCGGCTTCCAGTCAAACCAGATTCAGCTGGATACCAGTATTTTACATGGAGCGACTGCCTGTCGGACCTCCACAACCCAGTAACTGGGTAATACGATACCCCATTTTTTTTTTTTTTTTTTAGCGTGGTAAAATCATCAAATGAGTCCTCCAACCCCGGGCAGGGCGGGAGGGACTGTCAGACTTCTACTGACTAAAATCCACGGTGTAATACGATACCCCATGGTAAGACTGGTTGTCAGACTTTAGAGCTTCTGACTAACAGTAACGACTGTCAAAGATCTACAAATGACAGCCGGGACCAACGGCTTTACGTGCTTTCCGAGGCACGGAGGAAACTCGCTATGATAGATGGTCACCCATCCACAGACCAACCTCGGCAAGCCCGGCTTAACCCGGAAGATCGGCCTGTGCGGCTGTGATTATTTAGCCACGAGCTCCTCATGGTATCATTATATGATTAAGATGACTTATTTATTTTTTGTGTAAAAATAGTGTGTTTGATTGACTTAAATCGAAGCATACTACAATATAATACATTTTGATTAAACAAACATGATTTGTAATTTCCCATATTCATTTTTTTGGTAACACTTTTGTTAACCCCTTTTGCCTTTGCTATAAATTTATCTTCTATTTCTAAGGCATACATTTTTGATCGCAACCCTACAAATTCCTTCAATACTTTACCATTGTTCTCATCTTTAAAAAAATCTAACTTTTTTTTATTTATTTTTGGATATCCGTAAATATTATTTTCCGGGTAATCTGATGTATCGAAATATTGAAGTAGATCTGGTTTTATATCCTCATAAAAATTGTCTGTAAAAATTTGATATATCAAACTATCGGTATCGGTGTACAATAACTTAATTTTATTATGAAACTTTTTAATCATGTAGTTATAATGAAATTCATACATAAGGGTCTTAGATATATCTAAAATACAAAATCCTAAATAAATCGGCTTATCATAAATTAATTTTGTTTTCCGTAATTGTATTGCGACTAAATGTTCTGAAAATATTGATAAACTATGGAATTCTGGTTTTGCAATCCAATCCTGAGCACCTAAAACTTTACCGCGATTATCCCAGTGAGTTAGTAGTTTAACGTTTACTCTTTTTTCAATATTTTCCATAGTCTTACCGAAGACAGAATTGTTCATTAATTTAAAAAAGTCTTTTTCAAAGTTTGATGTAGCTAACGTTCTCAAACTATTATTTAAGTCTATGTATTTCTTTAACCAAGAACTCTGTTTAAATTTTAAAATTCTATGTACTTTAATTAATTTAATCCCCATTTCAATGCATTGTTTTAAATTCCTGTAGTGAATGATGTATTTATTTTTATTATTTAAGGAACTAATTTAGTTTCTTTAGTATTACCCACACATAATATGTTTTCAGGACATAACGGAAAGTCAGAATGCAAATTATGAAGTTCATCAGGATATTCCAAATCAACTTCTAAAACATAACCGAAATCAGAGTTATCCGACACATTATAATCTGTATTAGAATCTATCCATTCGAAACCACCAACAGGAAGAGATTGAGACATTGCCCAACCATATAAATTATTCGCATCGAAATATGTTAGATATGAATTAGGTTTTTCACTATCATAATCTTCCATGAATTTATTATTTGCTCTAGCAAAACGATTGCTACACTGAGATACACCCCCTCTAATACCGGCTTTAAAAAAAGCAATTTTGTCATAGTCCGTTAACAATTCTAATTCTATTTTGGTAAATTTTAACATTGCATCCCAACTTAAACCTGGGGCAGTATAGTAATGAGCAGGATCTAATCCATAAGTTTTTATACAAAGCTTTCTAAAGTTTTCGAATACATCAGTCAAAAGTAAAACATCAGTTTTTAAATATAAATTGGAATAATCAGACATACTACTACACATAAAATGTTGCCAAATATCTTTTGCGTGATTATAATCATCATTTGAAATATTTGAATCTGTGAGTGAACTATAAAATTGGTGTTGATCAGGAAGTGATGGATGTTTCAAGCAATCACTATTACACATAAATTCATAAGGATAAATACCTTTCCGTCTTAAACGTGAAAAATCTTCATTATTAGGATAGTTCCTTTTTAGCTCTGTGAACTGATCATCATTAAGATTTTCAGCTAGTTGATCTAAACTACACGATAAAAATTTCAATGAATCTACGAATCTTAAACTTACTGGTTGATTATTTATTGTTAACTGTTTTGAAAATGATATGTATCGTTCTTTATTTTGTGGAATAACTTCAATTTTACCATCATTGAGGTTTAATGCATGGACAATGAAATGAGCATCGGAGTGACTGAGGTTATGTAAAAATATTGGAATATGACGAGGGGTTCTGTACTTAGAACTACACACTTGATGTGCAACACCCCTAAAACTGCCAGTGTGCCAATCAAAATCGTAAAAAAGATCTTCATTTAACTCAGTTTCAAAAATATGACATATGTTTGAATTTGAAATTTTTATTTTATCTTCATCTGATAATGGAACGGGACATTTTTGGAAACTATTTTTTTTAACTATTGTTTTCACATCTTCACAAATGCGATTCATAAACACTTGTGCACAGTTTGACCCACTATACGTCTCATATTTTGATAATCTGTTATCATATGAACATTTAATGTAATATCCAAAACTATACACTTCATGTTTTTGAATGTTAATTGTACTAGGCTTGGATGGATCGTTACTACATGATTCTATCGGGTTCAAAAATGCCTCAAAGTCTGCATAAACCACAAAGGGCATTTCAAACTTTTTCGCGAATTTATCAAATTTTAATTTATTATTTGAGGTTGCTTTACCAAACCAATCCTTTTTGGAATCCTCACCGTTTGGTAATTCCGAACAAATGTGAGCGCAATCATATTGTTGATGGTTATTAAGTCTTTCCTCTGATGGGAAATGAAGTAATTAGAAAAAAGAGGCTAATTGGTAACGATGCTCTGGTCGATTCAAAGCTCCAGAGCCTTGAACATCGTCGCCGTGTGGCCAGCCTGTCGGTTTTTATCGGTTGCATTTCGGAGAGTGTGCGATGGAACTGCACAACCTGATTCCGCCTAGCCCTTTCCATCATCGGACTACAAGACGTACGGCAATGCGCCATCGATATATGGTGGACATCCCTCCGGTGCGTACAAAGCGTTTTGCCAATACCTTTATTGTTCGCACAGCTAAGGAGTGGAATTCCCTGCCGCCGTATGTATTTCCCGACAGCTATATAACCTTGGGGTCTTCAAGTCAAGAGTGAACAGGTTACTTCTAGGCAAGCGTGCTTCACCGTCGACCACATCTTCGCTTACCATCAGGCGAGATAGTGGTCAAACGCGAACCTATCATTAATAAAAAAAAGTAAACATGAATCACATATATAAACTGCACTATGTTGTCTTGATATTTGTGAACTAACTAGTCGCGATAAGTTTTTAATATAACAGTAATGATTGTTAGTACCATTCGATATATATAGTAGGTTAATATGATTAGGTGTACGACATTTTGTTAAATATAAAGGACCTACGAACGGTGACCTACGAACCTACCTCAAAACGGTGAAAATTCGAAGACATGTGACACCCACCAATCCGCACTGGGCCCGCGTGGTGGATCATGGCCCACCCCCTCTCACAGAGAGGAGGCCTGTGTCCCAGCAGTGGGAACATTAATAGGCTGATGATGATGATGAAAGGACCTACAACAGAATTACACTTTTTTTCTTTATTATACTCTAAGCCAAAAACATTAATACTAATATTGTTTAATTTCTCTACTTTTGATATATCTGCAATTTTAACCGGAAAAGAAATACCAGTAAATTTTAGTTTATTTCCATGAATTGCGTAAGATGCTACCCGATCTACACTTTTACATACAGGATATAAACCAGAGAGTAATGCCCATTTGAAACACATAATTATTATCATTATTTTTAACATTGATTACAGCTTTTTTTGATTTAATATCTTGAGGAAGGTCGATATATGAACTACCGCGTAGGGGGTTGAATTTGTTAACATTCATATCTATGTATTTAATTTGATTAAGACTCCAACCACTATCTTTTTTTTCAAATTGAAAAATTTTACCGACTACAGTATCTATTAATGATGAATAATAGTTATTTGTGCAACAAGAGAGCAAAGTCGTTTTTTGCTGCGAGTGCTGATTTTGAATCTTGAGCAAGCGAAGGATTCAAGGATTGAATCACGAGCGTAGCGAGTGATTCTAAAGTTGAATCCTGAGTGTAGCGAGAGATTCAAAGGCACGAGATGCAAAAAACTTTGCTCTCGTGTAACACACATAACTTTTCACTTCAGCAGCGAGAACACTTTAGGAGATAAAATAATAAATAGGAATAGATTAAAATAACTTTCTTTAAAAGTAGCTTTCAACAATAAGTAAATAATATAATAATTGACTGGCCTGTTGGTATAGTGGTTAGTGACCCTGACTGCTATGCCGGAAGTCGTGGGTTCGATTCCCACCCAGGACAAATGTTTGTGTGATGAGCACGATCATTTGTTCTGTGTCTGGGTGTAATTTATCTATAATATGTATGTATTTAGAAATATATAAGTATGTTTATCAGTTGTCTAGTACCCATAACACAAGCTCTGCTTAGCTTGGGACTAGATGGCGTTGTGTGATAGTTGTGGAATATTATTATTATTCTGTTTATTCATTTTTCATACATACTATTACATTTTTAAATATTTCTTTAAAAAAATACAAAACAATAAAAAAAACATTTAAAAATATAAAAATAGTAGTCCGCCGGTGTGGGAGCAGGGTCCAAGCTACCGGTGGTTAGGGTTCCAGAGACAGGAACCTCCTCACAATACGAGCCGTATCAAGAAGTACTGCCTTCTGAATCTGGCCCTTGATCCAACCCCCTAAGGAGAGCCTCGAAAGGTGTTCGTCGAGGCTCTTTGCCATCAGGCCATTGGCAGTCACGATGATCGGCACAATGATAGCCGAGCTCACATTCCACATGTCGACAACCTCGCGTGCCAGATCGAGATACTTGATTTGTTTATCTTTTTCTGCCTTCACGAGGTTCTCGTCATGCGGGATGGTAACATCGATTATCATTGCGCGGCGCGCTGATCTGTCTATCACTACTATGTCAGGCTAATTGGCGACAATAGTCCTGTCAGTAATGATAGGCAGATCCCAGTACAACGTGACATGGTCTTTCTCGAGAACTGGGTCGGGCACATACCTGTAATACGGTACTTCAGATTCCACAAGTTTGTATTTCAACGCAAGTTGCTGGTGGATGATTCTGGCTACGAGGTTGTGCCTGTGCAAGTACTCGCCGTTAGCAAGACGAGAACAACCAGAGATAATATGTCGGATGGATTCACCTGGACGATGGCATGCCCGACACACGTCAATCGTCCCATCCTTTATAATATGTCTCCGGTAGTTGTTCGTCAAGATAACTTCGTCCATAATCGCACAGACAAAACCTTCAGTTTCCCCGAAGAGGTCACCGAAACGTAGCCAGGACACGGACGCTAGAAAATCTACATCGGGCCCATGAAGGGCCCGGTAGAAGCGTCCGTGTAGCTCCTTGCCTTGCCATACCTCCTTGCGGTCTTCGGTACCGAGTACCACAGGTTTGTGCCAGTTCTCTTTAGCCATGGACAGCGGGGTGAGTCCCTTGTCCACTGTGACCACATCTCGGTGCATACCCACTTCCATTTTCAGAAAATATTCTCTGAGACTGCACACCTCGCGGTTGTGGAGGGTCTTAGCATTTAAAAAGCCTCGACCCCCGCACTTCCGCGGGATGTACAGCCTCATCACCGATGAACGTGGGTGATGCATCCGGTTTGCGGTCAACAGAGTACGGACCCGCCTATCCAAGGCGTCGAGTTCAGTTTGAGTCCATTTGAGTATGCCGAAAGAGTACATTAACACTGGCATGACCCAACCGTTGAAGGCGCGCACCTTGTTTCCGCCTGAAAGAAGGCTGTTTAAAACCTTATTCAGGCGCCCAAAGAAGCGCTCCTTCAACGATTGTTTCACGTCCGGTATATCAATGCCTAACGCCTCCGACATACCCAAATACTTGTAGGTTTCGGATGAGGAGAGTGATCTAAGTTGTATGGAATCTGAAAGCTGAATCCCTTCAGATTCCATAATCTCCCCTCGCTTTACATGCATGACTGCACATTTGTCCACACCAAATTCCATCCTGATGGCGCTACTAAAAGTTTCAGTTACCTTTAGTAGCTCCATTAGTTGCAATTTGTTGGGGGCAAAGAGTTTCAGATCATCCATGTAAAGAAGGTGAGATATGACCTGACCGCCTCTCCTCAACCGATAGCCCAGACCTGAGTCCTCCAGCATTGTGCTTAGAGGGTTCAGGGCTAGGCAGAACCAAAGTGGACTCAAACTGTCGCCCTGGAATATTCCCCGCTTGATCCATACAGGTTCATCGATCGCCTGGATCTGTCGACACCCTGGATAGCGAAGGACCGTTCTCCATTGCCCCATACATGACTCAAGGAAGGCGCGTAGAGTTGCATCTATCTTGTACAACTCCAGCACTCTCATGAGCCATGTATGTGGCACCGAGTCGTAGGCCTTCTTATAATCTATCCAGCATGTGGACAGATCCCTGCGAGACCGACGAACCTGTTGGCTAATGGCCATGTCAATGAGGAGTAGCTCCTTAGTACCACGGGACCCATTCCTACATCCATTTTGAGAGGCAGACATAATGGAGTTACTTTCAATATGTGTGTTAATTTTCACTCTCAAAATGGATGTAAGAAGTTTATAGACCGTTGACAAACAAGTGATCGGTCTATAGTTCTTGGGTTCCGTGGTACTACCTGATTTGTGGAGCAGGTGGTTAATATCAGTTGTTAGAAACTGGGGTAGCGACCCAGACTCTAAGGATGACTGGAATTGAGATGCCAGGCAAGTATGTGAACTAGTTAGCCACTTAAGCCAAAAATTATGCAGTCCGTCCGGTCCCGGTGATTTCCAATTCGGTAACGGACGGACTGCTTTGGCTATATCTAATGGCGTTATGACAACTTTTTCCATTTCTGGAATAGTTTCACATACTTGCTCGACACCACGCATCCAGTCAGCCTCAGCATGACTGACAGGTACCGACCAGATGTTGCGCCAGAATGTACTCGTAGCGTTATCATCCGGGCGGCACAAGTCAGCCATATTTTGTTCAGGCCGCTCCCAAGCTCTGTATACCCACCTCTCATCGCGCTGGAACATGCGATTCTTCGAGTATCGATCAACCCGCCGCTTGTACCGCCGAATACGGCTCGCCCATGCACAAACTTTTTGCTTCAGGAAGTCGATGCGCTCTGTGACACGGGCGACGTATTCTTGAGGACTTATTCCAGTCCCCGAGAATGCCCGTCTCACAAAGCGCATCACACGTGGTCGTGTATTTCCCTCCCTGAAGCAATATAGTTTGCCAATGAGTACCCTGGCCCCGTCGATACGTCGCTCGATCCTGCTCTGCCAGGTCGGAACGGCTGGTTTAGGTCGTTTAGCTTCATCGTGAATTGGGAATTTGACGTTAGCTAAACGACATGCCGCGACAGCCCCACAGTACAGGATCGAGTGTGTATCGACAAGATCCTCGCTGCTCTCGAACAAATTCTTAAGCAGCGAGTTCAAGGTACTCACCAGCGCCCTATTTTTTTTGTGCATGGGTAACCGTGGTAGTCGGGGTCTAAGCTCAGCGGGAATTAAACGATAATCACAGAGCGCATCCTCCAACGCGCTCCTCACTCGTTCGTTGCACTGGCTGTTTACCGTGGTAACCGCATCATCCTCCTCCACAACAGAAGAAATAACAGACCGCGGCGGAACTCTGTTTACAGTCGTAGGTGTTGGTGGAGATAAGATGGTACGGTTGCTTAGTACCTCTGAGCGCAGCCTATCAAGTGCGGTGTCGTCCAACATATGATTACGTTGGATGACCCGCACCTGATCCGACAGTCGTTGGGCCGAGATGTTTAGGGTTGGTTCTAGTACCTGGAACAGAGACAGCATCCTAACACGGTACGCAGTGAGGTTAGTTCCCCCCTCTGTAGACCCGTAGTATGCGCGCATGACGTTCTCATTAATGGACTGAGTCCATCGCATGCGCTGCACACAACCACCGGCAGCGGGGACCCGGCTCGGGGCCGGTTGGCCCCTAAGTCCCAAGCTCTTCGGTGGCCGGCCTCTCCCCTGCCGACGTACAGGTGTTGGCGACGTCGGCGGGGAGAAATATTCGTCGCTCGAGCTCGACGCAACTGCCGCTGCCGGTGACGTAGGTAATCCGGGGTCCGGCGGCGGCGAGGCGGAGCTGAGCGACGACTCCGGAGGTGGTGGGCGTGTGTTAAGTCTTGCTCTGGCTCTCGTTAGCATCCTTTACAAACCATGTTCTAAATTTTCCATATTACCATTCATCGTGGATCGTGTGACATTTGTCATTCGGTGTCATATTTTGATTTTTTTCTTCATCGTTATATTTACCGGTTTTCCTGCGGTTATTCACGATTACTATTTTTACATATGTTGTTGTTGTTTCGATCCTTGAATTTTATTTGATTTTATAAATGATATGGTAGTAAATGCAGAAAAAATGAAAAAATTAGTTTGTGTCTGATGTTTACTTCAGCAGCAAAGTAGCAGCAGCTTTCATTTATTATTATTATTATTATTACTCCGCATTGTAGATAATCGTCTCGTCTGTGATAAATCTAAAAAATAAGATAGCAACACCGTCTCCGAAAAACTGCTTGCGCCCTTTGTTAAGTCTCCATTCATTGAAGACATGTTATGGTTTCAGATATTTAGTTAGAGTTAGGAAATTTAATTCTGCATTAATAATTTGTTGTTTTAAATGGTTATGTTAAAATAAGTACTGTTCTCGTCGCTAGTTTTACGCATATTTTTTTTTTAACTTATTCAACTCTTTACGTCAGCCATGAAATTTTTTTCCCGCTATTTAATTTTTAATTAAGGCGTGTTCGGAAATAGCACCCATAATATTTTATTATTTAAAATATTTATTAACATAAATTGAAACTAGAAATAAATATTTACAGTAAATGCTTATTTTCATTTAAATACAGCAATAAGAAAAATTCAATAAAATACATTCGAAGACATTATTATCTTTTTGCATTTCTTTGGTTAGTACAAATTTCCGAACGTGTTTGTCTTTGAGACCAAATTCAAAATCGGAACTTCGAAAGGGCTGGTGTTTGTCTCTCTCTCTTTCTAATGGCGGGAAAGAGATAGAGTGTTAATGTTTCGAATTGTATGATTAACTCAAGGCTGAATATGATATTCGCGGCAAAAATTAAAAAGCTACTTTGTCTCACTAGTGAGCAAAATCGCATTTTGCTCACTGATTTCAGGCAGCAAAACCAACATGTTTGAGCTACTGAAGTGAAAAAAATATTTAAGTCATCTCCCTGACAAATTATGTAATTAAACGTTTGAAAATCAAACGTATTTTTAATATCTTTAGTTTGTTGTATGAAATCAGCATGCAATATGAAGTTTATTTAAAAAATTGTATGTTGTTGAATACATTCATTTATCAAAAATAAGATATCGATTTTTAACGAATTTAAAAACGATTTCGGTGTTTCAAAATATTGAAGTGTTTTACTATTAATTCTATATGTTAAAATTCGATTGCCAAAAGCGGTTTCAACAACTGTAACATTTGTTAATAAATTATGTGATTTTAAAAGATTATGTGTATTGCTTTTTAAATGGTTGTTTAGATACCTTTTATTAATATAAACATGACATGTATCACATTCCACCTTATTGTTGTCCACGTCATTGGTTTCAATTGATGATGTAGAAGCTCCTTCATCAAATTTTGCTTTCTTGTTAAAATTATTTTCATCAGTAGTGATACCTCGTTTGATACCTCTTCCAACTTGTTGTTGACTGTAACAAAAAAGAAAATTATTAGACAAATCTTAAAATAAAACATTACTACAATAATATTTCTTATTGAGTTTGTGCTTCTAATACTTACATCAACGTTGTTTCAACCATCAAACATTGATCATACAAGTCATCATCATACGATGAATCGAACAGTTCACGCTTCTCCATTTCATCACAAACTTTAGACAGCTCCTGATTGAATTCGCTGTTGATTGTTCTATATTCTCTTCAATGGTTGCGGAAAAGAAAGCACTGGTGCACATTTCACTGAAGTTTTCCATCTTTATAATAAGTAACAGTTAAGTATTGGTAGAGCAACTGATGCCCAATTTCAAATAATGTCCAATATATAGTCTAGCAAAGGATTAGGAAAGTCATGTAAAATCTAATGAGTACACAGAAGTACTTTAAGTAAACAGAATCACATTCACTAATCCACTAATGAGTGTCATTGTTAAAAAAGTATTTTTTAAATGGACGAGCACCTGAGCGATATCATCTCCAGTTTTTGAAAAGGAATTGTAAGAGATGCGTATTTCCCTTTCCGTGTTCAACTGGCGACATCGGTCTCGCGAAATCAACACGCTTTTGTTTTACTACGGAATCCTACGATCTCGTGTTCAATTCGCGTCAACTGAGCACGCTTTTGCGATCAAGCAACGTTAAAAGAAGTTTTACAAAACAGTGTGTAATTGAATGGGACTCGCTGGCACCCCGACTCGGACAATTTAGGTTAGAAGAGGATGGCGGGGTCTGAAAGACCCCGCCATCCTCTTCGTGGTTATTTTTTTTTAAACCACCCGGAAGTAGGAGCCCCGCGAAGCGGGGCTCCGTCGACCCGCTACTCTACTATTTTATTTATATAGTAACAACTGCACACAATTTTGTTAAGGGGCTCCTACTTCCGGGTGGTTTAAAAAAAATAACCACGAAGAGGATGGCGGGGTCTTTCAGACCCCGCCATCCTCTTCTAACCTAAATTGTCCGAGTCGGGGTGCCAGCGAGTCCCGAGCTCGCTTCGCTCGCTCATAAAACTACGAAGCACATTTAAAGTGTTCAGTTCAACTGCACACGATTTTGTTAAACTTTACCCAGCGCCACTTGATCACAAAGGCGTGCTCAGTTGACGGGAATTGAACACGGGATCGTAGGATTCCGTAGTAAAACAAAAGCGTGTGGATTTCGCGAGACCGGTGTCGCCAGTTGAACACGGAAAGGGAAATACGCGTAAGAGATGGGACTGGAATGTTGATAGGATTCAGAATGATTGGACTTCAGTTTGTGGTGAATATTGCTTAATGTATTTGCTATTTAAGTTTCAGGGATGTTCAATGCATAGTTTTACGAACATATTTACAGGGAACACACTGTACAATGATATTTTTGTGGATGAGATGTTCCGCTCATATTTTGTAGAAAAAAAGTAATAAAATTTCAAAATAAAAATGAAGGAATATGTTTTATTGCGCCAGAACCCGCGATAGTTTCAGGGATGTTCAATGCATAGTTTTACGAACATTTGTAGGAAAAAAAGTAATAAAATGTCGAAGTAAAAATGAAGGAACGTGCTTTATTGATGACATAGAAATGCAGACATAATGAGGGTTAACAATGAGTAATAGATAAGAACGCCAAACCAACCGTAATTAGGGTGTTCGAAGTACAATAGATAAAAGGATTAGGCGAACAATGGTGCGCTAATGAGGGTGCAGGACCACCGGAAATCAATGAGATAACAGTTAAATTGATTTGTATAACTCCAGAACCACGCATCCTACGCTAAAACGGACGCTGCAGAAACGTGATCAGAGCATGGCAAAACCTTTTTTTTTTTTTTTAGGATGGGTGGAACAGATCGGCCCTGGCGCGGGGCACTGGAACCTGCGCCAGAACCCGTGAATCCCTACTACTGAAGCGGTCGCCTCCTTCTGCGAAGCAGTCATGCTTGCAAAGGAGGAGGCGGGCCACAAGAGGGAGAGCATGGCGTCCTCCCACCGCCCTAGCCGAAGTGGCGAAGTGGTGAATACGTCCAGTAGATAGCCAATAACCGTTTTACTTACCGAGGCAGTAGCCGCTCTGACAGCTGGCGCGCGACCTTGAATCCGAGCCGATGTTTCAAGTGCCACTAACGATGAGTCATCGCCGCACGCCGGCCGGCCGGGCTCATAAATTACTTTTTTGTTGACGTGTTATAAACAATAGACGCTTCAAGTTATGTTTTTGCTTGAGCGTATTTAACGACCCTTTCGAGTGGTGTTAAGTTTTTGTTAGTGTTTCGTTTCTAATTTATTATACTTAGCGATAAGCATTGACTTGCGTTGAAAATAAACAATATGTGAATTTTAACAAGGATTATTTCAGAAAGTAAAAGGTAACACATAATTTTATAGCTTTTAATGTTAGATGGGTTCTTTTTATGTACGATAAAATAAAATAAATCATACTTTAAATCATAAAAGTATTTTTTAGAGACATTCGCCAGCCGGGTTTTTTTGCCGACGGCGAATAAATTAATCACGGAAATTAAATAATTTATTAAAATTATACTTTTTCACGTAAATCAAAAATATTGGTACTATGTGAAAGAGAACTTAACAATGTAACTTATAAGTAAGTATTATGCTTATAGGTTTATAAAATAAATACATAAGGAATTTATTGAAGTAATTCCCACTTACGTAAAAATGTACGCGACATTTCTTGTCTATTTTTGGTCAGTAAAATTTTAGTAAACAAAGTACATTAGATGTTACTATTTTCTAAACAAATATTCTTTTCAATGATTTACTATAAACATAAAAGCGATGTGTAATGATAAAATACACTTTTTAAATTTCGCGGGCGCGTCACGGGCGCGTCACGGGCGACCATTTTTGTTTGTTTACGTTTGGTCAGCATAACAAAATATGATATCTTGACTTAAATTTAACATCTTTTGTATATGTTTTGGTTGAAAACTATTGTCGAGTAAATATTAAGTACGATAACTATAACTTTGGATATTAAAACTGATCTTACAATTTTATAAATTACGAAAGCATTCTGACAAAATTCACACACCGTTACAAGCACACATAAAACCACTCAGAAGTTGAAAAATACTTACTTGCAGATTAAAATCCTATTTTACACACATAGTCTGTATTATAATGTACCATCATCATCAGTAGTTTATTAAAAAACACTCACTCAAAACTAATAAAATAGATAAAACAACACAGGATCACTGTTGCCACCCGCGCGGTTGAACGACTGACGTTTGTTTTTTTTTTTCTAATCGGAATGAAGCATATTCGAACACTTGTAGTATTTTTAGCATGAAGAATGTCATAGAGAATCGATTAGAAAAGGAAAAAAGATTAAAACGCCATGTAATAGAATGAAACAGATGTATACACCTATAGGCGTGACGCCATGCAAAAAAAGGGACAAAAGTCCCGTTGGAGCAATCTACGGGTTTTTGAAAAAAGGGACAAAAGTCACTTAGGAGCAAACGACTGGGTAGTAGAACAATGGAGGCTACATTTTCCGATCAGCGTTTTAAGCAGTGCGTTGAGTTACCAGTCATTTAGGACAAAGCATTTTATTATAATACCTACCTATATGTTTCCGTTCGTAAGGGCAGCAATGGTGGAAGTTATTGAAAAAAAATTGTCCATTTTCGTACTAAATTACAACTACATTTAATAATAATTTTGATCGAAGAGTACATGAAAGCATATTATACTCAAGCAACAACTATCATGCTATCCATCCAACCAAGACGACGCTAGGTGACTGGTCTTGGAGGAACACTCTCTGTTATGTACGATTGCAAAATATTTTTAAAATTACATACCTTCTCCCACATCCCAGTGTCATCAAATTTATGTACGAACTGTGCATAAATGCGATTCCACCTGTAAAATATAAACAATTATTGATTCAGTTTCATTTGTTTTTTGAGTGTTAATTCCAAATACACATTTTCATTCAATAATAGTTTCGCTATTTTGTGGCTCGACCACAATGGGCGTTTTTCCATTAGACGGCACGGCACCGGCACCGGCGACGGCGCCGGCGCCGTGCCGGTGCCGGGGAAGCAAGAATATATAGAAATGTATGGCTCGCTTTTCCACTTACCGGCGCCGGCGCCGGCTCGGCGCCGGCCCGGCGATGAGTCCTGCCGGCGCCGTCGCCGGCGCCGGGGTAATAAGCTTCCTAGTCGGTGCGGGCCTGGCGTTTTTCAATTAGCCGGCGCCGGCACCGGCGCCGGTGCCGGGGAAGCAAGAATATATGAAAATGTATGGCTCGCTTTTCCACTTACCGGCGCCGGCGTCGGCCCGGCGTTGAGTCCTGCCGGCGCCGTCGCCGTCGCCGGGGTAGCAAGCTTCCCAGTCGGTACCGGCCGGCAAATGTGCATAATGTGTGTATGAATTGTAGCCGTATGCGTGTGTGAGTGCGCAGGCGTGTAGGAGGACGCGGGGCGGAGGGCGTGAGACTCTCACCTCTTTACTTCTGAAAGTCTAATGATCATGTTATTTTGTTTTTTAGAAGAAATATAATTATGTTCTTATTGTGTGTCATTCAATGAATTACATAAATGAAACATAACATTTTTTTTATTATTTTTTTAATAGGTATTTGGTTTTAGTTTAGTTGGAAATATAATTATAGTTTTATTTTAGTTTATTTCTAGCTTTAGTTACCTGTGTACATATTATTGTAACATTAATAAAAAACTTAATGTACCTGTAAAAAAAAAAGAAAAAAAAAACATTTTTATTTATTACTAGCTGACCCGGCAAACTTCGTACCACCTCAGAAACAATTTAAAAAAACCCTTTAGACCTACCCTGGACTACGACAAACATTCAACCAAAATCAGCTCAATCGGCCCAGCCGTTCTGGAGTTTTAATCAGACTAACGAACAACAATTCATTTTTATTTATACATATAGATAGATTTATATCAACATAATATTTTTTTTATTTCATTAATTCATTACTCTAATCCAGTAGCAATTGAATAGTACTGCCTTTGAACAACAGAGGGCGATCAAACACATCAAATATTCTTGAATTCAAATATATTGAAAAACGTGGCGAGAATTAGGCGCTTCGCACTAAAAAATACATTGTTAAATTCCGACATCCGCGCGAACGAAGTCGCGGGCACAGCTAGTAAGAAATAAAACCATGCTGAGGAACCGGCGCCCGGTGCCGTGCCGTTGCCGGGCCGGTTAGGAACCGGTGCAGTGGAAAAACGAAGCCCCGGCGCCGGTGCCGGTGCACGGCCATGCCGGTGCCGTGCCGGTGCCGTGCCGTCTAATGGAAAAACGCCCAATCGTTACCAATTCGATTTCAACGACTCCTAAGTATACTGAGTCGCTGACCAAAGTCAATCCGTGTTTAACTAAAAACTCAGGTAAAAATCTCGTAAAACTATGGTTTACACAAAAACGTTATTACTTATTACAAAACGTGGTTTTGTGTTCAAACATGGTCTAACACTAAACGCGCCCCTAGTTTAGAACGGCCTCAACAGTCGTAGCTGTCAAAGGTGTGTCAGTTTTTCATTGTGTTGTAGTCAATGATATTATAAATAGACTAGCTGACCCGTGCCTACTTCGTTGGGCATTAGTATTTTAACTTGTGATGAAATTATGAGTGTGGTTCGGTTAGTACTTAGTGCTATGATTTATTTCCTGACTGCCTTATGGAGGGTTTTGTTTTTATTGTATACTGACTGTGACTGCCCGCTGTCCTTCTGTTGCTAGGCGCTGCGCATGTTCAGCGCTAGATTCCCTGACGATTACGATATTCATATTCTTTGGTTAGCGAGCCGCTGCGAGCGCTGAGCGCTCGACTTCCTGTCCCTTGTTGCAGAGACATGCTGCCTTAAATCACTGTGACGCTGCGCACGTTCAGTGCTAGATTCCCGACCACCTGCGATGTTCTCCAGCTTTAGTAATTAGTTGACAAGCCGCTGTGAACGCTCGGAGCTGGATTCCCCAGCACGTGCTTCTCTATTCCTCGAGAGGCGCTGATGATTTTCAAGAGCAGATTCTTCCGTACGGCGTACTCGATCTGCTCTTGTCTGGGATGTCTGATCGTCTGACGGGAAAGTGATATTTTAAACAATCACTGAAACTTTCCGATATCCCAAAAACAGAAATACCTCAGCTTCGAACTCAAAGAATGAGAACGAAGTAGTACCTATTTGTGTTTTAAGAAACCGAGCAACCAAAACAATTTTAAGACCAACACGTAGGGGTGCTATGACAGGAAACCTCCACGTGCGCCCGTGAACTGGAGTTCCCTCTCGGATACGTCCGGGGGGAAGACCAGTTTTTCGGGCCGGTGCACCCTGGGATGCGGGCAAAAACTCTTCCTTAGGCACTGTGTGCCTAAGGGGTCTCTTTGCCCGTATGCGAATAGCCTGTCGTGTGGACGCTCCAACGCGTGTCCCTCTGATAAGCAGAGGGCACAGAGGTGGAGCGGGCTTGCGGACGGTGAGTGATGGGTAGCTCGCCGTCTAACCAAGTACCAAGCCCGGGTCGGTGGCGCATCGTGTTTCGCGCCAAATGCCTGCTGGGGTCGCCGGTTTTTTCTTAACCCAGGATACCGTGGCCCCGAAACGTAAAGGGCATTAAGAAGGAACACGGGTGGATTTTAGTCATTAAGAGTCTGACAGTCCCTTCCAGCCCACCCAGGGCGGGAGGACTCATTTGATGATTTTACCACCATAAAAAAAGAAAAAAAAAAGACCAACACGTAATTGCACAACGCCATCTATAGGTAGATAGATAAAACGTCCGTACAAAGCGTGTTCTAATGCGTTTCTTGAATGGACAGCGGCATTTTGCGATTTAGTAATTATAAGATAACTTCGAAACTATTTAACTAATTGACATACTATTTCGGGAAAATCATATCTCTATGATGTTATTGTGATCATAATAATATTCGATAAGGTTTAATGTTTTGTTGTGTAAAAAATCGTCCAAAGGCAAGTACATCGAAAATTACTTTTTTTAACTCAAAAAGGCTGCTATATCTACTAAAATATAAAAGATAAAAATATGGTGTCGTATGGACTTGTCGTATGAACTTTATTGTAGAACTATTCAAAGCGGACATTTTTGCCATACATTGTTTTTAATTATATACAACTGTTAAGGCAGCGCATGCCAATAACTGTTGGAAGAGCAATTTTTTTTCCGCCCGGCTTGACAAAACTATCTTTATAATTTATAGCCTATAGCACTCACGGATAATGTAGCTTTCTACCAGTGAAACAACTTTTAAAATCGGTTCATTACATCCGGAGATTACCCCCTACATACAAACTTACAAACAAATGTTACCTCTTTATAATATTATTATTATATATTATAATATTATAATATAGTATAGAAGAAGAGAGGTAGATTTATGAAGAGAGAAGAAGAGGGTTGTAGTGTTTTGTTTGTGGTATTTCTATTTTTATAACCAGGTTCATTGAAGAAAGGAATCTTAAATGGCGGCTTATACTTGCGTTGACAGATTGTACAGTCAGCACTTAAGATTTCAAGTTAAGTTTTGTTTAATTAAAAATAATAAAAACAAGACTGGATCACAATAATTTCCTAAACTTAACCTAACAATAAAACAAAATTCAACAACAATAAATCAACAGGTAAAAACGGAAAAAAAAAACAGAAAACAATAAGTAGTCAATATTCATAAAAAAATGGTTGTAAAAACTATCGACTTCAAAAACGATTACAAAAAAGTTTAAAAAACTTTTCTTTCAGAAGTCGGTGGCTTTGTTATTTATTTCATTGTTCAGTTCCTGTGAGAAAGCGATTTCGAAGCAGGGTGTTCACCACTTTTTTTCATTTACATCGCTTAATTTATCTTTCCCAATCTTTGAAAATTTCCGTTATTTTGCAATAGTTTTACATTAAACAGGATCACAACTGACCCGTGGAGTAGGCCTACTGGGGAAACCACGTTAAAAAAAAACGCGCTAAGTACACTACCTCATTAGGTGCATAATTATTATGACGATAACAACTTTTATAACTTTTTAGGGTTCCGTAGTCAACAAGGAACCCTTATAGTTTCGCCATGTCCGTCCGTCCGTCCGTCCGCAGTTTAGCTCAGAGACGCACAGTACTAGAGAGCTGTAATTTGGTGTAAATATACGGAAATGTTGTGCCAAAAAAGTGGTAAAATAAAATCTCGTAAAATATTTTTTTAGGGTACCTCCAGTACTTACACTTAAAGTGACGATTTTTTTTTCTCGCGTACCCCTTATTGTGGGGTATCATTAAATAGGCCTTTAAAAAATAATGATAGTTTCCATTATCAATTTTTTGATAAAAAAAATTCGTTTGTGAAATATTAAGCTTTAAAGTGCTAAATTTTGCTCGATTCGAGTGTCCCCCCCCTCTACCAGTTAAACGGTTATGTTTGGGGGTGTGAAAAAATTCACAACAGTAGTACATATAACGAAGTTTAAAAGAAAATTATCATGACTAAGTAGGCTTTACAACTTTACGAGTAATAGTCGACCAACTTATAAAATGTACTTGAATTGATATTCAAGTACATTTTTTGTTTAAGAAAATATGATTATTTTCTTAAACAAAATGTATCAGAGACAACTGCAAATGTAAGTTTGTCAACTTTATTTTTACAGCTTTTATAGGTATGTTTTTTGGGGATAGGTAGGTTTTTATCGTCAACTATTTTTAACTAAATTCAAAAAATGGAGGAGGTTCTAAATTCGTTGTAATCTTTTTTCTTATGTATTTTCCCCGATTTCTCAAAGACTCCTGGACCGATTTTGAAAATTCTTCTTTTTAAAATTAAATTCAACGAATCAGTTTAGTTAGTTCGCATAAGTATTTTGATGGGCAACTACGGAACCCTACACTGTGCGTGGCCCGACACGCACTTGGCCGGTTTTTGTATCGTTATATCTCAGAAACGGTGGCTCGTAAGAAAAAAAGTATTGATACATTTTTATAGATACTTTTATGATCTACAATTTTTGTCTGAGGTACTTACTTCGGACGCTAAAAAGTCTACATCGGGACCATTGTAATGCCCGGTAATAGCGTCCGTGAAGCTCCTTGCTTTGCCATACCTCCTTACGATCATTAGTGTCTAATACTTTAGGTTTGCGCCAGTTCTCGTTAGCCAAGGAGAGCGGAGTAAGACCCTTGTCCACTGTGACCACATCTCGGTGCATCCCCACGTCGGCTTCTAGGAAATATTCCCTGAGACTGCATACCTCACGGTTGTGCAGGGTCTTAGCATTTAAGAAGCCACGACCCCCGCACTTCCGTGGGATATACAGTCTCATCACCGACGACCGCGGGTGATGCATCCGATTTGCAGTCAGCAGTGAACGGACTCTCCTATCCAGGGCGTCAAGTTCTGTCTGAGTCCATTTGAGTATGCCGAAAGAATACATCAATACCGGCATGACCCAACCGTTGAAAGCGCGCACCTTATTACCATGACTGGGGCGCCGGCCTAGAATTGCGCTCCCCCAAATGTGCCGTGGGGCGCCGGCCTAGAATTGCGCTCCCCCAAATCATCCCGTGGGTGTCGTAAGAGGCGACTAAGGGACAAACCGGAGGTCGGGCAGCAGCGTCCTCCGTGTACTGCACATCCTCACTGCGATCGCCAACCCGCCTGCCAAGCGTGGCGATTAAGGCAAATAACCCCCCACATGACGACAACCACAGAAACCAGGCCCCCAGTCCCCGGCAGCTCCGCTATCCCTGGCGCGGGTAGCGGTCAAGGTAACGGCGGAGCAGGGGGTGCTAAGAATCTCCGGAAGAGATCCGGCTACCCACCCCCACGACGACTGGCCCTGGTAACACACAACATACGCACATTGAGGACTGACGAAAAGATCTGCGAGCTGGAAGAGGAGCTGAGCAAGTTACGCTGGGACATCATGGGGTTATGCGAAGTCCGTAGAGAGGGGGAGGATACCGTAACCCTGAAGTCTGGTAACTTGCTCTACTACCGGGAGGGCGACCAACAGTCCCAAGGTGGTGTCGGGTTTCTCGTTCACAAGTCCCTCGTAAACAACATAATAACCATCGACAGTGTGTCGAGCAGGGTGGTATACCTAATACTCAGAATATCCAAAAGATATTCGCTGAAGGTCATTCAGGTATACGCACCGACCTCGTCACACTCCGATGATGAAGTGGAGACTATGTATGAGGACGTAAGTAGGGCCATACATAGCTCTAAAACCCACTTCACTGTTGTTATGGGGGACTTTAACGCAAAGTTGGGTAAGAAAAGCGGTGATGAGTTGAGAGTGGGGCAATTTGGGTATGGGCAACGGAACCCTAGGGGACAGAGGCTGGCCGACTTTCTGGAGAAAGAGGAACTCTTTATGATGAACTCTTTCTTCCAGAAGCCGCCTCACAGGAAATGGACCTGGCTGAGTCCCGATGGTTTCACGAGAAACGAGATAGACTTCTTCATGACCGACAAGAAACGGATATTCAGCGATGTCTCTGTGATCAACAGGGTAAAAACCGGTAGCGATCACCGAATCGTAAGAGGCTCGCTGAATATCAATGTTAAACTTGAAAGGTCCAGCCTGATGAAGTCTACGCTCCGACCTACTCGGCCCCATATTCAAAACCCCGAAAGCTTTCAACTCGAGCTCTCTAATCGCTTTGCTTGCCTTGAGAACTTAGTGTCAGTGGACGAGATCAACGACGGGCTAGTGGAAACTGTCCGCACGGTAGGATCTAAATTTTTTAGACCCTGCCGTAAAGATAGACCCCAGAAATTGACCGAGCAAACCTTAAACCTCATGGCTGAACGACGTTTGCTACAGCTGCAGTCTTCCGATGACGCGAAGTCATATAGGCAACTCAATAGACGGATATCTAAGTCCTTGCGACATGATCTGCGTCTCTTTAATACGAATCGTGTTAAAGAGACCATACAGCGAAACCAAGGCTCTAAAGTGTTCGCAAAGAACAAGTCTATTGGGCAAAGCCAGATGACAAAGCTGAAACGTTGACCGCTTGGTAGGAGATCCAAGAGCCAAGCTGTCCCGACATTATACCGAAGATATCCCGGACATCAGTCTGTACGAGATTAGGATGGCCCTGAAGCAGCTTAAGAACAACAAGGCGCCGGGCGAGGACGGAATCACTTCAGAGCTTCTGAGAGCGGGTGGAACACCGGTACTTAATGTCCTCCAGAAGCTTTTTAATTCCGTCCTCTTCGAGGGCAAAACGCCTGAAGCATGGAGTAGAGGTGAGGTGGTGCTGTTCTTCAAAAAAGGTGATAACAGCCTTTTGAAGAACTACAGACCCATCACGCTTCTAAGTCATGTTTATAAGCTGTTTTCAAGGGTTATCACGAACCGTCTCGAACACAGACTTGATGACTTCCAGCCACCCGAACAAGCCGGTTTCCGAAGAGGCTATAGTACCATAGACCACATCCATACGCTGCGACAAGTTATACAGAAGACCGAAGAGTATAACTTGCCATTATGCTTAGCGTTTGTGGACTATGAGAAAGCCTTCGATTCGGTGGAAACATGGGCGGTACTTGAGTCACTCCAGCGATGCCGTATTGACTATCGGTACATCGAGGTGTTGAAGTGCTTGTATAATAACGCCACCATGTCGGTCCGAGTACAGGAGCAGAGCACGAAGGCGATTCCATTGAGAAGAGGCGTACGACAAGGGGACGTTATCTCCCCGAAATTGTTTACTGCCGCAATGGAAGACGCCTTCAAGCTCCTGGAATGGCAAGGACTTGGCATCAACATCAACGGCGAATACATCACTCACCTTCGGTTTGCCGACGACATCGTAGTCATGGCAAAGTCGATGGAGGAACTCAGCATGATGCTCGATGGCCTCGACCGAGTTTCACAACGGGTGGGCTTGAAAATGAACATGGACAAGACGAAAATTATGTCAAATGCCAATGTTGTGCCCACCCCAGTCTCTGTTGGAAACTCGGTACTCGAAGTTGTTGACTCATATATCTACTTAGGACAAGTAGTCCAGTTAGGGAGGTCCAACTTCGAGAAAGAGGTCAACCGCCGAATCCAACTCGGTTGGGCAGCGTTCGGGAAACTACGCAATGTCTTTTCGTCCGACATACCTCAGTGCCTCAAGACGAAAGTCTTCAACCAATGTGTGTTACCAGTGATGAGTTACGGCACCGAAACGTGGTCTTTCACTATCGGCCTCATCTCAAAGCTCAAAGTCGCTCAGCGAGCTATGGAGAGGGCTATGCTCGGTGTTTCTCTACGTGATCGAATCCGAAATGGGGAGATCCGTAGACGAACTAAGGTAACCGATATAGTCCACCGGATTAGCAAGCTGAAGTGGCAATGGGCAGGCCATATTGCTCGCAGAGCAGATGGCCGATGGGGTCGAAAAGTACTAGAGTGGAGACCACGGACTAGCAAGCGCAGCGTAGGACGTCCACCAGCAAGGTGGACAGACGACCTTATAAAGGTCGCCGGAAGACGCTGGATGCAGGTCGCATCCAACAGGTATATGTGGAGATCGAAAGGGGAGGCCTATGTCCAGCAGTGGACGTCCTACGGCTGAGATGATGATGATGATGATGACCTTATTACCACCTGACAAAAGACTGTTAAGTACTTTATTCAGGCGGCCAATGAAGCGCTCCTTCAACGATTGCTTCATGTCAGCATTATTGATGCCTAATGCTTCCGACATACCCAAATATTTGTAGGTCTCTGTTGAAGAGAGGGATCTAAGGTGTATGGAATCCGAGAGTTGAGTTCCCTCTGATTCCATAATCTCCCCTCGCTTCTCATGCATGACTGCACATTTGTCCACACCAAATTCCATCCTGATGGCGCTACTGAAAGTTTCTGTTACCTTCAGTAGCTTCATCAGTTGCAAGTTGTTGGGGGCAAAGAGTTTCAGATCATCCATGTAAAGAAGGTGAGATATGACCTGACCACCTCTCTTCAACCGATATCCTAACCCCGAACCCTCCAGTAATGTACTGAGTGGGTTCAAAGCCAGGCAAAGCCACAAAGGACTCAGACTGTCACCACTTTATACAACTCTAGCACCCTCATGAGCCATGTATGGGGTACCGAATCATAGGCCTTCTTATAATCTATCCAACATGCGGACAGATCCTTTCGGGAGCGGCGAACCTGTTGGCTAATGGCCATATCAATGAGGAGGAGCTCCTTAGTACCGCGGGACCCGTTCCTACATCCATTCTGAGAAGCGGACATGATGGAATTAGTCATAATATTATTATTATTATACTATTTACCGTCTTTTCTTCGTAGGTTTCCAACCACTGAGATCCGACGTCAAGAGTGGATAGCAATTGTTCGTTATCAAAGAGATGAATCCAGTTGGACGCCTTTAAAAAAGTAGTAGAATTTGTAGCAATCATTTCAAGGCTATTGATAAATATACTTCAAACAAAGGTCGAGCACTTCTCAAAAAGAACGCTGTTCCCGTTTTAGAGGTAATTAAAAGTGTAAAAATGAGATTTTCGCAGTCTACTTGGGTAGACTGCAAAATTCTCATTTTTTTGTTCGATTTACTCTAGCATTTGTTCCTGCGTTATTAATAAAACCATAATCATTATTCAGCTTTCAGTATAATCTCAAATTGCTGCTAGTTTCCCTTTACTTAAAATGTCATTTGTATTATCTTTTTTAGCCTACCTTCGAGGAACACATCAATATAAACATTCAAAACTCCCCGACAAGTCTCGACAATGTCAGCATACCGGATATGGAAGATATTTTTGAATCACCCAGAAAAGCGGCACTTAAAAAAAGAATACGTGAATTAACATGTAAGAAAAAACTGTTGCAGAAAAATAAATAAAATACTAGTCGAACAAAATAAAAGACTGAAGAAACGTATTGCCACCGTAACCGTGATATTAAGAGATTTAAAGAGAAAAGATTATATTTCTAAAGAACAGTTTTCACAACTTAATTTAAAGACCGAAGTCCTAGATTTAATAAATAGAATCTATTTAAAGAAAAAATCAAAGAAGTCATATCGCGTAAAGTATCCCCCTGCACTCAGAAAATTTGCACTTACTCTTAATTTTTATTCTTCTGCCGCTTACAAATATACTCAATACTTTTATTGCTTTCCACATGTTTTCTTAGGTGGTAAAACTTATAATTAGATCATAACATGGACCCTGTCGGGCACAGCAAATAAGTGAGTTTCGGAGAGAGGAAGGAAGCTTATCATTGCTCATAATTTTTATCTTTATATTTATTACAAAATCTTTACTTTTTAAACTAGTATTTAGTATACAATAATAATTGTGTTTACTCAAAAATGCATGTAATGTGGTCATTATTTTGACAACCTTGATTGAGCAAAGTCGACTTTGCGGGTCTGTTTCAAGGAGCGGCCAGCAATGTTTTTGCTGGCCGCTCTAACAGGTTGGCAAAACATTGCCAGCCGCTATTTTGACGTTTCAACGTTTTAAAAAAACAAATGCAAAAAGATTTTATTTAAAACACAGCTGTTTGTATTTAAAGAGGTAGGCACAAAAAGATTGCATTCCATTTATTTAAAAAAAAAAAATCAAAGAAGAAACAAAAGCGCGGTTCAGCGAATTTTTTATTTTTATTTAGTGACTTTTTTGCTTTATGTAAATGAAGTAATAAATGAAATGCAGTCAAACATCGCATTAAAATTATCGCAAACTATTAAGAAGTAATATGAAACCGGGAAAGTCGGTGTTGAATTTTAGTAACTGTATTTTTCATAATTGTTATTTTAATTAAAGGACCTTGCGTCATTTTGGGCCATCGCTCAACAGCGATGAAACCTATGCCAAATGAAAGCTTTGAGGATGTTAAGCATTTCTTATTATGGCAGCTAAGTCGAATTCGAACGCCAACAAGGTGATTTCAAGCATCGAGAAAATATTCTCCAAGGGATTTGAAACAGGTGTCATTCGAAGCGTGTGGTAGACACGATATACTTTTACTAAGGCGACATTCTTCAAATGTCTCAGGTTAACGTGGAACGTCTGAAAATGTCAACCTAACCTAACATGGGGCAATATTCTCCAACGTCTTAACCCCATGGACTATTTACGGCTGCTGAAATAAGGCGTTGTTAGTACTGACCCCAGCTGCGTCTCATTTGTATTATTTCAGAAGTATTAGCAAACCGCTTTGTGTGGGTGGGATGCCCACCATGATTGTAATGATGATGCATTGCCGTAAATACTGCGAGTCTTAAGAACCGGTGAATTAAAACAAATTATATTATTTTTTTATTCGCACGTCTTAAAACGCGACGCTACGTTACAGGTGTAAGTACTTTACTCTGCGGCGTAAAGTTCTTTATTTTTTTTTTAATTTAGACCTTTTTAATGGAGTTTGATAAGATCTTCTGCGTTTGAAACAAAATGTCTAGTTTGACAATTTTATTTTTAAATAACAAAAGCAAAAACAGAAACCACTGTTTAATTAGGGTTCCGTAGTCAACAAGGAACCCTTATAGTTTCGCCATGTCCGTCCGTCCGTCCGTCCGTCCGTCCGTCCGTCTGTCCGCAGTTTAGCTCAGAGACGCACAGTACTAGAGAGCTGTAATTTAGTGTAAATATACGGATTTGCTGTGCCGAAAAAGAGGTAAAATAAAATCTCGTAAAATATTTTTTTTTAGGGTACCTCCAGTACTTACACGTAAAGTGAGGATTTTTTTTTTCTCGCGTACCCCTTAGTGTGGGATATCATTAAATAGGCCTTTCAAAAATAATGATAGTTTCCATTAACAATTTTTTGATAAAAAAATTCGTTTGTGAAATATTAAGCTTTAAAGTGCTAAATTTTGCTCGATTCGAGTGTCCCCCCCCTCTACCAGCTAAACGGTTTTGTTTGGGGGTGTGAAAAAATTCAAAATAGTAGTATATATAACGAAGTTTAAAAGAAAATTATCATGACTAAGTAGGCTTTACAACTTTACGAGTAATAGTCGACCAACTTATAAAATGTACTTGATATCATATTTTCTTAAACAAAATGTATCGGAGACAACTGCAAATGTAAGTTTGTCAACTTTATTTTTACAGCTTTTATAGGTATGCTTTTTGGGGATAGGTAGGTTTTTATCGTCAACTATTTTTAACTAAATTCAAAAAAAGGAGGAGGTTCTAAATTCGTTGTAATCTTTTTTCTTATGTATTTTCCCCGATTTCTCAAAGACTCCTGGACCGATTTTGAAAATTCTTCTTTTTAAAATTAAATTCAGCGAATCAGTTTAGTTAGTTCGCATAAGTATTTTGATGGGCAACTACGGAACCCTACACTGTGCGTGGCCCGACACGCACTTGGCCGGTTTTTTTTATGTTGTTTCATGTCATATTTCTATCAGTTTTTTTTTTGCAATCTATAATACTGATTCCGTAAACTGAATTTACGATCAGCGATTTTACTGATTTTTTTGCGCAATGCCAGTTAATCCCTGCATAAGCTGCCTGCGTTTACGCGCTGTCCGAAATAGACGTCATGTTTTGGGAGCAGATTTTCCTCAAAATGAACCTCAGTTTGCAGAATATATTCGACAAAATGCCTTGGTTGACGAAGTATGTACTTATTTATTCAATTTTACGATATCTTTAATATCCTTTGTCTTTCCTTGTTTTTGACTGCAAGTCTCCGAACTGAAAAAGTCTCTATTTCGACGCCTTAGTAAAAGTATATCGTGTCTACCACACGCTTCGAATGATACCTGTTTCAAATCCCTTGGAGAATATTGCCACAGGTTAGGTTAGGTTGACATTTTCAGATATTCCAGGTGAACCTTACACATCTGAAGAATGTCGCCATAGTAAATGTATATCGTGTCTACCACACGCTTCGAATGACACCTGTTTCAAATCCTTTGGAGAATATTGCCACAGGTTAGGTTAGGATGACATTTTCAGATATTCCAGGTGAACCTTACATATTTGAAGAATGTCGCCATAGTAAAAGTTTATTGTATCTACCACACGCTTCGAATGACACCTGTTTCAAATCCCTTGGAGAATATTGCCACAGGTTAGGTTAGGTAATTTTTTTTTTTTTTTTTTTTAGCGTGGTAAAATCGTCAAATGAGTCCTCCAACCCCGGGCAGGGCGGGAGGGACTGTCAGACTTCTACTGACTAAAATCCACGGTGTCCTTCATAGCCTGTTAAGTTCCGGGGTTACGGTAAGGGAATAATCCCGTGACCCCGGCAGGCTTTGGCCCTCTGAGAGGGGGGCCCCGTCATTATGCTGACGTTCTTTGAGGCGCGCGTGGGACACAACGCGCCGTCGACCCGGGCATGGTCCTTGGTCAAGCAGCGAGTTGCCCTTTACTCGCTGCCCGCATGCCCGCGCCTACGGTGGCCGGAGATCGTCGCGCGACGTCCGTCGCCGTGGGCGTCCTATACCGCGGTTGGGGCGGAGGGAGGACTCTGTCCTCTCTCGCTCGCGGCGCGCCTCCTCCTTCGCGAGCATTACTGCTTCGCAGAAGGAGGCGACCGCTTCCCACTCCGTCTCGCCCCGCAGCATGGCCGAAACCAATTCCGGGCGCGAGAGGTCTCCGCCTATCGCAGCCGTGAGGACACGTCGGTGCACTGCCCAAGCTGGGCAGTCCTGCACCGTATGCTCCACCGTGTCCTCCGGGCGATCTTCGCAGTGATGACACCCAGACGTTTCCTCCTTCCGCATTAGACACAGGTACCTCCCGAAGCACCCGTGCCCCGTGAGGACCTGCGTCAGGCGGAAGGTAAGGACGCCATGACTTCTCTCCAACCACTCCTCAAAGAGGGGTCTTACCGCCGCAATTGCGGCGTGCCCGAGGATAGGTTAGGTAATGGAAAAATTGTTCGATGCTTGAAATCACCTTGTTGGCGCTCGAATTCGACTTAGCTGCCATAATAAGAAATGCATAACATCCTCAAAGCTTTCATTTGGGATAGGTTTCATCGCTGTTGAGCGATGGTGCAGCCTCCATACATTTTTGCCCGTGGTCCTTTCTAGTTAATTAATATTTATTTTATTTAAATCACTTGCTGGTTTTATGTAGGTTAGGTACTTGCATTTTTGAGTAAAGCACTATACAAGCCTTGGCCCACTATGTCTGCTTCGCTGGTCACGCTATGATTGCCTCGAGCTAGCCTAGCTACGCTCTAGGCCTTCCAGCTTGGCCATCATGCAGCCCTTGCTGTCCTCGCTGTAAAGGCCACGGCCTACGGCCTCGGCCTTTATCTCAGCTCGTCCATCAAGTGGTGCATGCTGACCGCGCTGTGTCGGCCTGGAGCTGCGCTAGGCTGCGCTGTCGGCCATCATCAGTGCGACCAGCAAAGTAGCCATTATAGGCCGCGGCAGTAATGTACTATTAGAAGTTTAGATATTTGTTGAGAGGTGTGGTAATAATATTATGGGCTTTGGCTGCCTGGTGTATATTATTAAATGATAAATAGTTGTGTGTATGATAATTTCTACTAACATTAAGTACTTATATTATAATATAGAATAATACTGTATTTAGATATGTATACATTTTAAAAATGAAATTGTATTAATAGTGTAGTATTATATATGTAGTGTATTAATAGTGTAGTATTATACAATGTGTTGATCTGCAACCTAGTCAAATTCAAGGACGTGATTATACTCATGATTCTCGACCCAAATCAACAATAAAATAGGTAGGTATTTTTTTAATTTTATTTTTCCTTTTTCTGAAATCCGTAAGTGTGAACTAGTTTCTTCAAGAGTAGTAGATTCAATTCACGCACACCAGCTGCTCATCGCTGTGTGCGTACGCGCGGACTGCGTAGTTGGGTGATTCTCTTTCATTTGTATTGAATTAAGGGTTTAATTCTGAAATACTGTAAAATTTCAACAACAAAAAAAGCAGCCCTTATTAGTTTTGCCCGGTACTGTACTTTCAATTGATTATTTATGACTTTTGTGACAACCACTTGAAGTTTGACGAAAATGCAAAAAAACAGCGTGTATATGTAGGTAGTGCATTTATATTGACGGTAAGAAGTGATTAAAATTATTATAGATTTTTGTTATTCTTGTAAAGTTACATTTTAGTATTTATTATATTTACTTAGGTAATTAATTATAGCATGGTTATTTATAATAATACTTAATTTAAATATCATTAATATTATCATAATAAAATCATTATTTAATAAGTTTATCGTTTAAATATTCATTTACTGAGTAATAGCTTTTTTCTACCAAAAATTGTCTAAGTTTTTTTTTATAAATATGTGTATTTTTTCTTCTTGTTTTATTGGTGCGGGTAGTTTATTATAAACTTTAATAGACATTACATACGGACTTGTTGAGTGCATTTTTAATCTAGAACTTGGTAAGTTTAGTCTAGAGCCGTGTCTGAGTAGATAGCGTGATTGAATGTCTTCGCGTTTTGAGTAAAATTCTTGATGTTTTCTGACAAAGGAGATCATTTTTTTGGGCCTTTTCTGAAAGTGCCGGCCAACGAAAAAAATTGATACCTATGGGTAGTACTAGTCATTTGGAGCAATAGTTACTATGGCACAAAAGTTGTAGGTTAGCTCTCGGCCAAGTTATACAAGCTCGAAGATTCATAATTTTCATACATTTTTTAATTTCTTTAAGTGCCGAGAAACAGCAAATAATGATAAGTACTGCTAGAACTAGCGACCTTAAGCTATTTAACATAAAATATCATCACGCCTGTAATCCCTGAAGGGTTAGGTAGAGATGTACCCAATTAAAATGAATCAAAATCACTTTATTTTTTGTGAAAAGAAGTTAAAACATGTTAAAATATATAAATCCGCTGGTGGGGCCAGCATCGGGAACAGAATCGAAGTTGCCTATGGTAAGGATCTTGGAAGAGAAACCTCCTAACAATATAAATCCTGCTAAAATAACTGCTTTCTGAATCAACCAGGTTTTTTTGGCTAATAAAATCATCAAAATTGTGCTACGGTATCCTGCTAAGATAGTCCTGCGACCTGGTAGGCGCTTGGCTCTATATGAGCCACTGAAAGTTCCTTTAGACGCACGTGGAACACGACATACTGACGTCCTGAGCCTGATCCTGGATAAGACAACTAGCTCCCCATTACTCACCGTACGTAGCTTGATTGAGATTTCGAGGGCGCCCTCTCCTTCACGTGTTCTGTCTCCTCCTTCACTGTGATTGCAGCTGCAGAAGAAACGGCAGCCTCCTTACCGGATTGCCACGGTGTGCTCTGGATAAAGAAGCCCTCCAAGCATATATGAGTGGACCAACCGAAAAGCCATGATTCCCTGGTGCGATCAGCTTATTTGGTCTCTTCTTTATGGAGACAACGGACACAGAGTTCCCATAAAGGGGCTTTAAGCGTACTCTACGATAACTCTGCGTCCGTCGTCTCCATAAAGAGGACACCCAAAGAAGCTGATCGTACAGGGCATCATGGCTATTAGGGTGATCCACACATAGTAGCTGGAGGGCTTCCGCTTCCAGATCACACCGAGGCAATCCGGGAAGGAGGCTGCCATTTCTTCTGCAGCAGTAATGACAGCGAAGGTGGAAGGAGGCAGAACACATGAAGGAGAGGACACGCTCGAAATCTCAATTCAGCCAGGTACGGCGACTAATGGGGAGTAAGGACGATAGCATGTCGTGTTTCTCGCGCGCCTAAAGGAGCTTTCAGAGGCCCTTATAGAGCTAAACGCCTACCTACCAGCTACCCCACCAAGTCACAGGACTATCTTAGTAGAACACCGTAGCACAGTTGATGACTTTAATAGCCAAAAAAACGTGGCTGATTCAAAAAGCAGTACTTTTAGTCAGGATTCGTATTGTTAGAAGGTCGCTCTCCCAAGACCCCTACCACAGGCAACGTTGATTCTGTTCCCGATGCTGGCTGCACCAGTAGATTTATTTATTTTAACATGTTTTTATTGCTTTTCACTTAAAATTAAGAGACTATTATTCATTTTAATTCGGAACACCTCTGCGCAACCCTTCAGGGATTACAGGCGTGATGATAATTATGTTGAATTGCTTGAGGTCCCTAGTTCTAGCAATATTTATCATTATTTGGTGATTTGAGCACTTTCAGAAATTAAAAAATGTATGAAAATTCCGAATCTTTGAACTTGTATAACTTGGCCGAGAGCAATCCTACAACTTTTGTGCCATAGTAACTATTGCTCTAAATGACTAGTACTACCCATAGGTACCAATTTTTTTCGTTGGCCGGCACTTTCGGAAAAGGCCCAAAAATGTATGGAGCGTGAATGTTCTCCTTTGCATGTTTCTAATACACTCGGTTCCAAAAATAACGGGTCAGTCACATAAACCCGAATATATATGAAACGAAGACTGTTCAATTGAGAATTTAATTATACAGATAAAAAATAAAATAAAACTTAGTTGCACCCACAATATCAATCTCTAAATTAAAAAGAAACGAAAGTAGTCATATTTTTCTTAAGATTACATTTTTTTATGATTGTTTTTTTGGTGTTTTTCATCACTTTCTTCATATTTTAATACTTTGTATTGCCTCCACGAGCTCTTCTGACAGCTTCCAGGCGATTAGGCATGCTGTACACCAAATTTGGGAGCCGGTGCAGAGAAATACCTTCCCATTCCTCCACCAGTGCTTGTTTGAGGTCGGGAAGCGTGATTGGTGGGGGGTTTCGACCTTTCACGCATCTCTGAAGCTCGTCCCAGGCGTGCTCGATGGGGTTTAAGTCCGGGCTTCGCGCTGGCCACTGCATGAGTTCGATACCGACCTCTTCAAGGTAGTCATGTACAATTCTGGCGGTATGGGGACGCGCATTATCATGCATTAATATGCCATGCCGGTCCATCCTGGCCATGAAAGGACCTACATGTTCATTGAGGATATCTTCCACGTACTTCTCTGCATTTAATGTTCCATTTTGAATGAGTACCAGCTCGGTGCGGGCCTCAGCAGAAATCCCAGCCCAAACTTGTACGGAGCCCCCACCGTACGCCACTTTTTACTCCACACACGCTTGATGGAAGCGCTCCCCTGGTCTTCTGTACACTAACAGCTTACCATCATGCTTGTAAAGCATGAATTTAGACTCGTCCGTGAACATTACCCTAGACCAATTGTCTAGTGTCCAGTTTAGGTGTTCGCGCACGTATCTCTGTCTTGCAATTCGATGTCCCCGTTCCAGTTTGAGGCCATTTGCGGTCCTCAGTGGTTTCAAATTTGCTTCAGCATGACGTCTTCTTACTGTTTCTTCTTCTTACTTCTTAAGTGAGTTTTTAGACCAACAGCAATTTGAAAACGTTTTTGGAGCATTGTAGCCACCAGTTGTCTATCTTCCCTACAGCATGCCTAATCGCCTGGAAGCTGTCAGAAGAGCTTGTGGAGGCAATGCAAGGTATTAAATGAAGAAAGTGATGAAAAAAAGCAAAAAAACAATCATAAAAAAAAAAATGAAATCTTAAGAAAAATATGACTACTTTAGTTTTTTTTTAATTTAGAGATTGATATTGTGGGTGCAACTAAGTTTTATTTTATTTTTTATCTGTATAATTAAATTCTCAATTAAACAGTCTTCGTTTCATTAGGATGGCATACGTAGTTCGGGAGATATTCGGATTTGTGTGACTGACCCGTTATTTTTGGAACCGAGTGTATATGTATATGTGTAAATACAGGGTAGGGTTAACATATTATATTTTTGGAAAAAAGGTTTGCAACTATCAGTTTGCTCGATATTTACAAGGATTCTAACTAGTTTCTTTTGCAAGATGAAGAGTTTTTGTGCATCTTTGCTGTTTCCCCAAAGCATTACCCCATAGCTAAGCCATGCATAGGCATAAGCATAATAGGTGGTGAGAGCTGTCTGTAAGTTGGTGGTCTTTTTTATTTCGCGAAGGGCGTAAGAGAATTTCGAAATTTTTGAGTGCGTTTTCTGTATAATTATGTGATTTCCAGTTTATATGAGTGTCTATAGTTAGGCCGAGTAAGGTAAATTCATGAACGGTTTCTAATTTTGAGTTATCGAAAGTAAAATTTAAAGTCAAAGGTATTTTTTGGTACGGATGGAAAGTTATTAATTTGGTTTTGGAATAATTTATCTCGAGGTTATGTTCGTTCATCCAGTTGCATGTTTTAGTGAGTATAGAATTGAGAGTTTCTTCTATATTTTCATTATTGTTTTGACATGAGACTAGTATCGATATATCGTCCGCAAACAACACGCAAGGCTCTTCTATTGTCTTAGGTAGGTCGTTAATATAAAGTAAAAATAAGAGACATCCTATGACGCTTCCTTGTGGAATAGAAGCGTTTATTGCTTTACTATGAGATCGGATTTTTTCAATTTCGTTATTTTTATGGTTAACGTATTCTATTTCGACTAATTGTTTCCGGTTTTTTAGATAAGATGTTATCCATTCGTGAGCCTTTCCGCGTATACCTATACCATACAATTTGTTTAGCAATATTCCAAACTGAACTTTGTCGTAGGCTTTGGTCATGTCCAATAATATTCCTATTGCGTATTTTTTGTTATTAATGACATTAAGGGCTTCCTGAATATATTTATAAACTGCTAAGGTGGTGGAACGGTTTTTTCTGAAGCCATTCTGGCATTCATCAAAAATTTTATATTTTTCACAAAAAGCGTAAATTCGGTCACACATGGCTTTTTCAAAGATTTTTGAAGCTCATGGTAAGAGAGCTATTGGACGATAGTTGTTAGGATCTGTTTTAGCGTTCGTTTTGAGTATTGGTTTTATTACGGATATTTTTAATAAATCAGGGAATGTACCTTCGTCAAATGATTGGTTCAGCAGCAAGTAAAACGGTAGCGTAAGTTCATCTGCGCACCGTCTTAAAAGCATAGGTCATCTATCCCATGACTTATTTTATTTTTTAAGTTTTTAATTATTTTATTTACTTCCCAAGCATCTATTGGGCCAAGAAACATTGTGTTCTCTGTAGGGTTAAGAACAGAGGTGTTCTTCGATCTGCAACTAGACGATTTAGCGCTGTTTTCTCCAATGGACGCAAAGAATTCATTAAAAATGTTGGCTATTTTATTGGGTTCGTTTATAAGTTTGTTTACTATTTGTAGTTTTATGTTATTCTGGTCCTTTTTTTGTTTTTTGTTTGTTCTCTCATTTATGATACTCCACATAGTTTTGACTTTATTGTTAGATTTTTTTATTTTATTTACGTATTGAATCTTTTTTGATGTATTAACTAGATTTTTTAGTATTTTCTCATATTTTTTATAATAATTTCTAATGATGGGATTTGTTGTTTTCAGTGCGAGTATTTTTAACAATCTCTTGTTTTTGCAAGAGATCTTGATACCCTTCGTCAACCAGTATTTTTTAGATTAATTTTTCAGTTTTACTTTACAGATAGGTATACAAGTGTTAAGGATATTTGTTAGAGTGTCATGAAATACCTTATAATTGTCATTTAACTTTTTGTCTTCAGTGATAATGTTTTTCCAATCTATTTCTTTTAGTTTAGACTTAAACTTTAAGATGTTCATATCGTTAAATAATCTTTTCTTAACATACCAACTTTTTTGAGTCACCGTAATTGGTGTTGGTATGGCGATGTGTATAATTGTACCGCTGTGGTCTGAAAATCCTAGTTCTTCTACTGTTGTATATATTTGTTTTGTGTTTGTGTTCGCAATGGAACGAACAAAAGAAAAATATAGTTGTTTTCTTCTTAATGTTTTATTACTTGAAGCAGAATTACATAGGCAATGGGTTTCTTGATGTTTGGTGGAACTATTGTTACTTTACACTATTGTATTGTATTTGAGAATTATGGAGAGAAGCAAAGTGGGAAAACGTCTTGGCGTTTGTTGAGATTGGTTGTATTGAATTGTAGTGTTGGTAGCGCTGCGGCGTTAGCTACGCGCGCTATGATTGGCCGATGTTGGTAGCGCTGCGGCGTCAGCTACGCGCGCTGGGATTGGTCGATTTGAGTTTTGGCGGGCTGTCTTTGGCGTGCATGGCGCACGGAAGTACGGCGTGAACATCCTCCCGGCCGTTGAAAGATTCAGATAAAGCTTTCAACACAGTTGTTCTTCATGGGCAGGCAATAGGCAGAGGCGATTGAGTGCACGGCGAACAGTCCCCTGGGCTGTGCTTACATCAGCCACTCTAGGTACTCCATCGGAACCAGGAAACAACTTGCTAACTCGTCCAAGACGCCAGCATAGAGGAGGGGTCTGATCTTCCTTGATTAAAACCAAATCATCAAGCTGTAACTCCTTGCTTTTGGTGCGCCATTTGGTCCTCTGTTGAAGCTCTGAAATGTATTCGGAAGCCCATCGTTTCCAAAAATGCTGCCTTGCCTGCTCGATGCGCTGGTATCGATTGAGGCGATTAACGTTTAAGTCCACAATGCTTGGCGTGGGTAGTGACGTCAACGACCTACCAATCAAATAGTGTCCCGGGGTAAGAGGCTGGAAATCGTTAGGTGAAGGACTGAGAGGACAAAGGGGTCGGCTGTTGAGGATAGCTTCTATCTGAGCAAACACAGTGGTCAATTCCTCGAATGTTAGATGCGATTGCCCTAAAATCCTTAGTAGGTGGAATTTTGCTGATTTTACACCAGCCTCTGCCATACCGTTGAAGTGAGGAGCGTACGCCGGGGAGAAGCGAAATTCAATGCCCCGACGAGCGGCAAAGTCCTTAATAGTTTCAGTATTGGCTTTAATAAAGCTACCGATTTCTTTGGCAGCAGCTACAAAATTGCGCCCATTGTCGCAGTAAATTTATTTTGGCATTCCTCGCCTAGCAATGAACCTATTTACGGTCTGTATGAACGCGTCCTTAGTTAAGTCGCTTACGACTTCAAGGTGTAGACATTTGTATCTGAGGCATACAAAGATACAAAGATAGCATTTTGTTATCTTGCATCCTCGGCCCTTACGATCAGTAATTAGAAATGGCCCGGCAAAATCCGTGCCGACAGTGCTGAAGGGAAAGTCGGGTTCAATCCGATCTGTTGGTAGATCACCCATGATATTTGTCACAGTCTCTCCCTTATACCTGCGACATAATATATAAAACAATTACGTACAACACTTCGAGCTAGTTTCCTACCTCCTAGTGGCCAATAACGTTCGCGAATTGAAGCTAAAAGACTTTGAGGCCCTGAGTGAAGCAGGCGTAAATGTTCTGTTTGAAAAATTAATTTAGTTAGGGCATGTTCCGCCTTTAGAATAATGGGATGTTTTTTATCATAGGAATAAGAAGATTTATCAATGCGTCCTCCGACGCGTAGAATTTCCTTGTCATCGAGAAATGGATTAAGAGAACAAATACTAGTGTTAGACTTTAACCGTCTTATTCCAAAACGCCGACTAAATATAGTACTGGGATTAGTTCTAGGTTTAAACCATGGACTAAGAAAAACCTTATTATAAAATGAAGTTTATCACTAATCCTTGTACTATCTATGGTACTAAAGATAAACCCGCGAGACCCCTAGTTTATCCAAGGTCTAACTTTGGTACTACTGTCAAATGTCAATTTCTACAAAAAGTTGAGGGTATCGTGGCTGTAAATTTCTGTGTTTATTGTTTTTATAGCGTTAAAAAATGGATATTATAATGATTGACTTGATTGTTAAATATAATAGAAATACATGAAGAAAAAAGATAGTTTTATTTTACGCCACAAACTTCAAAGTTATAAACAAGAGTGTTGCCTAGCAACATAGGAAGTCCATATAGTTTTTACTATGTACTCCGTTTCACGTTCTTTGATAAAAATATAACTTGATAAAAAAACGCGATATGTGTGTTTGTTGCGCTCGTTCAAGAGGATGGAACTTGGACATGAAATTAAATGGTTTGTTTGTTAGGACTTAGGAATAAAGAGTTATTATACATTTCAAGTATTTAATATCAACATTAGTAAAAACGGAATGTCATATTGAATGAAGCCAGTGTAAAAGAATGAATGATTGTCCTTTTTTCATTTTTTATCTGTGTAAACCATGGATGATCTTTGGACTAACTGATCTTCAGTTGGTCTTAGATTTGTAATATGATCACATTTTAAGCCTGGTACTAACTTTAATACCGTAACAATCCTAGACTATTTAATCCAGGTTTAAACCAGTACTAACTCAAACTTTTGTAATAAGACGGTAAGGGTTTATTTGATTTTAATAATTTTATCTCCTTAGAGAAAGACTGACTTTTTTTTTTTTTTTTTTTTTTTTTTTTTTAGGTGGTAAAATCATCAAATGAGTCCTCCCGCCCTGGGTGGGGCGGAAGGGACTGTCAGACTCTTACTGACTAAAATCCACCCGTGTTCCTTCCTATGCCCTTTACGTTCCGGGGCCACGGTATCCTGGGTTAAGAAAAAACCCGCGACCCCAGCAGGCATTTGGCGCGAAACACGACGCGCCACCGACCCGGGCTTGGTCCTTGGTCGGACGGCGAGCTACCCATCACTCACCGTCCGCAAGCCCGCTCCGCCGCTGTGCCTTCTGCTGATCAGAGGGACACGCGTTGGAGCATCCACACGACAGGCTATTCGCATACGGGCAAAGAGACCACTTAGGCACACAGTGCCTAAGGAAGAGTTTTTGCCCGCATCCCAGGGTGCACCGGCCCGGAAAACTGGTCTTCCCCCTGGACGTATCCAAGAGGGAACTCCAGTCCACGGGCGCACGTGGAGGTTTCCTGTCATAGCACCCCAAGAAAGACTGACTTTGAGCTATTTTAATGAGCATTGTTAGAGCACTATCAAGTTCCTGGACTTGTAGGACTCCTCTAACTTTATTAGTTGGATGTTTACAATTATTAATGAACCTTAGAACAGTGGCATATACTCTTTGTAATTTAGAAAGTTTAGAAAATTGTTGAAAATTGGGTATAGATTTATCTTCAATGCACTGCACAGCAGGCATTGCCTTTATTTCAGGTAAGTTGGTATCTAGCTTTATATTGAGTACTGGCCAAGCTGATTCTGGCTGTTTTAGAAATTGAGGTCCCGACCACCATAGATCAGCTGTGTGAACGTGTTGCGGGTCCACACCGCGAGACGCTAGGTCAGCTGGATTTTCAGCAGTAGGAACATGACGCCAAGCTGTGGCATCTGTGAGCTCAAGTATGGCAGTAACCCTATTAGCGACTATCTTAGCTTTGTCGGGAGACTTGAGCCATCCTAGAACCACGTTGGAATCAGTCCAGTACACTAGACGCTTTGGTTTGTAGCTTAGAGCTTTACTCACAGCGGAAGTCAACTCTGCGCCCAGTAAAGCACCACAAAGTTCCAATCTAGGAATAGTTTGAGTTTTTACTGGAGCTACTCGTGCCTTGGCACACAATTAATGAACATGTACATTACCCAGACTATCTTCAGACCGTAGGTAAATACAACTCCCGTAAGCTTGTTGAGAGGCGTCGCAAAAGCAGTGAAGCTCCACTGATGCTGGTTCGCCAATTAGAACCATTCTAGGAATTTTTAATGATGATAAAATATTAATATGTTTGGTAAACTTTAACCATGGATCTAGGACATCCCGTGGGACTTGTTCATCCCAGTCTAATTTCTTAAGCCATAATGTTTGAAGTAATATTTTAGCCTTAATTGTACATAGAGAAATAAGACCTAGAGGATCAAATATTTTATATGTAGTGGATAAAATCTTTCGTTTAGTACATTTAGAATTATCACTATCAGAATAATTAATTGAAAAATGAATATCATCAGAAATAGGAGACCAACCTACACCTAGTGTGCTGGTGGCATTACTAATAATTAAATTGGATTTTTCATTGTCTATAGAACTGTGATCTATTAGATTGGGTAAGTTAAATCGGTATTTTCTAAGAGGAAAACACCCTTTGGCCAATTCAGTGGCAATAGATTGCTGTATATGAAGCAGGGCTGTGCTTGTTTCAGCCCCTGTAAGCAGGTCATCACAGTAAAAATCTCTTTGTATTATAGTTTTTATTATTTGATTTACACATTCTTCACCGATTTGCCAAATACATCGGGTGGCGAGAAAACTTGCACTAGCAAAACCGTAAGTGACAGTATTTAGTCTTAGCGTGCGTAGAGGCTCGTCCTCATTGTCACGCCACAAAATTAGTTGTAAATCGCGATCAGATTGCCTTAGGTTGACTTGTCGGTACATTTTTTCTATGTCCCCAGACAAGACATATTTATATTGACGGAAACGTATTAAAATATTAAATAACGAATCCTGAACAGTAGGACCTACCATCTGAAGGTTATTAACCGATAGACCAGAGGTAGTAGGCTCAGAGGCATTGAAGACTACTCTGAGCTTAGTAGACTCACTCTTGTCTCTGAAAACAGGGTGATGAGGAAGAAAATAAGAGTTAGGTGGTTTTGGATTAGACGATTCAGAAAGATGTCCGCAGTCAGCATATTCTTGAATAAATTGAGAGTAGAGCGCTTTAAGTTCTGGATTTTTTCTAAAACGTGACTCAAGGCTGTGAAATCGTTTCTTAGCTGTATAGTAGGATTCTCCCAGACAATCTACATTATCCTTTAGAGGAAGACCCACACAGAAACGACCGTCACTTTCTCGGCAAGTGTTAGAGAGAAAGTGTTTTTCACAAAGTTTTTCTTCTTCGGTGTAGGGCTGAACTTGAGGAACATTTTCTAAATCCCAAAACTTTGTTAATTGTTGATCAATAGATTGTTCTTCTTTAAGTAAGAAATTACAAATAATAGGTTTTCTACTTAACAATTGAGTTGAATTAGGCATAGGACCTGAAATGAGCCACCCGAGTTTGGAGCTCCGTAGATGAGTTTTACTGGTGCCAATGGAATGTTGTTTATTGCCTATCAACTCCCAAAATAGGTCAGCACCAATAAGCATATCAATGGGTGATGGCTCGTAGAAGCTAGGGTCAACTAGTTGATAGTCACTTAAATTAAGTTGACTAATATCAATTGGAAACTTGGGTAAATTTTCTGTTATAGTTTTCAAAACTAAACAAAACATAGATACTTGATAGGCATTGCATTTGTCTGCAATAGATTGTAGTATGAGACCACAGCGTTCTGTGCTCATTTTGATGGGGCTGTTGCCTATACCGAGTATACCGACATTTGAAGGCTGAGGAGTTAACTCGAGTCTCTGCTTTACCCTTTCGGTGATAAAGGATGATTGACTCCCGCTGTCGAGAATACATCGGATAACAATGCTAGCCTTTGTTTTTGGATTAATTAGGCGTACTTTAGCTGTACATAATAGTGTCTCTGGCGATGATAACGCAGACATAGATATAGAGGACAGGTAGTGTTACTAGGCAAATGTAACAAACTGTTATGTTTTTGTTTACATTGGCGGCATGAACCTGAACGTTTGCATGCTTGTACATTGTGACCAGGTCTTAGAAAATTTATACATAAATTAAATGTCGCAACAACAGAGTTCCTATCTTCAGGAGTTTTTTCCTTGAATGTTGTGCATTCATAGAGGCGGTGATTGCCCTTGCACACATAGCATTCAACTTTGCCTTTAGAAGGAGTAGTCTCATTAGATCTTGCGACAAATGACTTGGTTTGATTTTTATTATTATTAGAATTTTGTTTCATTTTATCTTTATCAGATTTGTTGTTGTTAAAAGTTTCTAAAACATTAGCTCGATTCTTTAAATAGGAAAAGAAATGTTCTAGGGTAGGAATGAGAGGCAAAGTATTTTTGTGTTCCTCCCACTTGAATGTGGTACCATTACCTAATTTTTCTAAAAGAATAGCTATGATTAAAGCATCCCATTGATCTGTAGGCAGTCCTAGAGTGCTAAGAGCTCGCAAATTTTGATTGACATGATCGATCAAAAATCTTATAGATTTTTCCGTCTCTCGCACTGGCTCAATTTGTAAAAGGGACTTTAGATGTTTGCTTATTAGTTGACGTTTGTCATCATACCGGCTACAGAGTATAGACCAAGCTTCATCATAGTTTTTATCTGAAATTTCTAGATTGCCTAATGCACGCGCTGCTTCACCCTCTAAATATGAACCTAAATAATGAAATTTGTGTACATTTTTAATGGAAGAATTTTCATAGATTAGTGAACAATAAATTTCTTTAAATTCTAGCCATTTTGAAAATGTCCCATCGAATTTGGGTATGTTTATGACAGGTAATTTAAAACCTAGCCTATCATGGTTATCATGCTGATGAGAACAATTTAAGTTTTCATTATTATTGGGGCCAACGCTATGCGTTTTAATAAAATTTTGGGCTAAAGCGATACAATTGTCAAACTCTTGTTCTATTATATCCCGAGCTGTTAATTCATTGGCCTGATTAGCCTCAGGTTGAACTTCTATTAGACTTTGCAGCTCGTCGAACTCACTGAGCAACGCTTCCATTCGCGATGACTTCATGGCAAGCTTGCTGAGTTCTAAAGGTGAAACTGAATCTAAATTAACTAGATTATCTAAATAGGTTTTAAACTTAGTGAGGCGTCCCTTTATAACACCTCTTTTGTTGATTAAATCTTTGAAATTTGTTTCTGAAGTCATAGCGAATGTATTTAATTACTTAGGTAAAATAACAAAGAAATGGGTACAGTACGCTCCTCGTTCCGCCGTCCGGTGTGCAGTGCAGCAGAGGCCGGTGTAGCCAGCGAAGATGTCGAGCGAGCGCGGGCGCTGCCGAGTAGCGGTACGCAGCGCGGCACGTGGGCTCTGCACCCTGTAGCGGCCGCCCGACGTACTCAGTGCAGCAGCGATCGCTGAAATGGACCGTTAGGCTAGTAAGAAGCAGGTAGAAGCAAATGTGCGAGCGTGCATGTGCTTGAAAGGTTATGTTTGTTGGCACCCAATGATTCCCTTAGCTTGCAAACGATTCGAAACGAAAACAAATGAGATGAAAACGCAAAACAACGTGCGATATAGGTACATTCACTTGTGCAAAAGATGATAGGCAGCTTGGTAATTAGCGTTGACACTTGCAGAAAACACGTTTACATTCGAAAAACGTAATTCAATTAGATGGGTGCATTGAATGAGTTAGCTAATTATCGTCACAAAACATTCGAAACACTGAACAAAGTGCTCCCAGACAGAAGAGGAAAGACCTAGGAAAAAATATGATAGGAACGGGCTCACAATTAGATCGGTAGGTGTTGCGTAGCAGGAAGCATGAGGCAAGCGTCCCGAAGCGCTGTTCTCGGCAGTGGTGCGGTGCACGCGTAGACCACTCCGGCTGTAGGCAGGCCGCTCCGACTGTAGGCACGCCGCTCCGGTGTTTGAAGGCTGCTCTGGAACCTTCTGTTTGGTTGATGCAACTCCTTTGAAGATCTCGTAGACGTGAGCTTGGCGTCGGTTGCTTCTCTTGGCTTGATCAGAAACTTAGGCGGACCCGATTAGTGATTGCAGGTCCTGTCACGGTCGCCACTTTTTGTTCGCAATGGAACGAACAAAGGAAAAATATAGTTGTTTTCTTCTTAATGGAATAGAATAGAATAGAATAGAATACTCTTTATTATGTACAGCAGTGACGCGCCACGCGTATTGCCGAGCGGACGTAGCGTACGTGTGTAATTAAGTGCAGGATGAATTCCTCTAATGTAGTAAAATGTGCGAACTGTAACGTTATTAACGAAGTGTTAGCCTTCATTTGTAATAAATTGGATATTATGGATGAAGAACGTCTAAGTAGGATATGCTTGTGCTTTTACGGATAGTGATATTGTGGAAGCAAAGAACTTATTATTTGGCGCTATAACAACAACTTCAAAACGCAACATTACAAGGAAGAAAGATGGGAAAAAATTACGTGAGATCGATGATATTATCAGCTTATTAAAAGTGACTCATCCCAATGACAGACCGGTTTTTGTTGCAAAAGATTTGCATAAACTGCCGCCGGTGTTATTTGATCATGTTGACGTGACAAAATTATTGAAAGACCTAACAAGAATGAGAAGTGAAATGGAAGAAATAAAATCACAATATGTATCTTCTACTCAATTTGAAGCGATCAAGCGTAACATAGCGGATATAAAAAAGTTTACGAGTGTAAAAAGTCCTTGTCATTCGTATGTTAACACAATGCAAAATCGCACGCACATGATGGATAGTTGGCCCATGGGATTACAACTTCTTCCTGTTATTCAAAAAAATACATCGGATCAGTCGTTGATAATTCAAAGTGAAACTGTATCACCACCTACCCACAACTCGTCATTGTTAACGGATCAAAACATACTGGATAATAACACCAAGTCTATAAATGAATTGGATCGGATGCAATGTAAAATGAATTTAGGCTCACATCTGTGCGTCGATAAAAACTTCGAGCCTAAACCGGCGGCGGCTTCGCAGAAAAATGATAACAACAACATTGCGTGGTGCTCGGGACACACGGCCGCAGCGACCGCCCAATGTTCGTCGGAACCAGAAGTCAACAAAACGCTTGCGCAGATAGTTAGTGAAGGTGAATGGACCTTGGTTCAGAAACAAAAGAAGAAAACGAAAAATCGATTTGTTGGAAATATTGGAAAAGCTGTTACAGAATCTAAGAACAATTAATTTAGGGCAGCCAATGAACAAATAGTCCTATATATCTATCATGTGCATAAACAGGTGACACAGAATGACATCACAGATTATGTTAAAGAAAAAACAGGAATTTCTGTGATAATTGAGAAAATGATAATGAAGATACCTAAAAGCTATGATGCATATAAAATCTCGATTCCCAAACACAAATACGACATTTTTATGAGGGATGATTTTTGGCCTGAAGGTATATCGTATCGCAGATTTATAGACTTTTCGAAAAAAAGAGTGAATACCAGCAATATTTAAATGGATAACACAACTCTAATAAGTTTCAATTGTAAATGTGTTAAAAGATCTGTTGACTGTGTGAGGCGTCTGTGTGTAGTGGCCGACGTTATCGCATATCTTCTCAACAGTTTACCTGCTGGTATAAGAAGTCAGGCTAAAAAAGGCAAATTTGCCAAATTACTTAAGTTGTTCTTACTTGAGAGTTTGTAAAATATTGTTAATTGTCATATTTAAGGTTCCGCACTTTAAACGTTTTCGTTGCCTATTTTGTGTTCCGTTCCTGCAGACAAACCGTGGAAACGGTTTTGTGGGGCATTGATCTTAATTATAATGGAATGTAATGTATTTTTAGTAATAAATAAATAATAAATAATAATTGCAAGAAACCTGGCTTTTGCCACATGACATCGCCTTTCTGGGTCAAATCAGCGATTATTTTGCGTTTACGGGCAATTCGGCAGTCGACACCTCGGCGGGAGTACTTCGCGGTAGGCCTTATGGAGGCCTGGCATTGTTGTGGAGGAAAAGTTTGTTTCCATCTGTCACAGTAATTAACTGTGGTAACGTGCGCCTTATAGCTATCAAGATAGTGACACAGGATCGCTCCATACTCATTTTCTCGGTATATATGCCAACAAACTCAAGCGATAACCTTACTGAGTTCACGGACTGTCTTAGTGAAATTAGTGCGATAGTGGAAAGTCAAAATGTGCAATCAGTGATAATCCTTGGAGATTTTAATGCTCATCCTGGTGAGTTATTCGGTAGTGAATTATTGAGTTTCTGTGCGGAGCAGAGCTGGACCTGTGCGGACTTGGACTTACTACCGCCAGGTACGTACACTTTTGTGAGTGACGCGCACGGTTGCCACCGTTGGCTCGACCACTGTGTAGTGACGGACGCTGCAAGGCGTTTGCTAGTCAGTGCCACTGTATTATATGACACATATTGGTCGGACCACATGCCGGTACAATTACAATGTAATTTTAACATGATAAGACCTTCAGTTGTAACGCCTAATTATGTCAAAAATGGTACAATGTGGGGTGAACGGGACGCGGGTCAAATTGATAAGTATAAAAACTTTTGTCACGCTAAGTTAAAGGAAATTAATTTTCCCTTAGAATTTACAGATTGTGCTAGTGGTTTCTGCTCAAATGTTTGTCACAAATCTATATTAGATAATATGTACAAAAACGTTGTGTGTATACTTACCGAGGCTGCCCAATGTACCAGCAGTGTGGGCGCAAAAGGGGGAACTAGGGGCAAACGTGTTGTAGGTTGGAATAGGCATGTTAAGCAGGCTCACGCGGATGCCCGGCTTGCATTTCAAGTCTGGAGTGTATCGGGGAAACCAACTTCTGGTCAGGTGTACAAACATATGTGCGACACTAGAAAGATCTTTAAATCAAAATTAAGAAGGTGTCAGAATAACCAAAATCAAATAAAAATGGATATTCTAGCCGAGAATCACAAAGCTAAAGATTTTTCAAAGTTCTGGAAAAACACCAACAGATTGAATCCCAGGCCGGGTGTGCCCGTGAGTGTAGCGGGGAAACATGAACCCAACGCTATAGCGAACTTGTTTGTGGAACATTTTAAAGTCGAGTCCCCTTTAGGTCCATTGTCAGCACCACGGGCGGTCGATGCTGAGGATTGTTTATCAGAGTTAGACTTCAGCTTCTCAACGAAAGATGTTGCTACCGTTATAAGAAACATGGTAAGGGGAAAGTCAGAGGCATGACAACCTCAGCATCGAGCACCTGCGGCATGCAGGAGTTCATCTACCCAGGGTGCTGGCGATGTTCTTCTCGCTCTGTCTAAGCCATGCTCATCTGCCGAGCGATCTAATGAAAACTGTGGTTGTGCCTATTTTAAAGGATAAGACTGGAGACACATCAGACCTAGGGAACTATAGACCCATATCACTTGCTACTGTCATTGCTAAGGTGCTGGACAGTTTGCTTGATAGCCATATGTCAACCCGGGTTGATTTGCATGATGTACAGTTCGGCTTCCGACCGGGACTCTCAACAGAGAGTGCCATACTGTCTCTCAAGCATACTGCTGAACAGTATGCTATTATACGTCTAGGAAAACGCCTTTTAATGCGTGTTTCCTGGACCTATCCAAAGCGTTTGATATGGTGTCGTATGACTTGCTGTGGCAGAAGCTGTCAAAAGATACGACGGTGGATAGGGGAGTTATAGCAATGCTAAGGTATTGGTATAACAACCAAATCAACTGTGTTAGGTGGGCAGGCTCGTTATCGAATGAGTATAGGCTGGAGTGTGGAATGAGACAGGGTGGCCTGACCTCTCCTCGGCTCTTCAGTCTGTACATAAACCGGTTGATCGATGAGCTCAGCGGCACTTATCAAGGTTGTTATGTAGATGGTACATGTGTTAATAATATTAGTTACGCTGATGATATGGTGCTGCTGAGCCCATCGATCAATTCGATGATCAGCCTGCTTACGATATGTGAGAAGTACGCGGAGGCCCATGGGCTCAGATACAATGTTAAGAAAAGTGAAGTATTGGTATTTAAGGCAGGCACTAAAACATACCCGATTGCAACACAGCTGAAACTTTGCGGAAGTCCTTTAAACCAAGTCACATCTTTCAAGTATCTGGGCCACTGGGTTTCCGATGACTTAGGGGACGGCTTGGATATTGAGCGTGAGCGCAGGGCGTTGGCTGTTCGCTGCAATATGTTGGCCCGCAGATTTGCGAAATGTTCGACTGACGTTAAGGTAACTTTATTTAAAGCATACTGTCAGTCGTTCTATACATGCAGTCTGTGGGTCAACTACACGCGGAGGGCATACAACGCTCTGCGCGTTCAATACAATAACGCTTTCAGGGTGTTGGTGGGACTGCCGCGCTACTTTAGTGCATCCGGCATGTTCGCAGAGGCGGGCATTGATGGTTTTCATGCCATCATGCGAAAACGTTGCGCCTCCATCAGGCATAGGGTACGTGTCAGCCCCAACAGCATCCTGAGGACTATAGCAGACCGATGGGACAGTCCTATACTGGGGCATTGGATACGCCTGCATGCCATTGTGGCGTAAAATAATTATTGTGTTTTTGTTTATTCTGGTAGTTTTTAAGTACTAACAATAGTTTATAAGATGTTTGTATACTAACCAAATGGATTAATTTGTCCGAAAATAAAGAATTATTATATTATTATATTTTATGTACACCATACAAATTACAGAAAACCTTCAATCGACAATCTTATAAATAGGGTGACACAATGGGCGGTCTTATCGCTAAAAGCGATCTTTTCAAGACAACCTTTGGATGGATTAGAAAAACAAAGGAGAAACAATACTGTGTAATGTTTTATTACTTGAAGCAGAATTACATAGGCAGTGGGTTTCTTGATGTTTGGTGGAACTATTGTTACTTTACACTATTGTATTGTATTTGAGAATTATGGAGAGAAGCAAAGCGGGAAAACGTCTTGGCGTTTGTTGAGCTTGGTTGTATTGAATTGTAGTGTTGGTAGCGCTGCGGCGTTAGCTACGCGCGCTATGATTGGCCGATGTTGGTAGCGCTGCGGCGTTAGCTACGCGCGCTGGGATTGGTCGATTTGAGTTTTGGCGGGCTGTCCTTGGCGTGCATGGCGCACGGAAGTACGGCATGAACAGTTTGTGTTTGTAAATATCAAGTCGAGGCAAGTAGATGTATTTTGTGTTATTCGTGTGGGTGTTTTTATGTGTTGTGTTAATTTATATTCTAACATTAAGTCTATGAATTGACTAGTTTTTGCATTTTTTTTAAGATATTTATATTAAAATCTCCACCTATAATTATATTAAATTTATAGTACTTGTTATTTATATAATTAACGATACGTTTTAACTGACTAGTAAATATTTCTTCCTCTCTTCTATTCCAATATATTGTTACTAATAAAATGTTTTCTTTGGGTAACTCTATTGCACATACTTCCAAAATGTATTCGATAGACATTTCCGTTATATCATGCCTCTCTTTGAAGTCAATATGATCTTGCAGGAGGATGCAGACGCCACCTCCTCCTCGTATGCTGCGGCAGTATGACGCTGCTATTTTATATCCACTAAAGTGTAGCATGCTTAATTTTTCAGTTGACAACCAAGACTCTGATATACATATTGCATTATAAATCGGGTTATCTACGATGAAGGCTTCTAGTATGTGTTGTCTAATAAAGAGACTTTCAATGTTTTGAAACAGTATTTTAAATAGTTGGTCTGTGTTTGCGAAAGGAATTATTGTCTGTGTCTTCAATTCTGTTTGTTGGGTCTCGTTGGCTGGTTTTAAAATTATCATTACCAGTGTAGCTTGTTCGTGTTTTTGGTTTTTCATCTCTGGAAATAGTGACTTTGCTATCCACATATAATTGATTATTCCGTATTACTGCGTATAAGCCTTTCTTTCTTGCCTTTATCATTTCGTCTCTCATTTGGTGTCTTTCCTTACGTGAGTTCTCATCCAAAAATTCAGATACGGACAACCGTGTTCCCTGGAAATAGTGGTTGTTGCTTTTTATGTACAGTCGAATTCAAAAATCCTTTGTCAATTTCTCAACGCAATAGCCTGACGCTTCGCTGTGACTTACGTCCTTTTGTTATAAGTTGTTTTAATACTATACAAATCAAATCAACTTATGGTATACTTCATAATTTCAACCAGTTTCCTACAAGTAATGTTGGCACAGTGGTAAACTATACCGCTCAGATAGTGCGTTGACTGACGAGCTGTGGCGTGAGTTCAAATCACCTACTTTTTTTTTACCATTCATAATTTCATTTTCTTAATTTTTAATCGTTACTTTATACTTTTTGTTATTTTTAATACAATTTTAAAAGGATTTTGTTAGTTAAAATTAGTTTTTTTTTATAATTACTAATATTAGTTCGATCGCCATTAGTGTTGTGTGTATAGTTTGTTATGTTCTCATTAATAAAGTTTTGTCGGTAGATCTCAGAAAACAAAAGTAAATTATTTGTAGGGTAGACACAAATATGTTAGTTCGTTTCGAATCACCTTTATTAGAACGTTGACTTGTTGATTCCTGGTTATTGTGTGTGACGAGTGTTTGAATCTCCGATTACACTTGTTATGATTACCGATTTGCAGTGCAATATAAACAATGGAATTTTTACATATAAAGATTGGGGGCGAATATTATAGCCCTACATAAATGTGAATGAAACATAACACAAATGTCAAATGAAACCGGACTAAGTGTGAGTATTAACATTTAAATTTAAATTATTTCACATGTTAACCTTTAAGTATGGACGTGGAGTCTCACAGGCTACTCGACGTTTTCGTTTTCTTAGTTTCACCTAATTCCCACCACTCCCCGCGATTGAGCGGCTCAGTAGCTTTTGTTTTAGTTGTAAAACTACCAACGAGGGAGTTAGTTGCGTCTTCCGATGAATATCACGTAAGTAATGACCATCCAAATATTGACCGACGCCTATCAGGCTACACGTCCATTGTTGCCCTATGATATATTTTATAAGGGCGATTATATTTGTTTCGAGAGAATATTGACAACAACTTTAGTGGTCGCGTCCTGATGCTCGGGAGGGCCCACACAGGGGCCCCGTAGAGGGCCATGGACCGCACGACGCTGGCGTACAGCCTACGGCAGGAGGCGTTTGGCCCGCCGAGATTGGGCAGGAGTCGCCTGAGGGCGGCTGCTGCCCGGTTCAGCCTTGGAGCCAAACTCAGAAAATGCTTCCTGAAGTTCCACCGGCTGTCGAGGTCTAGTCCTAGGTACTTCATCGTCCTCCTTACGCCGATGCGAACTCCTACCGTTATGTTGTACATGGCCTCCGTCTTGTGCAGCGCCACGTCGAGTCCGATGGTCCACAGGGGCGGTCCCAGGACCAAACCCTGTGGAACACCGCACGACATCTCTCGCCGGTTCCACTCTCCCCGGTGACCGGGGTAGATGACGGCTCTGTCCGTCAGCTATACATAGGTAGGTCGGCACCCGGTGATACCGGAGTGCCTCCCTAATGCAACTCCAGGGCAGGTGTTGAAGGCATTGGAGATGTCAAATGTCACCGCCAAGACGACCCTGCCCCGGGCTACTGCATCCTTCGTCGTGACACGCGCATGATGGCGTCCACCGTCGAGCGCCGACTGCCAATAAATTTACGTTATTAGACTGTTGTCAGTTTTTTATTTATTTGTTACCTGAAATAGGTGTTATGCGTTTTTGGTTTCAGATATATTATACTTTAAGAAAAAAAGACTCGTTTTGTTATAGTAATTAGTTTAGCTATTTTTAATACCTATCATATAAATTAAGTAAATTTAAACTGAAAAGTACCGTTATTTTTGTTTTTTTGTAATTTCTATAATTCTTCAAATAAAATTTGACTATAAAAGCACGTTATTTTGTTGCTAAATCACATAACATTAATATTCAATCAGTTTTAAAGCGATCTTATATCAAATTCCCAAAAAAAATGTGTGTGCATATAGGAGCCTCTGAGACTCCACGTCCACGGTAGTGTTATGAAAAAATTACGTCCATACTTAAAGGTTAATGTTCTTATTGATTATATTATAAGATTCCGTATTAAAAAGTGTTAAAATCGGTTTGTTTAAAAGTAAAAAAATCTAATTGATACTTAGTATGTGTATAGATTTTTCTTAAAATAAATCAACAGCTGTATTTTACATAAAGATATTACTTGTTTTGTTCTAGTGTTGAAATTAAAACTGATAACCTATAGCGAAGGAAACATCTCTTCTTATTACAAACAAAGAGTTAATAGTGTTCGTGTCAACAAAAAAACTAACTAGTATTAATATTATGAAGACTATGAGTACGTGCGTCACTCACTATGACATAAATATTGCTCGGCTCGTCCTTTCTCGATCGCCTACTCGGGTGGATCCATCGCGCTGAGATATATTTTTATACTGGGAGTGAGACAGGCCTGGTTTAGGTTGTAATTATTGTGTTAAGTTTTAAATTTAAATATTATTTGTAGATTAGTTTAAATAAATACTGGCCTAATCACCATAATTGTATATGCAAATCAGAAGCATTCCAAAATACTCCACTTTTCCTTAAAATAATAATATTAAAACACGTTTTATTCAAACTCAAAATGGACGTATAACAAAATACGGCACTTTTCTTTACAAGATTATGAAACGACAAAGATGAAAATAAATAGAAAATACTTAATTTACGCTTTTTATTTGGGCAGAGCTTTCCCTTACAATTATCGTTATAAACAGACACACCAAAATCACTGCTCCTCGCTTTTATATAGCTCGCCGGCTGGCGGCTATTTCACCCCCTCCGCTCAGAATTTGGCGGGGATGGCTCACGTGGTAGGGCAGTGACGTGGCGAGCTGGACTGCTGGCTGGCTGGCTGGCGTTGGCAGGCTTGCCTGGCGTTGGCTGGCATCGCTGGCGACATCTGGCGTTACAATCGGCCATCCTGGAACAATTGCTCCCGCAATGGGAACAACAAAACAGTGATTACAAGTCAGCTCAGAGCAAATGGCATATCGATAACATGGACTATAATTTAGCTGTCAAGGAGATCTACGAGATCTTCGTTTTCCTACTGTTGATTCACACTACTGGCGCTATCGGGTATAAATAAATCAGCGCATATTGGGCCTGTGAACTTCTTGTATCCTCTAAGACATTTATATATTACAGCTATTATATATTACCTAAATCCTTAGGCAATAACACATGGGCCAGAATATAGGTCATCTAACTTAGCATTAACCACGGGCTGGAATTAACCTTATTGCAGCAAGGAGTTTGAGCCTGGCAACAAAGTACGTACTTACTGACTGTACCTAATCGCTTTTTTTTTGTAAATTGTGCTATTTTTACGCCTTTTATCGCAGTTACGTTTCATTTTCTTGCTAGCTGTTCTAATTCGATTATAATATAGCCCTATTGCGTCTAGATCGCACTGACTCGTAAACCAACCAGGGATGGAAACATCACATTCAGATCTACCTACACGAGCAAACATTAACTCGTATAAATTATAGCCTGCTAAATCATTAACAGTATTATTAATACTCCATATGACTTTGGTAAACTATTGTCCCAAATAAGAGAGGCCTCGCTAGGTTCCGTGGCTCTCAACGCATCGAGAATTGTGCAATTAGAGCGTTCTACCTGCCCATTACACCTAGGCCACGCAATAGCTGTTAACATGTATTTAACTACACACGTACAACAATAGACAACCCTGTAATTTATCTAGTAAATTGTAAAAAAAAGCAAAATTTGTGAACCTCACCAGGTAAAACATGTACGGACAAACTAAATTATAAGAACTTGCATGCTTAATTTGTGTGTAAACGCATGTTTTGAACAAATAAAATATCTTTATCTTTAACTGTTTTTCTGTTGCGAACTTCTTAAAGTATCTACTGGTAAAGGCCTTACCATGGACAGAAACTACGTGATCTGGGAAACTAAGTAAACTAGAAATGCGTTTAAACTCTAATAATCACAAAAACTGAATAAACCTTAGTTTAAACCTGGACTACCAAGTTCAGGCTTGTCTGCGGAACCGCGGTTTAAATTTCTCCGTATACAAAACATAGATTAAACCTTGACCTGACCTAGTGCCGTTTTTTTTTTTTGAACCATTGTCTAAACAATTAAATCTACAATTTTTAAATACATTTTGGCTGTAATTAACATAAAATCAACAACACAATGAAAAAGTTACTATCAGAAACTTTCACACACATTTGACAGCTACTACTGTTAGACCATGGTTTATCACAAAACCACGACATGTAATAACGTTTGTGTAAACCGTTTTACGAGATTCAATCCTGGGTTTTTAGTTAAACCCTTTTTTTTACGCGCTTTTATTTTGTAATAAGACGGTAATTGTCTTTACAGAATTGACAATACGTGTAGGCTCAGAAACAACGAATTTAGAGAAAGAATTTGTCAAAACTAACACTTATTGGCACCCCTTTTTAATTTTGCTCAAAAGGGCTCAAATTATCGATGTCTACCATTTTCATTGGTTTAGTAGGTTTAGGGATTCGATGTAATTTGCCTTCTTTTCAACCGTATTCTCTTTTATCGTACGCACAATGTAAACACGACGTTACATATTTCCTATATGTAATGGCCATCGTTTTGATGCATTTGAAATATTTTCTACGCGCGAAATTTGGCACAACTGATCGGTTATCGTAAAGCGTTTTACGAGACAGCCCATAATTATTTACAGTATCACTATCTGTGCACCCACTTTACAATAGATAAATATACGTGGCACTCTTCGAAACCAACAGTTTACTTTTAAACGGAACACATTAACGGCATCTATCGGATTCCTGCACAAGGCGTTGATATGCTCTAAGCGCTTACCTGGTCTATAAAATTTTGAAGTCTCGAATTGAAAGTCACCAGTAGGCAATGCGTGCAATAAGATCACGTTAGTCATTGTATCGCGAACTGCACTACAATCCGTAATTACAAGGACATTTTTACACAACACAGATTCTAAAACTTCGTAATAACGCTGTGAAAAACACTTTTTTTTTTTTACTTGTAACGCAACTAAAATACAAGACAGAGCTCAAACTACCGCCTATCCGTATTAGTAAAAGAATACTTGCTATGGGTAACTTGCATGCATCCGTGTGAATTTCTATTGGCAAAACTAAGATTTTATACCATACCCACATCTAATTTTTTTTTTTTTTTTATAATTCCGTTAGTGGACGAGCCATTATTGCAAAATTATGGATGAACTTCCTAAAGTAGCTACATAGTCCAATGAACTGACACACTTTGTGTATGTTACTCAGAACGGGAAATTGAGACACAGCTGCAAACTTAAATTCACCCGGTTCAATGCCATGAACATAATAATTCATCACTAAATAACACAGTTAAATAAGAAATCCTGTTTTGTAAAAATTTACACTTACCCACATGTACATAATTAAATAAAAATTCTGCGTTTGACCCCGACCATTTGACGACATTATTGGAGTTACTTTTATTTGATAATTTACTTTGAAATTACTAAACTATCTACGAACTTGTTAATTCAGCGCATAAAAACTGAGGGAGCGCTAAATGTATCTTTAGGATGGATGCTGAGTTTATGGGTATCCTTGGACTACATTCAGACTGGTGAAGTAGGTACTTCTTACCAGATAATTTAGTTTGCTTATCGATATGATAATAAAATGGTTATCTAAATGCATTTAAGGCTCTGTTATCGACACATAGGCAACTATCTCCGTTCTTTCTCATAACTAAGCAATAAGATCAAAATCATCAATTCGGGTTCTTTTTATAATACCTGCTGGCTCAATGGCTCATTAATTTTGACTCTAACAATCTCTTGTTTGTGATGTGCTTATCTATTCCTAAGGCCTACGTGTACTTAATGCGCATTTGGACTAAATCTGTATATTCCAACTTCCCAGCTCCCTAGTATAGCTAGCAAAGCAGTTTTATACCGAGATAATCTATACTAATATTATATCTATACTATATACCATATTACTATTTACTATAGTAGGTACATTATAAAGCTGTTTGTTTGAACGCACTAATCTCAGGACTAATTTTTTTATTTTTCCGGTCCGATTTGAAAAATTCTTTCAGTGTTAGATAGCTCATTTATCGAGGGAGGCTATAGGCTATACGGTAACGGGATATTCCCACGGGAACGGGAATAAAACGGGATATGCACGCGCAATGTCGCGGGCAACAGCTAAACAGTAAACTAATAAATTGATTACAATCAGATTTGCTTATCAGGCTTACCCTAGTTTTGTCAAGGTCACCAATGGCATTTTATGATTATTTATCGACACACGAGGCACTCAAATATAAAACACATTTGGCTAATGGCATTTTGCAAACATTGGCATGGCATGACTGACCTGGTTGTTTATGCATGATTCCTGGCAGCTCTCGGCGCGAAGTATGACGAATCCGTCCTGCCTGCGATGTCCTTGGATCCGCTATTGACGACTTTGAGGTAGCTTTCATTTCCACCGAGAAGCGTTGCTGGTAGCGAGAAGAATGCTTCTTGAAACTCGATCATTAACGGAATAAACGATGCGGCATGGTGTTCTTTCCGACGTGAGGGTAGACACTTCGTGATCCAGATCATGGTTGATGATTTTTCAACTTCTTGTGCAAGGAGACTTCAATATTTTCCTTGCGTGTGGTGTGCATCGCCTTTCTTCGTTTTTATTTTCAGAAGTCTGGCTTACCAAAGCAGAATCTTCGTCCTCCAGATAAGACGACCGTCGAGATTAATGTGTAGCAGAGCGTCGTTTTAACGTAGGTTTTTTTATCACACTTCTGAATTGAAACGACAAAGATGAAAATAAATAGAAAATACTTAATTTACGCTTTTTATTTGGGCAGAGCTTTCCCTTACAATTATCGTTATAAACAGACACACCAAAATCACTGCTCCTCGCTTTTATATAGCTCGCCGGCTGGCGGCTATTTCACCCCCTCCGCTCAGAATTTGGCGGGGATGGCTCACGTGGTAGGGCAGTGACGTGGCGAGCTGGACTGCTGGCTGGCTGGCTGGCGTTGGCAGGCTTGCCTGGCGTTGGCTGGCATCGCTGGCGACATCTGGCGTTACAATTATGATAAACTTGCATACAATTTTAAAACAATACGGTCGTATTTTGAAATGTGGCCCTTTTTCACATAACAAACTTGCGCTCCCGCTGACTGCAGGGTCGTAACCCGGAATACGGCTGCTTTGATCTGAAGTTAACCACCAAAGTGACATAATCGAGGGCGGTTGTGCGATTTGCTCATTTCTAATGCGAAAATACTGGGTGTCTTTTTGGAATATAATAATATAGGCTGAATAGATACGATTTTTGCTATAAAATCGATTTCACAAAATTTCGGATTGCGGCCGTTTTGAATTTAAGCAGCGATATGTATAAAAATACCCTGTATTTATTTATTTGTTAAAATATAATAAAACATTAGTAAGGGTTAGTACAGTCATTTTTTTACTTTTATTTCGATTTGTTGAATTTTCTTATTTATTGTTTAATAGCTCTCTTCGAAAGTCCATTGAATCATTTCATAATTTTGTTAAAATAATAAAAAAAAATCTACGAATTTATAATACTTAAATATTATTATATTATCATTAAACAACAAAAATATAATTATTGTTATATCATAATTATCACGCATTTTTTTTTTCTTCTAAACCCTTTATATAAACCATCATCATTATCAGAGCCTTTAGTAAGAAATTGAAAAAGAAAAAATCAGGCGCACAATTTTGTGCTACAACCGTGTTTTACTAAAGTGGAAACCGGTTCTTAACATTCCTTTGCATTCATTCGCAATGATCTAACATGTGCTGATAACTGTTTCTGTTGGGCTAAGTGGATTCACGATCAATAGATGGATCTGAGTTCGAATCTTAGTAAAGACGTTTGCAGTTTTTGTTTCTTTGATGTTATCACAATATTTAAATAAATAACTTAGATATTGGTTATTTAATTGAGTAGAAACCTACAAAAAGATTATCACTTTGTGAGGTTTGAACTCGCGTCTTTTTGATCACAGTAAGGGTCTCAGCACACATATGGGATCGGAAAGGGATCGTCACCGTAACGCCTTTCGCCTCGCTGTCAACCAGGCGTCAACCTACCGTATGCACGTAACGAAAGCGTATCAGCAGCGCCTGTACGTCAACTCGGCTACGGCTAGGCGACACCGCGCTTACGCCTCGCCGCCCCCTGGCTGACCTGGTTGGCACCAGATCAGTTTGAATCCAAACGTTAAGTGTAGCGCACGGTTATGTCTTGGTTTACAATACGTGAGTTGGCTATCATAGCCATAGCACTTGATGATGAGGAAAAAGCAGGCAAGCATCTTTAGCAGGCAAGTCGCGGGAGGGGAAAGGGGAAAGGGTGGACGAAGAGATGTGAGCTCGGGTACGGAGAGACGTAAGCGCGGGGACGGAGAAACGTAAGCGCGGGGACGATGAGCCGTAAGCGCGGGAATTCAAGTTCGGAGCCTGTTCCGAGGCGAGGCGATTACGTTATTATTCCGATTAGTGTGCGTTGCAGTAGGGAGTTTAATACAAACCATTCTGAACGGCTCGAGGCGATACGGTGACGATCCCTTTCCGATCCCATATGTGTGCTGAGACCCTAATTTTGTGGTCTTACCGCTTAACCACTAAGTCAACTGGACACGCTTTACAATGTTGAAATTATGAATCCTATGCAATCAGTAGTTGATGATACATGTGTCCCTCGAAAGTAGAAGGTCATAAGTCAAACTAGACGTTAAGCTATTGCCTTGTAAGTGCGACAAACCAATTTTGAGCGTGACTGTACATTGCCATTCTTTTGCTTATCAGCTCTACAACTAGTGGTCGGGTATTAGTGTTGCTGTTATTTCTCCCTAATCTATACATATTTTCTACGTAACCTGTCAGGTCTACTTGTAGAGTATCACGAAACACTTCGATGATTCGGTTATGCAGATTAGCTTCAGGTTCTTTGTAGTACTCGGTAAGGCCGTAGATGACTATCTTCTTGGAATTACTTTCTGTACACTGGATTATGGGGGATGTGGATACTGATTTTAATGTAGATATTTCTTGTTTTAATTTCTCATTTTCGGTTAGTAAATTTTCTATCTTGGTGTTAATTTCACAAATCTCCTGTACTCTCAGTTCATTTTGTTTCGATAAATTGCTGGTTTTTTGTTCAAAATCTTCCGCAAGTTTCTTAATTGCTTTATTTATTTCGGTTTGTATGGTGTTCCGTAAGTCGTTTATTATTGATTCATTATTTTCCTTCAGCCTCATCATAATAATTTCACTTAGATTCTGCAGTATCAGTTCAGCGTGTATGTTGGTGTTTGAGGTGGTTCCTTCTTCTGAGCTCATCGTATCGCCTAGTAAAGTCAGATTCTCAATGGTGGTAAAATCATTGTTGGGATAGGTTTTCCTTCGAATTGTTACGTTGTTTTCTTCGGGTGTGGCTGTTCGTTGGGTTAGAGCAGATGTCTGTGGTCGTATAGATGTGTCTGTGTTTCCCTTTTTTGGCATTTTACATCGGCAATCTTGACATTTCCATATTTGTTTGTGGTCTGGAGTCATTGTCTTGTTAAAATGGTTCAAAGAAATATTTGCACACTCTAGGTCATATTTCTTACTGCATAGTGTACAAGTGAGATATAAATCGTTTATTAGACCCTGAGTACAACCTGCACAATTTTGGATATTTTGTGCCATTTTTACCTTCTTTTGCTACTGGTCCCGGCCTCTAGTGGGGAAAGGTGTAACTATCGTAGGTAGATGATTTGATGGTTCAAGTTGTTGCTACGTCGAAAAGATAGATGGCGCTGATATTGGAAATAGGCTAGGATGACTGTTTATTTTATGAGTGTTATTATAGTTTTGAATTATTCTTCTTATTAATGTTGTGTTCTTAATTAATCACTCTCATACCTTTTTTCGGGCTTACTCCATCGTTACACTTTCGACTGTTGAGCAAAAACAAACGATTTCTGATTGCTGTACAGCTGATATGTTTGTTTACAATTTGAATTTTGTTCGTTGAGCAGTAAATATGAATGTTTTTCGTTTTTTTCGTAAATTTCTTCTGTACTTTAGTTGTAATCACTGAGTTTTGTAATTTGCTATTATAGAAACTACTTTTTCTAATGTTTCTGTCACTGGAACTACCTATTTTGAATTTTTAAAAATACTTGGAGCCGATGTTAGCTTACGCACAGTAGCGCCCTCTCTATGTAAGAAGCGAATTTGACACTGCTTTGCCACATCCACGTGTATTAGCCAAGTGGTATGAAAACACTTCTTGTTCGCCGGGGTTCACGCAGCAAGCCTTCGATATTTTGGAAAAAAGAAGTGCTTTAACAGGTAAACGTTTAATATAATAATATTCCACAACTATCACACAACGCCATCTAGTCCCAGGCTAAGCAGAGCTTGTGTTATGGGTACTAGACAACTGATATACATACTTATATATTTCTAAATACATACATAATATAGATAAATTACACCCAGACACAGAACAAAATAAATGATCGTGCTCATCACACAAACATTTGTCCTGGGTGGTAATCGAACCCACGACCTCCGGCATAGCAGTCAGGGTCACTAACCACTAGACCAACAGGCCAGTCAAATATGTGCCCTTGTAGCAGATGAAATGGCGCTTAGGCATCAAACAATTTGGACTGGTAAAAAAACTGATGGTCTTGTTGATTTCGGTATCGGTTTTAGCCCCAGCAATGACATTGCTACACAAGTGTACGTCTTCATTTTAGTTGCTCTTAACGAAAGCTGGAAGTTGCCAGTAGGTTACTTTTTCATTAAAAATCTATCGGCAGAAACGCGGGCAAAGGAGGTGTTATTTTTTCGGCCCAACCATGTACCGAGGTACAAATTATTATTAAAATCCCTTCCAATAATTAGTATTTTTAGCAGTATTTAAAATCCTTCAATACTAGATAGAAAAAGAAATAAAAGTATATGAAAAAACACTACTTCGCAACGGAACTGCGTTCAAAGAAACGTTTTTGACAGCGTTTACTACTGTCAATCTGTTTCATCTGTCAAAATCACGTCAAAATATGACATCGATGTTTCATTATTTGACAGCTTTTTGACAGTAATGAATATCAACAACAATAGAAAAAAACTATCGAACTAGGTCGGGAACCCTGGCTTTTGGCCGGCAGATAACCAAACGCAAAACATAATACGAAATGTGAAATAAATGCATTTTTTAAAATTATTGTTCCCATGATTATTCGCAAAATATGTGTACTAGTAATTATAACTTATTTGAAATACATAAATAAATTCTATAAAGTACATTTTTGGGTTTTCACACGTTTATAAATGAAGTAACGAAACGCATCATGTCGGAGACGTATGACATTGCTAGATTGAAAATCAATTCTTGGGTTGCAAGTTTTAACATTTTGGATCGACAATTTCTTATGGTACAAATGCCCAAATAAATACAACGTATTTTTTTTTCAAAATCTACGATTTTTTTCCTATAATTTCGTATTTTTGTCCTTGAGGTACACGGCTGGGCCTTAAATGTAGGGAAAAAATTAACACCTCCTTTAATAAATACTTGCATAAGCAAATGCTACGATGTAGGTGCTGATGTTGTGGCAGGCACATTTGATGGTTGTCCAAGTAACTTGGCTGCGGCTGAACTTTTAGGTTGTGATTTGAAAACGCCAAATAATTTAAAAACTACTTTTTTACACCCTGATTGTGGTATTGAAGTTGCTGTATTCTTGGACCCATGCCATATGATCAAATTAGTACGGAATACCTTTGAAGCAAAAAAAGTTATATTTGGAAATAATAATGAAGAAATAAGATGGAGCTTAATTGTTGCTTTAAATCAACTTCAAAAAAGTCAAGGATTGAATTTTGCCAATAAACTCTCTCAAAGACACATACTATTTCGCAACGAAATAATGAAAGTTAAATTAGCCACACAACTATTAAGCAGGAACGACACGACATATTAGTGTCACCATGTTAGCTCCCATCGACAAACAGACATTATGTCGTCTCAGGACGAGATAATGTTGCGCATGTTAGCCCCTCCCATCGACAAACAGACATAAGTCGTCTCAGCACGAGATAATGTGTCGACAAAATTTTGTCGACTTGCGCATGCTAGCCCTGCAGGAGTACATAGATCGTGCTTTAGAACTTTGTGACCAATTAATAGTAACATCTAAAATTAAGAATACACAACCAATCGTAGAGTTTATATCAATTTTCAATGATTTATTTGACATTTTTAATTCCAGGTCATCAGGAAAATATGATTTCAAAAAACCCATTAATTCAAATAATTCTGCGCAAATATTAAGATTTTTAGAGAAAGCCAAGGAATATATTTTATCATTACGAATTTACAATAAAACAAAACGTGTAATAAGACAAAGAATCATAGTAAAAAATATCCAAAAAATCTATACTTGAATGCAAATCTAAAACTGGATTTTTAGGATTTTTGATTTGCATTCAAAGTTTAAAACATCTTTTCACCACCTATGTAACTGCAGCCACAACATCAGGACGCACACCAGCATTAGAGTACATAGCAACTTACCCATTATCTCAAGACCATCTAGAAAAATTTTTTGGCGTTATTAGACGACAAGGTGGTTATAATAATAATCCGAACACAGTACAATTTAAAGGATTGTACAAAAAAAATTTCAACCACTTAGAATTACGCAGCGCCTTTAGTGGAAATTGCATTCCTATGGAACATATCCCTATAGTTACATGCTCATCATCAGGTATCGAAAATATTAACTCGTCATCAGGACTTCGTGCTTTAGATTTAGACGAAACTGAAAATACTGTAAATAACCCTACATCTAGTGACAAAAATTGTGAAAACAACGTAAATATTCTTTCTGAAATGTTGAATAGTGAAAATTGCTCAGAATCAGTCAAACAAATTACAGATTATATTTCTGGTTGTATTGCACGAAAATTAATAAAAATGATTAAGTGTGAAATATGTGTTGACACGTTATATACCAATAACAAATTGTGGTTCCACAAGTGACAATAAGAGACATGGGAGGTTTATGTTATGCATCTGAAGACTTATTTTCAGTATGTTTAAAATCGGAAACCGTTATAAAATCACATTTAAATGAAAACGGTACCCATTTTGTTAATAATCAGGATATCGAGAGACTAAAATGTAATATTTTAATATTTACTAAAAACTGACTTTTAATATTGACTAAAATGTAATATTTTATTGAAATCTTTTTTTAAATTCGAACGTTTTTCATTCAATTTTAGAACATTCCAAAGACCAAACACCTACATTTAATCATCGTATACATTTAATTAAAACTATAATTGATAAGTACACAACAGTTCGCCTCCATTCCGCTCATAAAAATAATCCCGAAATAAAAAAGCTCTCTAAACAGAAAAGAAATAAATTGAATCTTTTCGAAGGTGTATGATTGTTTTTACAATAAAAATAATTATGTAACAGTCAATGTGATTAACCCACTAGAACTAGTAATTAAGTATAATCACTAAACTATAATTATATTGAAAGTGTACGGTCCAACCGTACAATAATTCATATTGTATCTTTTTACGTTAATCAAGCAGTTTTGTACCGCGTGCGCAATAAACCTTAGTTCGCGTTCGGTCGCCGCCGCGTGTACTCGTTCACAGTTATCAATTGGTACGATTTTTGTTGGCTGTACAGCGTTAGATCCTTGCCTGTGTCTATGTTTTTAAATGACTGCTTTCTCTTTCGCACACTTATATATCTCTCTCTCTCTGGCTCTGTACGGTGATAATCTTCGTACAACGAAACGCTCGACGTAGCGCCATATTGTTTTAATGTCGACTGACGTTTCTGGTCGTCTGTGATTGGCCGTCGCAGACGCTGGCAGGCCGCCATTTGTTTTTGCGTCATATGACGTATGTCTGACATTACTGCTGTTGCTACTAGTGCTATTGATCTTTATTGTTTATCCTGTCCGCATTTTCTGTATTATTAAAGCCCCAGTGTCTCTACTATTACTTTAGCTACTTTCAAAATGTATTACGAGTGGATTTGGCATCATTTCCCGTGTAGAAGAGACTCGCTGTGTGGTTAAAGTGTCTAAACTAAACCGTGATGATCTGCAAGACTGCAATCCTTGTGACCTGAACAACTTCCGAAGCTTTTTGTTTGTCAAAGCACGAAAAGAAGTTCATTACGTCTAAATCTCGTCTCATTGGCATTACCTATCCTTCCCTGTTTACTGAAGATGAGATTTTGAGTGGAACAACACAACTTGGCAGTATACCGGTAAGTATTATGATGAAACATCAGCTATAATTACTTCTTGCTTTCTTAACCTTACTTTAACTAATATTATAAAATACCAAAGGAGGAGACAAGATGGATGTACACACATCCATTCCATTACAGTAACGGAGTAACAGTACTCAGATTATTTTAAAATAATAGGATACCTTTTATCCCAGGCTTAAATTCCTGTTAATTCTTTGTTATTAACGCGGGCGAAGCCGCTGGCGATGGCTAGTATGCAAATTGTTATATATTATGGGGGCTGCTAAATTTTGACCGTGTGGTAGGAGGCAGAGATATATTTTTCCTTTAGTTTAATAGATCTTTTGAAGAGAAATCATTGTACAGTTACATGCTAAAATAATAATTATGTTTTACTACATACATAATAACATAATGTTTGCTTAAAACTCAACTGGTTTGCACTACCTGACTACATAAAGCTCCCTCATCCACCGACTCCGAGGTTCACAATATTTCTTTATACTAAACATAATGTTTCTTCTTTTCCAGCTCATTATGCAGATGAATGAAGACCTGTGAAAATCCTGAGGATAGCAGATGTAGAAAAATCACCTCACCATCGTTTTGGAAAGAGGCGAATGATAAACCATCGAGAATATACGGCAGCAAAAAAAAGACTAAATACCCATCCAAAGGTGCAGTGACGTGTTTCGGTACAGTGATATAAATAACAAATGCATAATATTGGAACACAATGCTCATAAAAATAATGTTGCGTCAAATAGTTTACAATAATGAACTGGTGCAATTTGATAATTTTACAATAAAAATTCGATTTTCGCCATTTGCCTGCGATGCAAAAATAAGCATTATTTAAAAGGAAATTGAAAAATAAATGTTTTAACCTCTATGTAATAGTTTTTTTTTATTTGATTTTTTCCCAAAATTAACTTTGAAAAGTTTCAGTAGTATAGCAATATCGAGTACGGCGTTTTTTTTGCGCGAGCAACACTGATTAAAAAAAAAAGAAACGTCATATGACATTAAAACTCAAAATGGCGCTACGCCGAAAATTTTTGTTCTGGAGTTGGCAGTCTGATACGTAGTATCTCTTAGTAGTCTGCAGGGGGTGTCGACTTTGTTCTACGGACACGAAGTAGGTGGGCTAGAAAACAAGAAAGAGATATCAACATGAGAGTAAAAGAGATGAATTACATAATGTTGCCAACAAAAATACTATTTCACATTCAATCTGATAATAGACTTTTTAATTGATTTTTTAGTATGTTATCCTTAAAATTTAATTTTGCTTTTATTCTGATGTGAGAAAATGTTTGTTATGATATTTTTAACATTTTAAATTGATGAAACAAAACAAAAAGGAGATAATAATATGACAACATGACAACACTGGAACGCCATATTGTCTATTGGCTATTTGACGTCATAGGAAAAAATGTCTGCCATCGCTTGCGCACCATTATTTATATTTTGTTTTTGAGTTTATTTGTAATAAATAAAACAGTTGCATTTAATTCTACATACAATATTGTTAATGTGAGTCGAGCTTGCTCCTCGTGTAAGTGTTTTGGTGAAATTAAGTGCGTATTTGTGAGATAAAGACCCGGTGTTGAGACAGTGACTGTTGTTTGATTTTGTGCCTAATTCGCGATGAGTTCGTAGAAAGAAAACACTAGAATCTGTGCTAGGTATGTGTGGAACTTCACCTTCTAAAGATCCCAGCATCATTTTACATCGGTTTCCGAACCTTAGTAAAATAAGTCACATTATGTAGCATAAATAAATGAATAAAGAAGTCAAATGAAATCGTTTGTTTTACTAAACTGCTCCTTACTTATTATTTTTCAGCATTTTATGCACAAGTACATTGTGTTTCTCGATAGTAAAAACTATCGAGAAACGCAATGTACTTGTGCATAAAATGCATTGTATAGAACCTGAAAGTACTTGTAGCATTTGAAATTCCCGCCCCGAATTCTACTGCCATGTTTTCGTGGGCTAAACATAGATGGCGCTGGTTGGTAAGGAAAATTTTCCTCACAAAATTAGTACGGAGTCGTTATTCTTCCCCTTTAGGGGTATATATGTTCTGTGGTAGTCTGTGTCTGTACTCGCGACGGCTCACAACCACTGCCTATATTTAATTAAATAAACTCTGCTAAACCAAGTAATTATTGTTTTACTGGCCATATCCCATCAGGTTATGCGCCCAGTAGATTGCACAAGTGAAGTCGCGAGTCAATCAAAAGTATTTTACGCAATAATCACATCCAAAGATTTGTCAGCCACGCGGTCGCTGCTAGACAAAGGAAAGTGCAGGAAAGATGGACGTTGCTTCGCACGTAATTGCCCGGCGTTTCGACGGTCAAGGTTTCCGCCAATGGAAATTCATGATTAATTGCGCGTTAAGAGCAAAAGGATTGAGCAATCATCTCACTGAGGAGAAAAGTGAAGATAAAACAAACGATGTGAAGACGGAAGGAAGTTCATCCGTGCTTGAAAAATGGTGTCAAGCGGATGCGCAAGCGATGTTCATAATTACATCGGGACTCGACATGTCTCTCATTAGTTTGGTTGAAACGTGTACTACTGCAAAGCAAATGACGATTAAACTGGAATCCATTTACGAGCAGAAAAGTGAAAACACGAAAATGTTATTATTGGAAAAGTTCCACAGCATAAAGATGGCGGAAGGCGATTCGATGGCTCAACATGTTACAAAAATCGAAAATATCGCACAACAACTTCGAGATGCTGGTGAATCGGTCTCGGAGATAAGCGTGATAACCAAAATATTGGGATCATTACCCGACCGATATCGAAACCTACGTCAAGCATGGTTGTCACTGGACGAAAAGAGACAGACGATTATCAATTTGACAGCTCGACTGATAGATGAGGAAGCAAGTTTTAACCGTGCTGAAGAGCAAGAACCCGCTGCTTTAGTTTCAACACAAAAAGGTAAAAACAAGCAGAACACGCGTTCCCGAGCAAAATGCTTCAAGTGTTCAAAGCGCGGTCACTATGCGCGTGATTGTAAACAAAGTTTTCCCGTCACTGACACTGTCATGCCGGCGCCAGCGAGTAACCGCACGGGCCGCACTCAAGCGTCTCAAAAATCTGCGTTCGTCAGTGATAACAACATAAACATTGATAGTAAATACGTGTGGATATTGGACAGTGGAGCCTCCGCACATATGTGTTGCGCTCGAGAATGTTTCGCGAACTTAATTCCCTTCGAATCAACAGTGCGTATCGGCAACGGAACTGAGTTACAAGTGTGTGGAAAAGGGACAATAAATGTAAACAAACTACTCAATGGACAGTGGTACGAGTCTACCATAAACGATGTTTACTTTGTGCCAAAACTATGTAAGAACTTGTTCTCGGAAGGTGTTATAACCTCAAAAGGTTTTAAAATAGTGAAAGAACAATCCAGTGCCAAAATATACGATAGTTCGGGAATGTTAGTTGCGGTCGCAAACAAAAGTAGCAATAATAACCTATATAAAATGCAATTCAGTGTTAAAATATCTCAAGAGGCGAATGTATGTGACATTGAACTGTGGCATAGGCGTCTTGGACACATCAGTGTGCACACTATACGAGAAATGGTGCGAAGTGGACTTATACCAGGTATGAAAGTAGAAGAAATAAACAGTTTTCTCTGCGAACCGTGTATATTAGGGAAACAGCACCGTTTACCCTTCAAACAATCACAAGGAAGTGCTAACCTTGCTGGAGCAAAGGTGTATAGTGATATTTGTGGACCCATGCCTGTCAGGTCAATAAGTGGCAAGAGATATTTTGTGACCTTCATCGATCAAGCAACAAGGTACTGTAAGGTTTATTTATTGTCTAAAAAGAGTGAAGTTTTTGAGTGCTTTAAAGACTATTATAAGCAAATACTCAGTCAAGGTGTCAGGCTCAGTGCCCTTCACTCAGACAATGGTTGTGAATACACAAGCAGTCAGATGAAGCAGTTTGCATCAGAACATGGAATTCAGTTGTGTCGGACAGCTCCCTATACCCCCCAACAAAATGGTTGTAGTGAGAGAATGAACAGGACACTGATGGAATCTGCGCGTGCGATGCTCTTCGACAGCAAGTTACCTGCAAGTCTCTGGGCAGAAGCGGTGAACACTGCAGCTTATTTGTACAACAGAAAAGAAAGAGATGGCATAACTCCATTTGAAAAATGGGTTGGAAGAAAGCCTAACCTTTCTCATCTCAGGACATTTGGCTGCACAGCCTACGTTCATGTGCCCAAGGAGAAACGCAATAAACTTCAGCCGAAAAGTATGAAGATGACACTTGTAGGTTATGACAATAACTCGGACAACTACAGATTGATGGATCTACGTACCAAGAAAGTGGAGATATCTCGAGATGTAATGTTTGATGAAACTACTACCTGTGATGAACGAAAAGTTGAGGAGAGCTTGTTCCAGCTGCCCCTAGATGATGAAGATAGCTTGGTGTGTCCGCTATCAGAGAAGGGAGCAGAAGCAGGATCCTCTCCGCAGGCCTCGATGCATACACCGGTCAGCACCGTGTATGATGCCAAGGAGACTCCGCAGGCCCCGATGCATACGGTGGAGTGTGTCCCATCGTGTGATGCCAAGGAGACCTGTGCGCTTCCAACTCCGCAGGCCCCGATGCATGCTGTGGTGAGTACCCAGCGTGATGCCAAGGTGTTAGGAGGTGCCACCAGCAGTGGTTGTGAGTCGTCGACATCAAGCAGAAGCCAACATGGTAGTAAGTCACTATTTGACAAGAACGTATTTGAAAATTTCCTGAATAAAGCCCTGGGTAAGCAGTCTTCGGAAGAGTGCTCGGAACACCCAGAGGAAGACACAATGACCTATATTGCAGAGGCATTGATAGCAGATTGTGAAGTCCCAACAACATACCAGGAAGCCATGGTATGTCCGGATGCAGAGTACTGGACAAAATCAATCAACGAAGAGCTGGAAGCTCACAAAGAAAACGAAACGTGGGAGCTTGTGAGTTTACCTACTGGTAAGAAACCTATAGGGTGTAAATGGGTATTTCGTGTAAAAGAAAATTCAGATGGTTCTATTCGATTTAAATCTAGACTTTGTGCTAAAGGGTTTTCACAAATAAAAGACATAGATTATTCTGAAACATTTTCACCTACAGTAAGGTATGATACCATTAGAGTAATGTTGTCACTAGTTACCCATTTAAAACTTAATGTTAAACAATTTGATGTTAAAACCGCATTTTTGTATGGTACAATTTCTGAGGAAATTTACATGTCCCCTCCTCCAGGTTTAAATGCAGGTGATAAAGTTTGTAAATTAAAGAAGTCACTATATGGTCTTAAGCAAGCACCAAGGTGCTGGAATCAAACTGTAACTGAAATATTGAAAGATTTTGGTTTTTCAGCTTGTGAAGTAGATAAATGTGCATTTATATCAAATAAATACAGTAATGTAATGTATTTACTTTTGTATGTAGATGATGGACTTTTGTTTTGTAAAAGTAACACATTAATGAATAGATTTCTATCAGAGTTACAGAAAAAGTTTCAAATTGTAGTTACTGAAAATACAGGGCGTAACGGAATGGGTATATACATCGAGGAAGCACGGCTTCTTTAGATGATACCAAACGATATGGCAAGGTTTTTTTAATCCTATCTTTACGTGTATTGAAGTTATGAGATTTTTAAAAATATCGATACCGGAAAACGAACTTTTAAAGTTCGAATAAACACATCACTAGCACTAAGTCAGCTGATCGGTGTCAGCGAACTATTTTTAAGTAAAAATAAACCTCTTACTCCTGGTATTTCTAGAGAAATGGTTCCGCATGTTTATTTTTTGTTTAAAAATAAAATTACTTTTCTCTTAGCTATGTCGTTTGGAATAAGCACTTTTATCAATCTGACAAATGAATATCCGCGTAGTGTAAACATAAACAATGCCGGACATCAGTATCTGTATTCTGCAATTATGTGGTAAATCTACCAATTCGCTGTTTGGTTTTTAATGTGTTTTTACTAGCAACATAATACTTTGACTCCACGGTTGCCTTACTTAGATAGTGGCTGAGCCATGAAGTGCTACGCAAAGTGTCGCGTGTTCCAACCTCGCACGGAACAAATACTTTTATGATTTACACATAATTGATCCAAGTATGGCTGTTTGTGTATGACAGGTGTTTCTTTGTAAACTCAATCAAATTTGTGACCATAATATGAATTTTTTCCGAGTTTTGAAATTCGATTCACCTTACTATTGGATCGATTTGCTTGAATATTGTGTTAAATTACGTTTTTCATTCAATTGAATAATACATACCAGGTTTTGTTTTTTTTTTTTAAATTAATTAATATTTGTTGTTTGCCATTTGAACTTCTTAGAATGAAAAATCGATTTAGTTAAATAATTAAATCCAACTGAACCCCAAAACATCATCTCTTTTGTATGTCTTGGCTTGGACTCCTGGTACAAATAAAATGATGTACAAATAAAATGATAGTGGGTTCCGTTCATGATAAGTAATTGAAATAAAGTTGAGATATTTTTTTCTTCTAATACTTATCATGGAAACTATGAACAACTTAAAAATTTGTTTTTAATAACAAAATCCAAGCAAGCATAATTTATTAATTACTTTCTGTCTGTGGTTTGTCTTAACTGGAGAACAATATCGTTTTTTTATGTTCTGTCGGTGCGGTGCTGTTTGATACATGGATCATTAACCAGAAAGTTTTTCGACATCGTGGACCTGGAACTTTATGGAACGCAAAGGGCAAGAAAGAACAGAATGAACTTTTAGCCAGTTAGAGGCTGACAGCCACTTTCATTCCACCTAGGGCTAGAGGATTCATTTAAATGAGATTATTACACAAAGGATATTCGTTCGATCATAATTAGTCTTTCTTTATGTTTATTTTATTTAATTCGAAATCCCAAATTATTGTCAATAATAAATTAAAAGATTGTATGTAGTAAGATTATCGCAAAATGGTCTTAAAGTGAAAAGAAATTAAATAAAGTACTAAGGCTGCATGAGTGATGAGAATTGGTATTGCAAAAATGAAAATCCTTTGCTCAAAGAACCCTGATTACGTCGTACTTACGTTTAGGGGGAGTGGTCAGTTGCCGTCCTTATCGTGTCTTGGAGTCCTGGTACAATTAAAATGACAATGGGTTCCGTTCATTTTTTTTTTAAGTTAAAAACATTTGTTTTTCCAATAATCATGACGAAAACTATTAACAACAATTAAATAAAAATATGTATTTTTGATTTCAAAATGATACACCTACGCATAATTAATTAATAGTTTATTTTACTGTTTGCATGCTCTGACGTTTGCTTTACATGTAGTATCGGGACATCGTGGTCCTGGAAGGAACATGATTCAAATTCAAATTTATTTGCATTCCACAATGTGTACTTAGGATGAAGTGTAAAGTACCTACTGACTAAAAAGTTCATCCTGTTCCATGTACTCTCATTTGTTTATGGAACGCCTGTTTAATTCGCTCCAGAGGGTGGGCGCTAATAACTGCAACTCAGTTACTAAACTAACGCGGTATTAACGTACACATAAATTGTAACATGTTATTTTTGTTCCAATAAACTATTTGTAATATTTGTAAACTATTTGTATTTGTATTCCATGTACTCAGTACTGACTGACAGTTCCTTTCGCTACCTAGGGCGCGAGGAAACATACAACAAAATTGATTTCATTACCTGTCATTATTTTATTCCAATTTATGTCAATCCTACTTTTACTAATGTTGTTATTATGTGGAAGTTGGTTTTGATATTTGGATTGATGGATGGATGTTTGTTCCTCTTTCACGCAAATATCTCGGAACGGGTTTGGTTGAAGTTCGGTTCACTGGTAGTTCAATAATACATAGGATATTTTTTATCCCGATTTTATGTTCCCACCGCCCACGGGTTGATTTTCGAGATGGGGCGGCTGAAACCGCTGGCAACGGCTAGTAAGTAATAAATAAAATGCTTGCAAAAACGTCGCAAAACAGTTACAATAAAATATTTAAGTACTAGCACTGCATAAAAAATAGGAATTGTTATCGCCGAATTGAAAATTGTTTGCATAGAGAACCCTAATTTCATCGTTAGTTAGGGTTTAGGGTAAAGTGAACAATTGATGTCCGTGTATTTTAAATTACTCCAGGTAGGCCTCAACTTATGATTATGAGGTAGGTATTTTATGGATTCAAACCCAGCCAGGCTAGGGTAGTACTTTGTATTATTTATTTAATCACCACTCTCAAAACGGTGGAGGAAAACATTCACGAAGATGTCCTAGAACCAATTTGTAGAATAATATGTGACATCTACCAACCCCCGGCAGGTATACTGTATCGGTCAAAAACTAATAAATCATCGATGTCGGGCCAGAAACCTCCGAGTAATCAATGTAGACAATGTTGATAACTTTTTAGGTTTTAGTTGATTTTTCAAAAAGCGTGATTCGCGCTTTAGTTCAGTTCGGCTACACTTTTGACTTTTTCTTTGTGATTGTGCTTTGTTGTGCTTTCAAAATGTCGTTAAGTAACAGTGAATATTTTGAAATGATGTTGTGTGTCGGAGGTGTGCGGCATTATTTAGATGAGCGCTTTCCTCAATGGATCGGTCGCGGTAGGACCGTAGCTTGGCCTCCGCAAAGTCCTGACCTCACGCCATTAGACTTTTTTTTGTGGGGTTACATTACAAATACAGTGTACTCAGTGCGGTGCGATACAGTGGACGAAATGAAAGTACGTATTGAGGCTGCTTTCAGAACCATAACACCAGACATGCTACGCAATGTCCAGGAGTCCCTAAACAAAAGAGCAGCCTTGTGCATACGATTCCAAGGACATCACGAACCTCATCTTTAACAAATGTAAGTTAATTTTCTAATAAAGTACCTACCTAAAGTTTTTCTCGGTGTTAAGCAATAATAGGATACCAAAGTTGTTAAACTACGCGAACTTAGAGCAGGCGATGAACAACGTCAGACTACAAAATGTGGACAACGTCATTTAAACTATCTTTCGATTTTTTTACGAAAGAATTTTTCATCTCAATTTTTATGGCTTGATATTAACAAGGTATTAAACTGTAAACAAGTAGGTAAATGAATAATTACGCATTATTAATTTTTACGTCACGTGGTACTTGTATTGCGCGCTCGCTTTAGCTGCATCTCTTTCATTTTCGTCATTACGCACCGACAAAGACGCCGCCTGCGCGCTCGCTTTAGCGGCATTTTCTTTAAATTTCGTCAGTACACGCCGACAAAGACGCGCCGCCTGCGTTAGGTTACTAGGGTACTAGTAGGCGCGCAGAATTGGCGAAGAGATTTATTGTGGTTTATGCAAGGAACGTGGAAAGTTATTGACCCACGTAGTGCGGAGACACGTTTGTTATGATTTCAATTTAAGATATCGATGAAACCGATTTTTTTTTTTCAATTCTTAGAGTACTTTATTTTGAGCTGAAATTTTGCATAGAGCTTCTATATCAGCAGGACACTTTAGTATTCTCAGATGAATATGGTGTTAATGATACACCCTGTATAAAATGTTTTGTTGGTATGCAAATAGAAATGAGTGAAAATTCAATTTTTGTACATCAAAGAAAATATATTGAGTCATTGTTGAATAAATTCCAATTGGAAGATTGTCATCCTGTTTCAGTGCCTGCTGACCCAAATATAAAATTGTGTAGACCTGAATTTCCTGAAAACAAAATATTGTATCGTCAGATGGTAGGTGCACTCATGTTTCTTGCAATAGTCTGTAGACCAGATATAATGTTGGCAGTAAATATTGTAAGTAGGTACATTGAATGTCATGATCAATCACATTATAATGCTGTGTTGCGAATTTTGAAGTATTTAAAGGGTACCAAAGACTTAGGTATTTTGTATACACATTGTGAAAATTTAAATATAGAAGCATACTGTGATGCAGACTTTGGTTCTGATATAGACTCACGTAGATCAACCAGTGGTTATGTAACAATGATTAATAATAGTGTTGTAACTTGGGCAAGTCAGAAGCAAAGTTATGTAGCATTGTCTACATGTGAGGCAGAATATATTTCAGCCTGTAATGCAACAAGAGAAATTATTTGGCTTAAATATCCACTAAATGATTTGTGTAAATTTAATGAAACTGTTGCTTTGTTTATAGACAACCAGAGTGCTATAAAGTTAATTAAGAATGAAAGTTTACATAAGAGAAGTAAACACTTTGATATTAAATTGCATTATGTTAGAGAAAAATTTAATGATAAAAGTATAAGTGTACACTATGTAAACACTAAAGAACAAATTGCTGATATTTTGACAAAGCCGATAAGTAAGTTTCAATTTATGTATTTGAGAAAAAGTTTAGGTATTGTGTAAACCAAGCTATGTATTTACTTAATCATTTTCAAGTGTAGGTATAAACAGTTTGTAAAGAAATAGAAAGTTGTCATTTCGTGGGAGTGTTGGCTGTACAGCGTTAGATCCTTGCCTGTGTCTATGTTTTTAAATGACTGCTTTCTCTTTCGCTTACTTATATATCTCTCTCTCTCTGGCTCTGTACTCGCGACGGCTCACAACCACTACCTATATTTAATTAAATAAACTCTGCTAAACCAAGTAATTATTGTTTTACTGGCCATATCCCATCAATTTTAATACATCAGTGTTCAGTACCAACCATCTTTTTTTCTCTTCCACCATCATCCTATAGTTCATGTACGATCCAGCAAGAGATCATACATTTTTGGTCCTTCGAGCCACCGCACTGGCGGGACCTATCGCGTAGTGTGCGTGAACATTCCGCCAGACTAGTGGATGGAATAACTATCACTAGCAGTAGCACCACCAGGTAACAAAGCAGGAGATACCGGTGAGTGAGCTTTCATTATCATCGCAACAGCGAAGCGGCCTAATTCTACGATTGATCACGCCCGTGAGGTTAGCAGCACGTGTGACGTGGTTGTTACATCATACGACCACTCCAGTACACAGCAGCATCACCACCTAGAATAGACCACTATCACCTATCATCAAGCATTTTATGAAAAGGGTGTCTATACTCGAGCAAGTCTTGCATATTATCAACTTATCATTTTATCAACTTATGATACCTATTAAAACTTTCCAAGCTTAGTCGACGAAGCAGGAATAAACAATCGAGGAGGATTCAAGGAAACATCATAATCTTTTTATAATTTTATCAAGCTTTTCATCACTGAAGCTATATCAGCATCTCCAACATGAAGGACCTACTCGAAAATCAGAATCAAATTATGCAGGGCATGGAGCAGCTTTTACGCAATTTTAAAAAGGATGGAGCTGAAAGAAAAACTTCTATTTACGTTAGGAAACGTTTAGAACTTCTCGATAAATATTGGGAAGAGTTCCAGTCCAATCATATGAAGCTATCAGAATACAAAGAACGTGGCTACAGCTACTTTTCAGAAAATTATTATCAGAAAACTAAGCAGTTTTATGACGAAGCGCGTGCGTTTATAATGCAGCACAAGGTCACCATGACCGATCCTAAGATTGTCGATGTACCGACTACTCCGCAGCCGCAGATAACAATAGCTCATCATTGCAACTAAAGCTTATGCAAATGCCAGACAGCGACCAGACAGTGTATTGTGATATCTCGACTCAGGTAGCAAGGCCTTATTTAACGGAACCATTTAGAAAAGCAGCTTTCCGCAAGTTGCATTCAAACTCACATCCTGGCAGTAGTACCAATGTAATAATTTTGTAATCAGTTTAATTGTTTAGTGTTTTCTTTTGTTTCTTTAGGTATTGTCACATCGGCTAAAAAGCTCCGAAGTAATAGATACAATAGACTATTCTTCAGTCCTTTCCGCCGATTCACACAGCTGAAATATTATGTTTTATTGTACGCAGCTGCAGTGTTAAATTGTATTGTACAGCGAATTGTTTAAACTGCATTGTGAACTGGCAATTAAAAAAGGGTGTTTGTCTGTAATGTTTATGACCTAGTGCCTTAACAAAATGCCAAATGTTATGTTTTATGTTTTTATACCGTTGGGCTTCCCAGAGCGCGTTTTCTATTGTGTATTGGTAACAATGCTTACTATAGTTTTTAGTTGTAAGAAGTTTATCGCCAGTGACTGGGTAAGACGATTGTGTATTTTTGGTGGACAGTCCACGCGCAACCTCCACACGAGTCAGTTCACTCGCTCTGATTAATTCCGTGATTATAGGTACATCTCTGCTGCAAGAAAGAACTTTATCATTTCAACCTACCGGCCGACCCTTGCAACGCTTACATCCCGTGCTACACGTTTCTAAAACGTTTAAATTCGCGTAAGCAACGCGAAAATGTTTTCATTTTGACCTTAATATTTTTGTATTTTTATGTGTACCTTAATCTCTCGTGCCTGGGAGCATGTACGGTCCAACCGTACAATAATTCATATTGTATCTTTTTACGTTAATCAAGCAGTTTTGTACCGCGTGCGCAATAAACCTTAGTTCGCGTTCGGTCGCCGCCGCGTGTACTCACAGTTATCAATTGGTACGATTTTAATACATCAGTGTTCAGTACCAAACCATCTTTTATTCTATTCCACCATCATCCTATCGTTCATGTACAGACGCCAGCACATCAAGCTACCACAATCTGTCAGATTTCTTTAATAGAATTTCAACCTTATCACAAGAGTTGAAGGTAAATTTTTGAGTGGTAAAATCTGACAGATTCGGGTAGGTTGACGCGCTGGCGTCTGTACGATCCAGCAAGAGATCATACAGAAAGTGATAAATGATTCACTTTTACTAATTCAATATTATTCATAATTACTTTGACTTGTACTTATATATTTCTTTCTTTTAAAAAAGTGTTTTATTTTTCCCCTACCTTTTGTCTTCTAATAGTGTTTATTCGTTGCATAGGCACAAATCCCGGCTACAAATTCTGTACACGCGGTTTGTACCTTCTGCCTAGTTAATTTGCTAGTCTATGACGCCGACGGGTGGCGTGGCGCTGTTTGTTTATCTAGCTGTCACTTTTTTTCGGAACAGTTTTTTCTGTTGTTCTACAACTGTATAACATATCTGTATAATAGAATATCATTGGTTTTACGAATATTTATTCACTTCAAAAAAGACAGTGAGAAAACATTCGTCGGATTTTATTTTAGCGATAAAATTATAATTTACGTGATTGTGTTGATATAATATTTTGTTAGAAAATGAATGTGCGCTCCAATATTTATTAGAATAGTATGTTACCTTTCTATTTTTGCTGCCATAATTGACAAAAAATAAGTGTACCGAGTGCGGGAAGCATGACAGGATTACATAGAGTTTTAAGCAACCGTATTATGATGGCCCTCAATCATTGCTTGATTCATTGATTGATATTATTGTCATGACTAATAAAATAAATAAATCATCGAACACAGAACATTCGATTATTCGTGATTCGATTGATATAACGAACACAGAACATTCGATTATTTTTTGATTATTCGTGAGACGCGAGACTAAGCGGACGTGTGTTTTATTGATCATGATGAAATAAACAATTACGACAGAATAATTATATATAATTATTTGCACCGTCAGTATAACAGTAAAGTGTGTCGCGTGTGACTTCTTATGTTTAATGACTTATGTGCAAGATGAACTAAATATTTTTATACTCAATTAATAAAGTGTTACGGTTAGCATGTCTAACCCAGGATCGAGCCCATTTGGACGTAGCCAAGTGCTGCAGAGAAGTCCTCCGCCGACGCCAAACAGACCCCCAAGTGATCCAAACCCACCAGAGGATAATGAATTACCCAGTGAAGTGGTCAGTACGCCGGAGATCCAGAAATGGATAGGATCTATTGATTCAATCCTCAACGAAGTGTGCACTATTGTCGGTGAAGGCAAAATGAACACAGACCAGAAGCTTCGTGTGTCAAATCTTTGCCGGAAGGTTTCAACCGGGACTTCTCAGATGGCCGTTCTTTATCAGTCGTTAAAGTCGAAAACCATCCAGGCACATACCACAATCCAGCATCTCAAGACTCACCAGAACTTTGTGGACTCTCTTCAGCAGTTCAAAGAGGTAGTTGAGACCAAGTTGAATCTTATGCTCGCATGGTAAAGAAAGGTTCCGATAACTACGTTCGTCCTGCAAACTTGAGTTCAATCGCCATCTATCCCAGCGATAAGTCCCAAACAAGTGACGCCACCGAGTCAATGGGGATTGTCTTAATTTTTTAAACATTCGATTTTATTTTATTTTCTGCAAATATAGAGCATTTTGAGAAACTAATTTGAATATTTTAATGATTGGCTCAATACTTTTTTTATTTTTAATATTTTAATTTTTGAGGTAGGTGACGTCACCATTGGCCTAAAAGTTGTGCCGTTTCCTTACTAGAGCAAAATTAAAAAACTGTCAACACAACGTCAACTGTCTAAACGTCACTTACATCCCGCTAGGTTATTATTTACAAAACAAAATTAGCTCCTAGATGAAAATACAAAGGAATCTAAGGCTTCTGAACTACTAACATCAAAGTGATCTTCGCAACAGTACATTGTATAAACCTTTCAACATTCCACACCGTCATCAAACACCACTTTTCTCTCAAATCTTCTTTAGTACGAACAAAATGTTGATTGGATTATTATAAGTATTATTGTTGCTAGTTGGGACAAAGCACTTCCTATATTCTATTTTACTTGTAGTTTATGTTATATTGCCGATGCCGATTTAACAGATTTAACCGAGATAATGAAGAAATTTGCAGTTACAATAAAAACTTGTTTGTTTACATCTTTGACATTTACAAATTGACACTTGTCAGTGGCCCTCTGACATTCCTGATTTTCTCATCAGGGATGTCAGACGGCCACTGTGATGTACCAATATGAAATATTGGTACATCGGTAAAATGTGTCGAAAATCAAATACGAATGAAAAATCTTTTTTTTTTCTTTTGCTGTTAATAGAGGGCAAAAAGAAGAGATTTTTTAGTAAGCAATACTCGATTGTAACTAAAGAAATAGATAACAGAGTACAGCTAGCGTGGAAGAGATATTGGTCACACAAGGTTGTCAAAAATACACGGGTTTCTTCATTTTACCTATATTGACGTATGGATGTCAAACTTGGAGCATTACTAAACAAATTATGTGAAATCTAGAGCCCTGTCAACATAGCATGGAGCGTAGCATGCTCAACGACAAGTTAAAAGACAAAATCAAACTAGAGACATTACTAAACCAAGCTAAAATCAACTAAAATCAACGAAATCACATATTGCATAAGGAAATTGAAATGGAGATGGGCAGGTCATATGTTGAGGAGTACTAATAATAAATAGGCTAAGGACGTAACCAAATGGTGTCCAAGATATAACAAAAGAAAGAAAGGAAGGCAACGCCTAAGATGGGAAGACGACTTTCGAAAGATGGCTGGTGCTACTTGGAGGAGGATGACCCATAATCGGAAGGAGTGGCAAGCTACAGGGGAGGCCTTTGCGAAATCGAAAGACAATCTTAATATCGGTGTCTAATAATACATAATATATAGATATATAAAAGAGAGGGAAAAAAATGTAAACTTACTTTTAATATTTTTGTTTTGTAAGATTGTAGGCTATAATAATAATAATACTCGATTGCACCCTAAAATTTGTCGTTTATTCTGTATTGTTGGTCAACATCCAATCTTGGTTTTTTTTTCTCGAGTACTCGAGTTTCTCGGTACATGGTACGTGACACTGAAAACTGGTATGTATACCAAGACATTGGTACTTATGCCTGACAACCCTGGAAAATACTTGTCACTTATTTTTTAGGGTTCCGCAGCCAATGGCAGAAAACGGAACCCTTATAGATTCGACATGTCTGTCTGTCTGTCTGTTCGTCCGTATGTCACAGCCACTTTTTGTCGAAATTATAAGAGATAGCTCTTATAATTTCGACAAAAAGTTGAAACTTTGGAGGTAGATGTATTATGTGAACCGCGGTCTTTCACACAAAAATAAAACAAAAAAGAATTTTGGGGGTAGAAAGTAACAACTGAAACTCAAAATATTTTTTTTTCGCCTTACCCATTCGTGTGGGATATCTATGAATAGGTCTTGAAAAATTATATTGAGGTAGTACTATTATTCTGATTGAGGTCACAAACATAATTATTTTTTTCTAAACTGAACAGTTTGCTCGAGAGACACTTCCAAAGTGGTAAAATGTGTCCCCCCCCCTCTGTAACTTCTAAACTAAAAGAATGATAAAACAAAAAAAATATTTATGCATTACCATGCAAACTTCAATTGAAAATTGTTTTGAACGAGATCGAGTTATTAGTTTTTTTTTTTAATAAATCGTAAACTGCAATTTACCTTGCAAAGTTACAACCAACTACAAGAACTTTACTTGCTGCTACGGAACCCTTTATGGGCGAGTCCGACTCGCACTTGGCCGGTTTTATATTTTTTATATTTTCTGTTTTCTGAGGCAAAGATACAAAACTGTGTACAGCCAAAAGTTTGAAGAAGGTGTTAAACATTTGAAGGGCAAGGAAGGTCAAACGTATTTTATTAAAAATATCAATGAGATATGAATATTTTTCATTTTTAATTAGTACATAATGATCAGTAACGCTATTCCTCGAAATGGTTTTTCAATTACAGCATATTAAAAAAAATGAACAATGCCCATTGTCCAGAAGATAATCTCACCCGAACAACTTAAGCTGCATGTCCGTGGCCTGAGAAAAATGAAAAATGGGGGCGTTCTGATAAGCACCGAAAATAAAGTTGATATTGACAAGCTCAAGAACTCAGAAAAACTTGTATCATCGGGCCTTACAATAGAAGAACCTTCCAAACGCCGCCCTAGAGTTGCTGTCGTTGGTGTCCCCGTTGCCCTCACTGAGAAGGAAGTTTTCGACTGTATATACGAGCAAAACCTTTCCGATAAGTTGCCGAATATAACTCGTGAGTCCTTCCTTGAGAGCATCAAACTCAGTCACAAATCGGGTAAAAAAGACCTTACCACCTGCAACTACATAATAGAACTGCCGGCTAGCATAAGAAAAATTTTGATCAACCAAAGTCGAATTTTTATTAATTGGACATCTTGCCCTGTGAGAGATTTCACTATAGTGACCAGATGCTTCAATTGCCAACAGTATGGGCACGCAGCCAAGTTTTGCCGAGAAACTAGTACTACGTGCAACCATTGTGGAGAGTCTGGTCACTCCTTCAAGGAATGTACCAACTACAAAATACTCAATGTGCGACGTGCAAACGCTTTAAGAGGCTGCTCACATAATTTGGGTGGTTGACCAAAAATACGTACTTTTCCAAGTCCTCGATATTTGTTTTAAAAGGGTAATCGCATAATATTTCAATGAAAAATCATAAATCTGACTTTGTTTTAGTTCGTAGATTGATTAGAATTTTGTTATAATAGTTAATATTAGAAGAAATAGCAATTTTCCGACAGCCAATTTCAAGCAAACGTTAAACATTAGGTTTTCTCCTGCCATTTGTATCAAAATGGTAACACGAAAAAATCTAAAAAAAAATATGTATGTACTGGTCATACAGTCTTCAAGGTTGCAGATTGATTAGAATATTGAAATAAAAATTGAATTGACGCAAAAAAGAACAAAATCTAAAATGTGTGCATTTTAAACATTGTTTTAATGACAAAATAAGAAAGAAAAGAACAAAAAAAGTAAAGCACACTATAGTATAAAACTTTACCTTTACTTTATATATATTTTTTTAATTTTTCACTTTCACATTTTTTTATTACAAAATTCTAAAATAATGCTTTATTAGTTGATGTACGTCGCGCGTACGGCCAGTAGCGCCCGAGGGCTTCTAGAGGACGGACCTGTGTTGCTCGCGGCCCCGCGCGCCTTAGTGTGCGTTACGTAGTTTTAACAGATAATCCAGAGGTCGTCAGCAGTTTTAATTTAAGTATTCTTTGTACTTATGATATAATTGTAGTCATGTTCTATGTTTTAAAGGTAAGTTTTGTACAATCTAAAAATAGAGTTTATTCGTAATAGTTATTTATGCAACTATTGTTTATGAGTGTTTTAATACCTAATTATAACAGTTGCATACAAGACTTTATCTAGGTAGGTAGGTAGGTCCTGAGTGGAGCGAACCTGCGAGACCGAGTTGAGCGAAGGGTAGGTGGCGAGCGAAGCGAGAATTTTATCATGGGAGTCGTTTTCATGGTTTTCGAGGATGCTAAAGCCGATAGTGAGGTCAAAATCAAAATCAAAGATGGCGACAGCAAAAAATTCAAAGATATCATCATGGATGTCGTTTTCATGGTTTTCGAAGGTAATAAAGATGATAGTGAAGTCAAAATCAAAATCCAAGATGGCGGCTGCGATAATTTTCGAATTGTTCATCATGGGAGTCGTTTTCATGGTTTTCGAGGATGCTAAAGCCGATGGTGAGGTCAAAATCAAAATCCAAGATGGCGACAGCAAAAAATTCAAAGATATCATCATGGATGTCGTTTTCATGGTTTTCGAGGGTAATAAAGCTGATGGTGAAGTCAAAATCAAAATCCAAGATGGCGACTGCGATCATTTTCGAATTGTTCATCATGGGAGTCGTTTTTATGGTTTTTGAGGATGCTAAAGCCGATAGTGGGGTCAAAATCAAAATTGGCGACTGCGATAATTTTCGAATTGTTCATCATGGGAGTCGTTTTCATGGTTTTCGAGGATGCTAAAGCCGATAGTGGGGTCAAAATCAAAATCAAAGATGGCGACGGCAAAAAATTCAAAGATATCATCATGGATGTCGTTTTCATGGTTTTCGAGGGTAATAAAGATGATAGTGAAGTCAAAATCAAAATCCAAGATGGCGGCTGCGATCATTTTCAAATTGTTCATCATGGGAGTCATTTTCATGGTTTTCGAGGATGCTAAAGCCGATGGTGAGGTCAAAATCAAAATCCAAGATGGCGACAGCAAAAAATTCAAAGATATCATCATGGATGTCGTTTTCATGGTTTTCGAGGGTGATAAAGCTGATAGTGAAGTCAAAATAAAAATCCAAGATGGCGACTGCGATCATTTTCGAATTGTTCATGGGAGTCGTTTTCATGGTTTTCGAGGATGCTAAAGCCGATAGTGAGGTCAAAATCAAAATCTAAAATGGCGACTGCAAAAATTTCTAAGTAAGAAATACTTTTCAAAACACGACCCCGCGAGCTGCTTGCAGCTCGCGCAACGCGCAAATACTAGTTGTAGTATAAAATTAAAATTATTGCTATTTTATGTTTTTACAAAATACATATATTACTAAAAATATATTTCATGTTTTTCTTAAATACGAGTACCTACACCAGGAGGCCAATCGCGCTAATTTAAAACGTCTGCAAACGTATACGATAACGTTATGGTTCGATTGCGACAGTGGTTAGGTTTCGATTCACCTGTTCTGATTTTGGTATTGCGTTGTAAGTTCAAACGCTAACCAAAGTTGGATCGTATTCATGAGATTTCTCCAATAAATCTATGTAGTCGTACATGGTAATGTTGTTATTTTTGCAAGTATTTCACTAAGAATCACTTCACAACAATGACAAAACACTCCAACGATGCAATAACGATCCTAAAAATGTAGCTTCCCATCAACTTTACGTTTGACAGTGGTTACGTTCCAGCTACGATCGCGGTGCGTCTCAACTTGCTGTCAAAATTTTAGCGCGATACGAAACTGTCAAAAAGTTGTGTTATGTTAGCGGTTCAATTGAGATTTCGTTGAAAAGAAAATGGCGCGATTGGGCTCCAGCTAACTCGGCGAATAAATCTACCTGCCCACCTATCCAACTTACTCTACCTATCCGACTAGTGTACTAACTACCTACCTGCCTATTATACCTTACCCTACTACCCACCCTATCAAAATTATCTTCCCTACCTATCTACCGTACCTACATACTCCACAAAAAAATCATCGAAATTAGTCAATCCGTTTTCGAGATATCATTAAAAATCCGTTTCATATTAAATGTACGTATTAAAAACATTTTTATCGTCAATATTTCCGATAAGTATTCTGCTTCTCGGGACGGAGAAAAATCCAACAAATCAAAGATTATGAAAATCGATCCAGCCGTTTTTGAGCTAAAAATGGTTTGGAATTAAAATATTATATAATTCTAAAATATATGCTTCCGCCCGCGGTTTGGCCCGCGTGGATGTCGATAAAGTTATAGACCATATATATATCCACTGATACTGTATCTTTATGCAGGTGTAAGAATTTTTAAAATCGGTCATATCACTTTTGAGTTTATCCATTACAAACATACAAATATACGAACATACAAATCTTTTCTCTTTCTAATATTAGTAAGGAATAGCTGCACCCCGCGGTGTCACCCGCATAGATCATGATCTCGTGGGAATATCGGGAGAAAAGGTATCCTATGTCCTCGTTAGGACTCATTTGATGATTTTAACAAGCTAAAAAAAATCCCGTTCAGCTGTTTTAACGTAAAAGTATAATAAATAAACAAAATCACTTTCGCATTTATAATAAGTTAGGAGAGGTATAAATATATTACCTTTATGCTACAAGTTTTACTGTCTTATAATATTTGTATTTCTTTATCATAATAACACGTTCCATATCTTGTATTTTTTTCTCAATACAATTATAAGTAAACCTTAGTGAGCCGTGTTACGCGCCCCTGCCTCTGTACGTGTGTGTATCAAGAAGGGTGCACCACGCACACAGGCGCACTCACCGCCAGTCACCGCTACTTTTCGAGTTACTCAATTTTGCGATAACGCTCTTAAGAGGAAATGCGACCATCCTACTGGCGATGCAAATTGCCCGGCGCGCAAATACGCAGAGATGAACTACATCAACTCAATCGACTACGAAGAAGCCTAAGACTGCCACCCAATACTTTTTTACACCCAAGACTTTAGCAGTAGTTTCATTTTATAAAATTTCGATAGTAATTAAAATTAGAAAATAAAATAAGAATGGCACATTCGCTGATCTAGATATGTAGTTGTTAGGACAACATTAAGTTATTTTTGTTAGATTACACATTTCTTCACCTTATTAAAATTGCATGTGTGCAACCTTGAAACAATAAACGATGCAAGTATTTATTAATTGTTTTGTGTAATTGTTTAGTGTAGTTTTAAATGTACGTTTATTTTTATTATAGTAGATGAATGTATGTTTAATATATTGATCTTGTTTACACAAATTAGCCCCAATTAAATGTGGTTGAAGTGATGGCCTGAAACACAGGTTTTTAGTAACTTAGTTCAGGCAGGTCGCTACATTTAATTTAATCCCCTAGTTAAATATCTTGTACTAATGTTCTTTAGTTATACACTTGTTTTTATTTATGCATTAATTATACTAGGATATAAGACATAACTATATTATATTTCCATGGTTTTGTTTACACCCATTTTTGTAATAACGTTTTTATGAATAAATTATTATTATTTTGGTTTTAAACTTTCGTTTTCTCAGGTTTATTTATACCTGGTACTATTTATAGAATCTCACGGGTGATAACCAAGGCGAAATTCTAATTAACTGTTTATAAAGGTGAATCATTTTGTACTGCAGTAAAATTATTATTATCTAAGTCTAATTGCAAAAATTTTCTGACTATTCGGCAAGTATTCAAAATGGCGGCTTTTTGTAATGTTAAATATGCGAATTTAGATAGATTAAGAGGGCTTTCACACGGTTCGTTGATTTTGTGCGACTTTTGGAACCTGATTCTGGGTATGACATTGCCACAAATAAAAAAAGTACATATACTCGAGAAAGTTTGATTCTTTCTGCGTGGAGTGCTTTAAACACATTTTTAGATTTGTTTACATACATATGTAAAAACCTTGTCTCTGTAAAGGATGTTTCATAAAATTCTACTTTTTGTCATACTTTGGTACCGAATTACATAGAAGGTATAGTAGTAAAATAATATTTGAAAATGTCCTTGGTACATCTGAAAGATTATAATTGGACTGCATTAATCACTTTTTTATTTTTCATTCAGAAATAAACCAAAAATAAATTTTCAAAACAGGAAGAATTTGACATTTTTTCGTCCGAAATTATATTTTTTATCTATCAAGATTTACTGAATATTCAATCAAAAAGTATTGAATAACTAAGGTTACTATGTTAGCTTGCATTAAAAAAATAATTAGCTCATTTAAAAGTAAAATAATAGTATTAAACAATTATAATATGCAATGACAAAATTCAATATAAAACCAAGAACGGTTTGTTCTTTGATTTAGACGGCGCGGGGCGCCTTCTGAGGGAGGACGTATCGCTCGCAACCATTTTGACATTAGTTGCGTAATTATTAAAATTTAAAATACACGCCACCATTCATGACCTTTACACGCGGCGCCAGTGTCTTTGTCATGACATCAAATTCCATGTGAAAAATGTAGTACCTCGAATTTTCCGCAGGTCATGAGTGGTGGCCAGTAATTTTCCCAGTCGCCAAGAATACAGTTTAACCTACCTTTCTTGATACAAGCTAATATTTTGAATTAATTTGATTGAATTTTCCGACTATATTCGAATGTGGATATAATTGTAAAAAAAAATAATGTAAATAATACAAAAAAAAAAACAATTTAAATAATTCTGATACCTTTTTTTCTGAATTGGTAATTATATGTAATTTCAGACTTGCTAACTTCCCAAACATTCCAGTTCGTTTGGATAATATAGCTCGCTGCGGGACCCACCATACCACCGGTCATGCCCCTGGTGGTATGGCTTTTTATTACGTGGTAAAATCATCAGATCAGCCCTTCCACCCAGGGAAGGACAGGAGGGACATACAAACTTGTAATGACTAAAATCTACGGTGTCCTTCAATAACCCATTGCGATCCGAGGCTATGGATACCCGATAAGACAATTCCGCGACGCCCGGCAGGATTTGGCTCTCTAACGTGCGCCCCGAAAATCCGTGAAAAATTGATCTGATCGTTTTGAGGTAGCGGTTTACCAGAGAAAAGTTTTGTTTTAAACTTTTTGTATTCGTTTTTGATGTCGGTACTTTTTTCAAAAAGTTTTTTTTTTCATCAATGTATTTTTTTTAGGTTTGATCGAAGAGAGTTGAAGTCTTGTATCAGGTTCGGCATCCAGTCAATTGCGGTATTCCGTTTTGGCAGCTGCATTGTATTTTTTTTTTTTGGTAAAATCATCAAATGTGTCCTCCCGAGCGGGACGGGATTTATTACCAGACTCTAGTACTGACTAATATCCATGGTGATCCTTAATAGCCCTTTACGTTCCAGGGCCACCGTTACCTGATAAGACAGTCCAGTGACCAAGGCATGCTCCTACTCTCAAATAGAAATCGCTTCTCGGCGTCGTACGTCACGCGGCTGTTCTCCCTCACGTGTTCCACCTCCTACTTCGCTAGCATGACTGCTTTGCATAAGGATTCGAGGTGACTACTTCCTATTCCGTCTTGCCCCGCAGATCGTGGCCTCGATCAATGCCGGGTGCTATTAAATTGACTCAAGTGCATCGAGTTGGGATTTGGCAAACCTGTACCACTTCATGTACCTAACTTTTTTGCAGCCAACTCAATAAGAGGACTAATATTGTGGGTCGATGTCAACGGCACCCCAAAAAGGTCAAGATAGCCTGTCATTTTTACGGTTACACCTCAGAAAGATAGAACCGAGTCGGATTGGCTCCTTTTTGCGGAAAAATTCACGTCTTATCAGCATTGAAGCTCAAGCACTCAACCGGCCATGGCTCTTTTGCCTGATATTGAATTTTATTCATGAATAAAATTCACAAAAAACAGATACTACTCAGGAACCCCGAAGACTTTCAACTTGAACTGCACAATCGCTTCCAGTGCCTAACCGAATGCGAAACTGTGGACGAGATTAATAATGGGTTGGTGGAAACTGTCCAAGCTGTGGGGTCCAAGTTTTTTAAGACCCCGCGCCGCAATAAGCCTCAAAAGCTCTCGAACGGAAAAATCCGGTTGATGCAGGACCGGACCGAGATGAGGCTGCAATCTTCAGCTGATATGTCGGAATATGGCAAACTCAATAGACGAATCTCTAAATGAATGCAACGTGACCTGCGCTCCTTTAGTGCGGCATGGATCAAAGAGGCAATCGAGCGGAACCGGGGCTCAAAAGTGTTCGCAAAGAATTCGTCTATTGGGCAGAGCCAAATGACAAAGCTGAAGATTAACGACGGCAGCATCATTTCGACTAAACCAGAGAACCTAAGGGAGCTTGAGAGGTTTTACGGACAGTTATATACATCAATACGACAACCCAGTGTCGGTACATCTTGAGACGCAAGAGCTAAACTGACTTGACACTACACTGAGGATATCCCAGACACCAGCCTGTACGAGATTAGAATGGCTCAACAGCTCAAGAATAACAAGTCGCCGGGTGAGGACGGAATCTCAACAGAACTTCTGAGAGCGGGTGGAAAACCGGTACTACTCTAGTCCTCCAGAAGTTATTTAATTCCGTCATACTCAAAGGTTCTACGCCAGAAGCATGGCACAGGAGTGTGGTTGTTCTTTTCTTCAAAAAAGGTGACAACACCTTGTTGAAGAACTACAGGCCAATCTCACTTCTGAGCCATGTATACAAGCTGTTCTGAAGAGTCATTACGAACCGTCTCGAACGCAGGTTTGATGACTTCCAGCCTCCCGAACAAGCCGGTTTCCGAAAAGGTTTTAGTACTATAAACCACATACACACGCTCTGCCAGATTATACAGAAGACAGAGGACTATAATCGGCCATTGTGTTTAGCGTTTGTGGACTATGAAAAAGCCTTCGATTCAATCGAAACCTGGGTAGTATTGCAGTCCCTCCAACGATGTCACGACTATAGGTATATCGAAGTGTCGAAGTGTTTGTATAGAAACGCCACCATGTCCATCCGATTTCAGCAGGCGTAGCATGGCGCCGTAGAAAGGGGTTTTGTCGACGGAAGAATAGACAAAATAACAGAACGTAGAAATATTTTTATCGTTTTAAGCATGGTAATGTGAAAAATATAGAAAATAAACGTCCTTTTCTTCAATAGTGTTCAAATGGTGTCACATTTGTGCAAAAAAAACAGTCGATTTGTGTAGAAATAACGATGAAATAACGCCATGCTACGCGTGCAGGAAGAGAGCACGAAACCAATCCAATAAATGGCGTGAGACAGGGAGACGTTATTTCTCCGAAACTGTTCACGAACGCGTTGGAGGACATTTTCAAGCTCTTGGAATGGAACGGATTCGGCATCAACATCAATGGTGAATACATCACTCACCTTCATTTTGCCGATGATATAGTCATCATGGCAGAATCGTTGGAGCACCTCAATGCTATGCTCAGCGACCTCAGTATCGTTTCCCAACGGGATGGCCTTAAAATGAACATGGACAGGACGAAAGTCATGTCGAATGTCCATGTGGCACCCTTACCGGTTGTTGTTGGGAGCGATACTCTCGAAGTTGTAGACCATTATACTTACCTTGGACAGATTGTTCAGTTAGGTAGGTCCAACTTCGAGAAAGAGGTCGCCCGAAGAATCCGAATCGGATGGGCAGCGTTTGGGAAGCTACGTGATATTTTCTCATCGAGAATCCCACAGTGTCTCAAGACAAGGGTGTTTGACCAGTGTATGTTGCCAGTGATGATATATGGCTCCGAAACGTGGTCATTGACTGCTGGCCTTTTAGAGAGACTAAGAGTCACTCAACGAGCAATGGAAAGAGCTATGCTCGGAGTATCTTTGCGGGATAAAATCCGGAACATGGATATTCGGCAAAGAACCAGAGTCACCGACATAGCTCATAAAATTTGCAAGTTGAACTGGTAATGGGCAGGCCACAGCGCTCGTAGAAATGACAACCGATGGGCAAGAAAAGTTCTCGAGTGGCGACCACGGACCGGAAAACGCAGCGTAGGCAGGCCTCCCACCAGGTGGACCGACGACATATTGAGGGTCGAGGGCAGCCGATGGATGCAAGTGGCGAATTGTCGTTCGGCGTGGCGGTATACGGGGGAGGCCTATGTTCAGCAGTGGACGTCCTCCGGCTAATGATGATGATGATGATGATGAGATACTACTCAGAATAGAACATACAAAAAAATAAGTTAGCATTCCAATAAATCGTAAAAATAAGCGAAATTGAATGAAAAGTGAGAAATTACAGGAATGTGTCAAGTTTCATATAAAATAATGAAATCGAAAAAATAATGTTCTTTTTTCTCTTAAACCCTGTGTTATTTTACTAAAGGTGAAATGTTATCTATTAAATAACGAACATGTTCTATACCGTTTCAATAGAAATTAGGTAAAAAGCCTGAGTGACCAATTGTAGCATCGTAATTCGAGCATAAACGAATCTATGCACTGGTAGTCGCGATTGATCGAAGATGAACTCAGGTACTACTTGCTGTGCGAATGGAATAATGTGGAGTTGAACCACCTTTTCTACGCAATTTTGAGCAGTTACGTAACTTCGTTAGGAAGTAAAAGCTCAGTTTTGCGAGATAGAGATTATAATTTAGAGCTCACCGAAACATTCTGTTTCAAGAGTTAAATGATCTGAAACCCTGTTGTTTAGATCTTCTCTACACTCTAATAGATGTGTCCTTATTAAAAAAATAACCCAGCTGTAACCCAGTATAAGAAGCACTGAAGCCCAGTCAAAACAGTTCAATAAATATTCTCCTTTGTAAATGTTTAACGAGTTGCACCGTCCGCTCACAGTTAACTGCAGGGGAACCAAGAATCTTCTCGAATATTTTTTAATCTTCATAGTGTCGATTCGAAATTGTCTTGTCAATTCTATGGGAGCTTGTTGCTGGTCGCAATGGACTTTGTATGATCTGCGTAGTAGATTATCGTTCTCTTTGCGCGGTTTAACGTCTTCTCTGGCCTTGCTCACTTTCTTCCTGGATCACGGCGTTTGGGGATATTACCCGTCTCTTAATTGACACTAGTTTCAAATATTTTGAACCACTGGTTGGAAATATTCGAGCATTAAACCGACCATTTCTGGTTATATCTCCTTATCTATGTCACCTTAATCACCCCAATGGCTGGTTTTGCGTCCATAATTATGTCTCTAGATGGCATAAATGACTGTTTGATGTAAAAGTCAAAGAAAAAGTTTGAAAAATTTTAAACACCAAATCGTAAATACTAAATAATTTCAAAAATCTAATTAAAAAGTTATGAATTCCAATTAGTCACTGGAAACAAAATCAACACCTGAAAGATGTCATAACAAGATAATTTACTCGTATAATACGAGTAAATTATCTTGTTAAGAATGAAATTGAATAATCTCTATAATGCACACTTTGTAAATTACAAACATATCCAATTCGTGACACAATGTGCGGTTTAAAGTGTTATTTATTGAGTGGCACTTATTTTATTTTGATAGGTATATATTTATCATATTATCCATTCGTTTATGAAAATAAGTAGTGTCTAGAAGACCGGGATCTTACTTTGTTTATTCGAAACAAAAGTGGCAAAAGCTCATTATTGTTTGCTTTCTGGTATACGAGGCATAGCTGTTTCGTTAGTGTTTTGTTTTTATGCGGGAGGCATCACGATGTCAAATTGACAGGAATTGTGTTCTTTCAGTATGTCATAGCGCCCTTAAGTACATTAAAACTATTGAATAACTGTTTTGGAATAACACCTGTTGTTGATATGACTATTGGGACTATGGTGACTCGATTCATTTTCCAAACTCGGGTTATTTCTTCTTGTAATTCTGTGTATTTTCTAATTTTCTCTGATATTGTTTTTTGGATATTATTAGTGTTAGGCACGGCGATATCTATTAAATAAGTGTGTTTATTTTCTTTGTCAACAAGTGTTATGTCCGGTCTGTTATTGTAAATCGTGTGATCAGTAATTATGGCCCTGTCATATTATTATTATTTACGGTAAGTATTTTAACTTCTCAGCTCTTAGGCTGGATTTTAGCTACTTTTACGGGCCGAAGCCAAAGCAAAAGTAGCGTGTGATGTTTATTAATGTGAAATGTTTATTGTGTTTACGTGTTGTGATTATGTCCTATTTCGTTCTCTTCTATTTGCATGAATTTTCTGACAATTCTGCATGTATTTAATATAGCAGCTTTTATATTATTATTATTTTTTATTATTGTTTAGGGAAAAACATCTTTTGTTTCTTAGCTCTTTGGCTAGTTTAAGCTACGTCAACGGGCCTAAGCTAAGTCAACGTAGCGTGTGTGAGTTGTGTGTGTGCGAGAATGTCATCTTCTTCGATTTGCATGAACTTTCGTACAATTCGACAGGTGTTCAAAATGGCAGCTTTTTGAAGTGTGATGTAAATAGAGTCTTTAAGGTCCAGTAACTTTAGGCTATGGTGGAGGTGGTTAGGTATTACACCCGTGGTGGAAACTACTATAGGTACTATGTAAACTTTTTCCTGAGTCCAGATTCTAGTGACTTCTTCCTTCAATTCTGTATACTTACTGATTTTCTCGCCTATTGTTTTTTGCAAGTTGTGTGTGTTGGGGACTGCGATGTCTATTAGGTATGTAACTTTATTAACTTTATCCTGAAGTACTATGTCTGGTCTATTGTAGTGGATGGTTTTATCAGTCATAATACCGCGGTCGTAGTAGAGTTTGTGTGTAGTATTTTCAAGCTGTGGTCGTGGTGTATATTTGTAGTAAGGAGTACTATCTTGTATCAGTTTATATTTTAGGGCCAGATTTTGGTGAATAATATTTGCTACTTGATTGTGTCTATGGGTGTAATCTGTTTGTGTGAGTGTTGTGCATGCCCCTGTGATATGTTGAATAGTTTCCGGCTGGCTGTGACATTTGCGACACTTATCGTTCGTCATTGTGGGGTCCTTAATAATATATTTCCTATAGTTTTTAGTGTTAATAATCTGATCCTGTATTGCAATAATGAATCCTTCGGTTTCGGGAAATAAACTACCTATCTTCAGCCATTTATTTGATGCTATAGAATCTATGTGTGGTTGTTCTAAATCATGGGGATGCCTTCCGTGCAACACTTTCTTTTTCCAGTCTTCTACTTTTTTCTTCTGTGGGTCTTCATTGTTAGTGTGTTGTGTATCAATTTGTTCATTTAGGTTTAGTGGTGTGTAATTAATGTCATTATTTACTACGGCTTTATGGATGCTACTTGTTTGTGATTTAAAGTGAAAGAATGTTCTAAGTCTTGTTATTTGTTTTTGCCAAAGATGCTGGACATCAATGAGGCCTCTCCCTCCATGTTGGCGTTTGATGGTCAGTCTTTCTATTGCAGATTTAGGGTGTAGGTTATTGTGTTTAGTGAGTGTGGTGCGTGTTGTTCTCTCTATTTGTTGGATGTCAGTTTTTGACCATTTAATTACTCCAAACGAATAAGTTAAAATTGGAACCGCGTATGTATTTAACGCCTTTATCAAATGTTTTCCGGAGAGTTGGGTTTTGCACACAGCAACCACTCTTCTCTTGTATTCTGTGTTCAATGTTTGTTTTATAGTTGTGTGATCTAACCCTTTGAGCTGTCTGTAACCTAAATATTTATATAAATCAGTGGATTCCATAGCTGTAATTGTATCTGTGGTATTAATTGCATAGTCGCCAGGCTTGACTTTGCCTCTTATGATGTGTGTACTGTTTTGCATTTGTCAAGTCCAAACTGCATGTTTATATCTTTGCTGAATTCTGTCGTTATTTCAATTAACTTTTTCATTTCTTTTTCAGTCTTAGCGTATAATTTAATGTCGTCCATATAAATAAGATGAGAGATAGTCGTTTCTTCTGTTGCATGTTTGAGGCAATACCCAGCCTGGCATCGGTGCAGTAGGTGCGACAAGGGGTTTAGAGCGAGACAAAACCAAAGAGGGCTCAGGGAATCTCCTTGATAAATACCCTTTTTTATAGCAATCTGTCTGGTTGTGACAATATTATCGCGGCAATTTAGTTGAAGGGTAGTTTTCCATCGGGACATAACGTTTTGCAAAAACTCAATTATTTTAGGATTTATTTTATAGATCTGTAGTATTTGGATAAGCCAAGAGTGAGGTATGCTATCAAAAGCTTTTTTGTAATCTATATAGGTGCAGTGTAAATTTTTACTTTTTGTGGCGGCATGTTTGTGTATTATAGAATCTATTACTAGTTGCTCCTTACAGCCCATGTGGCCCCGTCTGCACCCCTTTTGCTCCTCTGCTATTATGTTGTGATGTTCTATGTGTTTGTTGATTTTGGTAGTGATTGCTGACGTTAAAATTTTGTATATTGTGGGTAGGCAAGTAATTGGCCTGTATTGGGAAGGTTGTGGTGAGTAATGTGTTTTTGGTAACATGTAGGTTATTCCAGTGGCTATAAATTCGGGTATATTTTGTTTCCCTAAGATGATGTCCGTTAAATTTTTAGCTAAAATTTTGTGCAATGAGTGTAATTTTTTATACCAGTAATTATGTATTTTATCAATACCAGGGGATTTCCAATTGTGTAATTTTGATGTTATGTAATTAATGTCAGACTCAGTTAACTCTACGAATTCCATTTGTTCTAATGAACTCCATTTAGTAACTTCGTCTGCAATCCAAGCTGAGTTTTCATTATGTTGCACTTGCTCTTCCCATATGCCAGACCAAAATGTTTCAAGTGGTTCCGCTGTAGGTAATTCTGTGTTGTTATAGCTGGGTGTGCTAGTATGTGGTTTCTGTAAATTTCTGTAAAAGTTCTTTTCATTCATGGCAAACATTGCGTTATCATTTTTACGTTCTTGTGCTTTTTTGTACCTTCTTAACCTAGCAACTTTTACTGCTAATTTCTGTTTTAAAGTATCCAGAAATTCTTCCGGTCTTTCATTAAGCCTTTCGTGTCTAGTATGTACAGTCATATTTTTAAATATTAATTGAACTCTCTTGACTACTTTATTTGACCTATTGTTATTAATATATTGAGTTAGTCTACCACAGTCTGCCCTAAGCTTTTCGATATCCTTTTCAAGCCTCTGCTGCCAAGCTGGTTTATTAGTGTTTCTGTTTCTTGTGTTGCCAGTGTATTCTGTTATTTTGAAATTAAGTTCTTCGGAAATAACTAATGCTGTGCAATATACCAAAGTATGCACATCAATGAGTTGGGATTCTTCGCTAATATACTGAGTGAGAATATTTTTATTAAATAAATGGACAAGATGAATTAATTTTGGTGAGTATCTGAGTTTGGGTAGTTTTGGTCGAGCTGCCGGGTTCATCCCGGAGTATTGAGTAAGAGCTGTTTTAAATTTATCGTGTATTTCTTGAATACGCGTATCTGTGGTCGGGTTTTGATCTATATTTGTCAGAACCTCAAAATCATTTTCTAACATAAGGGTTATGTTTTCGGTTTGAGTGGACGTATGTGTGGTTTGTGAACAAGGTTGTGTTAGATAATATGTTTGTGATTGTGTGTACGGTTCCGATTGAGTGTACGACTGTGTTTGATCATGTTGACTAATCTCGACTGTGTTCTGTGTTTCTGCGGTATTATTAACCTCCTCGTTATTTACTGATTCTGTTTGTAGTTGTGTGCGCACTTCTTCTTTCAACCGATCAATTTCGGCTAGTGATAAGAGCTTATTTCTTACAATAGCTCTTCTTTGGTCTGTTATTCTTTGTTCAGAAACTATAACCTCTGGGTATTGTCGTGTAAAAAGTGCATGCAGTTGTTGTCTGTAGGTGGTTAAATCTGTCTCTAATTTAGTGATGTAAAGGTAGGTTCGCATGATAAATGTGTTCACTTCTTTGCTCCATTTCATGCGAACTCTTGCTTTTCCTGCCTTGGTGGACGCGGGTAAGAAGGTAGATACCCCCCGCGCAGCAGTCAAGGTCGGAGTGGGTGGAACTGTTATCAAACTTGTTATAGGGGATGATGGTTGTATGGGTGACGATGGTATGGATGGTGATGAACGTCTAGAAGGTGTATATGAAACTGTGCTTGGACTAAACGGTTCTACAGGGGTGTCTGTCCTGTCCGTCAGTCTGTCACCATCGTCAATGAGTTCGGCTGTAGTATCTTTGTCGGTGGGAGCCCGCCTGCTCAACTCCTCACCGCTGACGGATCGCATGCTGTGACACCCAGCGTCAGCTCCAGGTGCGCCCCGGCGATCGCCCCCGGGCAGCGGTCCTATACGTTTTCTCTTTGAACGAGTCTCCATGTTTAGTGGGTTTCCAGAGCCACGTTAGCCACGCCAGTAATTTCTCATTCGTGTGTCCGCCCCCCACGTGATTAGATGGTCAATCAGGACGTGTGGTTGTTTAGGGGGCAAATTTTATTATTGTTATTATTATATTATTATTACTCATAAAGCTAGTTATGAATACACCTCACCCGTCTGCTCTAGATTAAGCTGAGCACGTATGTTGTGTCTCTACCTTAGTAATAAGAAGCCAATAGCAAACTCAGCGGTCTATGCCCACCGAGTGAGCCCTGTACGTTTTTAAAAGCAGAATAAAGTCGCCTCCAAATTGGCAGTACATGTTCTCATTTTTCTCCTCAGTCAAATCCTGAGTCAAGTTAATTGTAGTTTAAACAAAGATTTCTCACGCTCCGAAACCAAAAGTGGCGCAGCCGGTAGAATTTCCGCCTAGAAATCCGTAGTTTTCGCGTTTTTCTGTCGTCCAAATCCGATCGAAAAATAATTAAGCGCAAAATCATCGAGTATGGGAGTCGCAGACGGTTGGTGAGTAAATCTTTTCGCCAATCCTATGTTCCCCTAATCCTCCTATATTTTTCATAAAAATCTATGTTATTTTCGAGATCGAAACTTGCTCATTATAAACATTGTTTAATGTTTAGACTTAAGCTGAGATAAATCTGTATGAAATTATAATGGTCTTATCTCTGTTCAATTCTTAGAACATAACACAGAGTAGTGTAAATGTTAGAGAGTTCACATTTTTAGAATTAAGTTTAATACAATATTATAATTTATTTAAATAAATCAATCGTATTAACTGTTAGGTCAATTAAAAAGTAGCTGTTAAAAAAAAATTGTTCCCTATAAATATAATTTATCACAGAAGTTTTTCTAATTGTACGGTCAGTGGGTCATCTATTTTTCCATATTATCCGGTATTTCTGATTAATATAATACTTTAATTGGGTGTTTGTTATATTTTACGTATGTGTGTGAATTATAATAGGATTGTCTAACAGTGAGTTGCAACCTCTGAACACTTCATTACTCTATAATCATGTCGACGCCCACTACAGTTGCAGTTGAACCGATACCAAATGAAATTGTACAATTAATTCCGCTGTATAATGGCGATAAAAGACAGTTAAACCTTTATCTGAGAAAATGTCAGTATGTGGTTGATCGATTTAAGGGTTTAGGGGAACTAGGTTGTTGCGAATAAGAAGGCGAATAACGATCTGTGTCATTTTATTGTAGAAAGCTACTTATATACAGTATTGATCAAAATACAGGGTGTTTGGTCCATCGTGTGCCAAATTGAAATGGTCGATAGAAGGGGTCATCTGCTATCCTTTAAGACCTCTTAAAACCACTGATGCCCAGTGGATTCTTTTTTAATCGACTTTTTATTGTTTTACTAAAAAAGACCCAAATTTTACATTCAAATGCAATTTTCTTTTTAAATATCGGTCGTAGACTCTGGATTTTAATTTTATTTAGATGTGTATTGTTGAAGAGTACTGCTAAATAAAAAAATTGTGACATTAGTCACCTAGTTTTGATTTAATTCACTCGCAAAGGTAAAACATAAATTAAAGCTGTACATGTTACAGCTGTTTATATGGCTACAGAAAAAAAACCAGAAGCGACCGGGATCTTCCAACTCCCTCATTAATTCTCCAGTCTATCCCCTTGCTAATGATGTGCCACATACCATAAACATCTTTTAACAACTTTGTGAATACACTAGAATTGTGAATCGAGTCACCCAAGGCTGATATTCAAAATGATTTTTTTTTTTTGCTTTTTTGATACCTGACAAACCTTTTAATCTTATCTCATTCGTATAAGGTAACTTTTGTCTCGTATCTCTATGTTTTTGTGGGGTTTACTTGAAAAAAAAAACATTGCATGTTTAACGTTTATTTCATAATTGTTACGAATCCTGCTCGAATTGTTGGCCTTTGTTGCGAATGCAGGCCCGACATTTATTTCGACAGTTGTTGTACGAAGTTGTATTTTCTCCTTAGGGTCCATTCACACAGACCGGCTCGGAGAGGAGAGCAGATTCTTATCACGTTGAAAGTTTTTAATATTTGTAGTAAGGTTTATTTTTGCATGTGCACTGCTTTTGTCATTAAGAATGCTTGAACTTGAAATAATAAGAGGAGCTGATTGTGCAGCCGTTTGGTTCCGATTGCGTGCAGTTTCTCGCCCGCGCATCCGATCGGTTCCGATTGCGTCCGCGCTTGTCCACGCCGACCGCCATTTTGATAGCATAAATAGTGTATCCATCCGGCTGCGAGCGATTCCGACCGGCTGCGAGCGCTTTGCTCCGCTCCTACCAACTCCAAGCGCATACGATCCGGTTTGTGTGAAAAGAAAAATGCGCGCCGATGCTCTCCGAGCCGGTCTGTGTGAACGGACCCTTAGTGGTTTTGAATGCCGCTTCCATGCGTTGGACTAGTACCTCCCTAGTTGGAACGTCCGTTGCGTACCTATACCAGCCCTTTGGAACGTCCCTAGACATAAAGTGTAACGAAGTTAGACCTGGGGAACGTGGCGGCCATGGAATGGGCCATCGCGTCCAATCCACGCATTGTGGAACACATTGTTAAGACATTTCCTCACAGTCAAACGCCAATGCGTAGAACAGCATTTTGAAATACCATGGGGAAACGTTCATTAAATACGGGCACACCATCAGTCACTAATTAGCACGATTTGTAACAATTACGAAATAAATGTTAAAAATGCTTTTTTTTTACACGTAAATCCCACTAAAACATAGAGATACGAGAGAGATTTTTTTTAAGATAAGATTTATAGGTTTGTCAGGTATCATTTAATCAAAAAAAAATGTTTAAAATCATAATTTTGCATATCAGCCTTATGGCACTCTATTCACAATTTTAGCGAATACACAAAGTTGTTAAAAGATTTTTATGACATGTGGCACATCATTAGCAAGGAAATAGACTGGATAATTAATGAGGGAGTTGGAAGATCCCGGTCGCTTCTGGTTTTTTTTTCTGTAGCCATATAAACAGCTGTAACATGTACAGCTTTAATTTATGTTTTACCTTTGCGAGTAAATTAAAACAAAACTAGGTGACTAATGTCACAAATTTTTTATTTAGCAGTACTCTTCAACAATACACATCTAAATAAAATTAAAATCCAGAGTCTACAACCGATATTGAAAAAGAAAATTGCAGTTGAATGTAAAATTTGGGTCTTTTTTAGTAAAACAATAAAAAGTCGATTAAAAAAAATCCACAGGGCATCAGTGGTTTTAAGAGGTCTGAAAGGATAGCAGATGACCCCTTCTATCGACCATTTCAATTTGGCACACGATGGACCAAACACCCTGTATTATACTAAAATTCTTTTTATTTTTATATATTTTATTTCTTATATACAGTATTGATCAAAATATATTAAAATAAATAAGGTACACAAACAAAATTAAGACTAACACAATTCGGCGATGTAGGTAGGATGTGCCGAGCTCCCTATATTGTAGGAGCGTGAGGATACAGCTGGCCGCCGCATTCCTTTCACCTCGGCTAGTCAGTGATGCCAATTTAGCAACTTTATAGCTAGATCTAGCTATTTTTTGGTGACAGACAGCTACAATTTTATAAAACTAGTAGCTAAACTTTTTAGCTACTTTTTCTAGCAACTTTTTATTTATTACAAAAGAAAAAATCTATGGTCATAGATGCTACGGTAAATCCCCGTTACCTCTACGACAGAATACTTAGAAACCACTTAAAAGTTCACACGTCGTTTTTTTTTCAACTACAGTCAATGTTTATCGCTAAGTATAATAAATTAGAAACGAAATACTAACGAACACTTGACACCACCTGAAAGAGTATTTCATAAGCTTGAACAAAAACATTACTTGAAGCGTGTATTGTTTATAACACGTCAACAAAAAAATAATTTAGGAGCCCGGCCAGCCGGGTGGTTGCGCCATTATTTGATCTCTCTCTGAGAACTCAAGTCAAATCGTGTTCGGCGGGAATGTGTATAGGGATTAAGACAATTTGCATTGTATTGTTTTGTTTTATCCATATAAAACTAATTTAATTAATCCTATAATATTATTTAATTTGAAAATGGATTTACCACTGAAAAAAAAAACCTACGCACAGAAATACTAACTACCTATCTACTGTAACATTTAGCAACTTCTAGCAACTTTTTGGGGAAAAAAAAACTGGAAATCTAGCAACATTTTGAAAATTTCTAGCTACTGGTTAAAGCTAGCAGTTGGCAACACTGCGGCTAGTTCAGTATGCGCGGGCGCACGGTGGCGAACGGCTGCGTGCGCTCCACAGAGTACTTTTATTATGTGCGCTCCTCTAATTAGTATGTGTTTCGTAAGTATGTGCCGCTACATCATTCCCCCGCTAGTGAATCGTACGCAGGGCTTTGATTTCCTTCCTGATCTTGTGACGTATGCAGGCGCGTCAGTGACTGGTGCTTCCGACTCAGTATTCATCCGGAAAGCTGGCTTTAGTCTGTCAACGGTAATGTTGGTGCATCTGTTGCGCAACTGGATTGTGAAATATTTCTCATTACGACTAATTACTTTATGCGGGCCGGTGTAGGTCGGCGTCAGAGGTTTACTTGATGCGTCGTTGCGTAGGTAAACATGCGAACATTTTTATAAAGATCGTCGTGAATAAATGTCGCTCGGGTTTGGTTAGATGTTCGTTGCGCCTGGGCCTTCTTTAATGCTCCATTCAACTTGTTCATGAAGTTAGATATTGTATCGCGATGTTTTGTTGATTCTTCATAGAATTCTCCTGGTAATCGAAGTGTTTGGCCATATAGTAATTCAGCGGTACTTGCACCTACATCTTCTTTTATTGAAGCGCGTAGTCCCAGCAGCACTGTAGGTAGCTCATGCGACCATGTTGTAGATTGGAGTCTAGCGGTGAGTGATGTTTTTAGTGAACGGTGTCATCGTTCTATCACGCCATTGCACTGCGGGTGGTAAGCAATGGTGCGGGTGCGGTGAATTCCCATGCGTTGCATCAATTTATTAAATATATCGGACTCAAATTGTCTTCCTTGGTCTGTGGTTATGGTTACTGGGCAACCGAATCTCGCAATCCAACCTTCGTAAAATGCGTTAGCGACCTTTTCTGTGGTTATATCTTCCAATGGGAGTGCTTCAGGCCATTTGGTAGCTCTGTCTATCATGGTCAATAGGTATCGAAAACGGTCAGAGATAGGTAACGGGCCAACGATATCTATGTGCACGTGCTCTAGTCTGTTTGCTTGTTGGAAACTTGCAATAGGTGCCTTCGTGTGTTTTTGCACCTTAGCACGCTGGCACGCGTCGCATGTTCGAGTCCACTCATTTACATCACTATTCATCGAGGGCCACCAGTAGCGGGCGGTGACTAGTTTCCTTGTCGCCCTTATGCCAGGGTGGCTAAGGTCGTGAATAGCTCTGAATGCAACTTTTCTAAAATCGTGTGGCAGGTATGGACGAGCGGTGCTTGATGACATCTCGCAGGTAACGAGTTTGGCGGTTGAGTTGGGAATGGCGATCTTCCTGAATATGTACTTTCCTTTGTTTATAAGTACATTTAATTCTTCGTCTTGGTCTTGTTTTTTTGCTAACTCGGTGTAATCTAGTGGTGTCGGGCATGTTATTGTTTCAACGCGTGATAGTGCGTCTGCGACCTTGTTGTCCTTGCCGTTTACGTGTTGAATATTTGACGTAAACTGTCCGATATATTCAAGGTATCTAGTTCGTGGTACTGGGTATCGATCGGGGGTTACCGCGTTGAGTCTACGGTAGTCGCCACAGGTTCTGTAGGTACCATCCTTTTTCAAAACCATGTGTAAAGGACTAGCCCATGGGCTATTTGATGGTTGACAAATTCCTTGTTTCATCATGAGTTGAAATTCTTGTTTTGCGGCGTTATATTTATGTGGCGGTAGTGGTCTCGCATTTGTAAAAATCGGCGGGCCGGTAGTTTCGATGTAGTGTTCGACTTCACTATTTCCCAGTTTATTTAGGTTTGGTCTTGTGATGTCTGGGAACTTGGCCAACAGGTCGTGGTAGGGAAGCGTGTCGTCGATGGTTCGGATGCTTCCTTCGTGTGTGGGTGATAGGAAACCTCGTACCGATAAATTGGTTCTTTTATCCACCAACCGTCTTCCATGGAGATCCACCATCAGTGCGTGGTGGTGCAAAAAGTCAGCGCCAATTATCGGCCTACTAACTGTTGCAACCATGAATCGCCAACTGTAAGCACGTCGCATTCCGATGTTGAGAACAATGGTTCGCTCGCCATATGTGGGTATTTGTGAACCATTTGCTGCGTACAAGTAGTTCGTTGGTGTCCGCTGTTTTTCTCGTACAGTGGCAGGTAAAACGGAAACATTTGCGCCTGTGTCGATCAGGATTTTTTTTCCGGTTGATTTGTCGTGTACAAATAGGCGGTATGTGGATAAATCGTCGACTTCGGCCACCGCCACGGCTTTAGTCTCTCTTAGTTTTCCGACTTCTCGTTCTCCATTCCTTTAAAACTGCACGGGCTTCTACATCGGAATGCTGCTTTTCTAAATTTCTTATGAAAATAGCACACGTCGTTTCTTTTGTCTCGTGATTTGGACCGGGAACGGCTTCTGTAGCTATGGGATCGGCGTTGGAATTTGCGGGATCGATGTGTTTTCAGCGCTGCGACTTCCTTGGTCAGAGCTTCTATGATGCTGTAGAGTTTCTGGTCTGCAGGTTCAGATACCGCTGCTATTTCGGTTGGTGACGTTGTAGCTGGGGCTTTTGACGTGGTAGGCTGACACTGGCAGGAACACACGGCATTTACCTCTTTTAGCTGTTCTTGCATCCTGTCTGCCATAGCAGCCAACGAGTCAAGCTTGGATTCTTCACTCACTGCCAACACTGCGCGGGTAGAAGCGGGTAGGTGTGCTTGCCACAACATTTTCAGGGTGTCGTCTGGCATCTTGGTCCCAGCGAGGTTTCTCATTCGGCGAAGCAACTGTGATGGTCGTTGATCTCCGAGCTCCATTTTGTTCAGCAGTTTTTGTAGCTGAAAACCCTCGCTGTCTTCATATACCTCCAAGAGTCTTCTTTTTGCAGCGTCATAACGGCCAGAGTTGGCCGGTGACAAGATGATATCGCTGATCTGATCGATGTCCTTGATCTCCAGGTGAGCCACAAGTAGTGAGAACTTGCTTTCATCGCCGAGCTTCTGGTTGTGGATAATGACCTCAAATTGGGCAAACCATAGCTTAGGTCTGTTGCTCCAGAACTTGGGTATGCGTGACTGGACACTGATTGCTTCGACGTCTTCAGGCGTAGTAGTAGTCTTGACTCCTTCGGTTACGGGCAGAGACATGTCGAACGCGGGGTCACCACTTTAGGGGAGCTAGGTTGTTGCGAATAAGAAGGCGAATAACGATCTGTGTCATTTTATTGTAGAAAGCTACTTATATACAGTATTGATCAAAATATATTAAAATAAATAAGGTACACAAACAAAATTAAGACTAACACAATTCGGCGATGTAGGTAGGATGTGCCGAGCTCCCTATATTGTAGGAGCGTGAGGATACAGCTGGCCGCCGCATTCCTTTCACCTCGGCTAGTTCAGTATGCGCGGGCGCACGGTGGCGAACGGCTGCGTGCGCTCCTCTAATTAGTATGTGTTTCGTAAGTATGTGCCGCTACAAGGGCAATGTAGAACAAAATCTTTATGTCTTTAATGTTTTAACGAGTAGGTTGAAAGAGGATGCAGCTGCACTCTTATCGGAACGCGAAGATATTGTTACATGGTTTGCATTGAAAGAATTGCTGATTCAACACTTTGGAGACCCTCGTAGTGAAGCGTGTATTAATATTGAATTAGAATTGAAGGATATGGGAACTACTGGGACTTTCGGGAGCACAAATAAATACAGACTTCACTGTTCAACGTATAATCGAGGACTGGCGCGACATGAAAACGTACAACGATCTTAATGCTAAAGTACCCACTATTTACAATATATCACACCTCCACCACAATACAACAAATAACACAAATAATATAACATTTTTATAAACAGCAATCTAAACCTAATTAATTATTATTATCCTTAACTAGTTACACAATTTTGAATCTATCTACTGGCTTTCGTGTACGCTTAGGGTAACAATTCTCCGGCGGCGGAGATGGTAGATGTACTTCAACCGGGGAATCTTCAGGAGTAACAATCTCCGGTTTCGAACTTCCCTCTTTATTCCTGATAGTTGGCTCTGGTGAGGCTACCTGTACTAAACCCTCACGTGGCTCGACCACACTCTCTCCCCCATGATCTGTATTACCCTCACTCTCAGGACAGGTAACATCGGACAAGCGTGACCTTCGGCGCATTTGATCTACATGTCTTTTTAGCGATTGACCATTATCCTTCACCACGGAGTATCTGCGAGCACTGTCTACCCGTTCTACGGTACCTTTAACCCACCTATCACTAGCTCCATACTCCCGAGCCCAAACTGGATCACCTTCCCTGAAGCTGCGGTCTGTTCCCCCCGCTATTTCCATTTGCCGCCTCTGGACCTGATGTACTCTGTCTTTGGTGACGTGGTTCGTACGGAGTAAATCAAGTCTGGAGCGTAATGGACGTCTCTGTAAGAGCATAGCTGGGGTTTCCCCCGTAGTACTGTGCACGGTGTTCCGGTATGCTAACAGAAACGTTTGTAGTGCGGTGTCGATATCCACACAATCCCTATAGGCCTTCTTAATAGCCCGCTTGCATAGCTTAACTGCATTTTCTGCAGCCCCGTTCGATGATGGGTGATATGCTGGTGAGAAATTTTGTTTAATGCCATTGTTTTTTAAGAAGGTTTTAAACTCAATACTCGTGAATGGTGGGCCCTGATCAGATACTAATTCCTCCGGCAACCCAAACCGTGCAAATGTAACTCTTAAAACCTTTATAACGTTAGATGCATTAGTTCGCGTCATCTCTAACACTTCAAGCCACTTCGATGAGGAATCAATAAGAATCAAGTATGTAAGACCCTTGTATGGCCCTAGGAAATCGATATGAACCCTTGTCCAGGGTCGCTCATGATACGGCCACGGCTGTATCGGGGCCCGTGGCGGGGCGTCCGCCTCCGCCGCACAAGTTTCGCACTGCTTACACAATGCTTCCACGTCAGCGTCAACATTAGGCCACCATACGTAGCTACGAGCTAAGCTTTTTGTTTTTACGATCCCCATGTGACTGCTATGAAGTTGTTTTAAAACATTCTTCCGCAACGAAAGTGGTATAACCATACGGTAACCCCACATAATACAACCCCCCTCCGTATATAATTCATTACGCCTCATAAAATATGGTTTGATACTTTCTGCATCTACACAGGTAGAAGGCCACCCAGATTGTATATAAACTAAAACCCTACTTAACACTTTATCTACAGCCGTCGCTTTCTTAACGTCTTGGCTAGTGACGGGTAAAAAATTTTCAACAAAATTAACATAACGCCTGTCCCTATTAACAATATCGGATCTGCAAAACAGTAATTTTACAGGAGAGCGCGTCAAAGTTTAAATTGCTTATATTTTTTTAATTATTCAAATTAAGTTTACAAAAAAAATATTGAAAATTGTCATATATTTAAGAGCTCATATACATAATGGTAAAATGTTTTATTTCCTTTTGTAAATATGAGAAAAGTCAGACATGACTTTTTTATCGGCATTTGGTACACTATATTTAGTCGGTTCCGTAACATCCTACAAAGTTATCTGGAAAAACTTATCTATGAATTGTCGCAAGTTCCACATACATCATTCTTCATGGGAAGTCCTAATCAAGATTTTGTCATAACTGTTTAAAATGTACGTGAAATACAATATTATTATTTTCAATGAATTATTTCGAAAGCAAATATAAATGAAACTAGTCTCTAAAAGAAGAAACAAAACAGAATACCTCAATTTTGCGGACAATATAATTGAAATCATTGAAATAAATAATTGATTCTAGCTTCATCAATGACACTAATTGTAATGAAACCTATAAAGGTTACATAGTCACAATAGTCACATATTGTCCATTTTTAATATACTAAAATAAGAGTTCACTCCTGTTCCATTTCTAAGGATGTGAAACAAGAGTGTTCTGATACTGTTTTTCAAGAAGTAAGACAAGACCCTATTAAAAATCTATCGACCCATTTAACTCTTGAGCCACTTTTAAAAGCTGTTTTCGAATATCATCACAAATCGTTTCGTAAGAAGACTTGATTAGATTCAGTCTCTGAAACTGGCCGGGCTTCGCAGAACATTTAGCACAATATACCACATCCACACAGTGAGGCAGGTTATACAGAACTCTGAAGAGTATAATAAGCCCATGTGTTTAGCATTTGTGGATAATGACAAGACCTTTGACTCCGTTGAAACCTTGGTGGTTCTAAAATCACTGCAGCTATGCCAAATGCATGGTGGCATGTTATATTCCCGAAACTGTTCACCAATGAAATGAGGATATTATGTTTAATATGCTCGCTTGGAAAGAAAATAAAACAAGCGTGACTAAAGCTTTACAACGCATAGGGATCTAGGGACAGATCGTTATAAATGGTGCAATCCTTGACTGTTCATGAATAATTCTACCTTGGATAAACAGTTTGGTTGAGTAGGAACCACTTCAAGAGGGCAGTCGACAGAAGAATTTAGTCCTTGTCGTGTGTCCAATTATGATTTACGATACCGAATCTTGGACACTCATATTGGGCTATAAATTTAATCCCACAGCAACTTATTTTACAAAAACTACTCGGAATAACTCTGATAGATAAAATAGCGGAGTGGGATGGTCCGTCAAAGCACCAAAGTTACATAGCTGGCAGTGGGCTGGTCACATCTGTCTCTGGACAAACAGTCATTTGGTTATACATAATTATATTTAAGTAGACATCGACGACTTGCCATACTTTTGCGTACATTAGGATAGGCCTATATTCAGCTGTGGACAAAAGTGCAGGCTGATGATGAACCTTCCAGTCCTTCTAAGTTTAGTACTTGGAATTCTTGGATCACTAACTTATATTATTATAAGTATTATTTTTTTCTGTTGGTTCTTAGCTTAAACACATTATGATGTCTACAGCCATACCAGTTTAAGCAAAAAATACCCCAAAAAAATGTTGTGTAATATCAATATAGGCACACGGTACCTATATCGAAACCTAAAATGTTTTTGTCTATCAGTTGGTTTTGCAATATTACCATATCCTACGCAAAGTTCTAATACTTTTACCATTAACCTAGTAGGAAGTACCACATACGACAATTTAAAATTATATTGAAACCAACAAGAAAGTCCGATGTGGTACTACCAACATATTTTACATTACAAGGAGCAGCTATAAATGTAGGTAGTACCACAAACGACAAACTGCATATGTTATCAAACTACTATCAAAGTTGGATGTGGTACATGTTACAATTTTAATTGTATAATCCAAAAGATTTGCCAAACTCATTAATAAAAGCTGGTGAACCAAAAAAAACAATCTAGAATAATAAGCACTAAAATAGCACGCCTTATTCTCACGCCCCTACAACATGGTTGTTTGTGGCACAACCTACGGCGTTTTCTCCACCTGCACCCCGTTAAAAACGTCGTAAGATAACATCCATCATTGTTAACGGGCAGTCATGCCACATACGACAATGTTAACTTGGCTATCTCAAAAACTATGAGGAAATTTAAACTTTTTGTTATTGCTACTGAAAGACAATACTTTTGTGAGGTCAAAAATGGAATAAAACGAAAAAGGCGAAAGTGGTACATCCGACCTTGTTAATAGGGACAGGCGATTATTGTCTCATGTGGTAAGTTGGAGTCTTTGAGTTTATCCCAAAGTTTATCATAACTGACAAGATCAAACGCCTTTGACAGGTCTAAAAAACAGGCATATATAGGCGTCTTTCTGCTGGTATAATACTCCACAGTATGCTTCAGGCTCAGTATCGCGCTTTCAGTAGAAAGTCCTGCACGGAAACCAAACTGTGCATCATGTAGGTGGATACATTCTGCCAACTGAGCCTCAAGCACACTATCCAGTATCTTGGCCACGACTGTAGCAAGCGAAATTGGCCTGTAGTTCGATTTCAGCGAACTGTCACCTGTCTTGTTCTTCAATAAGGGAGTAACAATTGTTTTTGTTAGATCACTGGGTAAGTAGGAGTGTCCAATACACTAATTAAAAAACATTGATAAATGTCGAGCAATGTGTGGCCCCGCGTTTTGCAAATGCTCGACGCTGAGCCCATCATGCCCTGGTGATTTTCCACCTTTCATATTTTTAATAATTTTTCTTATTATCCTGAGCAGTAATTTTAGACACTACGTTTTCACTAATGGGGTCAGTGTCCAACATTGTATGACAAGCTCCTAATGGAGATTCTACAGTAAAATGATCTTTGAAAATGTTTGCGATCATCTTTGTGTCCGTAACACCCTCGATGCTCAAAGGAAGGCCAGGCTAGCTTGCTACATATAAGTAATCTGTGGGCCAGGCCTCAAATTCAGTTTATTGGTATGTTTCCAAAAGTCACGAAAGTTATTATTTGAATGCAGTGTCGCTAGCCGGTTCATTTTTATCTATTCCTGATGTTGTTGGCACCATTTAAGATTTTTTTTGAAGACCTTTCTGCTATGACACATTGCTTCATGAATGAACCCCGATTTAGGTTTACCCCACTGTAACCAATGCTGAAAATTAAGCCTGGCCACCCTATGAGATTCTGCAACATATCGACGCTTGAAAGGCAAAAATTACCAAGCGACATGTAGCCAACTTTACAGGAGAGCATTTTAAAGTTTTTATTTTTGGAAAAAAAATCGTATAAAATCACCTATTTGTCATAATTACGTAATTCCAACGAATTTTAAATACATTTTACAAGCTCAGTAAAGAGGCATTGAAAGATTATGGATTTTCTCATTGGTTTATGAAATAGTGTCGGTTGGTAACAATTTTATAAAAAATCACAAACAGGCAAAAGTTACTTACCGACATCAAAATTTAATGATAAAACCTCAGATCAAAGAAATAGGCAGATAGAACGCTCAGAACACGCGAGTGGTTCCACCAAAGTTAATACAAAATCAAATCGAATTACATTCCATAATGTTTTCTTTGTTTTTGAGAACAACTTTTACAATGGTTAAAGACACGTGACGGCATATTTTGGCAAACAACAACAACGACGCGCAGCTTGGTACGACGCGTAGCTTGGTACAGTGATTCGATTTTGATTTTGTATAATTAACTTTGGTGGAACCACTCGCGTGTTCTGAGCGCTCTATCTGCCTATTTCTTTGATCTGAGGATAAAGCAACTAAAATTAACTAAACCCGACTATATTATTATTGTGTTTGAAGCAAGATGACGTAATGTATCTTGGATTGGAGCATGTTTGACCCACAGGTAAAATGATCTATATAGAAAACAAATATACTTTTCTAACAGCCAATTTTAACCATGGTACAAATTAAATAAGGTAAGTGTAGGTTTTTTGAAATAAGTAACAATTTTAGGTTTTAATACACAAAACTAAAAACTTTTAGTTAAAGCTTTTCGTCACCATCATCACAGTTTTCAATGTTTCACTGGATTTGATATATTCAAGAACTGCCCAGTTGCCCACATCTCCACCGATTTAAAGTCTTTCTCATAGTTCAAAAACGCCAAACATAAGGGCAAGTTATACTCTCCGGTGTTCTGCATAACTTTCCGCAGCGTGTGTGTGTGGTCTATGGTAACCTTTTCGGAAACTGGCTTTTTTGGTAGGCTGGAAGTCATAAAACCTGCGGTCGAGACGTTTCGTGATGATGTTGCCTCGAAAACAATTTATATACGTGGCTCAAGAGCGAGTAATTTCTTAATAAGGTGTTGTCATCCTTCTTAAAGAAAAGAACCACCAATTTCCACCCACTTTCAAAAGCTCTGAAATGACTCCATCTTCACTCGGCGCCATTATTATTTTCAGTTGATTAGGGGCCATTCTAATTTCGTAAAGGCTGATGCCCAGGATGTCTTCAATGTAGTGTCGGGTTAGCTTGGCCCTTGGATCTGTGGCCACGCTGCCAACAGGTTTGGCAACCGAAGCTTATAGCTGTGCATAAAGGTTTTCGACCTCCTTCAATACCTCTGCTTTCATTGCACCTTCTCGTTTCAGCTTTGTCAGCTGGCTTTGCCCAACAGATCTCTTGCAAAACCTTTCGTCGTCGTCGTTCGTCGTCTCTTTAATGTGATTAGTATTAAAGAGATCACCGTGCCGCAAGGTTTTTGAATTTGTCTATTGATCTGACAATATGAATCGGCTTCACCGAAAGTCTGCAGTCTTAATAAGAGTCGTTCAGTCATGAGGTTGAGTGATGTTGGAAATTTTCTGAGGTCTATTTGTCTATTTGTCCATTTGGTCTAAAAAACTTAGAGCATACCGTTTGGTCACTTTCTACGATTGAACAGTTATTAATCTCGTCCACTAATGCAAAATTTTCGAAAATAATTCCATGTATTGGAATTGCCATAACAATTTAACTGTAATTTAACTTATGAGACTTATTTTGTATTGCATGAACCAGGGACCGAAACCGGTATGATCAATACGGGTATTTTTTCGGTAACAACCTTTTTTTCTCTTACAGGTATTTTTAAAGATCTGGGGGCACGGTAGTGCCCCCGCCAAGACGAGCCAAGCGAAGCGCAAGGGCACTACCTACCTTTTCTCGAAGTGTTTCGTCGTTTTTTTGAACCCTCATAGAGTTGGTTTCCGATGTACAGTCGGCCAAGAAAGTGGTGTACCACCCTAAGGTTGAATATCGCTTGCAGATTCATAGGTGATAAAGATTAGTTTCGCTTGCAGATCGATCTGACAACTTCTATTGCTGTCTTTATCTGATTATTGATAACGACTATTACTGTTTGTAACGTGACAGCTGTTCTTAGTTTGAACTTGATGGAACCAATGACGTCGTAAAATCAACGGCGGGGGGCTGTAGATTTTGATGACAAAATTGTATCTACAAATTCAGAATTGTAATCAATAAGTTACATAAAATTGTAAAGGCACAAGGCGAATCCACAAACCTACAATTTCTGTAAACTTGTAATTACAATATCAATAAAAAACAAGCTAAAAATAGATTTATCCTTTTATTAAATTTCTACAATCAATTTTAAAATACTTATAACAAACAAAAACATAGCATATATAGTAATATTTAGAAGATATTGGAAATTTTTAAAAAATTAGAAACGGGTGTAACCGCTGGCCTCTATAACCTCTAAAAGGCGAGACCTCATTGAACCAACAAGCCGTGAGCTAATATCGGTTCCCCGCATTTCCTCCCAAATATAATTTCAGTGACTCATAAGAGCTTGTTTGGTTTTTTCATTTTGATGCGACCATCGTTGGACCATAAGGCCCCAAAGATTTTCTATCGGGTTGAGGTCCGGCGATCTTGAGGGCCACTGAATTACCCTTACGTCAGTGTGTGAACGAAACCAGGCTCTTACGATCCTCGCATTATGAATTGAACAATTATCTTGAACAAAATCAAATTGTGGCACTTCGTTCTCCGGGTAAACATTACGGACTGTCGGTAGCATTGCATTCTGAAGCACGTCGATATAATTTACAGCCGTCGCTCGAGGAGGTAGAGAACACAATTCTCCTACACCATCCGCACTCATCCAGCCCCAAATATTTACGGAAATTCGACCTGATTCTCTATTTGGAATAACATGATCATCTTTATACCGTGTTGAATTATATCGCCAAAGGTGAAGACGTCCATGCTGACTGGATTTAAACGTTTTTTCATCACAAAACACTGTATTAGACCAATCAAACTCTAAGTGCTCTCTGGCGAAGTTCAGACGAGCAAGTCTGTGAGCATCCGTCAAATATATTTTCTTGGCGTAATTCCTGTGGTGCAACCCCATGTAATGTAGATGATTCCTTATTGTTTGGGCACTCACATCGAACATCTCCGCAAAATGTTTTGTGGGCTTAAAACCATTGATGGAGAGTGCAGGCCGGCGACCACTTCTTCTGTGATCCAACAAACTTCCCTCCTCTCCTTCACGACGAATCCAAAAGCGGACAGAAGGCCTCGATATATTCAAATTCCGGGATATCGCACTGATACTGCTTCCCTCATTAAATTGGGCAATTATTTGTGCTCTTTCGGCAATGGTCAAGTTGGCAGGCATTGAGATGATTTTATATGCAGTTGATTGAAAAATAACACGGAAAATATATCGATTTTTTGCATATATTTGACAAAATGTCAATTGTCAGTTTTCTTTTTCAAATGGAATTCGGTTGTCTATTTAAATAGTTTTTATTACTTTTGTTTGGAAACATTTCAATTGCTTTGTAGAAACTAATGTCCTTTTCATTTATACTAAAGGTTAAAATGTCATGTACTTATATGTGACATATGACGTATGAATACTAAATACATAGGTTTACGTCATGATAATGTTGTCTCTTTCAGTAATATCTTTTTATAACGAACCTTGTTGTAATTTTCGATGACCGGGAAACTAAATCAAAACTGGTACACCACTTTCTTGGCTGACCGTACCAGAAAGTTCATATTCGCAGAATATGATACCAATAATAGACTTATTAGGCATACAAAGTATCAATAGAATAGCTATAATACTTTAGATTTTCTTGATATCTAAAATACACGAATTTCGTCACTGATATACTGACACACTGACACACTGATGATCATCAAAATGTTTGGCTACTTCCTGAAGTGCTAGAGAGCTGAAATTCGGTATGTAGTTTAAGTTTAGTATACAACCATCAAAAAAATTCATAAACTTATAACTCTCCCCCCCCATCCCCCTAAAATGGGGGTTGTAAGTTAGTATGAGACCTTAAAATGTTGGGGTACTTCCTGAAGTGCTAGAAAGCCGAAATTCAGTATGTAAACAAAGTTCAGTATAAAAAAAACATCCCCCATCCCCCCATCCCCTAAACTGGGGTGGGGGGGGGGGGGGTGGTAGTTATTTCTAATGCACTTCTACAATATGGGTATCAAATAAAAGGGCTCATTGAGAGCAACTTAAAAAATATGTGACGTCATTATAAATCCAATATGGCGGACCATCTAAGATGTCGGAATAGTTATTTTTAATGCATTTCTACAATGTGGGTATCAAATGAAAGGGCTCGTTGAGAGCAACTCGGTGAATAACGTGACGTCATTCTAAATCCAAGATGGCGGGAAAGTTATTTTTATTGCACTTCTACAATAATGGTATCAAAATATGAAAGGGCTCGTTGAGATCAACTAGTAGAATAATGTGACATCGTTCTAAATCCAAGATGGCGGAATTGTTATTTTTAATTCACTTCTGCAATATGGGTTTCAAATGAAAGGGTTCGTTGAGAGGAACTCGAAGAATAACGTGACGTCACTATAAATCCAAGATGCTAGCAACTTACAAAAAGAACTGAAATCCCACCAAAAACATTTCATGTAAAATGTTGCCAATACGAGCACGAGGTTTGCCCTACCAAAAAAATATCAGATCTCATGTAGAACCAAGCTTCTGAATCTACGCGGCCTAACTCTATAAACTCTAACTTCATAAATTTTTAACATATCAGTAAAAATGTATTGCTTGGCTGTTTCGTTACTTATTTCAAAAACTATGTAAATAGTAGCATCACCTCCATGACGGTAGCGAAACGGTGAAGCCATACATTTTTACTGATGTGTTAAATTTATGAAGTTAGAGTTGATAGAGTTAGGCCGCGTAGATTCAGAAGCTTGGTTCTACATGAGATCTGATATCCTTTTGGTAGGGCAAACCTCGTGCTCGTATTGGCAACGGCAACATTTTACATGAAATGTTTTTGGTGGGATAACCTTTATTATTAAAAGTGAATACATAACCAGTATTTATACCGGTTACCGAAATAAAAATTACCCCTACCTTGCACACTTCACACGGGCCGTCGGCAATAGTCACAGGGCGCGCATCGCATGTGTGTGTGACAAAGAGTCGTTATCTTTAGTTAACCGGTATTAAAACGGTGACCTGAATAGAGGTTACATTTTTCTTCGGTCTTGTTACCCAGATAGCGGTTACCTAAATCTGAAAAATAACTAAAATTCTTCAATACCGGTACCGTAATTTATAAAGGTTTTCGGTCCCTGGCATGAACACAAAACCAGTTCCATTATGAAACTAAAAAAAAACCAGTAGTTCCATAATGGAACTAGAAAATGGAACTGCTTAGTTATCTAAGTGACAAAAAACAGTTCGACAAACGACAAAATTCATTTTTTTTAGGCAGGAAAAATAGTACTATATTACGTTTTAAAGTACACTGTATTTAGGAAGAAAATACTAAATGAAAATGAATATAATTATGTTTATAGTTACGGTTTGTTAAAAAGACAGCTGATCAGGTAAAATTTCTTAAGCAATGCTCACACTACAGATACCGTAAAGTAAAAAATATTTAATGTTAAAACGCATTAATTCATGTCAAGGCAAAAGTTACTAAGTGTTAAAACTTGAAATAAAATATCTACCAAGTGAAATTTATTCATAAATCGGTAAAATTTTGGTCTTTTAGTCGCCGAAATTGATGAAAATGTGTACTTTTTTAAGTTACCAAGCGACAGCAAAAGTCGTCCTAGAGGTACGAGAGTAGGATCAATCGACGCAGAAAAAATTTCTGATTTCAATGATATACAGGGTGTTTGGTCCATCGTGTGCCAAATTGAAATAGTCGATAGAAGGGGTCATCTGCTATCCTTTCAGACCCCTTAACACCCCTCATGCCCTGTGGATTTTTTTTAATCGGCTGTTTATGGTTTTACTAAAAAAAGCCCAAATTTTACATTCAAATGCAATTTTCTAGACTCTGAATTTTAATTTTATTTAGATGTGTATTGTTCAAGAGTACTTTTAAATACAAAATTAGTGACATTAGTCACCTAGTTTTTTTTTAATTCACTCGCAAAAGTTAAACATAAATTAAAGCTGTACATGTTACAGCTGTTTATATGGCTCCAGAAAAAAAACCGGAAGCGACCGGGATCTTCCAACTCCCTCATTAATTCTCCAGTCTATCCCCTTGCTAATGATGTGCCACATGCCATAAAAATCTTTTAACATCTTTGTGAATTCGCCAGAATTGTGAATCGAGTGCCCTAAGGCTGATATGCAAAATTATGATTTTAAACATTTTTTTTGCTTAAATGATACCTGACAAACCTATAAATCTTATCTTTAAAAAAATCTGTCTCGTATCTCTATGTTTTAGTGGGATTTACGTAACATTTATTTCATAATTGTTACAAATCGTGCTCAAATTAGTGACCGATGATGTGCCCGTATTTAATGAACGTTTGCCCATGGTATTTCAAAATGCTGTTTTGCGCATTGGCGTTTGACTGTGAGAAAATATCTCTAAGCGTGGATTGGACGCGATGGCCCTATTCCTTGGCCGCCACGTTCCCCAGGTCTAACTTCGTTACACTTTATGTCTAGGGAAGTTCCAAAGGGCTGGTATAGGTACGCAACGGACGTTCCAACTAGGGAGGTACTAGTCCAACGCATTGAAGCAGAATTCAATACCACCAAGGGTCCGTTCACACAGGCCGGCTCGGAGAGCATCGGTGCGCATTTTTCTTTTCACAAAGACCGGATCGTATGCGCTTGGAGTTGGTCGGAGCGGAGCCGCCAATTATTTCACATAGACCGGCTGGAAGCGACCTGAAAGCGGAGCCGGTCGGATGCGCTCGCAGCCGGTCGGATACGCTCGCAGCCCGTCAGATACGCTCGGAGCCGATCGGATGCGCTCGGAGCCAGTCGGATGCGCTCGGAGCCGGATGAATACAGTATTTATGCTATCAAAATGGCGGTCGGCGTGGACAAGCGCGGACGCAATCGGAACCGATCGGATGCGCGAGCGAGAAACTGCACGCAATCGGAGCCAAACGGCTGCACGATCGAGAAAAAGTACGCGATCGAAGCCGGTCAGGTCCTCTTATTATTTCACACCAAGCGCGTTCAAGCATTCTTAATGACAAAAGCAGTGCAAAAATAAACCTTACTACAAATATTAAAAACTCAGTTTTGAACGTGATAAGAATCTGCTCTCCTCTCCGAGCCGGTCTGTGTGAACGGACCCGGAGGAGGAAATACGATTTCGTACAACAACTGTCGAAATAGATGTCGGGCCTGCATTCGCAACAAAGGCCAACAATTCGAGCAGGATTTGTAACAATAAAATTATGAAATAAACGTTAAAAATGCAATATTTGTTTTCAAGTAAACCCCACAAAAACAGAGATACGAGACAAAGGTTACCTTAGACGAATGAAATAAGATTTAAAGGTTTGTTTGGTATCAAAAAAGCAAAACAAAATTCATTTTGAATATCAGCCTTGGGTGACTCGATTCACAATTCTAGTGTATTCACAAAGTTGTTAAAAGATTTTTATGGCATGTGGCACATCATTAGCAAGGGGATAGACTGGAGAATTAATGAGGGAGTTGGAAGATCCCGGTTGCTTCTGGTTTTTTTTCTGTAGCCATATACAGCTGTAACATGTACAGCTTTAATTTATGTTTAACCTTTGCGAGTGAATTAAAAAAAAACTAGGTGACTAATGTCACTAATTTTGTATTTAGAAGTACTCTTGAACAATACGCATCTAAATAAAATTAAAATTCAGAGTCTACGACCGATATTTAAAAAGAAAATTGCATTTGAATGTAAAATTTGGGCTTCTTTTAGTAAAATAATAAAAAGTCGATTAAAAAAAATCCAGAGGGCATGAGGGGTGTTAAGAGGTCTGAAAGGATAGCAGATGACCCCTTCTATCGACCATTTCAATTTGGCACACGATGGACCAAACACCCTGTATATAACTCAATAGCGCCCAAAATGTCGCTTGGTAACTTTTGCTTTTCAAGCGTCGATATTTATTCCATCCCATAATTTGCTTCCTCTTACCGCTTGTTCCCACCCTATAGCTAGACTCAGAGGCCTCACTCAGTCATAATCATAATCATTTATTCATTTGCGAATATGGGTACATAAGATCTTAAAGGTAAAGAAAAATAGTGTCCATTAGCCATATCCTACCGTAAGGCATGCAAATTTACATACACAAATATATTAAGTATTACTATTTATCATTCATATTCCATTTTAAATAAAATATTATAAATTACACGGTTATCTATGAAAGCTGATTTAAGCGAAAACATTATTTACAATACTATAATTAAAAGTAACACTACAGTTTATCTTGTAAATATTCAGTGACAGAGTAATATGCTTTTTTTAGTAAAAGTGCTTTTACATTGTTTTTAAAAATATTTATATCACTAATCTCAAGAATTGAGTTTGGTAGATGGTTATATATGCGTGGAGCCATACACAATATACTTTTATTTAATAACACTGTTTTATTGCTTGGTAAACATAATTATAATATACTTGTATCTTTTACTCTGAAACTTTTTAAAGAGAGATGTATTTTTTTGACAAACATTATAACTTCTAGTATATAAATGCATGGAAACGTAAGAATATTTAAATTCAGAAACCATGGTCTGCAGCTGTCAGTTGTTTTTATACTGGTTATGGCTCGTATACACTTTTTTTGAGCTTTAAATACAGCTTCTCTGCTGGTAGAATTACCCCAAGAAATAACACAATACTTAAGAATAGGTGCAACATATCCATTATAGGCTGTAAGGACTGTAGAAGTATTGACCGTTTGTTTAAGCTTAAACAATGCGTAAGAAAAAGTATTCAATCTAGTGCATAAAGTTTGAATAATTATGTTCTTTAAAATTTAAATTATTATCAATTTTGATACCCAGAAATCTCGTAACGTCTACTTCATGGATCTTGTTATTTCTGTAATCTATATTCATGTTTCCTATTTTATTAGTTTTACTTCTGAATGTCATAAAATTCGTTTTGTCGAAATTAATATGAAGGTTATTAGATGTCAGCCAATTTATAATGCTATTTAAAGTCTTATTTATCTCAGCTTCCATGTGCGATTTATTATCTCCTGTAAACAGGATTGTGCTATCATCAGCAAATAGAATTGTGTTGTGTATTGTCGCTTTTGGAAGGTCATTGATGAATATATTAAAAAAGAGCGGACCTAAAACTGTTCCCTGTGGCACTCCAGACGTTACCTGTCTCCATGAGGATGAATAATATAACATTTTTTTTACATTGGGACATATCTTAGTTATTTGTGTCATTTGCATTCTATAACTTAAGTAAGATTTAATCAAGTCATAAATGTTTCCTCTGACTCCGTATGCGTATAGTTTATTTAACAGTATTTTGTGATCTACATAATCGAAAGCCTTTGTGAGGTCCATAAACAATGCACACGTTTGTTCACCTCTATCCATATGAGTTAATATATTGTGGAGAAAATTATAAACTGCTAAATTAATTGATTTATTTTTACGAAAACCAACCAACCAACCAAATGCTATGCGAATGGGAAACTGAAGCCGACAAAATTTAAAAGGCAGTTGACTGTTAGATGGCTGGAGACGAATTCGAGGAATAAAAACTCTGGTTCCCACATGGCTACCACAAATAATTTCGGCATCAATGACACGTGAAGCTAACGCTCTAACAATAAGACGGGTTCCATTGCACAACCCAACAGTCGGGTTTAAATTTCTCAAAAGCATTACTATACAACCAACTTTTAATTTTAGAATGTGTGGTGGTAGTCCTGCAGGCGTTATAGTATTTAGAAATTCTACGGGATAGTTTAAAACATCATTATGGTCGTCCTCAACCACAGCGTCAGAACTTTCATAAATTTTAAACAGGCCGGGGATTTTTTCGACAACTTGGTCGTTCAATTGAAAACAATCATCGTTTTTGGGAGTAAGGATAGCTTTCATTGAATAACTTTTATAATCATTTGTGTTCAGGGAAACACCAAAAATATGGTCTACAATTGAATTATCTACAATGCATCGTTGAGGCAGTTCAATGTGGTCGTCATCATCTTCATTAGCTGATCCATCGCCTACCTTTAATACCCATTGAGCAAACTCTAAATCATCGTGCGCTCTCATATTATGAGCCAATTGGAGTTGAGTAAAGTTTGGCCACATTGAAAATTGCTTAATTGAAGCTTTTATAATATCATTTCGTGACCCATTAACTACAACTGGTAAAATCTGACGAAAATCTCCTGCGAATAACAAAGTTTTGCCTCCAAAAGGTAATTTATTTTTCATTATATCTTGAAGGAGTCGATCAACTACAACAATATCATGACATTTAGTCATGGGTGCTTCATCCCAAATGATTAAATGAGTTTCCTTCAATAAATTAGCTGCTGGTGACCCTAACGACATATGAGACGTAGAATCTACATCTGAATTAATTGGAATTTTGAATCGCGAGTGAGCTGTTCTACCACCATCTAACAGAGTTGCTGCAATACCGGAAAACGCTATGGGTAGGCAAATTTTATTTTCAGATCTTAAAATATGTAAAATAGTTGTAAATACGAAAGTCTTTCCAGTTCCTCCTGGGCCGTCAAGGTAAAACAGCTTTCTCTCTGTGGGATTATTCACAGCGTTTAGTATTGTATCGACCACACATTTTTGTTCGGTGTTCAATTTTTGGTATTTTTCATAGCCATTTGCTTTTTCAAGTTCACAGTCATAAACGGGATCAGATAAGAAAACATTATTTTCACCAATATCTGGTTCCGGAAGTCCGAAATCTGTTAGTCTCTTACCATGGAGTTTCAATGTTTCATCAATTTCTTGTAAAGCCAACTGTTTGGATACTATTTCAGGGCGTGATCTTGTAAAGTCTTCGATAAAATGTGATGTAAACTTTTCCCAAAGAGCATTAGGATCAGTTACTTCACAAAATACGCAAATTAACGCAAACAGCTGTCGTAATTGCCGAGGAAGTTTAAAATCAATTGCTTCATTCAAACATCTTTCCCATTCTTGATCGTCAAAAAGGAGCCCTCTTGCTTGAGCAGCTTCTCGAAATGAGTTGTAAATAATATTTTCATAAGTTCTAACATCTCTGAAGCAAGTTGGCCCTTTGACGTGAAGAAGTAATAGCCGGAGATAATATCGTTCCCAATCAGAAAAGGAATAATTATACATTCTTGCAATTACTTTATCAGCCGCTGACTGAGATATTCGTGGTTGCCACTGTCCATGGATAAATCTGAAATGTGTTGGAATTTCAGTGTAAAGATATTGTCGAGCACTTTCTTCTATTCTGTTTAGTTCAAAAAATGCTAATAATGTTGATTTTTCAGCTGATCTAGCTGCTGCTTCATGAACATTCTGATCTGTAAATACGACAGTTTGTTGGTTTTCCAAATGAACACCTAACTGTATAATTGTGTGACTCATTTTGTGCATTGAAAATTCAAATATTCGCCAAACTGCTTCAGGAGCAGAAACATACCTGGTATCAATATAAGCCTTAATTTCATCATGGTGTTCATTACTTGATGTCGATTGATCACTGGACTCTTGTGGCGCTACTGTGATTTGTATCTTTGCTCGGTCATGACCTTTATAAATATATTTATTAATATATTTCACACTTTTGACACTTGAACAAATTTCCACATTTATGTGAGCATTAAATTTTTTACATAGATAGGGATTGTAGGGCACCACCCATCTGTTATCACACTCGAAATCCTTCTTTTTTATTGTTCGTCCGTCGTCTCTTCTTCTTATTATAGCATAACCTCCATTTTGGGTACCATCTCTAGTTTCTCCGCAAAATGTCTTTGGGTAGTTTTTAGAACATTTAGAGGCAGTTCCATCATTTTTCATGCAGGGTGAATTCATATATCCAGGGCCACATGGCCCATGGATCATGTTTTTTGACACAGTCTGAAAAAGTTCCTGGTCTTTATCTGGATCAGGTATTTCTGCACACACAATTTTATCATAATCTACTGATGACCTTGGTTTATCTTCATTTCTTAGAATAATAAGCATATGCGCATGTGGAAGCCCACGTTTCTGAAATTCAATGGTGTAAAACCACGCACTCGGTATTCCAAAAATATGTTTCCTTGTAATGTCATCTAAAAGTTCCTCCAATTTTAGTTTAAAAATTCTGGCAATTAAATCGGGTCTATGTTCTTTTTTAGTGCCTTGTAAATTATCTAAGATTTCCTGCCAATTGGGATTACACGTAAAAGTTATAAATAAGTCTGGTTTACCATACTTGCATACAATTGCCATGGAATCCTGATAATTTTGCATCATGTGCCTAGGACTTCCCACATAAGTTGATGGCAATATTATCATTTTACCAATTCCTTGACCCATTTCTCTATCATTATTGTACAGGCTATCCATTAAATTGTTATAATTGTCAGCTCTGAGCTGTTTTTGATTCAATCGAAGAAACAATAATCTTTGAGATTCAATCCTAACATAGGCCAAGACACAATATTCATGAAAAAGTTTTTCGGCGTAAAATAATGGGCTAAAATCTTTACGAACAGCAAGTCTATACTGATAAAATTGTAACATTGTAAGACGGCTTCGAGCAGTTCGACTCTCTTCTCTGTGTTGAAGATTTTCATGCCATCCGAGTTCTCCATTAGGAAAAAGTAAAGGAAAGGCTAAAGGGTCAATATTGGGACTGGTTGATTTGAGTGTAGTTAAATGTTGAGAATATTCTTGAACAGAGAAGTCTATATTTAATGGAGGTTCACCGTTTTCTCCTACAAAGATGACCGCTACCTCATTATTTGATGGTGTGTTATACCGACGCAAATCAAGAGATTTATGTTTGCAAAAATGCATTGATACCGAATATTTGGGTCGATTTTCTGAGGCTGCTTTTAACTCCTCTTCAGCTAAAATTGCAGCCACTCTTTTGTATGTTTTGACAAAAGGATTGGATTCATTGAGCATTGTTTGTAAAGACCTCATTATATTGCTTCTACATATGTTATTTCTAGAATCAGATAATCGTTCATTTAATGCTGCTTTATCTTCAATTATGTACAATTGGTTGTATTGTGGTTTATGACCTTGCAACGGAAACAAAGATCCAGTTTTTATATAAACTTGCCCTTGTACCCTATAAGTGAAAAATCCTGGAGGGAGTGTGTTCAAGTTTGAATTTATGGATGCCATTGCAAATACTGAATTATATTGTCGTATATTAGCTTTAAAATGATTAGCATCCGACGTATTGCCTTTGTATAAATCTAATAATATATCTGGAATTGGCTTTAATGTTCTATCTGGGTCTATGTATACCTTCCCATTATGACAACAATTTTTAAAATGATTTTTAATTTTTTCACCTAAAAAATGAAGTGCTTGACATTGAACACATTCATAAATCATAGAACCAACTGAATGTACTGATACTTGAATGGTGTTATTTGAAAGTGCTAAATATACATAGTTAGTCCTGGGGGGCTGATGTTCTGTACTAAACCTGCTTGAATATTTACGCTTTTTCGGGGGTCTGCCCGCCATTTGATATATTTTCTTTCACCTCTTCTTCTAAAGAAATAAAATCACTGCAGACTGACAGCATTGATTTTTGTTTTTTCTCGTTGTCCGAAGAAACATCATCAGTCACCAGCGACTTTTCGACTATCGTCAACTCTTCGTTATCGACCTTAAAGGAGAAAATATATTAGATAAATATTCTAATAATAATAACTATTGTGAATGTATGTAGGTATATCCTCGCATCTCTATCTCTATCTGGTAATAAGTATTATTTTTCATTTTACTGTACTCGGTGACCTACACCATTAACTTACCCAAAAGTCATCATTAAATAAATCTTGGGAATTGTCAGGTTGTATTGTAGAGGCAGCTAGTGATTTAACAGATGCAACAGGAGCAGTTAGAGGTTGTATTGTAGAGGCAGCTAGTGATTTAACAGATGCCACAGGAGCAGTTAGATTTTTTGGAAAAAGGTTTGAAAGTGTCCGAGCTTTGGTTATTCTTAACTGCCTAATTGTTTCTAGGCCACAGCACTCGCAATAATTGAAATTATCTGCAAAAATATATTATACAATTAATAATGTCTATTGTATAATAAGAGCCAGCCAAGTTCAAGTAGAACTTGCGCATGAAGGGGTTCATTTCACTATCGAGAAAAACGGTGAAAAAATCGTGTGTTTCTGTATGTGTTCATGACACCTCAACACAGGCTATGCATGTGGTCATTTATTATTATTTGTCGAATTATAGAGAAAAAATATTGAGCCGCTTACCCAGTATAATGTTGTCGCACTCCACACATCGACTACACATTTGCTTTTGTTTGCCATCTCTTGCGAATATTCTGCCATTACAAAAATTGCATGTCACTGGAAGTAAATAAGTACTTATTTTATTTTTAAATGCAGAAGGCTTACAATCCACACTTTAAGAAGAAAACAAAACAAAATTCACTTAAAAACACAACCTGCCCACATACCTACTAAAATACTACTCACCATCTTTACGAAGAGCCCTTCGCTCCATCCACTTTCCACAATTGTGACAATGTTTACCAAATGCACGGAGATTCGGCTGTTAACAAAATGATTTAGGTATCATCAAACAAAAGACTAAACGAAGACAGAGACACGACTAGTGATGTGCCTGATGGCAATATTCCCACTGCCGGCAATATTCCCAATATTGCCACTGCCGGTAAAATACCAAAATTGCCGGCAACTTTGGCAATATTGCCAATGTTGCCAGTCAAATAACACCAGTATATTTTGTTATTTACTGCAGGTACAGTTTATATAACTGTAGATAATACGTTGCGGCATCAAGTCCGCCTTATAAAACTACTAAGTTGTTACTCTAAACGGTGATTTACTAATTATGTAAGAATTACCGAAACAAGTGTATTAAAATAATGTTATTTTTGTTGATTATTTGTAGTAGGTACTGATGTAAATTTAGACTTTTTTATTTCCATATTGTATAGGTTCTTATACTCGTTGTTTTTTTTTTATGTGATTTTATATGAAAAACTAGTAGCCCACTCAACGAACAGTTGAGGGAAATTGTTAAAACACGATTTTGGACTACGTTACTTTGTTTGAGCTAGTTAGGAGGTGAATATAATTATCAAAAGTCGCCGCCACTAGCCCATGGGCTGTGGGGTAGGGGGGTTTAAAGGTTCCATTTTTTGGTTTTTCGCTTACATCTTGGACTTGGACCGGAGGGCTTTTGATATGTTCACCTCTAACTAGTCCAAACAAAAAACAAAGTTACGTAGTAAAAAATGAGTTAGTAGAATTACCCTCTATGCTTTGAGCATTCGTTGACTAGATTAAACTTCAACATAATGGAAATTATTCGAATTTATGCCTTTTTGTTCAATATTTATTAAATATACAATGATCGTCATCGTCTTACCTTAAAATGTATGTGTAATTTCTTATATTCACTGACGTGTGCGGCAACAATGGGCAATATTGCCGGTAAAATACCGGGAATATTGCCAAAAATTGCCGGCAATTTTGGCAATTTTTCCCAAAACAATGTTTTTTTTGTATATAATGTAGGTCATGGTCCGTAAATGCTAATTTGAAGTGTGTTAAATAGTTTTCGCACTCACTTTGACTTAAAATTAAGCAATATTCCCAAATATTTCCACTCGCGGCAATATTGCCGGCAATATTTCCACCTATATTCCCACCTTGGGCAATATTCCCGGCAACGGCACATCTCTATGACACGACCAACGAAACATTTTATGAAATACTTACGATTTTCGGCATGATGTGTGTAATCCAAACAAAGCACAGACTAATTATAGAACACAGAGTACTATTGCTATGGTAGAGAAACAAAGTAAATGACAATGACATTTGAACTAAAACTTCGACTGTTATGGTTAGTATTCTTCTTTTTATGGTTTTTATCGCAATCGGCCAATCTAAATTAAAGAAAAAACACATAACAAAAAGTATATCATAAAAAAGTGTCAAAAACAATATTTTCGAGAAACGTCAACGACTGACGAAAAGTATTTTTTGTTACCCCGGCCACTCACATTCGCGCGAATACGCGAACCCGCATGTGTAGGACGACATTTGCGAATGACTTCGCGAAGTTTTCGTGGCATTCGTGCTTTTCCAAGCTGTGTCGGTTTTATGTGCGCGAACCTTCGCGTAGTCTCCTACACATTCGTGTGACCAGTTGCGCACACGATTGCGAAGCAAATGGTTGTGTCGTTGTTATATTTTGTGTGAGGAAATACTGATCAGTATAAGTACCTATTCATACACCGTTAAATTTTGGTCCTTAGTTTAAAGTTATTAGTTTTAATTTGATTATAGAGTATGCGAACCCATTTGCAAATATGCAAAGTTCGCGAATGTATATCTGACGGCCCTCCACATGCGCGCAAAGATTCGTACAATGTACGAATCTTCGCGCGCATGTGAGTGGCCGGGGTTATGATTCACTAAACGTTGGCGAGGCGTATCTAAGCGCTAGTGTGAAACGGAACGTTTGGATGGCAAGATGGCGACTGTGGTTTGCTTGGTTTGTCAGTGCAATTGAAATTTAACGAAATTCTCCATAATCCGAATTTTGGGGATATATGTTGTCGACTCAAAATTAATATTTTTTTATGTTTTGTTATTCATATAAGGTTTCGATCGAGTCTACCGTACCCTTTGACGAAATTATTAATATAGATTCCCTTGAAATCCCAACTTTTGTATTTAAATACACTACTTTTGTCAAACTTCTGATCGTTATTTTATTCAATTCCTAACAATATATTATTGCTCGTGACTGTACAATAGGACTTGTCGTCACAGTGACGCGTTTATATATTTTGATTGTAACAGTTTTATTACATATTACAAGCTAACTGATAGTTCCATGTTTTTGCCAGCTAGATGTAGGAGACAGATTGCTAATCTTTTAGCATACACTTTACGCGTTTACACCGGTACTTGTATCGTACCTACGTTTTCTGTTAGTGGTGATACTAACGTCGCTATTGATAGGTACTTTTTGTACTAACTTCACTTTTGATTCTGTTAGTACCTAATGATGATACTAACATTATTTTACCTACACCTAGTACTTTAAACTGTTAAGTTCGACAAAGGCTAAGTCGCATATGTTGAATGTTGTGCATCAAAATATGCAAGGTTTGTCTGGCAAAGAATTAGAGTTAAGCTTATTTTTAGAGTAATAAAATGTTCATGTGTTGTGTTTAACTGAACATTGGTTGAAAGAACATGAAGTAGCGTTTATCAATGATGATTTATTTTCTGTACAGAGTGCATTTGTGAGAAAAAATGCTATACGTGGTGGATCTTTAGTTCTTGTTTCCAACAAGCTAAAATGTAAGCAACGTTTAGACTTAGTTAATCTTTCCATTGAGCGCACCATCGAATTGTCTTGTGTTGAGCTCGAGCGGTATATTATTATTTGTGTTTATAGTCTGGGGACTTTACTAGTTTCGAAGTTGTAATGGAGGATGCACTTAATAAGGTGAAATTCAGCAGTAAAAACATAATAGTATGTGGAGATTTCAATGTTAATATTTTAGATGTTACTCCACTAAGTATCAGGCTTCTCAACTTGTTTAAATCCTTTGATTTAGTTAATTTGTTTTTCGAACCAACAAGGATCACCGCGTCTTCTTCAACTTGTCTTGATAATATGTTTTGTGATGTTAATGCCGAAAATATATTAGTATTAACCGATTTATCATCTGATCACTGTGGACAAATGGCTAGCTTCCCTATGCCATTAAATAAAAAGCCGCACAAAATAGAATGCACGCCTTATACTATTAGTCGTTGCAGTAAGTTTAAAAATAATATAGCTCCTAAAGTTTCACCGTCAATTGTAGAACACGAAACCCCTAATGAAATATATGAGGCTCTTTTTGATGTTGTGCAAAATGAGTATAAATCCATTTTTAAAACTAAAACTATTAACATTGCTGGGACTTCCGCTGGCTTCAACCAATGGGCTACACCGGGCATTTATAAAAGTCGAGCGAGATTATACGAGTTGTATGGTATGAGGCAGTATAGATTTGATATAACTTTTCTAGAATATGTCAAAAATTATTCAAAATTATTTAAAAAGATTTGCCGTATTGCAAAATCGAAATTTTTAAGTGACACCATTAAAAACTCTAATAATAAAGTTAAGACTACTTTATTTTTTTTATTTTTTTTTTTAACGTGGTAAAATCATCAAATGAGTCCTCCCACCCCGGGCAGGGCGGGAGGGACTGTCAGACTTGTACTGACTAAAATCCACGGTGTCCTTCAGTAGCCCTTTATGTACCGGGGTCACGGTGAGGAAATAATCCCGCAACTCCGGCAGGCTTTGGCCCTCTGAGAGGGGGGCCCCGTCATTATGCTGACGCTCTTTGAGGCGCGCGTGGGACACAACGCGCCGTCGACCCGGGCATGGTCCTTGGTCGGGCAGCGAGTTGCCCTTTACTCGCTGCCCGCATGCCCGCGCCTACGGTGGCCGGAGATCATCAAGCGACGTCCGTCGCCGTGGGCGCCTACCACTGCGGCTGGGGCGGAGGGAGGACGCTGTCCTCTCTCGCTCGCGGCCTGCCTCCTCCTTGACGAGCATTACTGCCTCGCAGAAGGAGCTGACCGCTTCCCACTCCGTCTCGCCCCGCAGCATGGCCGCAACCAATGCCGGGCGCGAGAGGTCTCCGCCTATCGCAGCCGTGAGGACACGTCGGTGCTCCGCCCAAGCTGGGCAGTCTTGCACCGTATGCTCCACCGTGTCCTCCGGGCGATCTTCGCAGTGGTGACACCCAGGCGTCTCCTCCTTTCGCATCAGCCACAGGTACCTCCCGAAACTTCCGTGTCCGGTGAGGACCTGCGTCATGCGGTAGGTCAGGACGCCATGACTTCTCTCCAGCCACTCCTCAAAGAGGGGTCTTACCGCCGCAATTGCGGCGTGCCCGGCCTTCGGTCGCGACAGTCGTCCCCTCCATACTGCCCTGAGATCGCGCCGGAGCTCTTCCCGCCGCGCCTCGACTTCTCGAGGCAGCGGGGTTATGCCCCGGCGCTGCGCCTCCACGCGCCACTCATAGGCGCGCTGGAGGGCAGTCGCCTCCAGATCCCAGGGCAGCAATCCGGCAAGAAGGTTGGCCGATTCGCCGGCAATCGTGCGGTATCCCCGGATCATCCGGATAGCCATGACCCTCTGGCATGCGACCAACTTTAGTGGTCGCGTCCGGATGCTCGGGGCCCACACGGGGGCCCCGTAGAGGGCCATGGACCGCACGACGCCGGCGTACAGCCTACGGCAGGAGGCGTTTGGCTCGCTGAGATTGGGCAGGAGTCGCCTGAGGGCGCCTGCTGCCCGGTTCAGCTTTGGGGCCAAACTCAGGAAATGCTCCCTGAAGTTCCACCGGCTGTCGAGGACGAGTCCCAGGTACTTCATCGTCCTCAAGACGCCGATGCGAACTCCTCCCACCGTTATGCTGTAACCCGACTGTGGCGCGTTGACGCGGCCATGAAAACACATGGCCGCCGTCTTGTGCAGCGCCACGTCGAGTCCCAACCGCCGGATCCTATCGACGACTGTCGCGACCGCTTCCGTCGCCACGTCGGCCGCCGCCTCGTGCGACTCTCCCTGCGCCAAGATGAGCGTATCGTCAGCGTAGCATACTACGCTGACGCCTTCAGGGAGGTCGCCGCGCAGCACCCAGTCGTACCCGATGTTCCACAGGTGCGGTCCCAGGACCGAACCCTGTGGAACACCGCACGACATCTCTCGCCGGTTCCACTCTCCCCGGTGACCGGGGTAGATGACGGCTCTGTCCGTCAGGTAGTCCTCGACTATTCGGCGGAGGTAGGTCGGCACCCGGTGATACCGGAGTGCCTCCCTGATGCAACTCCAGGGCAGGGTGTTAAAGGCATTGGTGATGTCTAATGACACCGCCAAGACGACCCTGCCCCGGGCTACTGCATCCCCCGTCGTGAGGGCTCTCACGCGCGTGATGGCGTCCACCGTCGAGCGCCCTCTGCGGAAGCCAAACTGGCTCTCCGACAGGTTCGGGCCCACCCGGTTCAGGTGCCCGACGAGGCGGTCTGCAATTACTCTCTCAAAGAGCTTGCCCACCTCGTCGAGCAGCACGATGGGCCGGAATGCGGACGGAGAGTCCGCAGGGCGCCCGGACTTCTGGATGAGGACCAGTTTCCCCGTCTTCCAGCGAAGCGGGAACTGGCCCCTCTCCAAGCACGCGCTCAAAAGCCCCCCCAGTCGAGGACCGAGAGTCCCGAAGGCCAGGACCCAGGCTTTCCCCGGCAGGCCGTCGGGTCCTGGGGCGGTATTTTTGGCCTTGAGCCGCTGTACCGCCACTCTCAGATCTACCTCGGTCACCTCTGGAGCATCGTAGACGTCGTCGTCGCTGTGGTCCGCGTTTGCGTCAGCTTCTTCCTCAGATTCCGTCGGAGACGGAGCCATGGGCGGGGGAGCATACTCCTCCCCTCGCGAAGGGAACAGGGCGCTCACCACGTCCTCCACGAACTGAGGCCGGAGACTCTGTGTCAACGGGGGAGCCCAGGGGCGGAGCCTTTCTCGCACCCACTTGTAGGGGCGGCCCCATGGGTCCCCGTCCAGAGTCCCCAGCATCTCCTCGCGGGCCAATTCCTTGGCCCGCCAGATCGCGTCGCGGAGGACGGTCTTCGCTGCCCTGTAGCCCTCGTACAGCTCCGCCTCTACGGCTGCCGCATCCGGAGGTCGGGTGCGGCGCCTGCGGAATCTCGTGTACCGGCGGCGCGCGGCAACGCACGCTTCCCGAAGCGCTGCTAGCTCGCGCGACCACCAGTACAGCTGACGCCGGGTGCGTCCTTGCCGGACCCGGGGCATGGCCATGTCGCAGATCTCTGACATGGCCTCCCGGAACCACTCGGCCTCGTCGTCTATGTCGGCAGGCCTGTTCGGTGGTGACACCCAGGCCTGCACGATCGAGGCCTCCAGGAATAGCTCCCGGTCCAGCTGCTTCAGCGCCCATCGCGGACCACTTGGGTTCCGTCCACTTGGGACCGACGCGTCTGAGGTCTGGGTGGAGACGTCGAACCGGATATACCGGTGGTCGGAGTAGGTCTCCACCTCCTCCACAACGCGCCAGTCAGTGACGCGCGGCGACAGGTCGGGGGTGGCGAACGTAATGTCCACCACCGACTCTCCCATGAACCGCACGCACGTGGGGACAGAACCCCGGTTCTCGATTACCAGGCCATGCGCACGGGCCCAGCGCTCGAGCATCCTGCCCCGCGAATAGTCCATGGACCGGGAACCCCAAGCCGGATTTTTGGCGTTGAAGTCCCCGAGGATGAGCGCGGGGAGGGAACCGAGGGCGACGACGACGTCTCCCAGCTCCGTTAGGGAGTCCTGGAACTCGGCGAGAGATCGGCTCGGGGAGAAATAAACGCCTACCACGGCGATCTCCCCGAACCGGGCTGCGACTATCCCGCGCCCTCTCTGTACGCGATCGAGGGGCGGGGTACCGGCGGCGGCCGACGAAATCAGGGTCACCGAGCCGTCCAGGTCCGCCACCCAGTCATTCCTGGGCAGCACAAAGTACGGCTCGGCGACCACGGCGACGTTGATCAACCACTGCGCCATGCTCTGGAGCAAAAGATCCTGAGCAGCGGCGCAGTGGTTGATGTTCGCCTGGAGGAAGCGCAATGGAGACATTATTCTGAATCCATTGCGGCCTCCTCCAGGGCCCCCTGCGAGGGCGCAGCCACGGCGGCGGCGGCGGCGGCAGCGGGAGCGGCGGCGGCGGCGGTGGCAGTGGCGGCGGTGACGGCGGCGGCAGAGGGCCTACCTCTGCGCCTGGCTTCGGTGGGTGGAGCGCAGGACTTTCCCCCAGCCCGGTGATCGGCCGGCTTGCCAGCCGCCTCACATGCGAAGCAGTGAGGCGGGGCGGAGCAGGAGCCGGCCTTGTGACCGGGCTGACCGCAGCGGAAGCACCTATCGCTGCGGTCCACCTCCGAGGTGCAGACGCATGCCGCGTGGTTACCCACTTGGCAGCGGTAACACCTCAGGGGTCGGGGTTCCAGGATCTTAACCTGCGCCGACACCCATCCCACCAGGAGCCTTCGGCCCTCCTGTATCTTTTTGGCCGCCGTTACGGGGCAGCTAACCGTTACGGTTTGCAGCCCCGCAAATCCAGGACGCAGAGCGCCCGCCCTCACCTCCTCGGGAGAGCACCCCCCAGTCCTGGCAACGGCGGCCACCACTTCTTCCGCCGTCACTGAGTCGTCCAGACCCAGAATGCGCATGTCTGCGCGCTTGGTGGGTCTGGAGACGCGGGCCTCCTCCGCATTTAAGGACGCTCTGAGCCGTTCGGCCAGAGCGTCAGTGGTGGGGCCACTGGCCGCGCCGGGGAGCTCCAACATGCGGGCCCCCGTTGCAGTGACCCGCAGACGGAGGCCGCCGGTGATTCCGAGCTCCCCAAGGTTTACCGCTTCGCGCGCCTTCGCGAGCACGTCGCGGTACGACACGCCCTTCTTGACCGCGTCCGGCTGCAACGTTATCACCACAGCAGCGGTCTTTGGGGCGCGCAATCGCGCCGCGACGTCGCGCTCCTTTCGCTGGCGCCGCCTCTCCCTCCGCTTTTTGGTACGGGCCGCCTTGGCAGCCTTCCTCCTCTCCCCGGCCACTTGCCAATCGGCGCCGGCCGGAGGAGCCTCCGGAGTAGGCTGCTGCTGCTGGGGCGGCCGGCGATCTGCCTGGGCCCTCCGTTTGGCCGCCAGCGTTTTTCGCGCTGGCCTAGCAGGCGTCGCAGGCGTCGAGGTCGGAGTCGGTCGCGACGACCCCGACGGGCCCGGCCTTGCCTGGCTGGGCCCGGCCGGAGCCGACCTCGCCCCTGCAGGGGCCGGCCTCGCGTCCGCAGGGGCCTTCCGCACCGGGGCCGTCTGCGCAGGGGCGATCCGCGCCGGGGCCGCCCTCGCCTGAGGCGGCCTTGTCGTCGGGGGGGAGTTCGACGCGGCCGCGGCCGCGTACGAAGACGCCAGCGGGGGCCTCAGCACGCGGCTCTCCAGCACGGAGAACCGCTGCTCAAAGGCGGCCAGCTCCTGTCGCACCAAGGTGAGAACAGGGTTCTCCCCCGGCGCTGGCCGGCCTTTCTCCTTGGGGCTCCCCGGTGGTGCCCCCCGACGTCCTGCCGCCTGCAGTCCGGCCAATTCGGCCCTCAGGGCGGCGTTCTCCTTCTGGAGAGCCCCCATGGCGGCGGTCAGGCAGGTGATCTCCGTCCGCAGATCGGACAAATCGTCCCTTGCCGACGGAGTTTCGCCATAGAGTCGCGCCGCCGCCACGATGGAGGTCATGGCCTCCGCGATCGCGTCCTCGCGCGTCTTCTTCCTTCTTTTCATGGCGACCACGCGCATCGCGGACGCCACGACCTCCTTCAGTTTGGCCTCGTTCGAGGCCAGACTTGTGTTGGGCTCTCCAAGGGAGGGCCCCCTCCCCGAAGTCTTGCCTCGGCCCTTACCCCGCACGCTCGTGGGGATCTTAGGGGCCGAGGCAAGCTCTTCCTCGGACGACGATTTAGCGCCCTTGGACCGTCGGCGCTTAAGGAACTCGGATCTACGGTCCGAGTCTCTCCGGTCCCTTTCCACGCTCCCAGAGGCTGAGCTCCGGGAGCTGGAGACGTCCGATGCAGAGTCGGACTCCGACTCTGGCACCATCGTCGTCTCCTCGATCGGAGCGGCACACTGTGCCCGCTCGTTATTCGGTGCCGGTGAGGAGGACGTGCTGGACAAGTCCAGCGACTCCTCCCCACAGGCACGTGAGCCACCTTGGCTCGCTGCGGCGACTGCCGGGGTATCGGGGTTTTTTTTTGAAAAATAATCCATGTTTGTTCCCACGAGTAAAAAAAGGTATCCAACCATCCAACCAAAAAACAGGGTTCGCACTAACGGCTGATTTTACCCACAGCTACCCGTCAACCAAGCTGTCAACCTCCCTCGCGGTGCGCCGCCGCTTGGAGGTTCGGGGTAATTTTTTATAGAGGTTTTCTTCCTCGCGGCCCGGGCGGTTAAGCCAAGGCCCTCGACCCCCGTCGAAAGTCATAGACGTGATCATGACAATCTTCGGGGCTACGAGAATAGCGGTGGCAAGAGGAGGCAGGAGTGCAAGACCTCCTCTTGCCTGCCCGGTGGCAGGGTTAGTGCACGCCGGGCCCGCTCTTACTCCAACCACTGTGCCCTCTGATACACAGAGGAACACGTGGTGGAGCGGTGTATCCCTCTTGGTTGGTTTCTCCCTCTGAGCGCAGATGCCCAGAGATCATTGAAACCGCAAGCCCCACCACGACGGCAACGTGGAGATACGACGATGGGGAGTTAAGACTACTTGGAAAATCATTAACAACGAAACGGGTAAATCAAATAAACAAGAAAATCAACTTGAGATCATGGTTGATGGTAATTTAGTTAATAAACCAGCTGACTTAGCTGAGGTATTTAATGAGTTTTTTGCCAGCATTCCTGCAACTACGACTCGCTCCTTAAGTTCGTCACCGTCCAAGGCTGAAAACCTTTTGCAAAGTAGCGTCCCTGAATGTAGTCAAGTATTGAGATTCGAACATGTAACGCCTCATGACGTAGTTAATGTTTTCAATTCACTCAAGTCTAAAAACACTGGTGATTACTGGGGCATTTCTGTAAAACTTTTGAGCAATATAATCGACATCGTAGCCCCCTATCTTGCTGTTACTTTCAATAAATGCGTTGACTTGGGTACTTTCCCTGATCTTATGAAGAGCAGTAAAGTTATCCCTTTATTTAAATCTGGCTGTAAAAATGATATTGGTAATTTTAGACCAATTTCTATTCTACCTGCATTCAGCAAAATATTTGAAAAGTTAATACTTAGACAGTTACTTCGCCATTTTAATTCAAATAGTCTACTTCATAATGATCAGTACGGGTTCACAAAAGGCCGTTCGACTACTGATGCGGGTGTTGCTTTGTTGAAACACATATTTGACGCATGGGAGAAGTCGCAAAATGCAATTGGTGTTTTTTGTGATCTTTCTAAAGCCTTCGATTGCGTACACCACGATACACTATTGCGTAAACTTCGTCATTACGGTGTTCAGAATGAAGCCCTCAAAGTAATTGAGTCATATTTGTCTAACAGACTTCAATGTGTCGATGTTAGTGGCGCGAAATCTTCTGGGTTACCTGTTCAGCTAGGTGTACCTCAAGGCTCAATACTTGGACCGTTTTTATTCCTGGTTTATATTAACGATCTACCACACCATTTGAAGAACATCTACGATGTAGTACTGTTCGCAGATGACACTTCTCTAATCTTTAAAGTACATAGGAATAGACAAGTGTTTGACGACGTAAACAACGCACTATCGAGGGTCATAGATTGGTTCACGGCAAATAACCTTGTGCTCAATCCCAAGAAGACCAAATGCGTAAAGTTCGCTTTGCCCAATGTTAGAAATCTGGGTCCCAACATCGTCCTCGGTAATGTGGAGCTTGAAACTGTTGATTCAGCTCTGTTTCTGGGTATAACAGTAGATTCAAAATTACAATGGGGTCAACATATATCGAACCTAGCAGGTAGGCTTAGTTCGGCCGCCTACGCTGTTAGAAAAGTTAGACAATACACTGACGTTGACACAGCAAGATTAGTCTATTTTAGTTATTTTCACAGCGTAATGTCCTATGGTATTCTACTGTGGGGCAAAGCCGCTGATATTCAAAATATATTTGTACTCCAGAAACGAGCTGTTCGTGCCATCTACCAACTTGGTGCGCGAGATTCTCTGAAAGATTTCTTCAAAGAGATTGGAATTCTCACAGTGGCTTCGCAGTACATATTTGCCAACATCTTATACACCGTGACTTTTTAGTCGTCTTACAAAAGCAGCCCAGTTCATGTATCCAATGACTAGAACACGTTTATAAAAAAAAAAATAGGTTTTTAAGAATTTGAAAATTTTAAAAATATAATTTTAATTCTTTATTATGACGCAAGGCGTAGTTAGAAACACCCTTGTCTCATAAAAAATGGAGATGGAATGATCTGCCCGACTATTGCACTGGGTAGGTATACACTACAGCTTGATATGTAAACATTTTAACAGGATGTTTCATATTTCTAATGTACCTATTTATTAAAAAAAAAAATATTGTTAACGATAACAACAAAAAAAAACTTACCTAGAGGTATTTTAGGTCGGATACATTAAGTGGACCCCTTTTGTAAGACGACTAAAAAGTCACGGTGTATATCAGGCAAAACATTCACCTATACAGTAAAAATAGTGATATCCATAATTTTAATACCAGGAATAAGCACAAACTTCGTGTTCCTTTTCATCGGCTTCATAAGGTGCATAATTCATTCGTTGGGGTTGGTCTAACTTTTTATAATAAGTTACCGTCCTCTTTCCTAGATTTGCCATTTAACGTGTTTAAAGCAAAAGTAAAAGCTAACCTCTGTTCTAAGGCTTACTATTCTGTGAGTGATTATTTAGATGATAAGCATAGTTGGTCGCTGTGTTGAACACAAGACATTGTTCATGTTCTTTCAACAAATTATTCTGTATTATTATCGTATTTGACTTTAGTTTTAATTAGTGTTTTTTTTTTTTTTTTGTGTGTGTTTATTCTCTTCTTTTTCACGACAGTCGTAGGGTATCATTTAATACTAATGTCGGAGCTGATGAAGATTGTTAACTAACCTTGCATTGTATAGAGTCAATCTTTCTAGTATTATATAGTTTCATAGGAATCATTTTGTGAGTACAATGTACTTTATAACTTTCAATGAGTAGATACCCACGTCTTTTAATGACTTGAATGACCCTGGCGGTTGAGATTATGTCATGCTCACTCTAATGTCTCGCTGGCGGTGGCGCGTGTGTCGGATCATTTAGTTCCCTTCAAAATGGTTGAGCTGAGTGATGCTGATGCATGTGTCATGTTCGTGAACGGGCGCTGTCAGTCGTGACTGATCATCTCTTAGCTGCCACGGTCTATTTTAATTATTAATAACTTTATTTTGAATTGTCTTTTTATTTTACTATGGACACTATTATCTTGCCACATCGTTCTCACATAATGTACCATCTGATGATGAATGAAGTAACAAAATTTTTGTAATAATTTTGGCGATTGAAAAAGTGTCCATGGAGTTTCTTGCTCATTCTTCTCCATAGAGATCTACACCTTGGAATGAGCACCTACGGTACTTTCACAGTTTTTATGTCTTGTGTCTGGGACCGTAGCACCATAACTATTTTTATACTTGTTTTATTTTATGTCTTTTGAAAATTCATAAGTGCCTGTAATTGGCCTTGTTGAAATAAACGATTTGATTTTGATTGATTTTGATTTTGGTGGCGGAGCGGCGGCGGCGCGGCGGCGGCGTCGTGTATATGAGCCCTTAATGTCAAAGGTGAATACAATTAATCGATGACGTGGAACTAAGACGCGCTAAGACAATTATTTAAAATAATACGGCGCTTAATGTATTTTTGTATAACCTTTCTGAAAACATGATGCGTATAGTTAGACTTAAGGCTCCAACAACCTTAGAAGCTGCGTTGAGCATCGTTCTTGAAGAAGTCAATTTCTTAGACCAATATAATATGCGTAACCGCATTCATGGTCATAGTCAAACGGGATCAAGTTGAAGGCCATCGATAAACCAACCAGTGGAGAACAAACCCACCTTACCTTTTCAGTCAAAATCTAATGTAAATCCTCAAAATACACAAATTAAGATACCTCAAATCATAGGTCAAGGTCAACCGTTCAAGCCCGTTTTCAGGTATCATCCTCAATTGGGTTTACAATTGCCACAGTTTGGTTATAGACCAACTCAACAGATGGGCTATAGGCCACCCGCACAATTCGGTTATAGACCACCGCAGCAGATTGGTTATAGACCACCCCTACAGTTAGGATACAAACTACCGCAACGATTCGTATACAATCCATTGCAACAATTTGGTTACAAACCGCCATCCACCACAGACTGGATCGAATCTTCCCCAAGTATTAAAACCCCAAAATCAAGATAGTGATGTATCCATGAGAACAGCCCAACCTAAGCAGCAAGGTTTTAATTTAAATGAACTTACTATGAATGATTACGAATATGTGTACGATCCCTATTGCGATGAATTATACTATTATAATCCCACAAAAGAGTATGATTTCTCAAATGAAATTAACTATTACTATGATGACGTCAGTAGCACGACGGATTCTAACACACACGATGACAAATTGGAACCAACAAAGGACAGTCAGAATGTGGATTTTCAAGACAAGGCCTCATTGAAGGACAAGAAATCTTAGAGCTAAACTGTGATCCTAATTTAAAGCTTCCCTATATTTACCTAGAAGAAATAGACGCAAGAATGATGATTGACACAGGTAGCATGAGATCATTCATTAGCCCTCAGAAGGCTTATGAGTTTTTCTGTTAATATATTAAAAAAGAACCTTTTCAAGTTGTAAGACAAGTACTCATGCAGCAAGTAGACACGATGAAGTAATGGAAATACTACCTACTTTTGTAACCAACATTTGGCATAAATTCTATCTGTATGACGTTGACGCACGATATGATGGACTTATTGGTAATGACCATTTGTTACAATTAGGCGCAGTAATTGATTTAAACAAACAAGTATTAACAACGAGCACTACTTCTATTCCAAATATTAATAATAATTTAAATTATATGATTGATATACCGCCTCGGACAGAACAACGAGTCAAGTTACCTGTCAATCAATATTCAGGCGATGCTATTCTTGATTTTCAAGGATTCGAAAATGGTCTGCGTATGCCCAGTGCTATAATAAATTGCGTAAATGGATACGCATGTACAGTTATCCAGAATACTTCAGATAACCCAAAACGACTTAATATAAAACAACCACTTTCAGTGACAGAATATAAAAGTAACGATTATGATACTCAAAACAATACTGAAATAGATAAGTTACTTGAAGATAATTTGAGTAAACTCAGACTTGACCACACTAACGAAGAAGAACAAGAAAAGATTTATAGACTTTGCAAAGAATTCAAGGACATATTTTACTGTGACCAAATTCCCTTGACGTTTACTAATTCTGTAAAACATCACATAAGGACTAAAACCGAAGACCCCATGTAAAACCGTACAGACAGGGTCCATTTGTTCAAAACGAAATCAACAGACAAGTCGATCAATTAATAAAAAACAATGTAATTCAAGAGTCTCATTCCCCTTGGAATGCTCCTGTACACTTAGTGCCTAAAAAGATGGACGCTTCTGGTGAAGTTAAATACAGGATGGTGATTGACTTCAGAAGACTTAACGAAATTACTATTGACGACAAATACCCCCTGCCTAATATTAATGACCTTTTTGACAAGTTAGGAAGGAGTACTTACTTCAATACGCTTGATTTAGCAAGCGGATACGATCAGATAGAGCTAGAAGAGCAGGACAGACAGAAGACAGCTTTTTCAACTCAAAATGGACATTTTGAGTTCCTCAGAATGCCGTTTGGGCTAAAAACCGCAACAGCCACATTCCAGAGGACTATGGATAACGTCTTACGTGGATTACAAGGACTACACCGTATGGTATATTTAGATGACATTATTGTTTATGGAAATAGCCTTGATAACATGATACAGAATTTAAGGACTGTTTTTGACAGAATTAGGGTCACTAACATGAAAATTCAACTAGACAAATCAGAGTTTTTACGCAAGGAAGTACTTTACCTGGGACATACAATTACCAAAGAAGGATTAAGGCCTAACGCGACAAAATAACTGCTGGTACTAAATTATCCCTTACCAAAAACCGAGACTGAGATTAAAAGTTTTCTTGGACTGGTTGGATACTACCGACGTTTCATTAAAGACTTCGCAAAAATTACTCAACCATTGACATCCTGTTTAAAAAAGCGTAACAAAATTATAATCGACCAGAAATACATTGACGCATTTAACAAATGCAAGGAACTCTTGACACACGCCCCTCTTCTACAATACCCTGACTACGAAAAGCCGTTCATACTTACGACTGATGCGTCGAACGTAGCTCTAGGTGCAGTTTTGTCACAAGGACAAATTGGTAGTGACAAACCTATTGCTTACGCTAGTCGCACTCTTAGTGATACCGAATCTCGTTACAGCACAATCGAACGCGAATTGCTTGCGATAATCTAGGCAGTTAAACATTTCAGACCATACTTGTATGGTCGAAAATTTTACATATACACCGACCACCGTCCTTTAGTATGGCTCCGATCTCTGAAAGATCCTAATAGTAAACTTACACGTTGGGGACTCCGCTTGCAAGATTATGACTTTGAATTGATTTACAAAAATGGCAAACAAAATACCAATGCCGACGCCTTTTCTAGAATTAAAATGTATACTTTAGAATCTGACGATGATAATGAATCTCTTGCTGTTAACGTTGACGAAAAGGATACGGAATACTTAGAAGGAATGTCCACTGTCGAAAGGAAAAGAAAACGCAGCAACTCTTCCACTATAACTATATCAGATGCAAGTCGAACAGCAACTGCTAGTTCTTTAGATTTTACCGACGAAAAAACGAATGAATATCCTGTTTCAGTTGAAGCTAGTAAATCAAACACAATTCATTTGGCCTTAAATGAGTCTACTGGAATACCTATTTTACACGAAGCCATAGACACTAAAGGATCTCTCGCGTGACAAACAGAAAGTATTAGAAGTTTTCTTACCGACAAACAAACCGGAATCACGAGTAATAAAAGATTTTTGAAAGAATACGTTAAACCAAAAAATAAGTATTTTATTTATTTTGAAGAGACCGAACACCGTAAATTATCCTACTACTATTATAAAGGCGAAAGTTTGTAAGTATGGATGTATAGATGTTTGCTTGCTAGTACTCTTTCACGCAAAAACCACTGAACGGATTTGGCTAAAATTTGGTACACAGGTAGTTTATAACTGGGATTAACACATAGGATAGCTTTTATCCCGATTTTATGTACCCGTGGGATAATTTTCGAGTTGTAGCGGGTGAAGCCGCTGGCAACAGCTAGTTCAGTAAAACAATAATTCAGCTTTTTAGGAAAGATTTAATGAATTTCTATGAATGCACGGAACGAGTCGTCCTAGTAGAAGATGAAGGCGAACAGAAAACTTTAATATCTAAGCATCACGAAGGAAACACGTGCCATCGCGGCATAAAAGAGACATTAGTTAGGCTTCGTAGGAATTATTATTGGGATAAAATGCAGGAAACAGTAGCGGCTGTTATAAACAGCTGCGAGGCATGCCGGAAAATGAAATATGAAAGGAAAGCCCATTAAACCTATCTTACAACTGACACAAACACAAAATGCTCCGTTTCAGGAATTATTTATAGATCTTTTCAGTATTGAAGGTAAAACTTACTTAACCCTTATAGACGCTTCTAGTAAGTTAGGTCAAGTGATCGACATTCAAAATAAATCTACTCCCGAAGTTGTCCGAGCCCTTTTGAAGTATTTTTCATACTATGGCGTTCCTAAAAGGATAAGTTCGGACCCAGGGTCTGAGTTCAATAATGAGTTGATGAAGGAATTTTTAAGCTTACCTATAGTCAAACTTCATATTGACACACCCAATAATCCTAATTCAATGGGTCTAATAGAACGATTTCACTCCAACATAATCGAAATATACAGATTGGCGAAGTACGAAAAACAATGTACAGATGCGGCATCTGTAATGACATATTCGGTTATGGCATATAATCATTCCATCCACTCTGTTACTGAACTCACTCCATTCAAAGTTTTTTTCGGACATACTTATACAAATAACCCGTATAGCATAGAATTAGAAAAACAATGCTTCCAGAAAATGGTAAAGGATCATGCAAAACGGATCAGGTTCATGTATACACACTTGACAGACAAAATTATAGCAATAAAAGAAAAGCATAGAGAAAGGAAAGGTGAAGATAATATTGAGTTCAATGAAGGTGAAATTATTTTTGCGAAAGATGTGAACAAGCGTAAAAGTAAAGATAAACCAAGATACGTAAAAGCAAAAGTTATAGGTCAACCTAAAAGAAATATTTTGCCAATTCAAATAGGAGAAAGAATTACTAAAACCCCTATTAAAAATGTAAAACGCCCTCCGCAGGTGGTGTGGAATCCTGATGGTAGTGATGCCCTCGCTGGCCCTTCATCTGCAAAATCTTGAAGGAAACCCAGGTATATTCCCGGTAAAAGAAGGTCTAGCACATTTTCAAACGGATCATTGGACTATAATCAAACTCATATGTTTAGAACAGATTTATAATGACTTATATTACATATCCAGCAACTACCAACAAATGTGTCAACTTATCGATTGGAATGCATCATATTCTCAAGAATTAACAAGTATAAAAGTAGATACAGAGTTTATACGCGATATAACTATAGAAAAATATCGACAACTAGTTCCACAGAAACGTTCAAAAAGAGGACTTATAAATCCATTGGGTTCTATTATAAAACTAATAACTGGCAACCTAGATCATGATGACGCCGTTAGGTATGAAGAACTTATTTCTAAATTAAACCATAATCAAATAATTATTTCAAAAAAATTAACAATTTTCTCCAAGATGTTTGATAGTTTCATTAATGTAACTGAAACAATAAATCAGAATACTGCATATTTTAATAATCGCCTGACAAAGATAGAACTGCTACTGAAAGATTTATCTGCTAAGCAAAACGATTGGATTTTCTTAACTTACCTTCTTACGGTGTAGGTTGTGTGGGTGTTGTAAATGAGAAGACTACTATGTGCATCTGGACTGAGAGCCCGTTTTTTTTTTATTGTTGGATCAACTTGAAACTTACAGGGGTTTTAGTTAAAAATAGTAAAAATTCAATGCCGCAAAGCATAAATTTCTTAAACGTGAAACAAAGCTGTTATAGGCAAATATCTATGGCCCTCAGTTCAGACGCTCGCTAAAAACGGCTTAAGGGGCAGGTCTTGTAAAATTCACGCGCGCCGAATTATTTGCGTAACTTTCTTTGTGATTTTTGAACAAAATAGTGCAATAGCTTGAAATATTATTATTGCACATAAATAACCATAATATAAGTAACAGCTAGTTATTTTTTTAAAGTTGATTTAAGTAGACTATATTAGGTAAATCAAGCGTTCAAAACAGCTCTTTCCTGCCCGACGTCATTTCGAGTTACGTTGGTGCACTCAATCTGAGACAATGAAGAATTCATTTAAAAATCTGATCAGCGCATAATGACCGCAATATCCTCGTCTTCAAACTGCGCTGATTAGTTTTTTATATTTATCTTTCATTTTCTAAATTAAGATGGCAGAACATCATCAAAATTCTCGGATTTCATCTCTTAATAAATGGTTTTTTTTCATAGGAACTATGCATCGTAGGTATGTCATATTACATTATCTTGATGTCAACAGATCAATAAAGCAAATTCAAAAAAAAAATTGTACCTAAAGCGCTTTTTTTCAACAATAAAAAATATCTCAAATAACCTCTCAAAAAGTGTTTATAAACGAGAATTGCAAGAGAAATTCCTTAGTGGCCGGTGGACGGCCGGAGCGATCGGACGTGAGGTCCACGACGAATTTTTGTTGGTCCCTCTCGCTCGCACCTTCTCTCGCTCTAACGGTGATGACGCGCAGTTACGCATCTCAGGTTGCTCTACTTTATTATGTTAAAATATATTTTTTAACCGACGGAAAAAAAGGAGGAGGTTCTCAATTCGACATGTATATATTTTTTATTTATTTTTTATTTATGACCATTCTTTACTTTCTCTAAGGTGGTCCAATATCAAAAAATCTTTTTTTTTTGTTGGACAGAGTTTATCTGAAAGTTGGTCCCATTTAAATATCAAAATTAAACTCGGCCTATAGGGGTAGAAAAAGAGGAATTAATTGTCAAATTTCCTACAGAATTTTCAGTTGTGAACCGATTATTGTTAAAAGATATGGAGAAGTAACTAAACAAGTTGGAGCGAATTCCGACCTTATTGACATTTAAAATTTGGTTTGTTTTTTCTCACTTTCACGATCGCTAACATTGCTCCTTCATTAAAATCCGGTGTTTGCATAAATGTCAGTAAGGTCGAAAATAGTTTGAACATGTTTTTTAAATTGCTTAACGATAGCAAGTTAAAAAACAGCTTCAAGCGATTTTCGCCCTTATTGACATTTAAAATTTAGTTTGTTTTTTCTCACTTTAACGTTCGCTAACATTGCTCCTTCATTAAATTCCGGTTTTTGTATAAATGTCAATAAGGTCGAAAATCGTTTGAACCTGTTTTTAAATTGCTTAACGATAGCAAGTTAAAAAACAGCTTCAAGCGATTTTCGACCTTATTGACACTTATGCAAAAACCGGATTTTAATGAAGGAGCAATGTTAGAGAACGTGAAAGTGAGAAAAAACAAACTAAATTTTAAATGTCAATAAGGGCGAAAATCGCTTGAAGCTGTTTTTTTAACTTGCTATCGTTAAGCAATTTAAAAAACATGTTCAAACTATTTTCGACCTTACTGACATTTATGCAAACACCGGATTTTAATGAAGGAGCAATGTTAGCGATCGTGAAAGTGAGAAAAAACAAACTAAATTTTAAATGTCAATAAGGTCGAAAATCGCTTGAAGCTGTTTTTTAACTTGCTATCGTTAAGCAATTTAAAAAACAGGTTCAAATGATTTTCGACCTTATTGACATTTAAAATTTACTTTGTTTTTTCTCACATTCACGTTCGCTAACATTGCTCCTTCATTAAAATCCAGCAAGTAACAAAACCGTTGGTTTCTCTGTCTCCCAGTGGTAATGGACTGTGCCTGTGACAAGGAGTGCAGTCCTTGGATGGGACTGTCAGATTTGTACTGACTAAAATCCACGGTGTCCTTCAAATAGCCCTTTATGTTCCGGGGTCACGGTAATGAGTACCAGGACGCCAGCAGGCTTTAGCCCTCTAGAGGGGGACCCCGTCGTCATGCTGACGCTATTTGAGGCGCTCGTAGAACACAACGCGCTGTCGACCCGGGCATGGGCCATGCCTTTTTTTCATGATAAAATCATCAAATGAGTCCTCCCCAGGCCAAGCGGGAGATACTGTCACACTTGTACTGACTTAAATTCACGGCGTTATTTAATAGCCTTTTACGTTCTGGGTTAACCACTGCGGCTGGGATGTAAGGTTTACGCTGTCCTCTCTCTCACGCGTCCCGCATCTTCCTTTGCCAACATGACTGCTGCACTGACCTTTTTTTAGGTTTAATTAGTTAAACACGATTGTGTTTAACAAATTAAACCTAACAGAATTTAACCTATGAGAGTATTTAAATAGTATTAAAACACTTGTGTGATACTCGTATTATTACAAACCAAGCAGGGTTGGCATAATTAAAACAAGTTGTTTTAAAACACCTGTTTAAAACAGTTTGAAATTAAACAGTGTTTTTTATTACCCGTTTCAACTACTTTTTAAGGCAGATGAATGCATATTAAAATGAAAATAAATTAATATTCAGGAGTCTAAATAGTTTGACATAAAACCTTTCGAGTTTAATGCCATTGTTATGTCATATTTTTAACTTTTATTGACACTATAATAAATGAAATAATGCTTAAAATTTTTAGATCACATGTTATTCCATTGATTTTTTTTCGTAAAAAAATCATTTCAAAGGGTAAATTTGAAAAAATATAGTCTAGAAATGAAACATAACTGATTTTTACGTTTAGACATCAACAAACAAGGTGGAATTAATTTTAAAAAATAACCAGAAACTAAAAAAAAACTTATTTAAAACATTTTGAACTGTTTGTTTTTTAAATTTGAAAAAAAACTGTTTTTATTTCCAACCCTGAAACCGTGTTGTACTTCCTAGCACGACCATGAACATATTCATTATAACTTTTGATGGTAATAAATTCCTCTGATTTTGTACTATTATATACTACTAATTAGCAATTTTGTACCTCTCAATTACCGTAGATAAGCAGGTCGTGCTAGGAAGGCTGCTTCCTAGCACGACCACGCTAAATTTCCAGTTGGCATTGAAATTGAAGATACAGGACCATGCCTAATATTTTGTACTCATTTATACTCCGATCTAATTACCGGTATATTGTTAATATTTGCAAGAAAAAAATAAAATTAAAAAAATGTGCCAACAAACCTGCATTTGATTTTTAAACTTGTCACGAGATGGCGTTAAATAAAATTATGGGCAGAATTTTTAATTTTATTTTTTTCTTACAATTAACGACAATATACCGGTAATAAAATCGGAGTATAAATGAGTACAAAATATTAGGCATGGTCCCGTGTCTTCAATTTCAATGCCAACTGGAATTTAGCGTGGTCGTGCTAGGAAGCAGCCTTCCTAGCACGACCTGCTTATCTACGGTAATTGAGAGGTACAAAATTGCTAATTAGTGGTATATAATAGTACAAAACCAGAGGAATTTATTACCATCTAAAGTTATAATGAATATGTTCATGGTCGTGCTAGGAAGTACAACACCTGAAACCAAGTCATATTAAAACTCCTTATTAAGCAAAAATTTCTATAACTCCTTTTAAATAATCCTTAGTTGAGCAATGTTCTTACCGTATCAAAATTGTTTTATAATAATTCAGTGGGCAGGATGTATGCGGGGGATTGCGGGAAGGGAGCCCGAAATTTGACGTACGATCGACTGGCGGAACGCGATTCAATTTTGTGCAAAAGAAGACGGAAGCCTTAACATAAATCTCAGAAAGTACTACCTCTGTGATAATAATTTTTATTTTATATTTTACTAAAGAATTTCTTAAAGATTTTAAGAAATTTTCAAATTCCTAGAATATGGCATTACTGATTTATAGCAGTTTTACTTAGGGCTCTCAGTCCAGACGTTTATGAACTGAGAGCCCCACTGAAACATAGCTTTAAATGAAGAAATACATACATTTGCTTCTTTTACCATAAAGTTAAACACCCCAATGAATTTCTTAAAAAGAAATAACGACATAGGAAGTAACTGTTGAAAGGTAAATTACAATTGAATTTTCGGTTAACGTCTGAACTGAGAGATCTTATATTTTCGGTTTTATCGGCTATTTGCGGGCTCCGAGTTTGAAATAAATTAGCTGAAAAGTTTCAAGAAATTTTTAAGTAAAACTTAACATACGACTTTTTCTTCTAAATGCTATACTTACCGAGAAAAACCATTTTTTAATTTTTCATTCGAACAAGTTTTGTAAGGTAACCATGATTCAAAAATCTCAAACGTCAGTTAGTTTCAAAGATGGCAGCACGTGTAGGGTTGCGTTTGGAAATTTAATCTTCATAAAATTATGTGTGACGTCTTAAGCCGGAAACACATTATTAACAACCGACGCCACCCGACGAAACGTGATGCGTGTTGGGTCAAATCAAATGTATTGTTATCTATGCAAATCTGCAAATCGGGTGTTGACACGTTGCGTCGCGTGGCGTGTTGTATAATGTGTTTCCAGAGGCGTCTCTAGCCCTTATGGCGCCCGTGTGCAACCAGTACCCTGGCGCCCTCTAGTCTAACAGGTTTTTCCTCCTAAAATAAAATAAAATCAATAAATGTATTATTTTATCAAAGTTTTTATTTATTTTTCAAAGTAGGCTGATAGGCCTTTCAAACTGCACAATATTCACCACTTATTTGTAAATAAGTGGTGAATATTGTGCAGTTTGAAAGGTACTGTAGTACAAATAAGTAATTGCTCTGCTGCTGCGGAGCAAACTTCCCAGGAACACATTAGTCTGTTTTTGGTTAGAAAAACCTGAATTTATACAGCGCCGTGAATTAGAGCGATCCCTCGCTTCCAGTTTCGAAAATATTTGATTGCAGTTTGCTTTCTATTCAAAAATAAAGGAATGTTTCCTTTGAGTATTTTCTATCTGCAGTATTAAGGGTACTTTCCCTCCAGGTGGCATTACAAAATTCCACCTTGTAGATATATAAGCACATACATTACTCCGGTCCGAAATAATTAATAAAAATAAAAGCCTGCCGGAGTCGCGGGACTGTCTTATCAGGTAACCGTGGACCCGGAATGTAAAGGGCTATTGAAGGACACCGTGGATTTTTGTCAGTACAAGTCTGAAACAGACTTTTGAGATTTTTAAATCATGGTTACCCTACAAAACTTGTTCGCATGAAAAACTAAAAAATGGTTTTTCTCGTAAAGTACAGCACTTTGAAGAAAAAACCGTATGTCAAGTTTTACCTAAAAATTTCTTAAAACTTTTCAGCTAGTTTATTTCAAACTCGGAGCCCGCAAATAGCCGATAAAACCGAAAATATAAGATCTCTCAGTTCAGACGTTAACCGAAAATTCAATTGTAATTTACCTTTCAACAGTTACTTCCTATGTCGTTATTTCTTTTTAAGAAATTCATTGGGGTGTTTAACTTTATGGTAAAAGAAGCAAATGTATGTATTTCTTCATTTAAAGCTATGTTTCAGTGGGGCTCTCAGTTCATAAACGTCTGGACTGAGAGCCCTAAGTAAAACTGCTATAAATCAGTAATGCCATATTCTAGGAATTTGAAAATTTCCTAAAATCTTTAAGAAATTCTTTAGTAAAATATAAAATAAAAATTATTATCACAGAGGTAGAACTTTCTGAAATTTATGTTAAGCCGTTTTTAGCGAGCGTCTGAACTGAGGGCCATAGATATTTGCCTATAACAGCTTTGTTTCACGTTTAAGAAATTTATGCTTTGCGGCATTGAATTTTTACTATTTTTAACTAAAACCCCTGTAAGTTTCAAGTTGATCCAACAATAAAAAAAAACGGGCTCTCAGTCCAGATGCACATAGACTACTCACAGTGGAAAGAAGAAAAGAAAGTTTATTTCCACACGAATCACACGCACAAAAGAGTTCACAAGACAGAAGGATAAAGTCAGACAGTAGGATAGAAGAGAAGCACAGAATAAGCGTTTAGCAGAAAGCACATAAACGTATAAAAGCGCGGCGGAAAGCTAGGTGGCTTAAAGCGGTTAGATAAATAGCTATCTCGCACGACGGGAGTTGTGGGCTCACTGCTCCACCGGCGCGGGACAGCGGGCTGCGCGAGCGGCGAGAGTAAGCGAGACGGACGGTCGTCCATCGCGCGCCAGGCACGCACGCAGTGCGTGGCTCGCTGGGTCTCGACGCCGCAGCCAGAACAAAAGACTACGTCACAACTTCACAAGCTCGTCGCTCACTGTTAATGATTTAACTAATATGACAAAGTTTGTCCGTGTATGTTGGTTTGTTGGCAAGAGTCTTCATCTCGAACGCTGCAATCTCCTGACGCGTTCCATGGTACCAGCCTTTAATGACCTCGAAAATGTTACCAGTGAAATATTGATGACCTTTCTCTTCTACTGCACTCAGCTCCCGGTTCTTCTCTTCACATTCCGCCCATAGTACATCTAACCTCTCAAGCCTTTTACGAATGTAATCGGTGGTCTTCCTGCTCGCTGAATCCTTCTTAAAATTAGAATGGATTCTCTTCAGCTCCTCGAGGATCTCTGCTTGACGCACGATTAAACCCTCCATTGTAAAGTCGTAAGATAAATAATGAACGATCTTACTTGAAATTCAGGAACTCTCCCTGTTATGCAAATGCAATGCAGTGCGACGCTCTGGAACCTGGACCGCTGCTACCTCCCCGAATGCTCCTGCACGGCAACACACGTGGCACGGTATGACACGACACGACACAGATCCCGCGCGGCGTCTTATCGACCGACGTATCGGACTGTATAGTACTTGCAATCCGGCTCGAAGGACCAAAAAACTATGTAGGGTGCACTATGCAAGATGCTTCCCTAACATAAGTAATGTCAATGCAGATGTAAATGTCAACTTTAAACTTAAATGCAGAAAATGTCAGTGAATGCTCAACGGGATGAATCTAAATGAAAATGCAAGTTGTCCGACTCAAACCACGTCTAATTGAACACTAAAAATGTAATATACATAAAATGCATAGAACAATGCAATATGTCAGTGTCAATGCACTGCCAAATGTAGGTTGCATCCAAAGTGCAGATACGCGAGCCTACTGGCTAACTTATTGCAATAAATAATTATATTTTAAAATCCATGTACGTGCACCGTACATACATATTAGTTAAATTTTGTACATATTAAATATTATGTGATGATTATAAATTATTGTAAGTATGTTTAATGTTAGTATTGTTTTTATATAATACTATTGTTTGTTTATTTAGTTTGTAATTATATAATATTAAGTTAGGTTAGTTTTATATTATAATTAGGCTAAGTTACGTTATGTACATAATAATTATAATATGTAGTAGGTCACTACATCACTCCCCTCCAGAGACCGTCAAGGGCGATAGTAGTCGGGAAATCGAACGCGGCGTCCTGACCGCGTCGTTCTGATGACGTCATCATTGGTATCAGGTAAGTCCCGTTTTTCCGCGCTTGGAGTGTCCTGTTGAGTGTTATTGTGGTGAGGTATTTGTGATGTGTTGTGATGAATGTTTGTGGTAGGTGGTGAGTCTGGTGTATCTGAGTCACGCAGTATGAAGGCCGGCTTAATTAATTCGGTCTATCGATACGGTAACCTGTTTACCGTTGACCATAATTTTAAAAACTTTTTCCCCTCGTTGGATAACCTTATGTGGACTAGAATATGCCGGTTTGAAACCAGCACCGGCAGTGCAGTCCTTAAGGAAGACATGAGAGGACGTTGCTAATTCTTTAAAAATGAAGACTTTATTTTTGTTGCGCCTGGCTGCCGGTGATGGATGCATTTTACGGGCTAAATACTTGATTCTGGTCAAGTAGTCCGTCGTGTCCATGGTGTCATCAGCCTGAGGGTCGAAAAATTCGCCTGGTAGACGTTCTAGCTGGCCGTACACCAGTTCAGCGGCAGAAGCTTGTGCGTCTTCTTTGTATGCGCTGCGGACGCCTAATAGAACTAGTGGAAGAGATTCCACCCAACTGCCATCAGCGTGGCAGGTGATTGCAGCTTTGAGTTGGCGGTGGAATCTCTCCACCAAACCATTGCAAGCTGGATGATAGGCTGTTGTTCGACGTTGTTGAAAACCAGCAATATTGGCCAAACATTTAAAAAGTGCTAACTCGAACTGTCCACCTCTATCAGTTACGATGTCGGATGGGCAGCCGAAACGAGCAATCCAACCGCTCAGCAGAGCCTTTGCCACTGTCTCAGCAGTAATGTCAGCTAACGGTATTGCCTCAGGCCATCGCGTAAAGCGATCGACGGCGGTGAGACTATTTCGAAATCCTTGGCACAGAGGCAAAGGACCTACCAGGTCAATGTGTATGAAGGCAAACCTTGAAGTAGGTAGTTTGTAATTGCCTATTGGGGAAGAGACGTGCCGTGTGGTTTTTGCACGTTGGCAACTTAAGCAAGAACGTACCCACTCACGACAGTCTTTCCTAATTCTAGGCCAGACGTACCTGTCTGCGACCAACCTTGCGGATGCTTTGGTACCTGGGTGACTCAAGGAGTGCAGGCTTGTAAAAATCGATCTGCGAAGCTCCTTGGGTACAAAAGGTCTTGGTGTGGTGGTGCTAGTATCGCAGCACAGTTGACAGCTGGAACCTGGAATACGCACCTGCTGCAGATGCATGGATGTGTCACCAGCTAGCAATTGCTTCAGCTCAGGATCTTCCAGTTGAGCAGCGGCAATCTTCTCAGCATGCACAGGTTGAGCAATCTCTTCTACGCGCGAGAGGGTGTCCGCCACAACATTGTCCTCGCCCGAAATGTGTCGGATGTCCGTCGTAAACTGGGCTATGAAGTCTAGGTGACGGAACTGTCCAGGTGAACTGTTCTCTTTACGAGAGTGGTAGGCATATGTGATAGGCTTGTGGTCAGTATAAACGACAAAGTGCCGAGCCTCCAACATGTGCCTAAAATATTTGACACTCTCGTAAATAGCCAGCAACTCGCGATCGTAGGGAGAGTATTTCACCTGTGCTGGTGTCAACTTGCGTGAGAAGAACGCCAGTGGTTGCCATGATCCCTCATTCAGCTGAACAGCACCGACAGCCTTGTCTGACGCATCCGTGACCAACGCCATCTAAGCGTTGCAGTCAGGATGGGCCAGTAATGCTGCCTGACAGAGACTGTTTTTACAGTTCTGGAAAGCCTCAAGTTCCTGTGGAGAAAAGCTAACAGGGTGTGAACCCTTGACTGAACCTGTAAGGAGGGCGTTCAGGGGCGCTTGAAGACTAGCTGCCCTGGGAATGAACCTACGATAAAAGTTGAGCATCCCAAGAAATCTCCGCAACTCTCTTACGGTAGTGGGAGCGGGAAAATTTTGCACGGCTTCGACCTTTGAAGGCAGTGGCTTGGTACCCTTGGTTGAGATGTGGTAGCCCAAGAAGTTTACCTCCGACACACCGAACACACACTTTGAGCTGTTGATGACCATACCGTATTCCTTGAGCCTGGTGAATAGCTGACGCAGGTGGAGCTCGTGGGTCTTCTGGTCCTTTGAAAAGACCAAGAAGTCGTCCAGGTACGCGTACGTGAAGTCCAGACCCCGGAGCATTTCATCCACGAAGCGCTGGAACGTCTGTCCGGCATTTCGAAGCCCGAAGGTCATGTATGGGAATTCGAAAAGACGGAACGGCGTGGTGATAGCAGTCTTCGGGATGTCGTCTGGATGAACCGGGATCTGGTTGTAAGCTTTCACCAGGTCGATTTGAGAGAATACGGTACAGCCAGACAGATTGTGTGCGAAGTCCTGGATGTGCCGGATAGGGTACTGGTCTGCGATGGTCCTTGCGTTCAGTATCCTGTAATCGCCACAGGGGCGCCAACCATTGTCCTTCTTCGGCGCTAGGTGCAAGGGCGATGACCAGGGAGACTCGGACTGACGACAGGTGCCACACTTGAGCATGGCGTCGAATTCATCCCTCGCAATTTTTAATTTATCAGGGGCCAGTCGACGAGGTGAACAGGATACCGGTGGCCCAGGTGTAGTGCGGATGTGGTGTACCGTGTTGTGTTTGGGAGTGCGATGTATGCCAGGTGGGCGGGTGATGTCGGGAAATTCCCGTAGTATATGTATGTACGCGGGATCACCAAGACTTACTTTCACCGATGAGACAGCATCAGAAGGACGGGCAGGCAAAGCAGGGGTCGCTAAGGTAGTGCACGCGTCGATTAGTCGCTGCCTTCTAATATCAACAATCAAACAATAATACGACAAAAAATCTACACCTATAATTGGCCACAATAAATTGCCAAACAAAGTCACGGCGTAAACCTATACTTAATTTTAAATTAACATAACCGTAAGTGTTAATAGCACTACCGTTAGCCGCACAGAGTTCAAACTTTGTTTTTGTACGGTTGTCTTTCAAGGCCGACCTTGGGAAAACACAGACGTCACTACCAGTGTCCACTAAAAACTGTATCTTCGTGTGGTGGTCAGTCACAAATAAGCGACCTGTGCTGTGACAGTCGCCGGTCGCCATTACCGACTGCCCGCGGCTTTTCCCGCGTAGTCACACGGCTTTACGCATCTTGTTGCCTTGTCGCCGAACTTGAAGTGGTACCAGCAGTTCGGCCACCTGCGGTAATTAGAGTGCGACCTCGTAGACGGCGAACGCCCCCGGCTGCTACTTCTGCTGGACCTTTGCCTCGACCGGGACATTCTGCTCACCTGCGAGGCCAGACTTTGCATCTGCTTGGTGAGTTCGGCAATCTGGTTGGCCGTCTGGTCCATGCTGCTCCCTGGTGTCGCTACGGGTGCCGATGTCGCGGCTACTTACGGGCTGGCTGGCACAAGGTCAAGTATGTGATCAGCCAGCTCGGCCACTTCCTCCATGCTCGCCTTGGCCTGCGACGCGATGATGCTCTGCGTACTGCTGGGCAGGCGGCTGGTCCAGATCGTCCGCAGGAAGTCTTCTGGTACGGTCGGCCCCGCCAGGTGGCGATGGTGTCGCAAGAACTGCGAGGGCTTCCGGTCACCGAGCTCCTCGTGCGTCAAAAGCTGCTGCACCTTCTTCTCCTTTGACGCGGATAACTTCCTCACCAGCTCGGTCTTCAGCCGCTCATATTTGTCGGGGGCAGCTGGAGCCTCGATGATATCCTCTACGCGGGCTGCGTATATGGGGTCCAAGCCACCCATTACGTGATGGTACTTCGTGGCGTCGGAAGTGATGTTCGCCAGTGCGAACTGGCTCTCCAGCTGCGCAAACCATAGCGCCGGTTTTTCAGGGTAAAACGGAGGTACCCTCACTCCGACGCGATAAACGTTGAATCCGGAGCGGTCATCGTGACTTGCACTTTGCTGCTGACTCATGGTGCTCTGTCGGGGTCACCAATGTAGGTTGTGTGGGTGTTGCAAAATGAGAAGACTACTCACAGTGGAAAGAAGAAGAGAAAGTTTATTTCCACACGAATCACACACACAAAAGAGTTCACAAGACAGAAGGATAAAGTCAGACAGATAGCACAGAGATAAGCATAGAAGATAAGCGGTAGCGGAAAGCACATAAACATATAAAAGCGCGGCGGAAAGCTAGGTGGCTTATAGCGGTTAGATAATAGCTAGCTCGCACGACGACTGGAGTTGTGGGCTCACTGCTCCACCGGCGCGGGACAGCGGGCTGCGCGAGCGGCGAGAGTAAGCGAGACGGACGGTCGTCCGTCGCGCGCCAGGCACGCACGCAGTGCGTGGCTCGCTGGGTCTCGACGCCGCAGCCAGAACAAAAGACTACGTCACAAGCTCGTCGCTCACTGTTAATGATTTAACTAATATGACAAAGTTTGTCCGTGTATGTTGGTTTGTACATATTAGTTAAATTTTGTACATATTAAATATTATGTGATGATTATAAATTATTGTAAGTATGTTTAATGTTAGTATTGATTTTATATAATACTATTGTTTGTTTATTTAGTTTATAATTATATAATATTAAGTTAGGTTAGTTTTATATTATAATTAGGCTAAGTTACATTATGTACATAATAATATGTAGTAGGTCACTACAACGGGATTGTTTTCTGTATTTACAAGCAGTTTTCGTACTATCTTTGCTAGGCTAAGTGAACTCGAAACAGCATTAGCGTTAAGTAAATTATCGATACTACATCAATCAATTGTGAACTCCACAGAACTATTGAACCATTTAAAATTGATTTCTAACTCAGGAAACTTAGTGTATCCTCCACTGGAAATAAATTTATTGAAAATAGAGGAGATCATTTGTGTACAATCGTTCATTAAAGATAACCAGATCACATTTATAATGGATATTCCACTTACGGATAATTTATCGTATAATTATTTTAAGTTATATTCCTTACCGATTTTTCATGAATCCGAAAATAAAACCTTAGCTATTATTCCCAAATACCCCTACCTTCTGGCGAAAGGAATGAAATACTTACCGCTAGTAAAACCATGTCGACAACTCTCTGCGGGAGATCAGTTTTTATGTACTGCGGATAATCAAGCTCTATACTATGAACTTACCTGTATAGAAGAGTTAATGAAGTTCGAAGATGACCACACTTCATGTAAACAACGTGAGATACAAATTGAGGAAGTCAGGGTCCAGCAAGTCAACGAAGCTAGTTGGCTCCTTTATAGTAGATTGAGAACAACTCTGACAAAGCAATGCGGGGAGGAGACCAGTAAACAACTTATATTCTGTACTTACCTGGTGACAATGGACGAGCCCTGTGACCTGCAAATTTATGGAATTCACCTTCACCGTCATATCTTCATGGAGTTAGAAATTGTGGAGAAGATTCCTATTGTCACGTTACCCCAGCTGCTCGTGAATGCCAGTCTCTCCAAATCAAGTGTAATTAATATGAAAGGAATCAGTTTAGATGAAGTGAATTATATGGCCTTTTCGTTAAAACATAGTGAAGTGATCGAAAGCGTTTTGAATGGAAAGAAAGACTTTAACTTCAGTGAAAATTTAGGATATATCACTCTAGGTTTAATTATTTTTAGTTATCTTATATTTTTGGTTTATATAACCTGGCTAAAATCGCCTAAATGTCTAGTATATTGGCAAAATTGTCGGAAAGATTCTCAAATCGAACCTTCCGATAATTTCGCACTTAGGGTCGGAGGAGTTATGAATACACCTCACCCGTCTGCTCTAGATTAAGCTGAGCACGTATGTTGTGTCTCTACCTTAGTAATAAGAAGCCAATAGCAAACTCAGCGGTCTATGCCCACCGAGTCAGCCCTGTACGTTTTTAAAAGCAGAATAAAGTCGCCTCCAAATTGGCAGTACGTGTTCTCATTTTTCTCCTCAGTCAAATCCTGAGTCAAGTTATTTGTAGTTTAAACAAAGGTTTCTCACGCTCCGAAACCAAAAGTAGCTTTTCTTTATTTTTACATTAAATGTCACAACAAAATATGCTCCTTATCTTACGACCGTCTCCAGGCCCCACTTACTCTGTGCTATTCAATATCGGTTCAGCAGTATAAACATAAAGCAGAAAAACAATCTGTAGCATTCGCACCACGCCGAAATACCGTGATGGCTTCTGCTACACTGGGAAGACCTGGATGAGAGGTCTGACGAGTAACGCGATAGAATTAAGATGTTCACTTTGATCTAGGCAGCCAACAGTAAGGATATATGCAAAAGTACGTACCTCAGACTGCAACTGACACTCGTTGAACTTCCACCTTTCGAATGTCCATGAGCTGACGATGGGGGCCAGGGTTTACACAGGTAGACGAGATTGGTGATGATTACACGCGGCGTCGGTTAGATTTAAAATTCTGCCTGGTCGCGCGGTCGCGTGCGTTCCGATCGGCGTCCGTTATGAACTGTCAAATTGCTCTGAGCTTTGACGTATACGCACAATGCATGAAAACCAAAAAGTTGGTGTCTCGTTACCGCTGGTGATGCCCAGAGACAAATGTGAACATCGTATGTGTTTTTGAAAATAATTTTGATGGAAACGAAACATCCCGCCCACCAAAATACCTATGGTATTTTCTGGTTAAAATGTAGGAGATATAATTAGAAACGAGATTGATTAAGTTACGGTTTAGATTGCTAGAAGAAACGTTTTGGTTAAGATTATCTTACACTACGGTTTGCTAAATTAAGATCTAATAAACTAAACAATATATGTGTATAATTTGCTGTGATTGAAACTAGTCTTCTGTTGGCAAAGGACATAGTTTCACTAGAGGTCGATTGATGGTTTGATTGTTTGCGTTTTTTACTAATGCACTCCGAGCTATCCCATCAACTCCAACCTGGAGTTCTACGACTCTCGCGAGATTCCATTGCAGTGGGCTACGATTGTCGTCCTTGACTAACACCATCGAACCTATCGACAACGGTTTTGAGTGTTTAGTCCATTTTGCGCGTTGTGTTAGCGAGTTTAAGTATTCAGTTTTCCACCGAGACCAGAAGTTCTGTTGAAACGCTTGTATCATCTGCCACCGATGAAGCCGATTTGGATTGAATTGCGATAGATCCTCATCAGGGACAGCTGTTAGAGGCTCTAAGGTTAAAAAATGACCAGGTGTCAAACATGAAAGGTCGTTGGGGTCAGAGCTGATCGGGTAAAGGGGTCTCGAGTTTAAAATGGATTCAATTTGAACGAACAGTGTCGTCAACTCCTCGAACGTGAGAACTTGGTCTCCCACAACTCGATATAGATGCGACTTTGCTGCTTTGATTTGGATTTCCCAGACACCACCGAAATGTGGAGCACCGGGTGGATTGAATTTAAATTCGATTTTCTGCTCGTTAGAAGCTTGTTGCATTAAAGACGAAAGTTGATTTTTAGCGCCCGCAAAGTTGGTACCGCAGTCCGCATGAATAGTGTTACAACGGCCGCGACGACCTACAAAGCGCCGTAGCGCAGCTATAAACCCATCGGTTGAAAGCGTCGACACAACCTCTAAGTGGACTGCTTTAGTTGCGAGACAGATGAACAAGCATAGATATGCCTTGTCCATCTTAGCGCCACGATGGGAACCAAGTTTAATGCGAAATGGTCCACCGAAATCCACACCTACCACCGAGAATGGTTTAACTTGATTGACTCGATAAGATGGTAGATCGCTCATGAAGGGTTGAAGCGGCTGTGGGTTTGTTCTAAAACACTGAATGCATTTGGAAAGGCAACGGCGAATGGTACGCTTTGCAGCGATGATCCAAAATTGTTGAAGTAGCAAAAAGTGTGTGGTGTTTATACCTGGATGCAAGTGGGTACGATGAGTGAAATTGATGATTAGAAACGTTAAAGGATGATCAGATGGTAAGAAGGCAGGATGCCTGTGTTCGTACTCTAATCCGGATCGAGAAATCCTGCCGCCCACCCTTAACACTCCCTGATCGTCTAGAAACGGGTTCAGTTTTTGGAAAGGTTTTGATAACACCTTTTTCGATTTTATGTTGGAGATTTCTTCCGAGAAAGACCGACCCTGTACGTGTTTGACTATTTGCATGAGAGCGTGATGGCGTTCCATATTGTTTAAGAATTCCTTACGATTTGATTGATTTGACATACGAGAATTATTAATAAAGCGATATATGTAAGCGAGAACATTAACAAGTTTTGATAACGATGAATAACGATTCAGTAACGTTTCGATAATTGGAGGGTTATTCGTCGCGTTCTCATCGGTCACCAAGACAACCACTTTGCGTTCTTCAGCCTTTATAGTAACGTCGTCCTCGTGAAGTATTCTGCCTGAACTCGAAGGCCATGACTCGTGATTTTGTGAAAGCCACGATGGCCCCGCCCACCATAGCGAATTGTGAAGAAGTTCACTAGGAAATTGTCCACGTGAACAGACATCAGCAGGATTATCAACCGAGGATATGTGATGCCAACATTCAGGAGGCGTAAGGTCTTGGATTTGACTCACCCGGTTAGCAACGAATGTGGTCCAACGAGATGAATGTGAGCGTAACCAGGAGAGGACCACCGTTGAGTCTGACCATAAGTAGACAGCATCGAATTGGATCCGAGCTAGGTAAGTTTCGCGAACGAGTGTGTAAAGATTAGAGAGGAGAACTGCCGCGCAGAGTTCCAATCTAGGCAACGATGTGCGTTTTAGCGGTGCGACACGAGCCTTTGAACAGACCAAGAAGACATGGGCTGTACCTTATCAGTGACGCGTAAATAAATAATAGCACCATACGCTGTCTCGGAGCTGTCACAAAAACCGTGAAGCTCGCACGATTTTGCTTCCGAGCATGTTATTTTGCGAGGGATTTGAAGTTGGGACAACTGTGGTAATTGATCTATATATTTCTTCCATGTATGAATGATCTCATCAGGCGGCGTTTGGTCCCATCCAATACCGAGAATCCAAAGCTTTTGGATATATGATTTGATTTGAATTGTGATGGGGGATAAGAAGCCTAATGGGTCGAAGACTCTAGCCAGTTCGCTGAGAATGGAACGTTTGGTACAAGGACGCTCGGATGGTTTAATGTCAAAAAAGAATGCATCCAGTGACGGATTCCATTGCAGACCTAGAACTTTTAAAGTTGAGGATTCGGAATTATCGAGAGATACAGAGCCAGTTAGACAATCCTGGCTGGGAAGATCCAACAAAAGCTGCGCCTTGTTACTAACCCATTTTCTAAGATGAAAACCACCCAGTTTGAATAGAGCGATAAGTTGATTTTTTGCTAGTTCAGCGGTTTCCAGCGAGTCACATCCGGTAACTACGTCGTCAATATAGATATCCGACATCATGATTCGCTTCGCAACGGGGTACGAGTCTCCTTCGTCTTCAGCAAGCTGTTTCAAGGTACGGCATGCAAGAAAAGGGGATGAAGAAACGCCATACGTAACGGTGTTCAGACGGTACTCTTGGAGATTATCGTGAGCAGAGGCTCTCCAAAAGATACGCTGATAGTCACGATGGTCCTGCCAGATTAAAATTTGACGGTACATCTGTCGGGCGTCAGCCATGAAGACAACGTTATGTTCTCTAAACCGCAAAAGAATATCCATAATATTTGGCTGTAACTTAGAACCGGTAAGTTGAGAGTCGTTTAAGGAACGCGAGTTAGTGTCTTTGGCAGAGGCGTCGAACACAACACGGAGACGGGTAGTGGCGGAATCGGGACGAAGGACACAGTGATGCGGTATGTAGTATTTTCCCATGCTGAGTTCCTCCACTGGTACTAATGTCATGTGTCCGGTTTCTATGTAGTCTGACATGAAGTCCACGTATTGGCCTTTTAGATCGGGGTCACGAGACAACCGGCGTTCGATAGCGTGGAATCGTCGCAATGCAACCTCACGAGACCCTACGAATATGGGTTCCGAATCATCTTTAAAGGGCAAACGCACTACATATCGTCCCGAGGAATCACGAGAATGGTGGGATACAAATTTCTGTTCACAGAGCGTTTCATCTGGAGTCAAGACTGACGCCTTCGGTATAGAATCCAGTTCCCAAAAATGTTGAACCAGAGAATTCAACTCGTTATCTATGTTTAGGGATGTCTGCATTAGGGTGCTGGAAGCTAAACGAGTTTTGCCTAACAAGAGCCACCCAAAAACGGAGTTAAAAGCGGTGGGTTGGTTAACATTTCCCTTGATTTGTTGGTTGAGAAGTGAATCGGTGAAGACGTCGGCGGCGAGCAATAGATCGATAGCTCCTGGAATATCGAATCCGGGGTCTGCTAGTGGCAAGGATTGAATATGTGACCGTCCAGAAGTGTTTAATTTTGCGATGGGTTGATCGCCACATATTTTCGAAATAACATGCATGTCCAAATCAAAGAATATGGTATCCTTAGTACCTACTGCACACTTCACATCACCAAGAATAGACGCCGGTGTCTCGCCGAGTCCACACACGGTTGTGTTAACTGAGGTCGGATGTAAGTTTAAACGTGAGATAGCCGACTGAGTAATAAAGTTACTTTGACTTCCGGTGTCAAATAAGGCACGGAATGATTGCATTGTACCAAGAGCATCCCTGACGTGCACTATTGCAGTCGCCAGCAAAACAGTTGTATGCATAGGTGACCTTGACACCAACGACGATGCGGTTGGGCAGGATTCAATAGGTTTATCGCGATGGAGTAAGGTGTGATGTTTCCGTTTGCATGTGCGACATGAAAATATAGATCTACAATCCTTCAACTGATGGGATGGCTTCAAGCAGTTGAAGCACCAGTTCTTCTCAGTAGCAATCTGCATTCGTTCATCGTATGATTTTTTAATAAATTCTGAACATGCCGTAATGGAATGAGCATCACTACAGAAAGAACATTTACTGGTATACGGAACCGAATTACTTTCGTTTTGCTTTTGACCGGTAGCAGCAACCAGGGTGTGCGCCGGGGTGGACCGTTTTGGTTGCGAATGTGAAGTCGAACTCCTCTGCGTAAGTTCGTTAGACTTGGTTGTGTTAACGAAATGTGTATCGCGTAATGACGCCTCGCACTTAGAATGAAGGAAAGCCTTTAATTGTACGTAAGTAGGCAGTTCGACATCCGAATGCTTTTCCTCAAATTCACGTCTTAATTTCGAGTCAAGTTTGGATAAAATATGATATACTAGAATTAAATCCCATTGACCAACCGGCAGATTAACTGTTTTTAAAATACTTGAATTCTCTTCAAACAAATCAAGGGATTTTCTGAACTCGTGACCGTCGTTGAATTTGAAATTTACATTTAAGATGTCTCGCCAACACGTAAAAGCTAAGTCGCGTTTATTAGTAAAGCGCGCGATGAGTGCTTGGTACGCGTCTTGATAGTGTTCGTGAGTCATCGGGAACGGTTTGATCACTGTCAACGCATCGCCGCTAAGAGATGATAACAGATAGTGAAACTTCTCCGTGTCAGTCAAAGAAGTTGAATTGTGTATCAAAGCGTTGAAAGTATCGAAATATTCCGGCCACATGACGTCACCGCTAAAAGTCGGAAGTGTTATTTTGGGTAACCGAATGTTTGAAGAAGCATTGCCAATACCGTGAGAATTGTTTGAATCACCTTTAGAAAAGGTGCGATTTATTGACAACACCTTATAATACATTTCGTCGAAACGCTCCTGAATTTCGTTATTTTCACTTTCAGGATCGTCAAGAATCTCCTGAATTGTAAAATGCGCATCCTCAAAATTAGCCGCAATGTTCTTTATTTCCTGATGATATGATAAAAACAAGTCCCGCTGAGAATGGTCACTAACTGCTAACATTCCAATCTCTAAAGCCTTAGTCAAACGCATAAACGCGATGGTTCGTTTTCTACGCAAGGATGGTAAATCCTCAGTAGTATAATGGATGTCGATGGATTTTGACTTAGACTTCTTCAAAGTACCTAATCTATTTTTCTTTAGAAGTGACATTATAGGCACTATGTAGGTCTATACGAAAAAAATAACAGAATAATTATGTAGATACGTTCCGATTAGGCGTTTAGTTACTTACGTACCCAAATAGTAGTAAATGGATGAGTATTTTCGGTTTTAAAAAACTAACTAAAACAATATTGTTCAACGTAAACAATACCGGATAGATAATTGTGTTACGTTTAGTTCCGGTACAATCCAAAAGCACTGCAAACTATACACATATTTTGTTCCGATATTGTCATTCAAATCGCTCTGTAAATGAATACAATAGAAGATAGGTAACGATTAACAGGTATAGTTAGCTACCGAGTAGATAACTTGAAGTAAACAAGTTTTTATGTCACATAAGAATGTTCTGGATACTGTGCGGTACTCATTCATTCATCTGTTCATTCACTTGGCAACGGAAATATTCACCGTGCCTATGTTGGTTTTACCGCTCGAGTTCGACCGTTATTTGAGCGAGATTTCAACCTACCCTCACGATTTGAGAAAGTGACAAAAAATTATTCAATGGAATATTTTACGATTTCTGTATGTAAAACACGATTTATACAATAAGATTACCTACGTTGTGATTGCGATGTATGACGGGTGCAAATAACCTAATATCGAGTTGCAAATTGATTAATTGTGAGCGAAATAAATTGTGCAACGATAGAAATGTGATTGCACAACATAACCCGATCTCACAATCATTCGATGAATAATGGATACTCAATATTTTAATTATTTTACACTACGATTTTGTAAATCCTGGTTCGATGGTGATAGCTCATGAACGTTAAGTAAACTAATGGATTCGATAGTAGGTAATTCTATGGAAATTGTGGAATAGCTTAGACTGCGTTATGTGCCTGTAGTTTTTAGTTAAAACAATAGATCGATTGAGATATTCTAAGCTACACTTTTAACCAGAAATACCACAAGTAAAGATGGCGATTTACGATTCAAAAATCTAAAGGTCCCTGGTTTCGGCACCATAAAAATGTAGCATTCGCACCACGCCGAAATACCGTGATGGCTTCTGCTACACTGGGAAGACCTGGATGAGAGGTCTGACGAGTAACGCGATAGAATTAAGATGTTCACTTTGATCTAGGCAGCCAACAGTAAGGATATATGCAAAAGTACGTACCTCAGACTGCAACTGACACTCGTTGAACTTCCACCTTTCGAATGTCCATGAGCTGACGATGGGGGCCAGGGTTTACACAGGTAGATGAGATTGGTGATGATTACACGCGGCGTCGGTTAGATTTAAAATTCTGCCTGGTCGCGCGGTCGCGTGCGTTCCGATCGGCGTCCGTTATGAACTGTCAAATTGCTCTGAGCTTTGACGTATACGCACAATGCATGACAACCAAAAAGTTGGTGTCTCGTTACCGCTGGTGATGCCCAGAGACAAATGTGAACATCGTATGTGTTTTTGAAAATAATTTTGATGGAAACGAAACACAATCTCACATTCGTATTTATTGTTAGGGATTTAAAACATTTACATTCTAAAATACATATAGACTCAGGATGGCCTATATCAGAATCTTCCATGTTTCACGTGGGTCAAAAACTCGAACAAAGTCAATAATTAATTCTCCAATGATTTATTTCACAGATTAACAAAATATTACTTGAACACACTTTAATTAGACACAGTAAATTATTGTACATCAGATCAAATTAGAAACAGTTAAAGATGGCGTCGGAAATAAGCGATTCGTCAAGCGCGTGGTGCGTTGGCGGTTCTCGATTCAAAAGTGACCAAGATGGCCGCCCCGCTCCCACACCGGTGTGACGTTCCGCAAGAATGGCAGCTGACATCTGTCACGCTGCCATTCTAATCCGACGTCGTCGACAGCAAACGTCAAATGTCATGTGTAGCGCCGTCACGGCCGGACTGACATTCGACCGTCCTCGGGCGTAGATCTAACGTTGTCCTAAAACAAGCAATTTTATTATTTGATAATTACCTGCTCGTCCAGCCTGACAAACAGCACAGCACTAATTCTAACAAATTTCAGAAGCAAGATTATGAAACCATGTATCCCTTCGACCATTATGAATAATGGACCGGATGACATCTCACAAGCTCGTTATGTTAACCAAATATAACCCGGACCGGACGAGTGTGTCCTTTCGACCAGCTTCAACGCATGGACCGGACGGCACTGTCCCTTCGACCGGATCACAGACAGGGTCTAGACAAGTGTGTCCCTTCGACCAGCCCCAATGGCATGGACCGGACGGCACTGTCCCTTCGACCGGATCACAGACAGGGTCTAGAAAAGTGTGTCCCTTCGACCAGCCCCAATGGCATGGACCGGACGGCACTGTCCCTTCGACCGGATCACAGACAGGGTCTAGACAAGTGTGTCCCTTCGACCAGTCCCAATGGCATGGACCGGACGGCACTGTCCCTTCGACCGGATCACAGACAGGGTCTAGAAAAGTGTGTCCCTTCGACCAGCCCCAATGGCATGGACCGGACGGCACTGTCCCTTCAACCGGATCACAGACAGGGTCTAGACAAGTGTGTCCCTTCGACCAGCTCCAATGGCATGGACCGGACGACACTGTCCTTGCGACCAGTTTTAACACAGCATTTTAAATAAAGAGGAACAGAAATGGCATACCTATCAGTTACGGACAATCTTGCTCATTTTGAATTTCGACTTCGTCTAGTGCATCGGGATCAGAGTACACGCTGAGTGTATCTGACCCTGCAGTAAGGGTTACTGAATTCGCCGAGACAGTGTCTGAGTCTGTGCTTGACCGTTCGTCTCTAATATTTAGGTCATCGCCTCCCTGAATTGGGCTTCGTGGTAGCATAACATCACTACTGGATTGTAATTGCTCCGCATCATCCGGCGCCGTCTCGGCCTCCTCATCGTTCAACAAACTGGTAGTGACTTCAAGTAACCCAGCATGTCCCCGAAGTACTGCACGCAAATTCTCGTGTGCGTATTTATAAGTGCGATGTGAACCACTTACACTTTTTAGTTCGTACCGATCATTTTCTAATACGGAGGTTATAACGAACGGTCCCCTAAACTTCCTATCTAGTTTAGTTTGATTTCGTTCACTATTCTTGATAAAAACAAAATCACCCTGAGCAAATGGTTTAATGATAGCACGACCACGGTTAAACCTTAGAGTATCCGCCGCAGCTGCCTTATGAATGTTTTCCGACGCATTTTCTCGAATGGACTCTAAATCTAAACGGTTATTTCGCGCATCAGAATGTGAAGATATCTGGGACAAACCTAATGATTCTGCCCGTATCCCAAACATTAGTTCCGCAGGCGAGTACTTAGTTACAGCCGATTTTGTACTATTGAGCGCTAGTTGTATATTGCCTAACTCATCGCGCCATGTCTTATTAGGGTCGTTTTCGACTATTGTGAGCAAGCTTTTTAGTGTTTGCATAACTCGCTCAACTTGTCCGTTAGCCCTGCTTGAGCCGGTTGCAATAAAATGCTGATCAATTTTATATTTTCTACAAAAGTTTCTAAATTCACTACTAACATAGCATCGGCCCTGATCAGCAATAACGCGTGTAGGGGCCCCAAAAAGACAAACAGCCTTTTCGAGAGCTCGCACCGCGCTACTTGCATCTAGTGATATTGTGTGCTCTAGCTGGACATACTTAGTAAACGCGTCTATTATCACTGAACAATATTCTTTACGATCGCTCTTACCACTAAGCTTCCCGGTAAAGTCTATATGGATTGTGTGCCATGGCACAGATAGTTTTGGGATCGAGTGTAACTGAATGGGTTGAGCGCCTGATGGTCCCTTCGATGCTTTGCAAACTATGCACGAATCAATAAACTTACGCACACATTTGGACATTTGCGGAAACCAGTATTGTTCGTAGAGTTTATCTAGCGTCTTATCACTACCAAGGTGTTGAATTTCGTTATGGACATGGTTGATAAGCGTCCAAATCAGAGAGCGTGGAACGACCGGTAACCAAGAGATTGTTTTGTTGCGCCCAACCTTTCTATACAGAATACCATCCCTAACATCATAGGTATGTGCTACAGTTTCCGGAAAGTCACCATTGTTGTGCTTACTGATCAAGTCTTGGATTTCGCTATCGCGTTTTTGTTCAACAGAGAGCCATCCTTGATGTAACTCAACAAACTGGACAGTACTGGACACTTTTAGTAGTAGGGGTTTGGGTCGAAGACGCGCCAGTATCCGACTGGAGGTTGCGGGAAAAGAAGTCTGCATGTTCCATGCCACGACCTTCACGATATATTATCTCAAAGTCGTAGGCTTGCAGGAAAGCCCACCAACGATGCACGCGAGGCGTCAGATCAACCTTGGACTTTGATGCTTTGAGCGAATTGCAATCAGTGTAGACTACGAAATGTCGGCCGTACAAATAATGCCGAAAATGTTCTACCGCTCGCACGACAGCCAAAGTCTCCAACTCGTACGAGTGGTAGCGAGATTCTACCTCAGATGTACGCCGGCTAAAGTACTCTACAACATGGGGTAAGTTATTTGCTCTTTGATTATACAAAGAGCAAATAACTATGGATCGCACCATAACCTTCGGCACACGCGTCTGTGTGTAACTCGACCGGCAATTCAGGATTAAAAATCGTTAAAACTGGTTCCGAAGTTAGTATTTTAACCACGTTACTACGGATAGCTTCATGTTTGTCGGTCCAATTAATAGGTCCTTTTAGTTTAGTTAAAGGGTATAGCGGTCCAACAACATTGGTAAAGCCAGGTATAAATTTCCTAAAGTATGACGCGAGCCCGAGAAACTGACGAACCTGCGTAGCTGTACGTGGTGAAGGTGCTTCAACTAATGCCTGAATTTTGCGGGAATTGGGTCTAATTTCCCCGGACTGTAAGGAATAACCTAGATAATCTACTTTTGTTTCATGAATTTACACTTCCGGAGGTTAAATGAAAAACCTGCTGCAGTTAGAGCTGCTTGTAAGGCCTCAACACAGGACATCGTCCATATAGATGAGGGGCCTGTCATTAAGGTGTTGTAGTGCTTTTGTGATACATCGCTGGTACACAGAGGGTGCGTTGCGTAAACCGAAGGGCATCGCGAGATACTCATACTGGCCCTCTGGAGTTACGAAAGCAGTCATCTCAATTGAAACGGGGTGAATTAATATTTGGTGAAATCCGCTAGCCATATCTAATGAAGAAAAGTAGTTGGCGCCACTGAGCTGGTCTATCTGTTCCTCAATGCGAGGCAAGGGATAGTGTTCGGGTTGAGTGTTGGAATTCAGTTCCCGAAAATCTACGCACATTCTATCGCTATTGTCCTTTTTTACAAGGAGTATCGGACTCGCAAAAGGTGAGGAACTCTCACGAATGATACCGGCATCTAACAATAGTTGTATTTTTTCGCGGACTATTTGCTTCTCTACAGGTGCTAGACGATAAGGAGACCTTCGAACAATTTTATGAGGATCTATCAATTTAATGCTCAATTGCCCTGTAGTGACGCGCCTAGTAGGTATACCGTCTATGAAATAATCTGAATATTTACTAATTATTTTAGACAGCAAAATTTTATCTTCTCCTTCCAAGTCAGTATCGATTGAAGAAATATCAAAAACTGCCGATTTCGTTTCACAAAAGTGTGTTCGCTCTTTGGTCTTAAATAAGAGTTTGTCGCTATCAATTGTCACACAATAACCTTTATCTAAGATATCCCTACCTACGATAATTGGCACAGAAATAACCGTATCTGGAACGATGTGAAAAATAAGGTCAACTGAGGCATCTCCTATTTTTACGGTACTTAAAATTTGACAAGTGCATTGTACGTCATCACCTCCGATACCAGTAAGACAAACCAAATTATTACGCACAGTACCCGGAAACCGACTGCGAAAACTTTCAGTTAAAAGGGAGCAAGATGATCCACTATCAAATAAAAATGGAAATCTCTCATCGGTTGATGTCTCTAACGTAGATCTAGAAAGTTGATGGTCGCAAAGGTTGACTTCCTTCCTCCCAGACTTCCCTCCATTCTTCTTTTCTGGACAAGTAGTAGATGTGTGGCCAGGTTTTCCACACGTGTAGCAGGATATAGACGGCTTGTCTTGATTGTTTGTAGAACTTGATGGATCTTGGTTCTTCAATGATTTGGAGTCCTCCTTGCGCTTCCTGCATTCAGACTGTCGATGCCCTGGCACGCCACACCAATGACACTTTCCAGGGAATCTAGAGTCTGTCATTCGAGGTCGCTTAGAATCGTGCTCTTGGTTTAAATCGCAGACGTCCAACCGTCGCTTTAGTGATATGCCATTCAGAATCCGAAACAATTGAGCACGAGTAGATATCACATGTGCTATCAACTCTCTACGTATCAAATTATCCTTTTGACATAGCACCGATATCACGAACCCAGTGATAACTTCCTCAGGTAGGTCAGTTTTTGGTATTCGCTCGATCAGGTTCCATAAGCGCATTGCAGACTGATGCGGTTTCTTTGACACTAATTTGAAATCGCAAAATCTCATCAAAATGATCTTGCATTAGTTTGGGCTTAGCAAATCTCGCTAGCAACGTTTCTTTAACTGCAGCCCAGGTTAATTCCTTGAGGTTCAATCTGGTCAGGTGGGTCGCTGCGCGACCTTTAAGGGCCTTAGTAAGTGCCATCAGCAGATTAACACCTACAAGATTTTTCTCTTGCACTATTACTTCTGTGACGTTACACCAGCCTTCAATGTCAGCTTCGGAATCATCAGGATCATATTCGATTAGTTTTATAGTGTTCGTACTCACAGGAGTTGATGCTCGCGATATCGCAAATATCTGACATATTTGACAGTATTCTCGTTGCAGAGATATTTTCTGCAGGCTGCGTGTTCTCTGCTTGTGGCTCGTGGGATCCCACTTCTGATATAGACTCAGGATGACCTATATCGGAATCTTCCATGTTTCACGTGGGTCAAAAACTCGAACAAAGTCAATAATTAATTCTCCAATGATTTATTTCACAGATTAACAAAATATTACTCCTCTTTCGTCCAAAGTCGCATCGAGTACAGACGTGTCATTCTTTGCTCCGCATAAATAATTAATCACTCCAACCGATATTAGCGCCTATCTTTGACTGCCTAATTGCCAATCTCGCGTACACCGACCGTCCACACAGCGGAGGTGCGCCCGTTCACCCGCGACCCGCGAGGGAAAAGGAATCACCGCATAATTGCCATCCTGCTCCCGCGTCGCTGCTGCTAGCCGCCACACGCTTGGACGCGTGACTCACCGCGCCCCGCTGCGCTCGCCTTCGACATAAGATCATCATTACTTCATACTCAAATAACTCCCAACTTTTTACGGAAGGACATAGAGGTATTTGTTATCCTACAGCAAAATGGATCGAACCAACTTGGATAAATCCCTATCGGAAACGGATTTGGACCGGGTAGGGCTCCATAATCCGGATCATACAACACCCCCTAATTTTGTAGTCTCCCGTCAAAAAAGAAAGCGAGAAGATGACTTCGTTGAAGAACTTGCCAAATTCAAGGAAGAGAATGATGCAGTCAATGTTTTCCAATATGATGGCAGCCCAAGAGAAAGAGTTTAAAAAAAACTCGATCATACTCCAAGGAATACAACAATCAAGCTATAACATTGACAGTTCCATTGTATTCCTGACGGAACAAAATGAAGAATTAAAGAAAAAAATCGTGTCATTGGAGGACAAAATAAAAGAAGATAAAAAAAATATTATTCTATTGGAGGATAAAATCGAAACTATGCAGCAAGATAACAGAAAGGCTAATTTTGAGTTAAAAAATGTACCAAAAAAATCAAATGAAACCAAGGACGACCTATTACATATGGTCGCAAGTCTTTCAAGCTCAGTGGGCTACCCCATCGACAAGTCGGTTATCAGTGATATATACAGAGTTCGCACAAAAAAAGAAGCTAGAAACACACCGATTGTAGTGGAAACAAACTCTGCAATTGTAAAGAACAACATTTTAAAATCTTGTAAGGCATTTAACACTAAACAAAAATTGAAATTATGTGCCAAACACCTGGACATTCGCACAAACGAGGATACCCCCATATTCATCACGGAGCAACTGACCGCGAAAGCTGCACGACTACACTTCCTTGCACGTGACCTCGTGAAGTCAAAATCCTATAAATACTGCTGGACCTCATATGGACGGGTATACCTCAAAAGGGAAGACGATTCTCCATCAATCCTAATTAAAACCGAAGCACAAATCCATCAGTTGATAATCAACCAATGACTATATTCGCATAATGAAGTTCTCTGCTCTCAATGGTTATTTGCTTTTTTTCGGTGCCTGTTAAACTGGGTATGTACAGTCTGTTACACTTACACGACATTCACACAAATTAAGTCCTTCATTATTCTTATAATTAAACCAACAAACACACACACACAGCATCATTATCACAAATTTTATACATATAAAAGATTTTATTCACTTGCGTCAATTTTAACTAATTACTTGAAATCAATTAAAACAATATATAGATATACAGATTTAACAATAACAAAAAATGTGTTAATTTATATTTACGGACATGCTAAATTAAAATATAACTATTCTGCATCCATAGATAGGAAATCCCATTGGCTTGAATCATGTTATTTAAATAGTACCCTAAATCTAAAATGTACCGTATATTCTCTTAACCACAACAATGAGTGATTTACTACAAACTCTCATCGACATCGATAGTTTAAGTATTGCGAAGGCGGTGGAATGTGATAGTAGTGAACTTGCACAGAATTATAACAATGACAAAAGTGACCTTACCATAATTTCCCAAAACATTAGAAGCATATATTGCAATTTCAGTGACTTTATTGTAAATATGTCTTGCCTCGATTTTGAAACAGACATCATAATCTTGACCGAATGCCGACTTGACCCAAATAAACCCATACCAATATTATCAAAGTATCGCTCCTACGCAACATCTCGACAATTAAATCAAAATGACGGCGTCGTAGTATACGTCAAGGACACCATAAAAGCCAGTGTCACTGAAGTTAACATTAGCCATGCATCATGCCTACAACTTAATATATTGAATAATACAATTTTATGCATATATCGTTCACCGTCTCATACTAACGCGGAATCCTTTATAAATTCCTTAGCACTCCATTTAGATAATTTAAATTCCCAAAAAAATAATGTTATAGTTGCTGGTGATATAAACATAAATATAAGAGCTAAACACACCGAACAAACCTATGAACTTAAAAATAGAACTTCATACCTGGACATGCTATCGGGTCATGGTATTCTTCCAGGTCATACCTTAACTACAAGGGAAACTAGTTGTCTTGATCACTTTATGTTAAAAATTGACAGAAAACGGCACTCTGCCTTTATTGCCATTCTACGCACTACTGTTACAGACCATAGAACAACCTTTCTATCTTTATCTAAAATCAAACACCCCAAAGTCACTGCAAAATTGATTACCAAAATTGACTATGAAAGTGCTCTTCAATGGTTAAAAGAAAAAAATCTATCATCATTACTTCTTTGTGAAAATCCCAATTACATAACAGAACACTTAACACAATATCTTATTGAATCAATAAAAATGAACACTACTGTTCACAACATCCCAAAAAGTCAACGAACAATTAAACCCTGGATCACAACAGGCATATTAAGATGTATAAAAAATCGAAATAGACTCCAAAAACAATCCCGAGACGATCCCCATAATGAAATAAAAAAATTACATATGCTCGTTACAGAAATCATTGCAACAACCTAATAAAAAAACTTAAAAGAAAATATGAAAGAAACCTTCTCAAAAATTCATCAAATAACAACAAGCTTCTTTGGAAAAACCTAAAAAACATCACTTTTACAAATAAAATTACTGGAACTAATTCTGAAATAGCTAGTCTGAAATCATCTCCTTTTGAATCAGCAAACTTCATTAATAATTATTTCGCAAATATTGGTAATCAACTAGCAAATAACATCCAACAAAACATAACCCAGAACGACCTAAATCAATACCTACGTTCCTTACCTAGTCTCTCTAGTTCCTTTGTCCTACTGGATACAGATACAAATGAAGTAAATAGTATAATAAATTCTCTTAAATCAGATAGTGCCCCAGGATGGGATAATATCTCCACTAGGTACCTCAAACATATAAAATATGAAATAATCCCAATTATAACGCACTTAGCAAATCTTTGTTTTAAGCAAGGGACCTTCCCTAATTATTTGAAAAAATCTATAATAACCCCTATTTACAAAGGTGGACAAGAGGGTGATATTAATAATTATAGACCAATTTCTGTAATTCCAGTTATCGCAAAAATATTAGAAAAACTTTTAAATTCAAGATTACTTAGCTATCTACAAACCAAAAAAATTTTATCTCCATTTCAATTTGGTTTTAGAAGGAGTATTTCTACGGAAGACGCTATTACGTCTTTAACTACAGTACTAACAAGGGAACTTGACAAAGGAACTAGATGTTTATCTGTTTTTATAGACCTAAAGAAGGCCTTCGACACGGTCTCTATTCCAATACTTATCCAAAAACTAGAAAAAATTGGTATTAGAGGTGCACCACTATCAATCTTTGTCGATTACTTGACTAATAGGAAACAGAAGGTTAAGCTAGATAAAATTGTTAGTGAGGATGTTGATGTAACATGCGGCGTACCTCAGGGAAGCGTTCTGGGTCCTACGCTATTCCTTATATACTTAAACGACTTATGTAATATGACAATAAATAATGCAAGAATTTTTTCCTACGCTGATGATACCGCAATCGTTTTCACTGGCTCAAACTGGGCCGAAACCAAATCCAATACAGAAAAAGGTATGGCACGAGTAGCTTCATGGCTAAAATCAAATCTCCTCACATTAAACACGAGCAAAACCAATTATATCTGCTTCACAATATATAAAAATGTCCAACCGAAACAAGATTTTAACATTAAAATTCACGAGTGTAGGAGTATGAGTGATAGGGACTGTAACTGTCCAATAATTAGTAAAGTTAATAAAGTGAAGTACTTAGGAATAGTGTTGGACCAGAGCCTATCCTGGTACCCTCAAATCGAACAAATTACTGCGAGAATAAGAAAATTTATTTGGATTTTTAAAACATTGCGTCACATAGTCCCACGGAAAGGCTTAGCTAAAAATCTTTTAAACGAAGTGTATATTTCCCTTGTTCAGTCTGTGACCGTATATTGTATCTCCATTTGGGGAGGCGCTCGTAAAACACGTTTCATTGATGTTGAAAGAGCACAACGTACATTGCTAAAAGTAATGTACTTTAAAAAAAGAACTTTTCCCACTCATGAGCTATACCAAATAAGTAACTTATTATCTGTCCGTAAATTATATATTATACACACAGTATTAAAAAAACATAAAACATTACCTTTAGACCCCAATATATTAAATAAAAGAATAAAGCACAATGTTGCTCCCACTCCTTTCGTAAAAACAGTTTTTGCTAACATACAATATGATAAACGATCTTCTTATTTATATAACAAAATAAACAAACAAATAGAAATTTATACTAAACCGTTTAAGGAATGCAAAGCGCTGCTGATTGAGTGGATAGCAAAATTGTGCTACGACGAAGTGGAGAAACTTCTATTGAACAAACTGTAGAATAAACTGTTTGAATAATAATTCAGCCCCGAAAAACGAAAAAGAAAAAAAAAAAAAAATGACGCTTTCGAACACACATACACACACTCACACGAACACACACACATATACACACTCTCACACGAACACACACACACTCGTACGCACACACACATTTACACACTGACACGAACATACACACTCACAAACTGAAACTCACCTGACACCAACTCCATACACCAACAGACTAAAGTTAGAAAAGTACGCAATATTAATTTAATTTGTTTATATTTTTTTTTGTTTCTTTTCCCTGCGCTTTTGTTTCAAAAACATTATTATTGCACAAATTGTTAAATAAATAAGTGTACAATATGAAAGAGCGGCGCCTCCTGGCACAGGCATCTATATGCTTAAAAGGAGACGTCACCAACTGTTATAACATGTTTTGTGTAATAACGAAATAAAAAGAATTTTGATTTTGATTTGATTTGATTACTTGAACACATTTTAATTAGACACAGTAAATGATTGTACATCAGATCAAATCAGAAAAAGTTAAAGATGGCGTCGGAAATAAGCGATTCGTCAAGCGCGTGGTGCGTTGGCGGTTCTCGATTCAAAAGTGACCAAGATGGCCGCCCCGCTCCCACCGGTGTGACGTTCCGCAAGAATGGCAGCTGACATCTGTCACGCTGCCATTCTAATCCGACGTCGTCGACAGCAAACGTCAAATGTCATGTGTAGCGCCGCCATACAAATACACATTTTGTTATGAAACACAGTTCAAGGTATTGCTAGTTAGGGCCTCAAGATAGGAATTTCTTCATAATGCAAGCCTTATCGTAAAGTACTGTCTTTTATTTCAAGCTCTTCAGCAAATCTCCAAACAAGAGCCTCGTCTCATCATTGAACATCGTGGGGATCCTTCTGTTCAACCGGTTAACAGACCTTCTTGATCAGGGTGTCAATTACTTATTTACTCCAATAAGAATACTTCCGTTTAGTAATCGCAGTTTACTGGAATATAGCTTACAGAAAAATAACAAATCAACAGAAAAAAACAAATCATTGAACATTGTTTTGAAACATCTTGACAGCGGTAAGATTTAACAATATAGACATTACGCACCTTTGAAGTAAAACCGTTACTAAACGAAATTATACAATTTTACAGGAGAGCCAAAATTAGAAAAATGTCACCATTTTTAGGGTTCCGTAGTAAACAAGGAACCCTTATAGTTTCGCCATGTCCGTCCGTCCGTCCGTCCGTCCGTCCGTCCGTCCGTCCGTCTGTCCGCAGTTTAGCTCAGAGACGCACAGTACTAGAGAGCTGTAATTTAGTGTAAATATACGGATTTGGTGCGCCGAAAAAGTGGTAAAATAAAATCTCGTAAAATATTTTTTTTTAAGGTACCTCCAGTACTTACACGTAAAGTGAGGATTTTTTTTTTCTCGCGTACCCCTTAGTGTGGGGTATCATTAAATAGGCCTTTAAAAAATAATTATAGTTTCCATTAACAATTTTTTGATAAAAAAATTCGTTTGTGAAATATTAAGCTTTAAAGTGCTAAATTTTGCTCGATTCGAGTGTCCCCCCCCTCTACCAGCTAAACGGTTATGTTTGGGGGTGTGAAAAAAATCGCAATAGTAGTATATATAACGAAGTTTAAAAGAAAATTATCATGACTAAGTAGGCTTTACAACTTTACGAGTAATAGTCGACCAACTTATAAAATGTACTTGATTACATTTTTTCTTAAACAAAATGTATCGAAAAAACAATAAATCAACTGCAAATGTAAGTTTGTCAACTTTATTTTTACAGCTTTAATAGGTATGTTTTTACGGTATGTTTATTGGGGATAGGTAGGTTTTTATCGTCAACTATTTAACTAAAATCAAAAAAAGGAGGAGGTTCTAAATTCGTCGTTATCTTTTTTCTTATGTATTTTTCCTGATTTCTCAAAGATTCCTGGACCGATTTTGAAAATTCTTTTTTTAAAATTAACACATGAACAGTTTAGTTAGTACGCATAAGTATTTTGATGGGCAACTACGGAACCCTACACTGTGCGTGGCCCGACACGCACTTGGCCGGTTTTTTTTGTCAATAAAATCTGAATGCAGGGTTCTATAAGACGTTTAATAAGGTGTTATTATAGATCTCTGTTTACTTTATAACACGTGATTTAGAAAAGTTTTAATTTTAATTTATTGTATTATTTATTTTAATTTATATTATTATAGTAACACTTTACCATTAATAATTTTGGTCATTAACACAGAAAACTGTGTTTAAGCAAATTGAAACACTTTTTGTTGTGGATATAGATACTTTTTTATAAGTTATGTCAGTTTGTCAAATGAAAAGAAAAAAGTCTTTTGAAGTTATTGGAAAAAAATAGACGAAAGGAAAATAAAAAATCGCTGCAATTAAAGTTTAAGTTATTTTTTCCCGACCACATTCCCAACATCTGGCGACCGTGACAATGGATAAAGTAAAAGAGTCGAGGAAAATAGCGCGTCAGCGGTTTTCAAAATGCGTGAGTAAAGTTGAAAATTTTCTGTCTCAGAAAGATAAGAGCGCATTATTACCCGAGTACGAGAGGCTAGGCAAACTGTTTGACGAGCTTTCCGTCATCCAAAATAAAGTAATAGATATGTGGTTGAACGATGACCATAGGGATGAAAAGCTGTTGGAACAAGATGTAGATGCCGCCGATTGTTACGAAACTCGTTGGTATGAGATTAAATATAAAGTTAAAGAACTTTTAGATGAAGAGTCGCAATGTACGAATAAAGGCACTGTTAAAGAAATAGATAACAGTAGCAATGTATCAGAAAGCGGCAATAAGCATCGAAGCTTTAGGCTACCCAAATTGCAGCTTCCATCATTCGATGGAGAAATAAAGAATTGGATTGGCTTCTGGTCTCAATTTAAGAAAATTCACTTAGATAGCAGCATTGACAATGATGATAAGTTCCACTATCTTCTACAATGTATGGAGCAGGGTTCAATTGCGAGAGAATTAGTGATGAGTTTTCCTCCAAGTGGAGAAAATTATGAGAAGGTCGTGATGCAATTAAAGGAACGATTTGCTAAAGACGAGCTTATTATTGAGCACTATGTTCGTGAACTATTACATTTAGTGTTAGCTCAATCAAAAGGTTCAAAAATGTCAATAAGAGCACTTTACGACAAACTCATGACGCAGATTCTGGCACTAGATTCATTGGGTGTCACTCAAGAAAAGTATGCAGCATTTCTGTTTCCATTAGTGGAGTCGGCATTACCTGAGGACGTATTAAAGGCTTGGAGCAGATCGCATACTCATGTAGGCCAAGAAGGCAATACACTCACTAAGTTGCTTGCTTTTGTCAAATTAGAGGTGGAGTCGGATGAGAAGATACGTATGGCACATTCTGGATTTTCAGAGAAAAAATCGGAAGCTGAGCCGACCGCAGCCTGTTTCACTACTACGGACAAGAAATATGAAAGGAACCAACCACAAAATAAAATAGAAAGAAGCGATAGGAAGTGCTTATGGTGCGACAAAACCTCACACGCTAGCTCCGAATGCCATGTGGCCATAAAGAAAACGTTAGAGGAACGAAAGGACTTTGTAAAGAACAAAAAAGCTTGTTATATTTGTTTGACAGTCGGCCATATGTGGAATCGGTGCAAAAGATATCCTAAATGTGTGATCTGTGGTAGAAGGCATTATCCCATTATGTGTGGTGGTCTGGCTAAAGATAAGGAAACAGTCACTCAACAGACCACGGACGCCTCTAACCCACAAGAAACTGTGCTGAGCCAGTTGTCTTCTGCGAAGACTGTTTTGTTACAGACTTTGAAGATTAACCTCGTGCACGGTGACAATAAATTGACAGTAAGAGCTTTACTCGACTCCGGTGCACAACGTTCATTTGTAACAAGCGAGGTAGTAAAAAAACTGGAACTTAAGCCTATTGATGAAGTAGAGTTGAGTCACACGTTATTCGGAGGAGCAGTCACCAAAAAGCGAAAACACAAACTGTATGACTTGAGCGTAAATAATTTACAAAACAGCTTTGTGGTTAACATAAAAGCTCTAGAGCAAGAAGTAATCTGTGGAAGTCTCCCGAAACTGAATAAAAGCGATACGATCGTATCTCTATTAAAGAAGAAGGGTGTTGTGATTACTGATTGTTTAGATGATAATTTTACTATTGGTTTATTAATTGGTTCTGATGTTTTAGGTTGCATTCTGACTGGTCGATCAGTGCGAGTGGACGAAAACCTGTTAGCTATGGAGACACGACTAGGTTGGACTGTGCAGGGTCCAGTGGTTGGCACACCTTGTACGCTAGTAAATAATGTAAGTACATTTCATGCAAATACTTTTGACGTTCAGGATTTTTGGTCATTAGAGACAATGGGCATTAGAGACGATTCTGAAGTAAAAAGTCATAAGAAAGTAGAGTCAGATGTACTAAATTTTTTCAATAGTACGGTGAAAGTCAATGGTAGTGGTAGGTATGAAGTCAGGCTCCCGTGGAAAGATGCATCAAAATGTCTCCAAAGTAATTATGGATTAGCATTAAAGCGGTTAATGTCCACCACATCAAAATTAGAAAGATCAGGTATTATAGAAGACTACGACAATGTATTTAAGGAGTGGTTAGATAGTGGCATCATCGAAATCGTACAAAATGATGACAACAGGATCGGTCACTATTTAGCTCACCACGCAGTGGTTAAGGCGGAGAGCCTAACAACCAAGATTAGACCAGTGTTTGACGCATCTGCGGTGGACAAAAATGGCATTTCCTTAAATATGTGTTTAGAGAAGGGAACAAATTTAATAGAGCTAATACCAAAATTGATAATTAACTTCAGGAAAAATGCTATTGGCATTACCTCTGATATTAAAAAAGCATTTTTACAAATATCATTATGGCCTGAAGATCGTAAATATTTCAAGTTTTTGTGGTGGGACAATATTAAAGACCAAAATAAAAAATTGATCACATATAGGCACCAGCGTGTTGTTTTTGGAGTTACAACGAGCCCTTTCTTATTGGCAGCTACAATAATGAAACATTTAGAAAAGTACGATTCGGAGTCTGCTGAAATATTGAGGACGTCGTACTATGTAGATAATTGTGTAACTAGTGTATGTAATCTCGAAGATATGCAACGTTTTATACGTGAATCCAAAATAATCATGCTTGAGGGCAGGTTTGAACTTCGATGCTGGGTGACAGGTCCAATCATCACAGACGAAGAGGTCGTCACCACTTCAGTGTTAGGTCTTAAATGGAACCCAAGAGATGATACACTTTATTGCAAAACTCCTTTATTAACTAAACACAATACGGACAAAAATATCACAAAGCGATTTATGTTATCTGTAGCGCAAAGCATTTTTGACCCAATTGGTTTTCTCTCACCAGTGACTATAGTGCCTAAAGTTATCATACAAAAATGTTGGATACGTAATATTGATAGGGATGAACCTTTACCTGAAGATTTAGTCAAAACTTCAAAAGATTGGTTACAGGAGATTACGCACATAGAGGCATGTAGAGTTCCACGGCGCATTAGTAAAGCTGATTTACGAGGTAGTCATAACACTATTCACGTTTTTTGCGATGCAAGTTTAGCTGCCTATGCATGTTGTTTATTTTTACGGTCAGAGTTTCATGGTGAGGTCACCGTTCAGTTGTTGACAGCTAAGTCAAGAGTGTGTCCAAGTAAAGCTGTGACGATGCCTAGACTGGAGCTATTAGCCGCTTTACTAGCTGCTAGAGTAGCTGCGGATATAAGACGGGACCTTAACTTAAACTGTCCGGTATTCTACTGGACCGATTCGTCTATAGTACTAGCATGGCTTAACAGAAAAGTAAACTTAAATGTATTTGTGAATAATAGAATTCAGGAGATACTAAATAAATCTGTTTTAAGCGAATGGCGCCATGTGCCAGGAGAATGTAACCCTGCGGATTTCCCATCGCGAGGCTGTAATGCAAAAATCCTTCTCGAAAGCAGATGGTGGGAAGGTCCCGAATGGCTGAAAAAAGCGGCATCGGAATGGCCTCATAGCGAAGTGTCAGCAGATGAAAATGAAGTTTTGAAAGAGGTGAAGAAGTCGTGTCTTTGCGTAGTAAACACTCAAGAATTCTCAAAAAACCTACTTTACTTTGGGAAATATTCGAAGATAGTGAGAATGGTTGGCTGGTGTTTAAGGTTTCGAAATAACTGCAGGTTAAGCATGAAGAAAGAACACAGAAAAGCAGGAGATTTATCAGCAGAGGAGTACACAGAAGCTGAAAATCACTTACTCGCTGTTCTTCAAAGAGAATGTTTAGCGGATTTTTCTAAAGGCAATAAGAAGTTGCAAACCTTTTTAAACGATAAGGGACTCGTTTGTGTTAAAACTCGTTTAACAATGAGCAATGACAGCGACGGTTTCATGTCACCTATATTGCTGTCAAGTGATAATATTATTGTTGAGAGAATTGTACAATATTTTCACGTAAAATACCTTCATGCGGGATCACAAACGTTAATTAGTAAACTTCGTGAAAGATATTGGATTATAAGCATACGCCGCCTTGCGAAAAAGGTAGTGCGTCAATGTGTCGTTTGTAAACGTTTCAGCAGCAAGAGTTGTACAGCTCCCGCCGCACCGTTGCCGGCAGACAGGATACAATGTGGGAGTCCATTTGAGGTAACCGGTATAGACTTGGCTGGGCCACTGTATTTGAAGACAGGAGAAAAGTGCTGGATCGTTTTGTTCACATGCGCAACATATCGTGCAGTCCATTTAGACTTGTGTTCCTCACTGTCTACGGAAGAATTTCTGCTAACGTTTCGCCGATTTGTGGCAAGAAGAGGTTCTGTACGGATAATATATACAGATAATGGAACGAATTTCCGCGGAGCTAGTTCAATACTGAAGGACATCAAGTGGAACGAAATAGTACAGAAGACCTCAACGCAAAGGATTGAATGGCGCTTTATACCTCCGTCAGCGCCATGGTGGGGAGGATTCTGGGAAAGAATGGTACGGACGGTTAAAGAAATGCTTAGGAGAGTGCTTGGTAAAGCAGCACTGAAGTACACTGAACTATTGACGGTGTTGTGTGAAACGGAAGCGATGCTTAATTCTCGGCCATTAACCTATATAGCAGACACAACAGAAAATTTCGTTCCGTTAACTCCTTCAATGTTTTTACATGTAGGAAAAGAAGGGAAGGATGTACTAGATATGGGGCATATTGATGGTCAGCTCTTGACTGGACGTTGGCGTTATATTAAAGATTTGTGCGGCAATCTGAAACAGCGTTTTCGCAGCGAATACCTGGCTTTACTCACTGAAAAATCAACGAATAATAATATCAATCAACCAGTTGAAATCGGGGATATAGTGCTGATAGGGTCGGATGATACAAAGAGGGTTAAATGGCCATTAGGTATGGTTGTAGAGATGTTGCAAGGGGTGGATGGTCATAGGCGTGTAGCACGGGTTAGAACCGCAAAAGGCGAATTAATCAGACCTTTACAGCGCCTCTTCCCTTTAGAGGTTCGTCATAAGGATGTGCCAGCCACTATACCTGCACAGCAGCTGCCTACTAAAGAGCACGTCACTCGTTCTGGTCGGCTGGTCAAATTGCCCATGAGGTATTTATAATTTTTACTTTTATTATTCCCTAATAGTGTAGTGTATTAGTCCGCTTTCTCGCGGGGCCGGAGGATGTTGTGGATATAGATACTTTTTTATAAGTTATGTCAGTTTGTCAAATGAAAAGAAAAAAGTCTTTTGAAGTTATTGGAAAAAAATAGACGAAAGGAAAATAAAAAATCGCTGCAATTAAAGTTTAAGTTATTTTTTCCCGACCACATTCCCAACACTTTTCCTGTAAAAAAAAATTAACATCTTCATTCATTTTTGTGACATTCAGCGCTGTGTTTATCCAAATAATAACAGTTTTGCTTTAAACTTCCGTTATCAGTCTTCCATGAACACGTTCTTATTGGTATAGACACAATATTGTATTTCGTGAGCCGATCATAATTCGGTTTAGTAACGCTTTGATTTACCGCTAGATGGCGTAAAATGCGATATTTTGAAAAAATTACAAGTTTATGTTGAAGTTTACGTATATTTTACATAGATGGCATTGATAACTCAATTCACGAAAATTTTCGTTTAGTAACGGTTTTACTTTAAAGGTGCGATTAGGTATGACACAAGTTTTTTTTTTCATAATAAACTTTTTTCATGGCTTTTTATTTGTGCCAGCATGACAGACTTCGTTTAGGATCGCAGTCAAATCAAACACAACGTTTTAGTAATTAGTTTAATTATTATGCCATTTATCGAACTGAATATTAACTGTCTCTGCAGTATATTTGTATTGCATCGTACATTGAACAGTATTAAAATTTTAAATGCCCTAAAATCACTAATTTTCTATCAAAAATCCAGTTTCTGAACGAAACATTCATTCAAATGTATAATCATTCGTTCTATTTTTCCCCGTCTCTATTTACGTTAGTATGACGTCACCAACGTTTTCGTATCGCGCCCTCGGTACGAATTCGGAAGTGCTTCGTGCTTCCGACTTTCGTTCTGTTCCGTTATTGTATCGACGGCACGATACAGTGGCGACACGAAACCTACAAATATTCGTGCTAGGGGTACAGTTTTGTTTTAAGTGAGCGGCGTGTCGTAGACAAAACAGTTTTGTTTATGTTTTAAGGCAGACTTGTCTGTGTAATTCTATGCGCACTGCGATGCGGCTACCCGCAGACCGCTCCGGTCGCTCGGAGGGCTGCGGCCCGAGTGACGGCCAGCCGGACGGTTGCTATACGCACTCTGCAGTTCAGTCTGCGGCTGCCCGCCATTGAGTCAGTGTGTGCACGTGGTACGTCTCTCATCTCGTGTTTGCAAATAAGGATGCATCCAGTACTTCTTTCTTTGTTTTTAGGGTTCCGTAGTCAACAAGGAACCCTTATAGTTTCGCCATGTCCGTCCGTCTGTCCGCAGTTTAGCTCAGAGGCGCACAGTACTAGAGAGCTGTAATTTGGTGTAAATATACGGATTTGTTGTGCCGAAAAAGTGGTAAAATAAAATCTAGTAAAATATTTTTTTAGGGTACCTCCTGTACACGTAAACTGGGGATGTTTTTTTTTTCTCCCGTACCCCTTAGTGTGGGCTATCATTAAATAGTTTTTAACCGACTTCAAAAAAAGTAGGAGGTTATCAATTCGACTGTAATTTTTTTTTTTATGTTTGTTACCTCATAACTTGCGACTGGGTGAACCGATTTTCATGATTCTTTTTTTATTCGAAAGCTGGTGTTTCCCGTGTGGTCCCATTGTCATTGTCATTTCAGGATCTGATGATTGGATCTTGGAGAAATCGAGAGCAACCCTCAAATTTTATTGGCTGACACATAGTTTTTCGCAAATCTTATAAAGTAATTCAAGTACTTGCGTATGGAAATCATCATCTCATGTAGCTGAGCTGATGATGGAAGGTACAACTCCTCAAGTAAGAAAATTATGTTTGAGTTCGCATATCTCCGGAACTATAAGTCCGATTTTAGTAATTCTTTTTTAGTTGTACTAGGTATCGTTCGACTTAGGGAATACTGCAAATGTCATCAAAATCGGTTCAGCAGTTTTTGAGATAGGGAATGAATGAAAGAGATGTTAACGATGTTATTACCGGTGCAACGGATTACAAAATTCTAGTGCACATGTAAGAAAATGATGTATTTGACAAGAATTTTGGTTGAATATTTAAACTAAAAAGAGTAAAATAAAAACTTTTTCAAAAAAAATGTGACCGCCTTCAAAAACAACCACAAAAAAGAGTAAAATAACCTACAAAACTTTTCTGTCGGAAGTCGGTGGCAAAAGAGACAATGAAATTAATAAAAAAGTCACCGACTTCCGACAGAAAAGTTTTGTAGGTTATTTTACTCTTTATTGTGGTTGTTTTTGTTTAAAAATATTGATAGTTTCCATCAACAATTTTTTGATTTCGTTTGCGAAATATTAAGCTTTAAAGTGTTAAATTTTGCTCGACTTGAGTGTCCCCCCCCTCTACCAGCTAAACGTTTATGTTTGGGGGTGTGAAAAAATTCACAATAGTAGTATATATAACGAAGTTTAAAAGAAAATTATCATGACTAAGTAGGCTTTACAACTTTACGAGTAATAGTCGACCAACTTATAAAATGTACTTGGATATCAATTTTCTTAAACAAAATGTATCGGAGAACATGTTATTTGGTTACGCTGACAAATCGATTTAATCTGTTCGACACTTCATGTCATTGGACGTCTAAGTCTAATCTGATTGGCTGTGACGTCCTACCCTACTCCTTTTTCATGCACTGACCTACTCGCCGTCGGTCAAGTGACCAGTCGTTTGCTCGCATCCTTCGAGACAATCGTTTTTCGCGCGCGCGCCTGCTGTGGTGCAACAAATTCGAAAGTGTCTTCTTAGCTATTGAGCTTCAAGAGACTTACAGCAGAAGAAGAGAATCAGCTCATCCACGACGTCTCCGGAGAAAAAAGGTACTGTGCACTTCCTTCCTTAGGTTGTTCTGCATTCTAAGCCCTCTGTGTCTCCCGGCAGAACGTCAATTCCCGTTTTTTCGTCATAGCCAATTAATAATGGATGCGCGGGTTAATTTCGTTAACCCGCGCATCCATTATTCAACTGCAAATGTAAGTTTGTCAACTTTATTTTTACAGCTTTAATAGGTATTTTTTTTCGGGATAGGTAAGTTTTTATCGTCAACTATTTTTAACTAACTTCAAAAAAAGGAGGAGGTTCTAAATTCGTCGTAGGTAATCTTTTTAGGGTTCCGTAGTCAACAAGGAACCCTTATAGTTTCGCCATGTCCGTCCGTCCGTCCGTCCGTCCGTCCGTCCGTCCGTCCGTCCGTCCGTCCGTCTGTCCGCAGTTTAGCTCAGAGACGCACAGTACTAGAGAGCTGTAATTTGGTGTAAATATACGGATTTGTTGTGCCGAAAAAGTGGTAAAATAAAATCCCGAAAAATATTTTTTTTTAGGGTACCTCCAGTACTTACACGTAAAGTGAGGATTTTTTTTTTCTCGCGTACCCCTTAGTGTGGGGTATCATTAAATAGGTCTTTAAAAAATATTGATAGTTTTCATTAACAGTTTTTTGATAAAATAATTCATTTGTGAAATATTAAGCTTTAAAATGCTAAATTTTGCTCGACTCGAGTGTCCCCCCCCTCTACCAGCTAAACGGTTATGTTTGGGGGTGTGAAAAAATTCACAATAGTAGTATATATAACGAAGTTTAAAAGAAAATTATCACGACTAAGTAGGCTTTACAACTTTACGAGTAATAGTCGACCAACTTATAATATGTACTTGGTATCATATTTTCTTAAACAAAATGTATCGGAGAACATGCTCTTCAACTGCAAATGTAAGTTTGTCAACTTTATTTTTACAGCTTTAAAGGTATGTTTTTACGGTAGGTTTTTTGGGGATAGGTAGGTTTTTATCGTCAACTATTTTTAACTAACTTCAAAAAAAGGAGGAGGTTCTAAATTCGTCGTAACCTTTTTTTTAATGTATTTTCCCCGATTTCTCAAAGACTCCTGGACCGATTTTGATTCTTTCTTTTTAAAACTAAACTCAGCGAATCAGTTTAGTTAGCATAACTATTTTAATGGGCAACTACGGAACCCTACACTGTGCGTGGCCCGACACACACTTGGCCGGTTTTTTTTTAAATGTATTTTCCCCGATTTCTCAAAGACTCCTGGACCGATTTTGAAAATTCTTCTTTTTAAAATTAAATTGAGCGAATCAGTTTAGTTAGTTCGCATAAGTATTTTGATGGGCAACTACGGAACCCTACACTGTGCGTGGCCCGACACGCACTTGGCCGGTTTTTTCTTCTTTACGTAACGTGTGTAAATGTAGTAAATAGCTGCAACATTTTCCACGTCCATCTTTGAAATGGATCTACATGACCGCAAATCGCAACGGTTCTTCAACCGCACGTTGCGGTTGCGAATGCGGCTGCCCGCAATCCGGCTGGCCGCATTCGCAACCGCATCCTGCGGTCAGCCGCGCGGCTAGCCGTAATGCGGCTACCCGCATAGTGCGTATGAACCCTTACGTACATAGTTGTGCTTGCGGTCAGCCGGACGGCTAGCCGCATTGCGGGTAACCGCATAGTGCGTATGACCACTAATCGAATAAGATATCAAATGATAGATTGTTTTAATCTGTAAAGTAAAAATAAAACTTTACCTACAGTATTTTAAAGAGTAGGTATGTGTATAATGCGAGAGTTGAGAATTCAACTCGCGCGTTTCGTACGTGAACATTTGGATATTACGCCATAATTATGTTTGATATTTCGTGACCGCCCAAGCAATTCAACGTGTTTGCGCACTATACCTGTCATTTCTGCAAAATAATACGTCTTTAACCGAATAAATAAGCGTCCTTAAGAAATATTAAAGCAGTGACAAACTAATGACTTGTTAGTACACCCAATGTATTACGTACCAAGTGCTGCCGAGGTGTGAATTGCGTTATTAATTACATGCCGGTTATCAATAACGTTCTCTTCTCCGGACTGAAACAATAAGATACCAGGGGACGTATTACAACCTCTTAATTCCTATCAGTTTACGCCTTAAAGTGAACTGCCTAGCTTAATCGTATAACGATCACACATTGACGGCCAATAAACGATCACGTGACATCTTACCAACTTCTGCCTGTACTTGTGCCTGGAAATGGCGTGTAAATGACAATGCCAGATCCTGCCCCACCTTTCAGCCCTTGATACAGGAAATATAAACTAATGAAAAATATTAAATGAAAATAAGACCCCTGATTATATACATAATTGTTATTCTGCAAGAGATGCTTTTAAAAAGTTAGTGATAAAAGGATTTCGAAAACCCAAAAACTCCTGTTTTCATCGCGGCCATGTGCGTTGCTCAATAAGCATACCTACACGCAGAGAAAATGACAAATGACACCATTTAATGTGTTATTGTACGGATTTAAATATGTTATATTCAGTTTTAATAAAACATTATTTTCATTAAATGTGTTTAATGAAAATAATGTTTTTTTTATATAAATCACATTATGAATATATATAATACACTCTTAAAAATATTTCGCATTTGAGCGTGAATGATTACGTATAACGAAACGTCATTGACGCGGAAATACCTAATCGAAACATAGCCCTATCATAAAATCTGGACTGCGCACTTCAAGTTACCCAGTACTCAAAAATTAACCGTAATCGACACCGCTTAGGTTTTTTTAAATTTAGTGTGACGAAAAGGAAGATCAACTTGGATGGCGCTTGTCCCTTTCCTCCTATTGCCAGAAAGTAGTATGGATAGAAACAATAAAATAATTATAACTCTAACCAAACCTTATTTACTTTTACGGCTTTAAAATTGCTTTCAGGTTTTCTTTTCAATATTCTTTTTTTATTCGGGCTATAGTCGCCAATTAGCCTGTTATTGTTGTGATAGACAGATCGGTTCACCGCGTAGTGATAAGATGTTACCATCTCGCATGACGAGAACCTTCTGAACTGAAAGCTGAGAAATATACATAAATGAAATATCTCAACTTAGCACGCGCATTTGTCAAAATGGGAATGTGAGCTCGGCTATTATTGTGCCGATTGTCGTTACAACCAATGCCTGATGGCAAATTGCCTCGACGAATACCTTTTGAGGCTCTTCCTAGGTAGTCGGATCAAGGGCCTGATTTTGAAGGCAGTGTTCCTAAACACGGCCCACATTGTGAGGAGGTTCCTGTTTCTGTAGCCCTAACCACCGGTAGTTTGGACCCTGCTCCTACACCGGCGGACTACTGTTTTTAGGGTTCCGTAGTCAACAAGGAACCCTTATAGTTTCGCCATGTCCGTCCGTCCGTCCGTCTGTCCGCAGTTTAGCTCAGAGACGCACAGTACTAGAGAGCTGTAATTTGGTGTAAATATACGGATTTGTTGTGCCAAAAAAGTGGTAAAATAAAATCTCATAAAACATTTTTTTTTAGGGTACCTCCAGTACTTACACGTAAAGTGAGGAGTTTTTTTTTCTCGCGTACCCCTTAGTGTGGGGTATCATTAAATAGGCCTTTAAAAATCAATTATAGTTTTCATTAACAGTTTTTTGATAAAAAAATTCGTTTGTGAAATATTAAGCTTTAAAGTGCTAAATTTTGCTCGATTCGAGTGTCCCCTCCCTCTACCAGCTAAACGGTTATGTTTGGGGGTGTGAAAAAATTCACAATAGTAGTATACAGGGTGAATTTTTCAAGTGGGCGTGGATGGCTATTTTCGAAACTATGAGGAATATCGAAAAACGTTGAAAGGAGTCTCGAGGCCGATTTTGACTAAATCTAAAACTGCATCATTGGATTTTAGAAAAGTCTATTATCCTGGCCAGGAATCGAAAACGCTGATTTTGGAAAAAAAATCACACCCTGTATTATTACACCATTCGACAGTGTTGCTAATAAGGATCAAATTCTGGGAAGTAATCATGTACGGCAAACTTAAGGAAAACGTATAATTACAAAAAAACTAATCAACCATCAAGGTAATATGGGTATTTGAAACATCAATTACCATTTCTTCTTTAAAATAATAATGTTATTTTAGTTCAACTCCATAATTTCGTATTGCTAAGTGCAGTGGGATTGTTGAGACGTCAAATCCAGTGAAACATGGAAAAATTTAAATTTTATTAACTTCGAATAAATTATGGCTCAGTAGAAGTAAAGTAACATGGAAAAATAGCAATTCCATAAAAATCTGCTATTTCCTTAAGTTTGCCGTATATGATTACTTCCCAGAATTTGATCCTTACCAGCAACACTATCGAATGGTCTAATAATACAGGGTGCGATTTTTTTTCTAAAATCAGCGGGTTCGATTCCTGGCTAGGATGATTGATTTTTCTAAAATCCAATGATGCAGTTTTAGTTTTCGTCAAAATCGGCCTCGAGACTCCTTTCAACGTTTTTCGATATTCCTCATAGTTTCGAAAATAGCCATCCACGCCCACTTGAAAAATTCACCCTGTATATAACGAAGTTTAAAAGAAAATTATCATGACTAAGTAGGCTTTACAACTTTACGAGTAATAGTCGACCAACTTATAAAATGTACTTGGACATCATATTTTCTAAACAAAATGTATCGGAGACAACTGCAAATGTAAGTTTGTCAACTTTATTTTTACAGCTTTTATAGGTATGTTTTTTGGCGATAGGTAGGTTTTTATCGTCAACTATTTTTAACTAAATTAAAAAAAAAGACTCCTGGACCGATTTTGAAAATTCTTCTTTATAAAATTAAATTCAGCGAATCAGTTTAGTTAGTTCGCATAAGTATTTTGATGGGCAACTACGGAACCCTACACTGTGCGTGGCCCGACACGCACTTGGCCGGTTTTTTTATGTTTATTTATTGATATTTTTTAGGGTTCCGTAGTCAACAAGGAACCCTTATAGTTTAGCCATGTCCGTCCGTCCGTCCGTCCGTCCGTCCGTCCGTCCGTCCGTCTGTCCGCAGTTTAGCTCAGAGACGCACAGTACTAGAGAGCTGTAATTTGGTGTAAATATACGGATTTGTTGCGCCGAAAAAGTGGTAAAATAAAATCTCATAAAATATTTTTTTTTAGGGTACCTCCTGTACTTACTCGTAAAGTGAGGATTTTTTTTTTCTCGCGTACCCCTTAGTGTGGGGTATCATTAAATAGGCCTTTAAAAATCAATTATAGTTTCCATTAACAGTTTTTTGATAAAAAAATTCGTTTGTGAAATATTAAGCTTTAAAGTGCTAAATTTTGCTCGATTCGAGTGTCCCCTCCCTCTACCAGCTAAACGGTTATGTTTGGGGGTGTGAAAAAATTCACAATAGTAGCTCGTATAACGAAGTTTAAAAAAAAATTATCATGACTAAGTAGGCTTTACAACTTTACGAGTAATAGTCGACCAACTTATAAAATGTACTTGGATATCAATTTTCTTAAACAAAATGTATTGGAGACAACTGCAAATGTAAGTTTGTCAACTTTATTTTTACAGCTTTTATATGTATTTTATTGGGGATAGGTAGGTTTTTATCGGTAACTATTTTTAACTAAATTCAAAAAAAAGGAGGAGGTTCTAAATTCGTTGTAATCTTTTTTCTTATGTATTTTCCCCGATTTCTGCAAAGACTCCTGGACCGATTTTGAAAATTCTTCTTTTTAAAATTAAATTCTGCGAATCAGTTTAGTTAGTTCGCATAAGTATTTTGATGGGCAACTACGGAACCCTACACTGTGCGTGGCCCGACACGCACTTGGCCGGTTTTTAATATTTAAAAACGTAATAATTTGTATTTTGGTTACCCTGTTAGAAAGAAACAACCGCCCCCCATCGGAGCTGTCTCTCTCAGCACGTTTTACGGCATGAGTGCTCAGTCCAGTCTATACATAGTTTGTGTATTTTATCCTTGTGTCAAAAAAATGTCAGATCTGGCATTATAGACAAAGTCATGTTGATCTTTGAGGGGCTATTTTCTTTGTTTAGTACAAATAATAAATGTGTTTGAATTATCTTACAGCTTACACCAACATATTTAATCCGTCAAGAGTGTTAGTATCGCATTGTGTTGCTTTGTGGCTAGGCCAGCATTGTGAAAATAAGGATGTGACGTTACGTGTACCTACGTTATAGTTATCATCAATGTGATATTTTAACCAATTAAACAGAAACCGTGTCTTTTGAAGACATTTAAACATGATTTTAGTTAGCACTGATAAATAACAAATAGAATGCTACATTTGGTATAGTTAGAATCCAACTTTTATTGGTGGGTCATAGCTCTAAGTAGCAACGGGCATTGTCTTTTCTTACTACAAGCTACATAATGACATTTCAAGAACGGATTATCTGTCAAAATAGACATTTCCTAAATCATTCAGTTTACGCCACTTTTTCGTAACTTTTACTGACTTGTTTCTTTTAATTTGTCTTTAAACAGTTGTTGTTTTCTGAAAGAGTCTTATAACCTTCGGAACACGATACTGTCAGATATCAATCATCGCTGGGACGGGTTTACATCGCCGTCCAATCAACAGAACTCGACTGATACTCGTCTTTGAAATCCCGTGGAACTTCAAGAAGCAGTCCCAGGGCTGACTTCAAGCTGTTACCCAATATTGCGTGGCAAACGTTACAACGGTTAAAATCCCTCTATGGGAATTCTGTGTCCGTTGTCTCCATAAGGAAGAGGCCAGATTCTGATAAGCTGATCGCACCAGGGAATCATGGCTTTTCGGGTGATCCACTTAAACAACATGTAACGTAATTAACGCACACCCTCAGACACCCCAATTAGAATATTATGTTATAATCACAATACATATATTAAATTTTTAATTTAACATGTAAATACATAGTTATTTAACTAAATTAGTTATTTTTCAGTAAGGTTTCTTTTTCTTTTTTTTTGTATTGTATGACGGAATTTGTATTTAAACAAATGAAATTGCACTTTTAAGTTTTGTTGCCTTGATTTACGGTCTATCTTAGTTTGTTTTGACTGTACAGAGGTCTAGGGGGAATCTCCGTAGTTTTAATTATTTTTGAAAAAAAAAAATTACCTATAATAAAAATTATAGAAATCGATTCAGTAAACGATTCTGAACAAACTAATTTCAGGATGTGCGTTAATTATGTTACATGTTGTATATGCTTGAAAGGTTTCTGTATCCAGATCACACCGTGGCAATCCGGTAAGGAGGCTGCCGCTTCTTCTGCAGCAGCAATGACAGCAAAGGAGGAGACAGAACACGTGAAGGAGAGGACACCCTCGAAATCTCAATCCAACTGCGTACGGCGAGTAATGAGGAGGTAGTTGTCTTATCCAGGATCAGTCTCAGGACGACAGCATGTCGTGTTCCACGCGCGTCTAAAGGAACTTTCAGTGGCTCATATAGAGCCAAGCGCCTACCAGGTCGCAGGACTATCTTAGCGGGATACCGTAGCACAATTTTGATGATTTTATTAGCTAAAAAAACGTGGTTGATTTAGAATGCAGTTCTTTTGGTCAGGATTTGTATTGTTAGGAGGTTTCTCTTCCAAGATCCCTACCACAGGCAATTTCAATTCTGCTCCCGATGCTGGCCCCACCAGCAGATTTTAAAAGTATTTTAACATGTTTTAACTTCTTTTCACAAAAAATAAAGTGTTTTTTATTAATTTTAATTGGGTACACCTCTACCTAACCCTTCAGGGATTACAGGCGTGATGATATTTTATGTTAAATAGCTTGAGGTCGCTAGTTCTAGCAGTACTTATCATTATTTGCTGTTGCTCGATACTTTCAGAAATTTAAAATGTACGAAAATTACGAATCTTCGAACTTGTATAACTCGGCCAAGAGCAATCCTACAACTTTTGTGCCATAGTAACTATTGCTCCAAATGCCTAGTGCTGTGGTAGGTGCCCACGGCGACGGACGTCGCTCGATGATCTCCGGCCACCGTAGGCGCGGGCATGCGGGCAGCGAGTAAAGGGCAACTCGCTGCCCGACCAAGGACCACGCCCGGCTCGACGGCGCGTTGTGTCCCACGCGCGCCTCAAAGAGCGTCAGCATAATGACGGGACCCCCCTCTCAGAGGGCCAAAGCCTGCCGGGGTCGCGGGATTATTCCCTTACCGTAACCCCGGAACTTAACAGGCTATGAAGGACACCATGGAATTTAGTCAGTAGAAGTCTGACAGTCCCTCCCGCCCTGCCCGGGGTTGGAGGACTCATTTGATGATTTTACCACGCTTAAAAAAAAAAAAAAAATGCCTAGTGCTACCTACAGGTACCAATTGTTTTCGTTGAATTTTAGAAAAAGCCCAAAATTGATCTCCTTTGCGATATTGGAATATCGCGAATTTGAAAAATGTTTCAAAAAGGTGTTGACAACATTTTCTCCAGATTGCAACCCTTCACTAACTTTTCCACCATTGTTACTAACTGAAATATTTGTTTATATAGTAATTGCTTGCGCCGAACGCCTACTAGTTTTGTGATAGCATTAGTGCTATCTATGTGTTTTAGCTAACATTTTTATTGTTATAGTTGTGGCGAACTTATCTCTTATTATATTGTTAACTGTGGTAATAATAATAATACAAACATAACCCATAGTGACAACACTATGGTTATGTTTGTCTATGCCCGCGACACCGCTCGCCAGACATGAAGAGACTTGTCGTTACCGGTCGCTTATAAGTTGATTACCAAGTATTATTGTTGAGCTGTAAATATCTGCATTTAATTGTAACGAGGATCATATTCTATGTATTCCCATGACCGACATTATAACGTGTGGTGTGTGTGTCAGCTATCCATAGCACTTTTGTGGAATCTACAATACATAAAGTAAGCAAACTGGACCGGTCTTTCATTGAACAAACTGGGCGCTATCCCGCGCCTAAATTGGTGACCCCGACGACGACCGACGTGCGAAGATAATCATCATCGGCGTAGGACGTCGGTAACAAGAAGACCTGGGTTCCAGTTCCTTGCAGCGCATCGAGCTCGCACTCATCGTGGAAACGACAGCTATCTACCAACTCGCCAGCTATTACGCGAGTTTGCCGGCCAACATAACAGTTTTAAAAATGCGACCAGTGTTTTAGTGTTTAACAGTGCAAATGGTATAAAGTTACCCAAAAATAAACTTTCAACAATGAACTCCAAAACAACATTTCTTCGCGATACTAACGCGACTTTTTCACGTGCGGATTTTCGGAGAAACTGGAAGTTAACGCGCCAAGTTTGACATTATTTTGACACTACGTCATTGCTCGCAAACGTAAACCAGCCGCGTTCCAGAGTCGGAGATACCGGGTTATTATGCGTCATTGAAGAAGGGTGAGACATCAAAACCTGTAAGTTTGAACTGAACTTTTGCATGAAAAATATTGTGGACTATAATAGAGTTTCCCTTAAAAAATAACAGTGCTGCAACGGGTTTTTATTTGGAACTATTTGGGCAGAAACTTCTAATAATTCTGACACTTGAACGGAGAATCTATATTTAATTTATATCTTTTTGTCTTCTGTTCATACACTTATTTTAATCTTTACATATAATAAAATCGTAGAGATGTCATTCCTGTACATTGAATATTTTTTTCTTTTTGTATTTTTTTCGAGATAAGGGATCGATTCTGATGCCAGATCAACTTTTATTTTTTTTCGAAATTTTTTATGTTTTTTTGATTTGATCTATCTCCGAAACTACTGTAAAGTTGTCGATCAAATTTTCCTCAAATATTCCTAATAATATGCTTCTGTTTATATGCTATGTATTATTACGCTATTTTTCCTGGGAGATAAGCAATTTTGAATTTTGTTGTTTTTAGATGTTTGTTTTTAGTTGGAAGCTAAACCACTGGATATTATTTAGTCAATTTTTCCTCAAATATTCCTTAAACTGCTGTTCTATTAATGGGATATGTATAATTACGCTATTCCCCTTGGGGGATTAGCAATTTTATAATATGTTGATTTTCAGTCATTGTTGACATTTGTACAAGAACCGCTATTTGAAAACCACTGTCAACGTACTAGCCAGTCCGGTCGGTAACCTGCTTGACTTTCGTGCAAGGGGTCTCTGGATCAAATCTCGCAGTTTTTTTTTTCTCTTTTTGGGTTTTTTTTATTTGTCCTGAGAGTTTTAAATAATTAAAAAAAATGTGCATACTTTTATTTCAATATTATTCGCGATTTAAAATAATTACTATTTTTTTTTCAATACTTCTCTAGGATATAAATCTACACCGATTTAAATTGTAGGTAGTAAGTTGGATATTTTTTTTAAATGTAATTGTTTCGAGGTGTGGAATTTTAAAGATTAGAAAAAAATCAGGGTTTCTATAATTTGTGTTTATTTATGTTTTGAATTGGTGCTCAAACCAGTGCATAGATTCTGTTTTAAACGACGACAAGTTGTATTCAGTAAATCGACCCAAAAATTATAGTCTAATGTTTAAATAAACACGGTTCTTTGAAATTAATGTCGCTCAAATAAGGACGTTTCCTATGCAAACTATGCACCTAGATATAACATTATTGATCTACACTAATAATAAAAATGCAATTATGTTTGTTTTTTACCTTTTCACGCATTACTACCTACTGAATCGATCGTCCCAAAATTTTGCATATACGTTGTCAGGAGTATAGACACGGATATAAGGTATCTTACATCCCGAATAACAGAAGCTGTTTCCGAGAAAACAATTACGTTCATATTCCAGATGGCGCCACATGATCCGTATTGTTTCTCAAAATCTAAAATAACGCAAGCGAAGCCGCGGGCAAACACTAGTATTTCATAATTCTGTATAATTGGGTGTATTCTAAATAATAATGGTGTGATACTGCTACAATCCTTTTTTTACAAAATATCCACAGACTTACCACTCTAGTTAAACATTATATAATTAACATAGTATATGTCACATTTTCACCTGAGGCTGCATGAATAATTTCAGCACTGTTCATTTTATAATTACTTTGTATGTGCAAGTTGCCTGTTGTCAGTAATTAACTTGTAAGGTCCTTACGTCTCTTACCACCAGCTGCCAGCGTAGATTGCCATGAGACTAACGGGTTCTGTTCGCATGAGGTGTTGGTTAAATAAAAGAGATGCTTGATGTCTTCTCAGCTATTTAATTTAATGGTGCACACATAGGTACAGGATCACAGCACGCTTCCTTACAAGGTTATGGTTATAGACACAACACTTACTTCAGGTAGAACATACTACCATCTATCCAGGTCGAACCGTGGACATGCCACGCAGTCAGCATTCGCAGCCTGTGTGTTTTGTAGAATGTAATACGTGGCTTGGAACCAGAGCTTGTCCTAGCTTACTTCATGTGTGCCAAGCGTAGAGAAGACGTTTAATTTTTCTTTAATTAATATTTATATTTTAAAATAATGGATGGAACCCTGAGAACAATATCAGAAAGAATCCGTGAGCATTTCAATACCATAATAAGCGGTTCCTTATATTAATACACTTTCATTTTCGCCGCCGTTCCACTCCTGGTCCGCGTCATTAACTTTTATTTAATTATTCTTGTTTTATAAATCAGTTAGCGTCTCGTGTGTCCAGATTCCACGAAAAAAGGGAAGCCAAAAGCTCAACGTCGTCTGACACTCAGACCCGCTTCTAGGCTTTTGCCTTTTAGACCATGCGTTATATTGTAATGGGTGTAATGGTTGTAGGCGATGGATGGTACGTACGGGGCTGTTGATTCAAACGCCGACGGTTCACTTTCACTCCTCAGTTTATTACACACAGTTACAGTACAAAGCACACAGTTTAAGAAGGAGAAAGCACAGTTCAGAAAAAAGCGGAAGAGATAGCAGTAGACAGTTTAGTACTAGCTAGTGCGCGGAGCAACTTGTTGAGGCGATTATCATAAGCAGACGTGCGTTCACCGTAGTGGCATACAGGGTGCTCAATCTTAGTACAAAAAACTGGGGACAGCACGAGGTACAATGTCACAAATTTACGAAGTATACGTAATTACTGCCCAGTATTAATTTATGTGTCTTTTTTAATTTTGTCGGATTATAATCGTAGATTTTTACTACACTAGAAAAACGAGATGGCAGCTCTGAAGCAATGTTTACATATACGTAGAGATAGATGGCGCTAACTATCAACATTGCCTTGCTCCGGTAGCTCATTACTACTAATGGTGAACGCACACCTAGCCGCACCGCAGTCTCCGCAGTCTGTTTTCTTACCGATTCTGCGGCTACTGCGATGCGGGTAAGTGTGCAAGGTTTCATAGAACTTCATACAGCTTGGCCAGAACGGGTTGAAACGAAACTAAAATTTTTATTTCTGACAGCGTTTTAAAATCTTTAATATTTGATGTCATGTAAACAAAGAACGCGGGTTTGTTAGATTTATTATTGTGTCATAGAACTAACGTATTAAGTTAAAAAAATAAAATAAAATCATTCAAAGTGCTGTATAGTACTGCGGTGCGGCTAGATGTGCGTTCACCATAAAAAAACGTATATTTTAAACTGCCATCTGCCTAAATTCATCCACAAAAATAGCATCATTGACACAAATTTAAGTTGAAAAATATGCACAGAATGTGTTTTTATTGTTTTTTTGTCATTTAAAATAAATTGGAATAATTTACACTTACATTCATTGGGGCGGTGGTAGATTTTTCTTGGTGGTTTTTATTACCAATGAACTGGTAACCCCAATACCAATGTCTGCAAAAATCTGACGCTTGCGCCGGTGTTTTGCTATATTTTGTTACATATTTTTTTCTTTTTGCGTATTTGCCGTTGAATTGAAGCGAAAAAATCCTCCGGTAAATCCATATCAGTGACCAGAAAGGGAAATTTGTGAGTGACAGTGTCACAAACTGAGACAGGACTCCAGTGCAGTGTAGAAGTGTTGTGATAAGATAATTCCTCTAGCCATAAGCCATATCATACATATTAAAACATTACTGTTATAATAAAAAAATGTTTAGCAAAATGTTGTTTTTTATTTACCAATCCTTTGAATCTGCACTAATTTGAAAATAATATAAAACTATAATATAAACCTGCATAGCTACGTATAGCTAACCACCCATAACACAGGTGTAGTTCTAACTAAGAATATCAGATGGCGTTAGTTTCTTCATGAACGCAAATGACCCGATCCACCGGTACAAGATTGGTCTCTATTTCAATATAATAGTCCAGTCATTAAAGCCAAAACCCGAAAATAATTAGTAACTAGCTGAAATTTTAGGGGGTTCTTAAGGAAGGTAAAATAACATACCGGGTGATTTTGCAGCGTTCTGGGGTGTACGGAAAGGGTTGAAAAGGGGTGAAAAGGTGTTTTTTGCTAATAACTTTGCCAAAAAAATTAGTAACACGCTGCAAATTTGGAATAAGGTTGTTCTTACGGTTTTGTAACGTGTATTAAATTTGCAGCGTGTTGCAACATACGGAACATTGTTTTTTTTTAAAACAGTGCAATTAGTTAAAAACAGGGGTAAGAAAATTAGTAACACGCTGCAAATTTGGAATTAGGTTGTTCTTACCGGTTTGTAACGTGTATCAAATTTGCAGCGTTTTGCAAGATACGGAACATTGTCTATTATTAAAAAAAATGAAATTATTTAATCACACGGGTGAAAAAAAATTGTAACTCGCTGTAAATTCGTAATTAAGTTGTTTTTACCGTTTCGTAACGTATATCGAACTGTTTTTTTAATAATAAACAATGTTCAATTTGTTGTAAAACGCTGCAAATTTGATATACCTTACGAAACGGTAAAAACAACTTATTTACAGCGAGTAACAATTTTTTTTCACCAGTGTGATTAAATAATTTCATTTTTTTTTTATAATAGACAATGTTCCGTATGTTGCAAAACGCTGCAAATTTGATACACGTTACAAACCGGTAAGAACAACCTAATTCCAAATTTGCAGCGTGTTACTAATTTTCTTACCCCTGTTTTTAACTAATTGCACTGTTTTGAAAAAAAACAATGTTCCGTATGTTGCAAAACGCTGCAAATTTAATACACGTTACAAAACCGTAAGAACAACCTTATTCCAAATTTGCAGCGTGTTACTAATTTTTTTGGCAAAGTTATTAGCAAAAAACACCTTTTCACCCCTTTTCAACCCTTTCCGTACACCCCAGAACGCTGCAAAATCACCCGGTATGTTATTTTACCTTCCTTAAGAACCCCTTAAAATTTCAGCGTGTTACTAATTATTTTCGGGTTTAGGCTTTAATGACTGGACTAATAGTATAATGTACTCTGTGGTGGCATAGATCGTACTAGCGAGTGCCGGCCGGCGCCCGCGCGGGCCGGGAGGGGTCCCGCTACCTGCGCGGCCACCAGCTGGTAGAACCGGTTCGGTACTCGGTGCCCGCGCGCTAGCATTATCTATATACAATAAAATTGTCTTGTCTGTCTAGATAATAATTATCTAATAAGTTATAATATATAATTATATATAACATTATTATGATACATATACTAATTACTAAATCTAATGCTTAACACTACACACAGCTATTTACAAATACATAATATAGTGTATTACAAATACATAATATAAGTACAGGTTTTGGTGTACCATAAACTATATTCTATTCTGTACAAGTTATGTGACGCTACACCACCCTCCCCTTGAGACCGTCAAGGTCGATAGTAATCGGGGAAGCGCACCCTACGGCCTGACCGTGTCCTTTTGATTTTGTCTTCTTCGGTCGCCGGTGTTGGATTGGTAACAGGTGTGTCCTGTGTAGTCTGTGTTTGTTCCTGTGTGTTGTGACTGTGTGTGCTGTTATGTGTTGTTGTGGTGTGAGTGTCACGTAGTATGTAGGCCGGTTTCACTCGGTCTATCGATACTCTGACTGTTTTACCGTTAACGAGGAGCTTGAATACTTTGTCACTCCTCTCCAGCACTTCATGAGGTCCTGTGTAGGCTGGCTTGAATGAACCAGATGACGCGTTGTCCCTCAGAAATACGTGCGACGCGGTGGCAAGGTCTTTAAACACGAATATAGGCCGCGTATTACCATGTCGCGATACTGCTGATGGCTGTAAGTTTCTAGCGAACATGCGTAGCCTGGATATGTAGTCGGTTATATCGGTGGTGATAACCGCTTCTGGTTCGAGGAAGTCTCCCGGTAGACGCAAGGTTTCTCCGTACACCAACTCCGCCGGAGTTGCATGTACGTCGTCCTTATGTGCGCTGCGGATGCCCAACAGGACCAGTGGTAAGGATTCCACCCAGTTTTGGTTTCCGTGGCAGGTGATGGCTGCTTTCAGATGTCGATGGAACCGCTCAACCATGCCATTGCAGGCAGGGTGGTAAGCGGTTGTCTTTCGGTGTTCGAAGCCAGCTATATCTGCCAGGTGTTTAAAAAGGGCAGACTCGAACTGCCTGCCTCGATCTGTCACTATTTTTGTTGGGCAACCGAAGCGCGCGATCCATCCGTACAAAAGAGCGTTGGCCACTATCTGCGATCGGTATTGCCTCTGGCCATCGCGTGAATCGATCCACGGCTGTGAGGCAATACCGGAATCCGTGCGATATTGGTAACGGTCCGATCATGTCGATATGGATGTCCATGAAGCGCGTACGTGGTAATTTGAAGTTTCCCAAAGGAGCGGAGACATGCCGTGTGATCTTCGCACGTTGGCAAGGTAAACAACTGCGCGTCCACTCCCTGCAGTCTTTTTTGACTTCAGGCCACACGTAACGCTCGGATACCAGCTTGGCGGTGGCATTAGCTCCCGGGTGGCTCAAGGAGTGCAGGTGGTTGAACACTTGTCGTCGGAGTTCCTTCGTGACATATGGTCTTGGTATCTTGCTACTCTCATCGCAGTACAGTTCAGACAGTGTTCCCGGCAGTGTGACCTTCTTCAGAAGCAGTGATGAAACCCCGTCGAGCAGCTGCTTGAGTTCAGGGTCGGTAGCTTGGCATTTAGCCAGTTCGCTCAGGTCTATGGGCTGGGTGATGGCGTCCACTCTTGACAGGGTGTCAGCAACTACGTTGTCCTTCCCTGAAATGTGCCTGATGTCTGTTGTGAACTGCGAGATAAAATCCAGGTGTCTGAACTGTCTTGGTGAGCAATTCTCCTTACGTGTATGAAACGCATAACAGATGGGCTTGTGATCAGTATAGATCACAAACTCTCTGGCCTCGACCATATGTCTGAAGTACTTGATCGCTTCATATATTGCAAGCAGTTCTCGGTCATAAGGAGAGTACTTCCGCTGGCTTGAACTTAGCTTACGAGAGAAGAAAGCTAAGGGTTGCCACTTCTCATCCTTTGATTGCTGTAGTACTGCTCCCATGGCGGTGTCGGACGCGTCAGTCACTATGGCCAGTTTAGCTCCGCAATCAGGGTGGGCCAGCATTGCTGCTTGGCAGAGACCCTTTTTGCAGGCCACAAATGCTTTGTCCTCCTCTGCTGCGAAGTGTACTGGGTGTGAACCTTTCACCGAGCCTTCCAGTAGTTTGTTGAGCGGTGCCTGGTGTTCGGCTGCTCCTGGGATAAAGCGTCTGTAAAAGTTGACCATCCCTAAAAACCTTCGTAACTCCTTCACAGTCTTCGGTGTTGGGAAGCTGTTGATGGCCTCGACCTTCTCCGGTAAGGGCCTTGTCCCGCTTGAGGTGATCCGGTACCCTAAAAATGTTACCTCTGAGGCACCGAATACACATTTGGACGAGTTGATCACCATCCCGTATGCCTGGAGTCTGGTAAACAGCTGACGTAGGTGGTCCTTGTGTTCGGCTTGGTCTCTTGAGTACACCAAGAAGTCATCGAGGTACCCAAAGCAGAAGTCCAGGCCCCGCAGCATTTCGTCCACGAATCGCTGGAAGGTTTGTCCAGCATTGCGAAGCCCGAACGTCATGTACGGGAACTCATACAGCCCGAACGGCGTGGTGATGGCTGTCTTCGGTATATCTTCAGGATTAACGCGTATCTGGTTATAAGCCTTGACCAGGTCTATTGTTGAAAATACTTGGCACCCAGAAAGGTTGTGGGCGAAGTCATGGATGTGGCGAATTGGGTACCTATCGGGTACTGTGCGCGCGTTGAGCATCCTATAATCACCGCATGGCCGCCACCCACTATCCTTTTTAGGTGCCAGGTGTAAGGGTGAAGCCCAAGGTGAGTCAGAGGGTCTGGCTGTGCCATTTGCTAACATAGATTCAAACTCCTCTTTAGCAATTTTGAGTTTGTCTGGAGCCAACCGCCGCGGTGTACCCGATACAGGTGGTCCAGGTATTGTGCGTATGTAGTGTAAGGTATTGTGTGTTGGTGTACGGTGTATACCCGACGGTCGGGTTATGTCAGAAAATTCCCGGAGTATGTCGTGGTATGTAGTGTCACCAATCCTTACCTTCACCGAAGATACAACATCTGAAGGGCGGGCAGGCAAAGCAGGGGTCGCCAACGTAGTATTAGCGTCAATTAATCGCTGTTTTCTTATGTCTACAATTAAATTATAAAAGGACAAAAAATCTACACCTATTATTGCTTTGGTTACGTCCGCCACAATAAATCGCCAGGCAAAGTCACGGCGTAAGCCTAAGTTTAGTTTTAGGTGAACGTAACAATAAGTGTTTATTACACTGCCGTTAGCCGCACAAAGTTCAAAAGTTGTTTTAGTACGGCGCTCTTTCATGGCCGACCTGGGGAAGACACACACATCACTTCCGGTATCAACAAGGAACTGTACCTTTGTTATATGGTCGATCACGAATAAGCGACCAATGCTGTGGCAGTCGTCGGTCGCCATTATCGACTGCCTGCGTCTTTTCCCGCGTAGTCACAGGGTTTGACGCACTTGGTCGCCTTCTCGCCGAACTTGTGATGGTACCAACAGTTAAGCCACCTGCGGTAGTTGGAGCGCGACCTCGTAGATGGCGAACGCCCCCGGCTGCTACTCCTGCTGGACCTTTGCCTCTGTCGAGACATCCTGCTCACCTGAGAAGCCAGGCCTTGCATCTGCCTGGTGAGCTCAGCGACCTGGTTGGTCAACAGTTCCATGCTGCTCCCTGGTATGGCTGCCGGTGCTGATGTCGCTGCTACTTGCGGGCTGGCTGGCACTAGGTCGAGTATGCGGTCAGCCAGCTCGGCCACTTCCTCGAGGCTCGCCTTGGCCTGCGAAGCGATGATGCTCTGCGTGCCTGTTGGCAGGCGGCTGGTCCAGATCGTTCGCAGGAAGTCCTCTGGCACGGTCGGCCCCGCTAGGTGGCACAGGTGTCGCAAGAACTGCGAGGGTTTGCGGTCACCGAGCTCCTCGTGTGTCAAAAGCTGCTGCACCTTCTTTTCCTTTGACGCGGATAGCCTCCTCACCAGCTCCGTCTTCAGCCGCTCATATTTATCGGCGGCAGCTGGAGCCTCGATGATGTCTTCGACGTGTGCTGCGTATATAGGGTCTAGGCCCCCCATTACGTGGTGGTACTTGGTCGCGCCGGCAGTTATGTTCGCCAAGGCAAACTGGCTCTCCAGCTGCGCGAACCAAAGTGCCGGTTTTTCCGGGTAAAATGGGGGTACCCTCACACCGACGCGATACACGTCGACGCCGGATCCGTCATCATGACTTGCACCTTTTTGCTCGTTTCCTCTTGTTTGGCTCATCGTGCTCTTCCGGGGTCACCAATGTAATGGGTGTAATGGTTGTAGGCGATGGATGGTACGTACGGGGCTGTTGATTCAAACGCCGACGGTTCACTTTCACTTCTCAGTTTATTACACACAGTTACAGTACAAAGCACACAGTTTAAGAAGGAGAAAGCACAGTTCAGAGAAAAGCGGAAGAGATAGCAGTAGACAGTTTAGTACTAGCTAGTGCGCGGAGCAACTTGTTGAGGCGATTATCATAAGCAGACGTGCGTTCACCGTAGTGGCATAGATCGTACTAGCGAGTGCCGGCCGGCGCCCGCGCGGGCCGGGAGGGGTCCCGCTACCTGCGCGGCCGCCAGCTGGTTGAACCGGTTCGGTACTCGGTGCCCGCGCGCTAGCATTATCTATATACAATAAAATTGTCTTGTCTGTCTAGATAATAATTATCTAATAAGTTATAATATACAGCAATGATATTATAAGTAAAAAGGTGTAGATACGTCATACGCGCTCAATAACGTATGGGCTCAAATGAGGCTGATTCACACATCTTGATCTCAGTGCGACGTTGCCAGCGGCACTTCACGTACCACAGACTGAATTAAAAGTAAAAGTGACTCAAAAACACGAAAATGCTGTCGTGTGTGATGAGATATTGTACAAATTAAACATGCAAGACTTCTAAAAGTCAAAGAATCACATAACATTCGTAAATATACTATTTATCTTTAATATTTTCACAAATAAAACATAACGTTTCTATAAATATGGCGTCGTAAAAGAGTGCGAGCACGGGTGCGAGCGAGAGGAGACGCTGACGTGCGGGGGGATTGATGACGCGAGGCGCTGTTTGTTTATCTAGCTGTCACTTTTTTTCTTATTGCGTTGTATCAAGCTATCCTTTTTACTTGTAGTGAAATGTAACATGTGAATAAAAAAGTGTGTATCTGTGTTGCCGCTCGGCGCGGCACAGTTTTTTCCGTCGCTTTGTACATGTATAACGCATCTATGACTTTATAATATCATTGATATACAGGGTGTCCCAAAACTCAACGTCAAGCCGGAACGGGGTGATAGGATTGATCATAACCATCACGAGAAAAATCAGAAAAAAATTCTATCCCATGCAGTTTGAAAATTATGGGCATTTTAAGAAAAACCTAGAAATTTGATCAAACTGTACCATTTTTCGGTTATTGTGGTTATTCTTTTTTATTTTTGTTCAATTGAACTTTGGAAAAGAAATCCTTAATAACAGTTCTAGAATCACAATAAAAAATAATGAAACAATTGCCTCAAGTTTCCGAGAATTAACACTGTTTGTTTAACTACGAATTTAAAATTTTCAGCATCCGTCGACTTTGACAGCCCCTCCTTTAAAAAAAATGTACTAGAGTGCCTTGGCAAGTGGCATTAAAAGTTGGCGCATTTAATCAGAATTCTAAAATGATACAATACTTGTTAGTTCCATGCAATAAAAGAGTAAAAAAATTAAAACCTCAAGTAAGCCGATTTTTGCTATCTCAATTAAAATGTTTTTGATTCCCACAAGCTCTAGATAGGTTCTTAATTTTAAGGCAAAATGATGAGAAAGATGGATAGTGGGTATGTTTGGCATGAGTGAGCGAGATAGATAATGACGCCACTTTAACCAAAGTGAAAAAAGTTAGTAAAATTAGTAAAATAATGAAAAATCTTGATCTCGTTTAATTTAGGTTTGTTGGAATAAAAGTCAGATAGAGAAATAACATTTTTTATTACAAAATTCAAATTGTTTACCATCGGCCTCAATACAAGCCCTACATCATCTAAAAAAATGCTCTACTTATTAGTCGAGCATATCTTCGAGAGTTGATCTCCTCAGCTGCTTGAGAAATGCATTCACGCAGGTCGGCTACGTTTTCAATGGGCTTTGAGATCATTTTGCCTTAAAATTAAGAACCTACCTAGAGCTTGTGCGAATCAAAAACATTTTAACTAAGATAGCAAAAATCGGCTTACTTGAGGTTTTCATTTTTTTACTCTTTTTTATTGCATGGAACTAACAAGTATTGTACCATTTTAGAATCCTGATTAAATGCGCCAACTTTTAATGCCACTTGCCAAGGGACTCTAGTACATTTTTTTTAAAGGAGGGCCTGTCAAAGTCGACGGATGTTGAAAATTTTAAATTCGTAGTTAAACAAATAGTCTCAATTCTCGGAAACTTGAGGCAATTGTGTCATTATTTTTTATTGGGATTCTAGAAATTTTATTTAGGATTACGTTTCCAAAGTTCAAATGAACAAAAATAAAAAAGGAAAACCACAATAACCGAAAAATGGTACAGTTTGATCATATTTCTAGGATTTTCTTAAAATGTCCATAATTTTCAAACTGCATGGGATAGAATTTTTTTCAGATTTTTCTCGTGATGGTTATGATCAATCCTGTCACCCCGTTTCGGCTTGACGTTGAGTTTTGGGACACCCTGTATAATTATATATAATATTATTATGATACATATACTAATTACTAAATCTAATGCTTAACACTACACACAGCTATTTACAAATACATAATATAGTGTATTACAAATACATAATATAAGTACAGGTTTTGGTGTACCATAAACTATGTTCTATTCTGTACAAGTTATGTGACGCTACAATATAATTAAATTTAATTTAACCGAAATATATCACAATTAATTATTTGAATTTTATCTATGTACTTATTATATTTTATTTAGAATTTAAAGTATCTTGAATAAATATGTTACTCTCTAACGCCATCTATCAGTGAACTGTAACCATTCACTATCAGTTCGCGCTTCTGCTACTAGATGGCGCTACCCGTCTAAAATAATCAATAACTAATTTTATACTTGTTACAATACATCTTACCCCAGTTAAAAAAATTTCTACTTGCTAAGAATTTTTTTTCTCACCATGTGTATTGAAAGCTCAAAACCATCCTATTGAAAACTGAGACAAACCAAATGCCTTAGACTTACAGACTAAATTGCTAAATTTCAATGGCTAGTAGCCCAATCCCGAAACAAAACCTATTTGGCATATTCGTACATTGATTGCTCCTGCCTTAAACTATCTACTAAACTAATACTATAATAAGCGTCTGTCTGCCTAACTATGTAGCACATAGCTACTCTCTGCAGACAACAACTAATTAACTATTTTTTTTTATTGACTAGTCATGCCTTAGTCTAATTAATCTCCTAATTAAGTTAAGTTTTAAGTTAAATAAACACTATCCTTGAAACCTAGATAAGTGTTATCTACAAAGTATTAAGCCAAAGTATAGGCAAATACTTATTTAAGTTTTTTTTTTTAAATTTATTAAGTAAACCCTATCTTCAATTGATGTAGATAGGTGTTTTATTAAGTATTAAATTATAAAGTATAGTTTTTATACTTCGTCAAGTTTTTAAGTAAACACTATCTTTAATTAATGTAGATAATTATGTGTTTTATTAAGTGTTAAGTGGTGACACTTTGAAGTCCCTTTTGAATTAACAATTATTGTGTTTCCTTTCATACATCAGCAAACATTCCTTATTAATAAAATTGGTATATACCTATATAATTTTGAAAAAAAAGAACCTTATACCCTACCAACATGCATCCATCCCTCTTCAAGGTAAATATCTGCACGTCTATTGCTAATTTCGTGCAAATATTGGATTAACAACAACAATAATGTATAAAACTAGGAGTCTTCATATTTTAAGATGTCTTTAATGTGAAATTTACCTAAATCTTTGTCCTGCATGTTTTTTAAGCTATACACTACAGGTGAGTGTTTCTTTGCAACAACACATCTTATAAAGCGCGGTGCTAGCTTTGAAGTAAAGTTTTTACTAGCATCCGACAAGGTAAATGTTCTTTTATAGACAACTAGCACTACGCCCGCGACTTCGTCCGCGTGATTTTCGAACTTTGCCTTTGTGAATTTCTAGTCCCAGCCACCCTCTATATGGGAAGCTGTTGGAAAAACTAAATCAATGTTCAACAAAAATTCTATTAACCCGCAATATTCCGTTTTAGGTACCTAACACTTAGGTCCTAAAGATAATCCATACAAAATATCAACCCCTTGGGGTCTATTTCAACAAAAACCCGTAACTACGTCCAAAAAAGAATCTCTATGCAAAATTTGAGTCTCCAAGCTATCAACCCCGAAAAAGCCGCTTTGGGGTCGAATTTCGCAAAACCGTCTTAGTGAACATTATTTTAGGTCTTAAAAAGGACCTCTCGCAAAAATCGGAACGCGTAGCACTTGTAGTAACAAAGTTTCATACAACTATCAAACACAAAAACAAACCCTTTGAGGGTCGAATTTCGCAAAATCCTGCCATGGTGTGCATCTAAGTCCTATAAAGGAACCCGGTGCAAAATTTGAGGCCCCTCGCACTTGTAGTAACAGAGTTTCATACAAACTTTCAACCCCAAAAACAACCTCTTAGGGATCTAATTTCGCAAAATCCCGTCTTAGGTATTACTTACGTCCAAAAAAGAACCCCTACGTAAAATTTGAGTCTCAAAACTTTCAACCCAAAAAACAACCCCTTAGGGGTCAAATTTCACAAAATTTCCGCCTTGGTGAGAGTTAACGTCTTAAAAAGAACCGCCATGCAACATTTGAGACGCCTAGCACTTCTAATAACAAAGTTTCATACAAACTGTCAACCCCAAAAACAACCCCTTAGGGGCCGAATTTCGCAAAATCCGTTCTTAGTGCTCACTTACGTGGTATAAGAAGGGCTTATACCAAATTTCAAGTTTCTAGGCCCAGCGGTTTGGGCTGTGCGTTGTCAGATCAGTCAGTCAGTTTTGAATTTTATATATACACCGTGTTCTTCACGTTATCCATAAACTTTAGCAAATACTTCTATGGCTTTTACAAAATCAAATCCAACAAAGGAAGTAGTACTTAAAAAGGCTTCGTTACAAAGATATTTGTAATTTCATTTAATGAAATTTAATTGAGCTATGCAGTGAGAAAGTATCTTAATTTGGCCTATGTTGCCGCTTAGTGCAATTAAAATGATAAATCTATCAAATACTATTTGCATTTCATTTGCACGTACGAGAGGAACCCGAGAGTTAGCGAAGAAATACGATCATTTGCGATAACGAATCTTTCAAAGAGATTAAACTGGTCGCTATGGATACCTAAGTTGTTATTTGTCATTGTTTGTCATGCATGATTTTAACTGTCAGGATTATTGTTTATTGTAATTTGCTTTTGGGTTTCCGACTAATTTAATCAATCATTTTGATTACAACTTTCACTATGCCGCACGAATATTCTGCTCAACACCAAGCTGATATTCACTTCGTCTACGGTTTCTGTGACGGAAATGCTACAGCAGCTGTGCGAGAGTACCAACGGCGATTCCCTGGTCGGCGCGTTCCTGATATACGAACATTTATTAACATACACAGGAGATTTTGTGAGATCGGAATTAGACCACGCCGCCCTGAACGAGCAATCAATTTGAGCGTCACTCAAGAAAACAGAATAATGAACCTTATTATTCATGATCCTACACTCTCAACGAGACGCGTTGGGAGAATCGTGGGTGTATCTCATAAGCTAGTGTGGAAACTGTGGAAAAGATAATATGGTTTGCATGCCTACCACTACAGTCGCGTACACGCACCCATCAGTGACAGACGCGTGTTATCGGTTGCGCGGTATTAATTATTGGCGTAAAATGACGAATCTAGTAAAGTGTACTGGTTGTAATCTCATCGTAGATGAGCTGCTATGTTATGTGCAACAGAAAATATCGATCGCGGACGAGGAAACATTAGTTCGAATATGTGCATCGGCTTTTACTAGTGACGAAATAAAGAAATCCAAGACACTTTTATATGAAGCCCTACCCACGGACAAGCGAAAAGTGATCCGAAAGAATAAAGGCAAGGAGGAGCGTGATCTCTCAGACATTATTAGCCTTTTCAAATCCACGGAACCAGACGATATACCCGTGTTTGTTGCACGACAATTGGACAAGTTACCTCCAATACTGTGGGATCATCTGGATTGCTCGAAGTTGTTAAAAGATATTTTAAAAATGAAAACGGAAATTGAGAACATAAAGATCAATTATGCAACAGTCAACAGCGTGCAAGACTTAAAAGTAGAAGTTATGCGTATACGAAATGACTCAATACCACCGACGACGTCTGCGTTGAAAATAAATACAAAATGCGGAGCGTGGCTGGATAGTGGACCCATGGGATTATCGCATGAGTACATCAATGACTCGACAAACGAAGCAATGAGTAACATATCACATTCTCCTCAATATAGAAATCTGGAGGTAAACAAAGAAAACATATCGACGCTTGAAAGGCAAAAATTACCAAGCGACATGTAGCCAACTTTACAGGAGAGCATTTTAAAGTTTTTATTTTTGGAAAAAAAATCGTATAAAATCACCTATTAGTCATAACTACGTAATTCCAACGAATTTTAAATACATTTTACAGGCTTAATAATCTGGCATTTAAAGATTACGGATTTTCTCATTAGTTTATGAAATAGTGTCGGTTGGTAATAATTTTGAACAAAATCACAAACAGGCAAAAGTTACTTACCGACATCAAAATTTAATTATAAAACAACTAAAATTAACTAAACCCGATTATTTTATTATTGTGTTTGAAGCAAGATGACGTATCCTGGATTGGCGCATGTTTGACTTACAGGTAAAATGATCTATATAGAAAACAAATATATTTTTCTAACAGCCAATTTTAACCATGTTACAAATTAAATGAGGTTAGTGTAGGTTTTTTTTAATAAGTAGCAATAAATTTAGGTTTTAACACACAAAATTAAAAACTTTTGGTTAAAGCTTTTCGTCACCATCATCACAATTTTCAATGTTTCACTGAATTTGACACGTGTCAACTATCACACTGTATTTAGGTACACGAAATTACTGAGTTGAAAAAAAAAACATTATTTCAAAGAGGAAACGGTTAAGTTGTTTCGAATACAGTCATTGCCTTGAAGATTTAATATCACTTATAAAAAAATTAGATGTTGTCCAGCAGTTTGCCGTATATTATGATTACTTCCCAGAATTTAATCCTTATTAGCAACACTATCGAATGGTGTAATAGTACAGGGTGCATTTTTTTTTCCAAAAACAGCGGGTTCGATTCCTTGCCAGAATTATTGAATTTTCTAAAAGCCAATCATGCAGTTTTAGTTTTAGTCAAAATCGGCCTCGAGACTCCTTTCAACGTTTTTCGATATTCGTCATATTTTTGTATTCGGCAATCAACGCACAGTTGAAAAATTCATCTTGTTTATCGTAATGAAATTCATCATCATCATATCAGCCGTAGGACGTCCACTGCTGTACATAGGCCTCCCTCAAAGATTTCCAATAGGTCCGGTTAGAAGCTGCTTGCAGTCAGTGCGATCCTGTGATTTTCATCAGATCGTCTGTCCACCTAGCAGCGTTGCCTTAGGGCGTGGTCTCCATTCGAGAACCTTGCGGCCTCATCGGCCATCGTTCTGCGTGCTATGTAGTCTGCCTACTGCCAGTTGAACTTGCTGCTTTTCTGGGATATGTCTGTAACTTTAGTAGATATACGAGTCAACAACTTATCACGTCTGTATGATATCACGTTTCCCTGCCTTACGCTTTTTTTTCAAAGGAATCGTCTTCCAAATCTGCACCTGTACTCGGGCCATAGTGGTATTGTTTAAGCATCTAATCACTTCGTTATACCGATAGTCAATACGACATCGTTGGAGAGATTCAAGAACTGCCCAGTTGCCCACATCTCCACCGATTTAAAGTCTTTCTCATAGTCCACAAACGCCAAAAATAAGTGCAAGTTATACTCTCCGGTGTTCTGTATAACTTTCCGCAGCGTGTGTGTGTGGTCTATGGTCACCTTTTCGGAAACTGGCTTGTTATGTCATCAAACCTGCGGTCGAGACGGTTCGTGATGATGTTGCTTCGAAAAAAACTTATAAACGTGGCTCAAGAGCGAGTTATTTCTTAATAAGGTGTTGTCATCCATCTTAAAGAAAATAACCACCAATTTCCACCCACTTTCAAAATATCTGAAATGACTCCATCTTCACTCGGCGCCTTATTATTTTCAGCTGATTAGGGGCCATCCTAATTTTGTAAAAGATAATGCCCACGATGTCTTCAATGTGGTGTCGGGTTAGATTGGCCCTTGGATCTGTGGCCACGATGCTAACAGGTTTGGGGACCGAAGCTTATAGCTGCGCATAAAGGTTTTCGACCTCCTTCAATACCTCTGCTTTCTTTGCATTTTCTCGTTTCAGCTTTGTCAGCTGGCTTTGCCATTTATAAATAGATACATCTCTTGCAAACATTTTCTTATACGTCGTTCGTCGTCTCTTTAATGTGGTTAGTATTAAAGAGATCACCGTGCCGCAAGGATTTTGAATTTGTCTATTGATCTGCCTATATGACTCGGCGTCACCGAAAGTCCGTAGTCTTAATAAGCGTCGTTCAGTCATGAGGTTGAGAGTGATGTCGGAATGTTTCTGAGGTCTATTTGCACGGCGGGGTATAAAAGACTTAGAGCAGTTTCTTTTCAGTTTCATACCGTTTCCAGTTTCTACGATTGAACTGTTATTAATCTCGTCACCTAAAAATTTTCGTAAATTAATTTCATGTACTCGAATTGCCATAACAATTTAACTGTAATTTAACTTATGAGACTTATTTTATATTGCATGAACAGAAAACCAGTTCCATGGAACTACTTGGATAAAAAAAACTAGTAGTTCCATAATGGAACAAGAAAAAGAAACTGCTGGGACACGGCGAAAAGTTTTACGTGAAATGAAATTCGGTTAAATATTTTTCGAACTTATGATAGGCAAGACGTGTAGGTGATACATCAATATTTCGAGCTACGCGACGTACTACGTGCGATGCGCGCGATCACGCGGTTTGCCTTAGCGACAGTTGAGTGAAGAATATTCGAAATTATTTGACCAACAGCCATTCATGATCTGATTTGCAACGCGTTCATGCGACAAAACAAAATAGGTGCAACGGGAATAAACTGATTTTTGTACAAATTTCATATCGGAAATAGTTATCTAAGTGACAAAAACAGTAAAAAAAAACGGCAGGTAAAATATTACCAAACGACAAAATTTATTTATTTTAGGCAGGTAAAATAGTACTATATTACGTTTTAAAGTACACTGTATTTAGGAAGAAAATACTAAATGAAAATGAATACATCATTAAGGTGTGTTAAAAAGTATTAAATGAAGAAAAATATAAAATAATAATCAGGTAAAATTTCTTAAGCAATGCTCACACAACAGATACCGTAAAGTAAAAAATACTAAATGTTAAATCGCATTAATTCAAGTCAAGGCAAAAGTTACTAAGTGTTAAAACTTGAAATCAAATATCTACCAAGTGAAGTTCATTCATAAATCGGTAAAATTTTGGTCGCTTAGTCGCCGAAATTAATGAAAATTTGTACTTTTTTAAGTTACCAAGCGACAGCAAAAGTCTTCCTAGCGGTACGAGAGTAGGATCAATCGACGCAGAAAAATTTTCTGATTTCAATGATATATATAACTCAATATCGCCCAAAATGTCGCTTGGTAACTTTTGCCTTTCAAGCGTCGATATGTGATTACGGTGAGGAAGCGCGGGAGAGGCGGTTGTCGCGAGCTACGCAAAGTAAACAGGTGAGAGCGGGCATAGCGGGAGGGCAGAGCTCGCCACTGCGGCAGGCGCCCGCGCCCGCGCTCGCCCCAGTGCCCGATCCCTCGCCTGCGCCCGCAGAGCCGACGGCGGCGGCGGCGAGTCAAATGTGCGGCGGTGAGTGGGCCGGTACAACGAATGCTTCGGTGACGTCATCATTACTTAGCCCAGCGGCCGCTGCTACGATAAATGTAAATAATGACGACGACGACGGATGGCAGCGGGTATCACATCGCAAGCAAAAAGAAAAAAATTCCTATGTTTATTACAAACGTACATAATTATGTCAACTAAAGAGTGCGATATAGTCCAGTATATACAAAAGAGGACTCAGGAAACTGTATCTCTAGAAATGATAAATATGCGAGTACTACGTGGGTATAAAGCCTATAAGTTTTATATACTGGAATGCAATCTGCCTACATACATGGACGAGAAACTCTGGCCGACGGGTGTCATATTTCGACGGTTTGTTAGTTATAGACGAAAAGACAAGAAACAGGAGAACGATCCTGCTGGCGGCACATATAAGCTTAATAATGGATAGTCGATCTTATCGCTTGGCAAGTTACAATTGTAAAAACGTGAAGCGAGCAGTGCACGACATCAAAGACCTGTGCCGTACGTGTGACGTGATATGCTTGCAGGAGACCTGGATACTCCCACACGACATACCTTTTATAGGTACGATTGACAGCGGATTTGGCTACACGGCGACGTCAGCCGTGGATACGTCGGCGGGCATTTTGCGAGGTCGCCCCTACGGCGGCGTCGCGGTGTTATGGCGGTACAGCGCCTTTCAAGAAGTGTCAGTGATTCAGTGTAGCGAGCGTATATGTGCCATTAAAATAGCGGCCCATGATAGGTCAGTGCTAGTGATAAGTGCGTACTTGCCAACGAACTCCGTGAACAATTTGCCGGATTTCATTGACTGTCTAAGTGAAATTAGTGCGATTGTCGATGAGAGTAACATCGAGTCTGTATTTGTGTTGGGTGACTTTAATGCGGAGCCGGGTGAGTTATTTTACAGTGAACTTGTTAATGTATGTAGCGAGGAGAGTTGGTCCTGTATAGACGTAGAAATGTTAGGAAGAAATTCCGGTACCTATACCTTTGTCAGTGACGTACACGGGACGTCCAGTTGGCTCGATCATTGTGTTGTAACTCACGCGGCGAAGCAGTCTGTTACGAATGTTTTTGTTAAGTATGACAGTCTTTGGTCGGACCACTTTCCTCTCATTGTGGAATGTAATTTAAATATATTAACGCCAAAGATATTTACACGTACGGTTTGTAATGAAAATATGCATATTATATGGGGGGAAAGAAATAAGAAACAGGTTTTAATGTATAGTGAGGAGTGTGATAGGAGATTGAAATCAATTGATTTTCCCGCAGAATGTGCACAATGTGCGGACTATTTGTGTGGTAACCGTGACCATGAGCGTGTCCTAGATAAGCTATACTCCGACATTGTGTCTGCCCTACGGGGCGCGGCAAGTGTGGGGGTGGTGCACGCTTGGCGGGATGGAATAGACATGTAGGCGAGGCTCACAGGGTGGCCAGGTTGAGGCTTAAAGAGTGGATTCTGTATGGCAGACCTAAGTCCGGTATTGTGTATGAGGAGATGCGAGAGAGTAGAAAAGTGTTTAAGTCCAGGTTAAAGTGGTGCCAGCATAATCAGGATCAGATTCGGATGGACGCCCTCGCTGAACAACACTCGAAAGGTCACTTTCGTGATTTTTGGAAAAAAACAAGAAAAGTAAACTCGCGGCCTGGCCTTCCTGGGAGTGTCGGTGGCATGAGTGATCCTAAAAGCATTGCGAACCTGTTCAGAGAGCAGTTCTCGATTCGGTCGCCGCTCGGTCCGGCGAGTGGGGTGCACAATGCTGATACGAACAATAAAACTATAGGAATGCGTTTCCTTGCGAAAGATATTTCGAAAGCCATAAGCCAGATTAAGAGAGGAAAGTCGCCAGGTCACGACGCACTCAGCATTGAGCACCTGCTGCACGCCGGGCCGCACGTAGCTAGAGTTCTTGCAATGTTCTTCTCGCTGTGTGTGTGTCACTCCTACCTACCTGCGGACTTCATGAGGACGGTGATCGTACCGGTGGTAAAGAATAAAACGGGAGATATGACAGATAAAAACAACTACAGGCCTATTATCACTGGCTACTGTAGTGGCGAAGGTGTTTGACGGTGTGCTTAACACACAGTTAAATAGACATGTAACACTTCATGATAACCAGTTTGGTTTTCGACCCAAACTGTCCACAGAGAGTGCAATACTGTGTTTAAAGCACACCGTTAAATACTACACGAAGCGTAAGACCCCGGTATACGCGTGCTTCCTTGACTTATCCAAGGCATTTGACCTCGTTTCGTACGACATCCTCTGGGGGAAGCTGGAGAGCACGGGTGTACCGTGGGAACTCACCAGCATGCTCCGATACTGGTACGGGTACCAGGTCAATAGTGTCCGGTGGGCGGGAGCGTTGTCGGATCCTTATAAAAATGAATGTGGTGTGAGGCAGGGCGGTCTGACCTCGCCAACATTGTTCAACATTTATATGAACGAACTGATCGTCTCGCTCAGCAGTCAGCATGTCGGATGTTTTATAGATGGAGTTTGTGTCAACAATATGAGTTATGCTGACGACATGGTGCTGCTGAGCGCATCGATCTGTGGGCTAAGGAAACTACTTAGTACTTGTACGGACTACGCGCATGGTCATGGTTTAAAATACAATGGTAAGAAAAGCCAATACATGGTTTTTCGGGCCATCGGTGTGTCGAGCCCTATGAATATTCCAAATATTTACCTAGATGGAGTCACAATTGAGCGAGTGGAACAATTTAAATATCTAGGGCATTTACTCACTGAGGACCTTAAAGACCATGCTGACATGGACCGGGAACGGAGGGCGCTGTCAGTGCGGGCCAATATGATAGCCCGCAGGTTTTCGCGTTGTACAGTCACGAGCAATAACATGTATACACTTAACAAAATTCAAACGCAAATTACTCATGAAATACTGGTTTCCACTTTGAAATAAGATCTATTTCGTAACAGTATGGCTTCCAAAATAGAAATCTAATGAAAAGGCAAAAGTTTTATCAATATGGTAGCCGAAAATCGCTTTTGAATACTGCTTAGTGTATACATAATATTGCTCGTGACTGTACGGTGGGTGTGAAGGTCACGCTTTTTAGAGCGTACTGCACATCCCTATACACGTGTGGTCTGTGGACTGACTACACTGAACGGGCATACAGTGCCCTCCGTGTCCAGTTCAACAACGCGTTCCGGGCGGTGTTGGGGCTGCCCCGTTTCTGTAGCGCATCGGGGATGTTCGCGATAGCACGCACTGATTGTTTCCACGCTACTATGCGCAAGCGGTGTGCGTCTCTGGTGCGGCGGGTGCGGGCCAGCCCCAACGCCATCCTGGCAATGATCGCCAACAGGCTAGACTGTCCCTTTGTCCGGCATTGCTGTGGCAGGCATGTTGCTGCTCCGATGCCGGTTAGAAAATTATGATTTGTTGTGTTCGGTTGACATTTAATTTTAATTAATTTAATTTAATTTAATTTAATATTCACTATAATTAATGTTTTTCGTTTTTGTTTTTCTGTTATATTGATTTTTTGTACTTATGTGAATATGGACTTACATTGTCTGATATAAATAAAATTATACACTTCTCATCAAAAAAATCGAAACACCTCGCAGTTTATGATTTGATAAGGATTATCAGAAAAATGTGTATATTTAGGAATAAATGTAAAATGTCATTTAATAGTGAGTAGTATGAGGTTTCTAAATCCTAATGTTAATGTTCTAAATTCAAATTAAGTCTTCATAGGTTTCGTATTTTGTATAATGAGTAATTTTTACCCTGTATGGAATATGAAGGAAATGCGTAAAACAACACGCGTAAATGAAAAAAAAATGTAAGAAACGTTTATTTAATAACTTGTATTCCCTCCGCGAGCTCTTATTACTGCTTCCATACGGTTCTTCATCGATCGGATGAGAGTCACGATCACATGTTGTAGTATATTATCCCATTCCTCTTGGATTGCATTTTGCAGCTGGCTAAGTGTTTCTGGGGCTGGATCTCTTGCTCGAATTCGTCTCTTTAATTCATCCCATAGATGTTCAATGGGATTCATGTCCGGGCTTCTTGCTGGCCATACCATAATGGAGATACCGACTTCGGTAAGATAATCTCGTACGACGCCCGCGGTGTGAGCTCTAGCATTGTCGTGTATGAATATGAAGTCGTTGCCAATAAAATGTGCATAGGGCATCACATGAGGTTCAAGACACTGTTCGATGTACCGATGAGAATTTAGTGCAGGCAGCCGTGGCCCAGACACAAAGGCAAGTTCTGTCTTACCGTCGGCGCTGATTCCTCCCCAAACCGTCCACGAACCGCCACCATAGCTGACCTTTTCTTCAATGCAGCATTGTGCAAAGCGTTCTCCATCTCTTCTGTAGACCTTGTTCCTTCCGTCGTTACCATACAGCATAATTTTACACTCATCAGAAAACAGTACTTTGCTCCACTGAAGGTATGACCAAGTTAGGTGCTCGCGTGCAAAGTTAAGGCGCGCTCTTCGATGGTCTGCAGTTAATTTCGGCCCATTCGCTGGCTTATGCGGTGCCAATCCGCGTTCCTTCAACCTTCTTCTTATTGTAGAGTCACTTACAGCTACTCTTCGTACAACGCGAAGCTGCTGCTGCAGTTGAAAAGCGTTAAGGCGTCGATTTCGTAAAGAAGTTGTTACAATAAATCGATCATCTCGCTCAGAAGTGACCCGATTCCTGCCAGATCCTGAACGGCGCGTGAACGAACCAGTCTCCCGATAGCGTTTGTAGACTCTATGAACAGATGATAAGCTTAGATGCAATCTTGCAGCCACAACACGCGGACTAAGTCCAGAATCCAGCAATGCCACCACTTGGGCGGCTTCTGCGGGCGAAGTATCCATATGTTTAAGAAAAAAAAGTTTTTTCAGACGTCCCAAAGTCGCAGTAAATGAAATAAGAAACAGAAAGTTTAAAGACAAGCGCTAATTTTTTTAGTTTTTAAACGAGAAACGTACTCCAACCCTAAATACACATCGGGCACGCCGCAATTGCGGCGGTAAGACCCCTCTTTGAGGAGTGGCTGGAGAGAAGTCATGGCGTCCTGACCTACCGCTTGACGCAGGTCCTCACCGGACACGGAAGTTTCGGGAGGTACCTGTGTCTGATGCGAAAGGAGGAGACGCCTGGGTGCCACCACTGCGAAGATCGCCCGGAGGACACGGTGGAGCATACGGTGCAAGACTGCCCAGCTTGGGCGGAGCACCGACGTGTCCTCACGGCTGCGATAGGCGGAGACCTCTCGCGCCCGGCATTGTTTGCGGCCATGCTGCGGGGCGAGACGGAGTGGGAAGCGGTCAGCTCCTTCTGCGAGGCAGTAATGCTCGTCAAGGAGGAGGCAGGCCGCGAGCGAGAGAGGACAGCGTCCTCCCTCCGCCCCAGCCGCAGTGGTAGGCGCCCACGGCGACGGACGTCGCAAGATGATCTCCGGCCACCGTAGGCGCGGGCATGCGGGCAGCGAGTAAAGGGCAACTCGCTGCCCGACCAAGGACCATGCCCGGGTCGACGGCGCGTTGTGTCCCACGCGCGCCTCAAAGAGCGTCAGCATAATGACGGGGCCCCCCTCTCAGAGGGCCAAAGCCTGCCGGGGTCGCGGGATTATTCCCTAACCGTAACCCCGGAACGTAACAGGCTATGAAGGACACCGTGGATTTTAGTCAGTAGAAGTCTGACAGTCCCTCCCGCCCTGCCCGGGGTTGGAGGACTCATTTGATGATTTTACCACGCTAAAAAAAAAAAAAAAAAACCCTAAATACACATTTGTCTCAAAACAGTGATTAATTTCATTTATAGGATAAACAAATGAAAAAAAAAAACTAATCGAATTTTAATTTTTTTCTTCTTACTGTAATGACCAAACTGCCAGCTACACAGTAATGTTTTTTTTTCATGGAATTAATTCTCTTTTGTAAAAAATTAGGACAAAAACAATAAAAACGAAAGTGTTTCGATTTTTTTGATGAGAAGTGTATTATATTACTACAGAAAATCCCAAGGCATAATACCACTTGATCACTTCTCAAGAATTGTTTTTTGCCAGAGAATGAATCAAGAACTGATAAATAATCCAATACTGCTTCAAAAAATTCTTTGGATGGATGAAGCCCAGTTTTCAAGAGCGGGAGTATTCAATTCCAAAAATCAAGTGCAGTGGCATGAGAGCAACCCGAATTTCGGTGTTTCTCATTTTTCGTGCATATTACGCGTCCAGTAGAAAAAAAAATGTTTTTATTAATTTATCAACATTACTTTTAAAGAAAAACAACACAACAAAGTTATGCTACCTATGCACTTAACATTTACAGATCCATATAACATAATTAATTAATTAAAAATAAAAATCTTTACAGATTCTCATTTCCTTCGGTGTCCATTTACTACTTTATTGTAAACATTTGTATTTTAACCGAAATAATAAATATCAATTGTTAATAAATTAACCGTACCAAGAAACTATATTAAGAACACAACTTTTACACCTAAAATAAATAACGACATTTATAAAAATAATTAATTTTATTTCGTAAAACTTTTATCATATTTTTTTTTCTGATTACCATCGGTTTGTAAAAACATCTAAACAACAGTCTGTACATGAACTTAAACGTGCCTAAAGGGCCGCACCGCGCTCCGCGCGCGTCTCAGTCACCCAGCAAACGTCGTGGCAGGTGGACGGTTGGTCGTGGTAAAAAAATACAGTCGTGTAAAGTTTCGCAGGAGGTTATTATTCTGGAACCATTCTCATTCTTATCGTCCGCTTTACTACGTGAATATTTATAATTTTGTTTAATTTGTACCTACTTATAATTTCTAATAATTACCTTCGTAGTTTATAATATGCACGAAATTCATAATTCTGTCATTTTTGGAAATAATACGGATTAACGAATCAAACCTCATTACCTTCTTTCTCACTGCCTTCGTTTACCGTCGTTTTTTTAAATTTTTTCATTACCCTCTATTATTTCTCATTACCTTCGCAGCTTTATGCCTTCATATTAAGTCTCAGTATCATTCCCTTCGGTAACGGTTCTCATTACCGTCTTATTCCGATTTTTTATTTTGTAATATTTTATTAAATTAAGTATAAACCACAAAATGTTGAAGGTATATCTGTAAATTAATGATATCAGAAAAAAAAAACGAAGTTATTCGACAATAAATTTGAATTGTAAAAATGTCTTGGAATATGCACGAACTACGCGAAACACCCATTTACATTGGCAGGCGTCACATCAAACTGAATTCTCTGTAAACTTTTGGGCTGGTGTTTTTAACAATCAGCTGATCGGCCCTATTGAGATTCCCCACCGCCTAAATGCTGACAATTACTTAGAGTTCCTAAGAAACGTCACTAGCTTCGAATTTTTCGAACAAGTGGATCTTCAAACTCTGCGAACCATGTGGCTCCAACATGATGGGGCCCCTGCACATTATGGCACACAAGTGCGTGAATATTTAAATGCAACGTTTCCTGGCCGTTGGATTGGACGAGGTAGCACAAATATCGCATGGCCAGCTAGGTCCCCAGATCTGACTCCTTTAGATTTTTATGTCTGGGGAACCTTAAAGGAGAAGGTGTACTCCGTACAAATTCAGAACCGTGAACAGCTCTTAGATAGAATATCTCAGGCTGCTGAACAAATAAGACAAATGTCTGTAAATTTAAATGGCCAAATTAGGACTCGTTTGAATATTTGTGTCGAAAAAGAAGGTGGTCATTCAAAACTTTTTACATTAAATTTATTTTTTGCTTTTTAGAGTTTATTTTTTATTAATAAAAATATTTTTGAATGACATTACGGCTGACGTAGTTGTCTAACCTACAGTGTTATATGGATCTTTGGACACTCCATTGAGGTTGACAGGAGAGCGCTCATTTGTGAAATGTATTGAAAAATAAGATGGTGGCGTTAGTTCTGATGTTGCCCACGCAACAAGTGTGCTTATAAATTATAATTATTCTACTCAAATGCATAAAAAAAATATGCTGTGATTACCATTTATCTTAATTTGACCGAGACCTATCTTTTGAGAGTATTTTTACGAATGTACGTGAGCTCTAAGCGTGGTCCCCAGATTGCGTGTTGAGCTGCCCCTCTTTTAGTCAATAATTTTGAGATTGAATGTTCGTTACTTAAGCCGAAACGGCAGAATGGGAAGATAATTATGGTAGCCTACTCCCCTTCCCGTCGTTGGAGGTCCGGCGTTGCTTTAAGCCTAGACTAAAAATAAGGACTGCAGAAACGTTTTGCGAAGGCTGCATGTCGTGGGAAGAGGTTATCATGATTTGGTTATGGAATTTTGTTTTTTTTTTTTATTCCTCAATTAAAAAGACAATTCGAAATACGTATCTACCTGCTTGGTAGCCTTATACGTTCTCTTTAGATAAGTATAGTACATTGACAGTGCTATGAGGAACGAGATAAAAAATCAAAGAAACTGTTTTGACAAGTTTCAGCCCGCCAAATGTTATGAATGAAAATACGACGTTGCCAATTCGGATAAAGAGGCATGCATATCGGGTTATTTACGTCTAGGTATTTAGTTTGTATGAAAATTAACAAAAAATAAAAAATAAGAATTTATTAATGTGTCCATAATGAAAAATGCTTACTTCCGTGGTCTGAACATCTGGTCGAAGTTTATGTATATCGTCCGGAACACGGTGTATAGATTTGACCTACTTTAAATTCTAAAGGTCGCTTTCTTAAGTCAAGTGCTTTTTATTTTTATCATGTACCAGGTTTCAAGTTTTTACTAACCTCCTGGAAAATTGATTTAAGTTCTTATAAGTTATCACCATGAATTCTTGGGTCTACAGTTGATAGATCTGAATCAGGCTGTGGCACTTCAGAGTCTTTATGTAATTTACCATCTACAAACATCTCTCTTCCATGTACAAGAAAGTAAGGTGAGAATTTAGTTGACTCGTTAACTGAGGTGTTCAGTGCACACTGAATTTCTGCTATGTGATTGTCCCTCGCCTGTGATTTGTTTTCACATATGAGGCAATCGCATACAGAACATTTCTAATGGCTCTTTCTGCCTGATTTACCTGCGGGTGATACCTAGGATTATAGTAAATATTAGGCACATTATATTTGCACATTAAATCTCTAAATTGTTTTGAGATGAATTGCGGACCGTTGTCTACATAGACAAATTTCGGTATCCCATGTACCAGAAACACTTTTTCTTCCAGAATTTTAACAATAGCATTGCCTGTTGCGTTCCGTATAGGAAACAACAACATACTTACTAAAATAATCTGAACATACTAAGAGATTCGTGTTCCTTTTAGTGGACACAGGAAAGGGTCCTAACAGATCGCAACAAATCGCTTCAAATGGTTTTGTAACCTGTTTAGGGTTACCCATTAAACCAGGTCTCGATGAATTTACCGGCTTGTACTCTTTACAAGTTTGACAATTATTAACGTAATTTTCGACATCTTTATACATATTTTTCCAAAAATAATGTAATGCTAATCTTTTATGAGTTTTAAATATACCAAAGTGGGCGCCTGAGGGATCATCATGAAATTGTTTTAATAGAGGTCCCACATCATCACTGGGAATCACCTGTTTCCAAGTGAATTGTGATGTTAAATTATATTTATTTTTTGAGTTCAATTAATTCAGTTGAGTTTAATTAAGTAATATTGCGAACGAGCTAATATTCGCTTAACAGTGGAGCTATCTCCCTCTGTTAAATCCCTATGTAATAGGCACAGCTCTTCTATAGGTTCCAAGCATAAGCGTACCTCCTCTGCACTGGCTGGTGTTGCATAATCTTCTGGTTTAATGCTACCTCTGCGAAACAAGCCACACAGACTGCGATACTGCCTGCGAAGCACATCCCTGGTCGCCTTTACATCTGTGGATATATTAACATATTTAAGCTCATGTAATAATTCTTCTTTACGAAGATAGTCAATCCAAATTGTCTTACCATATTGAATTTAAAATATTTAATCAATCTTTGATAAGTATTTTGAATCCAATTTTAAAGTTAAGTGAATGTAAATAGTAATTGTACATTAATCAAGGTGAATTAAATTAAATTAGAGTCTATCCATTCAAGTAGTTGCACAAGTTTACAATGTTAACATGACATGTGGCATAACCTTACTTTTTAACACAAAGTGTTGATGTTTCTAAGTTGTATGACTTTATATAAATCAAGAGGAGTCTATACATTTAAGCTTTGCTACATCAATAATGTGGAAAGATTTGCCTTTTACTAATAATGTTAACATGTGCTATCAACTAATTTTGAAAACTTAAATTCAGAAAATGTACTAAGTTAAATGACTCTAATTACTAAACATTAAGATAAATTAAATTAAGTTTGATCAAGCTCTTAATCTTGAAGTGAAGATTCCAATCTGACCTCATGCGACACGTTGGGCGCCAATTGTAAGGTCCTTACATCTCTTACCACCAGCTGCCAGCGTAGATTGCCATGAGACTAACGGGTTCTGTTCGCATGAGGTGTTGGTTAAATAAAAGAGATGCTTGATGTCTTCTCAGCTATTTAATTTAATGGTGCACACATAGGTACAGGATCACAGCACGCTTCCTTACAAGGTTATGGTTATAGACACAACACTTACTTCAGGTAGAACATACTACCATCTATCCAGGTCGAACCGTGGACATGCCACGCAGTCAGCATTCGCAGCCTGTGTGTTTTGTAGAATGTAATACGTGGCTTGGAACCAGAGCTTGTCCTAGCTTACTTCATGTGTGCCAAGCGTAGAGAAGACGTTTAATTTTTCTTTAATTAATATTTATATTTTAAAATAATGGATGGAACCCTGAGAACAATATCAGAAAGAATCCGTGAGCATTTCAATACCATAATAAGCGGTTCCTTATATTAATACACTTTCATTTTCGCCGCCGTTCCACTCCTGGTCCGCGTCATTAACTTTTAATTAAATATTCTTGTTTTATAAATCAGTTAGCGTCTCGTGTGTCCAGATTCCACGAAAAAAGGGAAGCCAAAAGCTCAACGTCGTCTGACACTCAGACCCGCTTCTAGGCTTTTGCTTTTTAGACCATGCGTTATATAATTAAATTTAATTTAACCGAAATATATCACAATTAATTATTTGAATTTTATCTATGTACTTATTATATTTTATTTAGAATTTAAGGATCTTGAATAAATATGTTACTCTCTAACGCCATCTATCAGTGAACTGTAACCATTCACTATCAGTTCGCGCTTCTGCTACTAGATGGCGCTACCCATCTAAAATAATCAATAACTAATTTTATACTTGTTACAAACTTATTTTAAGGTTTGCTGAGCTACATGCCATTTATTATCGCTGTAACAAATTATTTTGTGTTCATGTTTGTTATTGCTAAGGTTCTCTGTGATTAATCTGCTAAATGGGTTGCTGTGCTAAATTTTACTAATTAATGTGTAACCCATATTGTGTGTTTGCGTTTGTTATTGCTGATATTTTCAATTATTAACGCTATGGATACTGAGGGCAAAGATAATTTCTTAGACCCCGAGGTCGAAACTGGTGGTGGACAGTCAGCTAACGCTTGTGCATCCAGCTCTCAAAACATTTTAATAAATAGGGTATCTATCCGTGTTTCCCCCTTCTGGCCCGACAAGCCTGGTCTTTGGTTTGCTAGTTTAGAGGCACAATTCCATATTAATAGCATCACACAGGAGACAACAAAATATTTTACTAAAAAATGCATGTAAAGTGGTCATTATTTTGACAACCTTGTTTGAGCAAAGTCGACTTTGCGGGTCTGTTTCAAGGAGCGGCCAGCAATGTTTTTGCTGGCCGCTCTAACAGGCCGGCAAAACATTGCCGGCCGCTATTTCGACGTTTCAACGTTTTAAAAAAACAAATGCAAAAAGATTTTATTTAAAACACAGCTGTTTGTATTTAAAGAGGTAGGCACAAAAAGATTGCATTCCATATTTTAAAAAAAAATTCAAAGAAGGAACAAAAGCGGTTGAGCGAATTTTTTATTTTTATTTAGTGACTTTTTTGCTTAAGGACGCGTTTACAATTGACACAAAATTATGCCTTTTTTCGGTACCAATTCTTACTAAACTGAATCAAATCGAATAAAACTAATAACGAATACAAACAGATTGGTTCTTTATCTTCCCAGGATAGACATGCTTTTCTTGATAATGATAGTTCTAAATACTTTAAAAACGATCTGCCGTTGCCATGTATCGTGTTGTGTTTAGGTACATTTTTTGTTCTACAAATAACATATTTTAACATTCTTAAAACTACTGAAAGTAGGCAAATATAGTCTATTTTAAGCCATAGACAATATTTCTTTATTTTTCATTCAGAAATACACCAAAAATTATTCCGCAAAGTAGGAAGATATTGACAAATTTTCGTCAGAAATTATATTTTTTTATCTATGAATATTTAATGGGTATTTAATTAGAAAGTACTGAATAACTAAGGTTACTATGTTACCTTGCATCAAAAAAATAATGAGTTCATTTAAAAGTAAAATAATAGTGTAAACAATTATTATATGAAATGACAAAATTCAATATAAAACCAAGACCATTTTGTTCTTTGATTTAGACGGCGCGGGGCGCCTATTGAGGGAGGACGTATCGCTCGCAACCATTTTGACATTAGTCAAGTAATCATTAAAATTTAAAATACTCGCCACCATTCATGACCTTTAGACGCGGCGCTAGTTTCTTCGTCATAACATCAAATTGCATTTGAAAAATGTAGTAACTCGAATTTTCGTAGATCATGAATGGTGGCCAGGAATTTTTCCAATCGCAAAGAGTACAGCGTCACCAACCTTTCTTGATACAAATTAATATTTTGAATTATTTTAATTCTGATCTGATTGTAATGTAAATGTATCAATGTGTTGAACACGGATACAACTGTATCTTATCCTATACTATTAAACGCGCATAAAAATAAAATGACTCCGACGATTACGATGAAATATGGAATAAGTATAATATTTTAGTATTTATTGGGACGAAAAATCAATTTACGTAAATGTTCCATGTCTGGGAAAAATTGTTATTTCCGTATTTACACCAATAAAGATTTACACCAACAATATCTATACTCAGGGGGTAATCTCCGGAAATAATGAACTGATTCTAAAAATTGTCTCACTTGTCAAAAGCTATATTATTCACGAGTGCTATAGGCTATAAATTATAAAGATATCATGTATATTTTACAGCCCGACGAAGTGGGCACGGGTCAGCTAGTGTTTTATAATTTCGTCGAGCGAACCTGGCGTTGACTTCCATAGGGCACGCATGCCGCAATCGCGGCGGCGGCGGTTAGACCCCTCTTTTAGGAGTGACTGGATAGGCGTCACGGCGTCCTGCCCTACCGCCTGATGCAGGTCGTCACCGGACACCGAAGTTTCGGGAGGTACCTGTGTGTGTTGGGTGGTGGAAGGAAGAAATACCTGGAGCATACGGTCCAGGTCTGCCCCGCTTGGGTAGAGCACCACCGTGTCCTCACGGCGGCGATACGCGGCAACCTCTCGCGTCCGGCATTGGTCGAGGCCATGCTGCGGGGGCGAGACGGTATGGAAAGCGGTCGCCCCCTTTTGCGAAGCAATTATGCTAGCGAAGGAGGAGGCGTGACGCGTAAGGGAGGAGGAGAACAGTTTCCACCATACAATGCAAAAAGGAGCCAAAAAATAAAGAAAACCTGCAATATCACGGGTATTGCAATGATACCAGTACGCAAATGCATGCAGGAGTAAACGATCATAAAAAAAAGTCTTTTATGGTCCCAATCATTGAGCGCATACTGGAAAAGCACTACATGTATTTTTTTTTTTATTTTATTTATAAAGACTCATAAAAGGCCTCGCCGTTAAACCACCACGCCAAATGACAATTCGCAATTTGCTTCCATCGGTTGCAAGTGACTCTCACAATGTCGTCGGTCCACCTAGGAAGAAGCCTGTCTATGCTGCCGATTTTAGGGGTAGCTGGGTCGTAAGGTGGAGACTGTCCTCTCCCTCACGTGTCGCACCTCCTCCTTCGCTAGCATGACTGTTTCGTAGAAGGAGGTGACTGCTTCCCAATCCGTCGCGCCTCACATGGCCTCGACCAATGAGCATTCTCGCGGACACAAACACTTAGAGATTTGTGTATCACTGCTACTAAGAGGTTTCAATCAATCGTAAATTCTAATTAGTTTTAAAGTTTCAATCTAGAGGCATAGGTTGTTTACCTGAACCCGACAAGTGGTCGTAATTTATTTACAGTATATGTTCGCACCGACATTATCAGAAGTAAAAAGATTGAAAATGATCTCGTCCATGCTCCAATTCGACTTGATTTATGTTTCTAGAGACATCTTATATAAATACTAGCTTCTGCCCGCGGTTTCACTCGCGTCAAATTAGGCGTTGGGCCCTATGGCCCCGGATTAGTTCCCTTAAGGAGCGCCTGGAACACGACGCGCCATGATTCGGGCCTAGACCTTGGTCAGACGGCGAGCTAACCATTGCTCCCCGTCCGCAAGCGACTGGAATATGCCCTACGATTTCCAACAACGTAGAGGTTGTCCATTCCCTCACACGTTCAGACTCTTCCCCATTCCCTTGCCTGCCGCCGAATCCACCGAATCTCCGACTTGCGCCAGGTTAAAGGTGAGGACGCCCGCCGTAGCGCCTCTCCAACTACTCTTCGAAGAGGGATCTTACCGCCGCAATCATGACATGCCCTGCCCAGCCCGACATTATTTTGATGTAGTAGTATTTTGATACTGTGATATCTCCTAAGATATTCATTCAAATGAAATGAAGTCAAGGGCAATTTCGTTCAAACTCAAATGCTTCTAATGAATAACGTATTTACTTGGATAAGGATCAATATCATGTTAAAAAAATTGTCCTAAAATAAAAATAGAATTTTAGGTGTGGATAACCCTTATCACTTAGAGGTTTGAAAAATAAATAGTAGCCGATTCTCAGACCTATTCCATATGCCTATAATATTTCATGAAATCGGTAAAGACGTTTCGGAAGAGTATGGTTACTAAAGCCGGGTACAGACTGGTGTAGCCCGAATCTTACGTTTACGTACTTTTACTCTGCATGAAAAGTGTGGACGGCACACGAACTCAAAACAAATTGAGAACACGAATACTGCGTGCGCCTTTGTGTTCGCTCAAAAACCGACAGCCGATGGATCAGCCGCGAGCGTTACATGTAATGCTGGCGGTGCCGTCCACACCTAGAACTCGCGTTACATTACACGGTGGATTCGCGTTACATTATAACAGTCTGGACCCGGCTTTACACTGTGATGGCGGCTTCACATTAGTGCCGTAAACCCCCGTGACCAGGCGCGAACGAGAATGTGGATGGTTTTCACGGGGTTCACGTGCATTCGTGCCTGTTCCCCGATCAGTGTCGGTATTGTGCCGACAATTCAAGGATTCAGTATCTAGTTATAAGTAGATATGGCTACGCTACGCCACATACTAATTTACGGTGCGGCGGCGTCGAATACACAAGTGTGAATCTAACTGTCTTTGCATCAACACCTCTGTATGCTTCATAAACAACAGATAGATAAGTACTAAAATTTCTACCAACCTGCTGAATAAATTACCAAAAGGGCCAAAGCCTGCCGGGATCGCGAGACTAACGAGTAATCATGGCCACGATGGTCCGAATTTTTTACTGTTACACCTCAAAAAGATAGAACCGGGTGGATTTGGCTCCTTTTTTCGGAGAAACTCACGCCTTGGTCTGAGTAGCATTGATCCTGACTAGATTGGCGGCTCGGCTTCGGCCTGTTCAAGCGCTCAACCGGCCATGGTTAGTCTGATATTTGTGAATAGATCAATTATCCAACTGCGGCAAGAACGCAGTATTTTACAAATACAAAACGTAAATTATCCATTCGTTACCTACTGAGAAAATAAACTAGTGTCTAGAAGCCTCGGGATCTCACTCTGTTTAAATTTTCGTAAAAAAATTGCAAATGCTCTTGTAGTTTTCTTTCTGGTATACGAGGCATAGATGTTTCGTTAGTGTTTTGTTTTTATTCGTGGGGCATCACGCTGTCAAATTGACAGAAACTGTGTTCTTTCAAACGTATTTACGTCCTTAATGCAAATGAAGTAATAAATGAAATGCAGTCAAACATCGCATTAAAATTATCGCAAACTATTAATAAGTAATATGAAACCGGGAAAGTCGGTGTTGAATTTTAGTAACTGTATTTTTCATAATATTGTTATTTTAATGAAATTTCTAGTTAATTAATATATATTTTATTTAAATCACTTGCTGGTTTTATGTAGGTTAGGTACTTACATTTTTGAGTAAAGCACTATACAAGCCTTGGCCCACTATGTCTGCTTCGCTGGTCACGCTATGATTGCCTCCAGCTAGCTTAGCTACGCTCTAGGCCTTCCAGCTTGGTCATCATGCAGCCCTTGCTGTCCTCGCTGTAAAGGCCTCGGCCTGGAGCTGCGCTAGGCTGCGCTGTCGGCCATCATCAGTGCGACCAGCAAAGTAGCCATTATAGGCCGCGGCAGTAATGTACTAATTATGCCATCAGTCAACTCGACACAAAATCTGCAATTGAAGTCGAGGACATCATTACAGAACCACCTAAGGAGCAACCTTACTCTACTTTGAAAAAAGCCCTTATATCTCGCTGCTCAGTTTCTTATGATGAGAAAATTAAGAGGATTTTGGAAAAAGAGGAGATGGGGGATAGAAAGCCCTCATCATTCCTGCGTCACCTCAGGGCTCTTGCAGGTTCATCTTTCACAGAGCAGCTCCTAAAGACTGAATCGGTACACAATTAGTTACTCAATTATCCGCACACAATAACCACCGTGGCACCAATAACCGTAGTCGCAGTCGTTCTCGATCTGCATCACGCTCTCACAACAAACAACTATGCTGGTACCACGAGCGGTTTGCTTCAAAGGCAACCAGATGTTTACAACCCTGCACCTGGTCTAACTCTGCCCCTCAGGGAAACTCCAACAGCAGTCAGTAATGGCGACCACTGACTGCTCCCTAGCAAGTCGCCGTCTATTCGTAACAGATCGGTATTTGGGCCGACGATTTTTAATCGACACCGGATCCGATCTATCGTGCCTTCCTAGACGGTTCTCTGACATTCAGGGTAACAAGCAGCCACTACCTTATGATCTCATAGCCGCAAACGGCTCGAAAATAAATACTTTCGGTGTTGTAAAGCTTAAATTAAATTTAGGATTAAGGCGTGACTTTGTGTGGAAATTTATAGTTGCAGAGGTCGGAACTCCAATCGGCTCTGATTTTTTAGCCCATTATCATCCCGATTGTGCTCTCGGAAAATTACGGGACAATAAAACTGGATTGTCTACTGTGACGGAATTATCGTCAGTTGACCAACCCAGCATCAAGGTCATCCAATCACCTGACTCCCCCTATGCACACACTTTGGCCGAGTTCCCCAGCATTTCACGACCTCCTGGCGCTCCTACAGAACCGAAGCACTCCAGGTGCATTTCATCAACACCACGGATGGACCACCAGTGACAGCGTGACCGCGCCGCCTCGCTCCTCAAAAACTCCAGGAAGCTCAGAAGGCATTTGAAGAGATGGTTCGAGTAGGTACTGCTAGACCTTCTAGCAGCGCATGGTCCTCTCCACTACATCTCGCTCCCAAAAAGGACGACACTTACCGCCCATGTGGGGACTTTCGAGCGCTTAATGCCCGCACCATCCCGGATCGCTACCCCGTCCGTCATGTAGGGGATTTCTGCCAGAACCTTTCCGGATGCTCAGTATTCAGCATTTTAGATTTAGTTAAAGCCTATCAGCAAATTCCAGTAAAGCCTGACGATATTTGTAAAACAGCCATAATTACACCTTTTGGCCTGTTTGAGTTCCCGTACATGACGTTTGGCTTGCGAAATGCTGGGCAGACTTTTCAGAGATTTATTGATGAAGTGGTGCGGGGATTTAGCTTCTGTTTTGCGTACGTGGATGACATCCTTGTCTACTCAAGAGACCCGAGAGAGCATGCTGAACACCTCAGGCTCCTGTTCCGTCGACTGCACGAGTATGGAGTGGTCATCAACCCAGCAAAGTGCGTACTTGGCGCAGCCGAAGTAACCTTTTTGGGTTACCGCATTAACGCCGCAGGCACATACCCACCCGATGATCGCATCCGTGCACTGATGGATTTTTCTCTCCCCAAGACAGTACAAGGCGTGCGCTGATTCCTGGGCATGGTAAATTACTACCGCAGATTTTTGCCCAACGCCGCCAAGTATCAGGCTCCATTAATTGACGCAGTCGCTGCAACAAACAGCAAGGGCGCAAAACCAATTCCATGGACGCCCGAGCTCGAGCAATGTTTTAATGATTGCAAGAAGAGTCTGACCGATGTTACTACTTTGTCGCACCCAAAATGTGGTGTCCCATTGGGTCTTTTTACCGATGCGTCCAGCGTGCACATTGGCGCGTGCTTACAACAGAAAGCCGACGACGACTGGCAACCCCATTGCCCAGCTCTTGCCGAGTCTCAACAAGATGACGAGGGACTCAAGGAGATGTTTTCGTCTTCTTCCATGAAGTTGGTAAAAGTCGTTGTCCCCGGAACCAACACATTCATAATATGTGACACATCAACGGGTAGACCCCGCCCATATCTCACTTTACCCTTTCGTCGAACTGCTTTCGATCGACTGCATGGTCTCAGTCACCCAGGCGTGAGAGCATCCCTACGCATGGTGGCTGAGCGATACGTATGGCCGCAGATGAACGTAGACTGCCGGAAATGGGCAAAGTCATGCATAGAGTGCCAGCGCACTAAGATCACTAGGCACACCTCTGCGCCTTTAATACCTTTCCGTAGCCCTTCAAGTAGATTCTGTCATATTCATATCGATATCACAGGCCCACTGCCACACTCAAACAATTACACATATTGCCTTACCGCGGTTGACAGATTCACGCGATGGCCAGAAGCGTGGCCTATGTCAACTATCACGGCAGAAGAAGTAGCAGACACGCTGGTAACTGGTTGGATATCCCGTTTTGGAGTACCAAGCACCATAACGACCGATCAAGGTCGTCAGTTCGAATCCACCTTGTTTCGGCGCCTCATGAACGTGTGCGCAACAAAGCGGATCCGCACAACTAGCTACCACCCGTGCGCAAATGGCATGGTCGAACGCATGCACCGCCAGCTAAAAACTTCATGCCATTCCGAAACATGGAGCAAAGCGCTCCCATTAGTACTCCTTGGCATGAGGACCGCGCTCAAAGAGGATTTGAACACCTCATCTGCTGAGTTAGTCTCTGGAGAACCTCTCCGCCTTCCTGGAGAATTAATGTGTGTGTGAACTGAGGGACCAAATTTCATTTTAATCTTCCACTAAGAAAATTTGAAGAAATCCACAACATGGTCCAGTAGAGCCGGGTGGATTGAAGATAAAAACTTCAACCAGCTGTTATTTCAAAGATATTTAGAGAATTGGTGAAAAAGTCGTAATTGGAAGCGGAGTTGGTTGTGCGAGTCATCCGCTGACCACGAAGATTGCGAAGATTGAGAATTTTCATCATCATTATAGTTTTCACCCAACTCTCTTTTGTATCAGGTTGTATTAGTGTTAATTTGCATTTGTTAATCAGGTTACTACAGAGGTTAAACTAATCCTTGTAAAACTTGAATTTGAAAAACCCTAACAGTGCTTACAAGTTGTTGTAATTGATCAGACTTTAGTTTGTTTTGTTTGTGTATTTGTGATCGTACGATTGCTTGCATTTAATATTTATATTCGTAATCTTATTATATTCGTATACTATTATTGTTTTAGCGTCAAAAGTACCAAGGCACAGATAAAATATTTGTGCCAGTATATGGCAGAACATGCCGATTTTGCCAACCCAAACCACCTCAACTGAAAAAAAGCCTGATATAGACTGCGGAAGCTATGACGTCACAAATTTGACATTTGGGTAAAAACAAACACAGGAACGTATTGCATTTTGAGATAATTTACATTTTGAGTACATTATCTAGTGTTTACAAGGTATAAAATACCTTATTGTTTTGCTTCCGGTTGCAACCATGTCTCTAGAAGAGAAACCTGCAGGTTTTTTAGATTTCCTGCTAGTGAAAAAATCTTTAAAAAATGGAAAACACTCTGCCGGTACGTTACTGCTGATTAATTATTATTCTAGTCTGAGGACTCGTTGTATTGACTTGTATTGCTGACTTACTCATTATTTTCAATTTCAGTCGTAAGGATAGAGACCCTACTCGTGAAGACCGTCTTTGTAATTGTAATTTTGCTGATGAAAAGGATGTTGTTCCATCAATTTTTGCACACAATAGTAACAAGAAGTTCGACGCAGACATTATTATTAATTACAAAAAAGATAAAATAACAAAAATCCCACGTCGAAACCTGTTTGTTTTTACCCAAATGTCATCTTTTTACGTCACACTTCCACGGTCTATTGAATAAAATGAATGTCGAAACGAAATTGCAAAATAAAAGTGAGGTTAGAATCGACTTTTGTTTCGGTTATAAAAAGCTAGGTATTTAGGAGAGATTTATGATGTAAGTAGGTACCAAATCTAATGGTTATAATAAGGTTTGTTAAATGCTTTTGGACAACGCTAAAAAAATACTTTTAGTAGGTAAGGCGGTCGTTAGAATAAATTGAAATGAAAATATCAATTGTACCTATTGACTTTTATATTTATATTTTATACTTACCTTTAAATGGGCGGGCAAACCATCCCCATTGCGTGGTTCGAGGTCCACTCGTAGTTTTTCAACTATATATAAAGCCATAGGCTTTGTGATCCGCCACAGCGACTGGAACTCGATGTCGCGAAGATCGAAAGGATCGCAGACGTCTCGTATGCACTTCCTTTTGATCCGCCTATTATACTTTATCCACTATATACCTCTCCTCGTAAATAGTTAATAAATAATTATAATACGGCACTGCCATTTTTCGCAACACTTTTTATTTTTCTCCAGCTATCTCTTCGAACAGAATGATCGACGACAAATGAATCTAATCTAAATGTCAAAACTCGATTATTTATGAGAAAATATGGCGCCTATGTTGCAGTTTGTAGAGAAAATTTCTCGAAGTCTACGTTTGACAGAACGACATGACAAAATGTAGTGCAATGTTACCGACAGTCGAGAAGTCGAGATATGTCATCTCACCTCGAAAAAATGGCGTGAGATAATTATCTCGTGACGTGCATGTTAGCCCTGCTGGTTGTAATCGAGAAGATGGAAGATACCCTTGTAAAGGTTGAAGTGGAATAGGTTTGATTTTAAAACAGGTTACGCATTTAGCTAACCGTGATCTAATAAGATTTCTACTGCCAAGTATCCAAAATTGGGGTGCTATGACAGGAAACCTCCACGTGCGCCCGTGGACTGGAGTTCCCTCTCGGATACGTCCAGGGGGAAGACCAGTTTTTCGGGCCGGTGCACCCTGGGATGCGGGCAAAAACTCTTCCTTAGGCACTGTGTGCCCAAGTGGTCTCTTTGCCCGTATGCAAATAGCCTGTCGTGTGGATGCTCTAACGCGTGTCCCTCTGATCAGCAGAGGGCACAGCGGCGGAGCGGGCTTGCGGACGGTGAGTGATGGGTAGCTCGCCGTCCGACCAAGGACCAAGCCCGGGTCGGTGGCGCGTCGTGTTTCGCGCCAAATGCCTGCTGGGGTCGCGGGTTTTTTCTTAACCCAGGTTACCGTGGCCTCGGAACGTAAAGGGCATAGGAAGGAACACGGGTGGATTTTAGTCAGTAAGAGTCTGACAGTCCCTTCCGCCCCACCCAGGGCGGGAGGACTCATTTGATGATTTTACCACCTAAAAAAAAAAAAAAAAAAGTATCCAAAATTGACGCATAATTAACGATTGGAGTAGGCGAGGCCCACAATGAAGATAAGTTGTATGATAGTGGTCAATAAGGAGAGTACTCAATCGTGAAATCTTAGGTAAGAGGTATGGATGTTTGACGCGACCTGGTAATGACGCGTGCTTGAGACGTCCCCCCACTCGCAAGATTCCGCGAGTGTCAAGAAAAGGAGAGAGTTTAGATAAATGTTTGGGTAAAGGTTTCTTGGATGCTATTAGAGCTATGACATCATTAAAGCTTTGATGTTGAACATATTTTGTTAAATGATCTAAAGTTTGGGTTAATTCGGTGGCTGTCAGATAAGGTAATATGTTACGTTCAGAACATTTAGCTCTTGCGTTGTTGATGAAACGGTAGATCCATGCAACCACTCTTTCCACTCGGGAAAGAGAGGAGTGGCGTTCCATGATGGAATTAAACAAGTCAGCTTCACCTGTCACACCAGTGTGACAAGTGCGTGAGGCGGGTTTAAGTTCTGGTACGTTATCGGACACTTCAACTGCTGGAACAGGCCAGTTGCAGGGTTCGTTGGACAGCCAGTGAGGACCAGACCACCAGATTTGAGAGGCAGATTAAGATGAGCATGATAAGCCACGACTACAGATGTCGGCTGGGTTGTCATGGGTGGACACGTGTCGCCACTCAGTTGGCACAGGACTGTCATTAATGAGGACCACTCTGTGGGCAACGAAGGTTTTAAGTTTGTGTGACTCAGTATTCAACCATGACAATACAGTCGAGCTGTCTGTGAACAAGATAGATTTATTCAACATGATTCTTGAACTAAGCAAGGAATGAATGCGATTTATTACCTTGGACAGTAATACAGCACTGCAAAGCTCTAAACGGTTGACTGTCAACACTTTTAGAGGTGCTACTTTGGACTTAGCAATTAAAATATAAACTTGTACGTCGTGACAGGTAACGACACGAAGATAAACACAGCATCCATAAGCTTTAGTGGACCCATCACAGAATCCGATGAGTTGAAATTCCTTAGACTGGGAAGGTACAATCCTACGAGGGATTTCTATCAGTTTTAAGTTATGAAGATCTGCTATAAAACTTTGCCATTCTAGAGCTATGTCTCTGGGCACAGGTTCGTCCCATGAAAGATTCTCTTTTCCTACTCTCCTTTCCTACTCTATTTAAAACACAATAACTTTTGTTTCAACGTGAAATCAGCCTTAAAACAGATAATTAAAGATTAAATTGGCGTAATGTCGCATCGCTACCAAAGGCGCGTGCATCGGCATCGGCATGTTTGTTTTGATTTGTTTAACAAAACGCCGACAATCATTGTTAACTCGGCTGTATTAGAATGCTATAAAGTTCAAATTAAAATTCCAAGGGACGCAAAACAAAGTGGATTTTTTTATTATACCTAACTCCTTTCTTCCTAAAATAACTTTTGCTTCCCGCATCATTTAAAATTGCACCATAAAATTTGTATCCGAATTTCCATTTGAAAATATAACTGTTAGGGACTTTACTCATGGTGCGACGCCATATCGGATTGCATCGATTGACGATATGGGCGTTTTTCCATTAGGCGGCACGGCACCGGGACCGACGACGGCGACGGCACCGTGCCGGTGCCGAGGAAGCAAACATTTATGAACACGTATGGCTCGCTTGTGCACTTACCGGGGCGCCGGCGCTGGCCCGGCGCGCGACGTGCTGCGTTGAGTGCTGCAAATCTGCATTGTGTATTGTACGAGGGCGGAGTGATAAGTCTGGTAAAAATCTATTTCGGAATAAAATTATCGTAAATTGAATGTAACCTCCTTGTTCACAACTCTTTTGAGGCATTATATTTAAATTTTCAGCCAGTACCGCTCTGGTTAGTTTTTTTTTTTAAGTCATTAAATGAAAACAATATAATTAATTTTCGCAAAGATGGAGAAAAGTGAATTTCGAGTGTTGATTAAACATTATTTTTTGCGCAAAAAAACTATTACGGAAACTAAACAAAGGCTTGATAAATATTATGGGGACCTTGCTCCATCGATTAAAATGATTATAAATGGTTTACGGATTTTCGGTGTGGTCGTACAAGCACAAGTGATGCTGAACGCCCAGGACGCCCAGTTAAGGTCACTACTCCAGAGATGATCGCTAAAATCCATGACATAGTATTTAATGACCGAAGGGTAAAAGTGAGCGAGATAGTCGAGATAGTAGGCATCTCAGACAAACGTGTGCGCAATATCTTAACACCAACATTTAGATATGAAAAAGGTCTCCGCGCGATGGTTGCCGCGTTTACTGACTATTGATCAAAAACGCATGCGAGTTACCACTTCAAAGGCAGGTATGGCGTTGTTACAACGGAATAAACCTGATTTTTTGCGCGTTTTATAACGGTAGACGAAACGTGGATCCACTACCATACACCAGAAACCGAGGAACAATCGAAACAACGGATTCTGGGACGCACGTGGGGTAATCCATATTGACTACCTAGAGAAGGGTAAAACGATCAATGGCGAATATTATGCCAATTTATTGGACCAATTTAACCAAATTTTACTTAAAAAACGACCGCATTTGGCTAAGAAGAAAATCCTCTTCCACCAAGACAACGCACGAGTGCACACCTGCGCGATTGCTATGGCCAAATTACATGAGTTGCGATATGAGTTGCTATCTCACCCACCATATTCGCCAGATTTGGCCCCTTGCGACTATTTTCTGTTTCCGAATTTAAAAAAATGGCTCGGTGGAAAAAGATTTAGCTCCAACGAGAAGATCATACTCGAAACCAATGCCTATTTCGAAGGGTTGCCTAAGTCATACTTTACGGAAGGGATCGAAAAGTGTGAGAAACGCTGGATGAAGTGCATTGAGTTAGATGGAAATTACGTTGAAAAATAAAATCACATTTTTTTTTTAAAGTTGTTTCCCTAATTCATTTTTACCAGACTAATGTTTAATGTTTTGGAGTAGGAAAGTAGCAATAGCAAGGGAGTTTGTGGCGCCTAATGACGAAAAAGGAATCGCAGAGAAATTGTCTACATGAGTTATCGCAAATCGAATGAACAGTGGTAGGAGTTGGCTCTGATAGTTTTAAATAACTGGGGTAGATACTAAATATTATGATGAGAAAATTCTAAGTCCTCAGTGAAATTTCGACACTAGAAGGCATTCCAAAGAAAATGTACTAGGTTGATTACTGTAAATATATTCTGCTGCCTGAGTTGAAGTGACAACCTGTTTTTAGCTATCACCGATGATTTCTTTGGTGTTATGATCTTCACGTAGGAGTTCTTAATTTAATAATTATTTCAACTAATTATTGGCTTATTACTTCTGCATCAGGATGCAAAGGCCGCAAAAAGGAATCATTGATATTTCCTTTTAAATTGACATAAATGAAATAAAATAAAACTGTAAAATGGAATATTCAAGAAATATCATTTATGTGAAGTGCAAGACTTTGCACGTAGGAATTAATTTACCTACTCATAAGTACATATTTTTTATATTTAGCAAACATTTTAAACGAACAACGTCCTAACTAATTTCATTCTACCAGGAACAACATTCTTCGTAACTGGCATTTTGACTTTCTGACTTTTTGCGTATCTGGCGTTCTGCGTTCCTGACATTATGCGTATCTGGCATTTTGAGTTTCTGACTTTTTGCGTATCTGGCAATCTACGAATTCTGACAATATGCGTGTCTGACATTTTGCGTCTGACATAGGGCGTATAAATCGTCCCATCTTAACATGGAACCGATAAATCATATCACTGATTCCGTACAGAAACGTTCTATTTTAAAATAAAACGTTAAGAAGATTATTTAAATTCGTATAACAGCGTCTTAAAAGTTCATGAGTGCCAATGAATATTTATAAAAAAAATCCATACCATCGAAAAAAATGCATTTCTGAACATTTCCGACGAAAACCGTTCTATGTAAACATCGATAGTCCACAACTGTTTACTGAGACTAAAAAGTAGATAAACGTGATGTGTGACTTAGACTATACAGTGTATAAAAATAAGATCATGCAACGAAAATATTCTCTCTCCAACAAACAATGGCCGATCTGACGAAGAGGCGTGGTATCAGATGCCTGTGTTAGATTTATGATACACGATGTAATTAATAATAATCAAAAATAGTAATTTTTAAGGTTTAGGCGCATTTGGGCTAATTCTCATTTGGGCAACCGACTCCATAATGGACTACTTCTCATTTGGGCTAATTCCCAAATGCCCAAATGAGAAGTAGTCCATTATGGAGTCAGTTGCCCAAATGAGAATTAGCCCAAATGCGCCTAAACCATTTTTAATAGTAATATAGGTATTTAAAACGACCATTTGATTTCTGAACGTAAACAGTTGATAGTCAAATGTTGTATCGAATTTAATAAAGTAAAGATTACAAATAAATCTATACATATAATAAAACTGTAGAAAAATAATTTTTGTACATTAAAAAAAAACGCAAAAAATACAGCCAACGTGAAGGACAATCAATAGAACCCATTTCTAGCATTTTTTGAATTTTTGTCTGTTTGTCTGTTTGTATGTTTATTTGTTCGGGCATCACGTAAAATGTACGAAAGCTATGTAGACTTCATAGCTTTCGTACATTTTACGTGACTTTAATACACAACGACTGACCGTAACTTGAAGTAACATTTAGTTTTTGTATCATTGAAATCGGACCAGTCTATCAAAAGATATTTGAATTTAAAGTGTTCCAGAAGTAAAATTACAGTCAGTAAAATTACTTAAACAACAGATACGCGCAGTTCTGTATCGCGATCTAGCTTGGAACATGGACCTAAAAAAAAAGGCGGACGGAACTTCACTAAGAAACAAGTGAAGCACCCATAGTAAGTCAGTGCGCTTGTCCACACACGCCAGCACACACACATTCACACCATAGTAAGTCAGCCGTCGGCCATTACGCTTCGAACGACGCTCGCGTATTATTCGGCGTTATTTTGTCTAATAAAAATCAAAGTATGCGGTCATGTGTTGCAAAAAGTTGTCTAAACCATAGTAGTTCAATTAAAAAAGCCAGGGGATCACTTTTCATAGTTAGCATGTCAATTTGAAGCTTATTTCTCGATTTTACGTCAATAAATTTAATAAACATCTTGAAATCCATCAGTGTTGCAACTATTTCATGGTTCAAATTATTTTAAAATTGGGAGATTTATATTTTATGTTACTATTTATCGTTATTGTATTCTTCTATATTTTTACAGATTTCCCCACGGCAAATAATGCATGGAAAAATGATTGTATAAAAATAATAAGGGAGTGTAGGCATGGAATAGGAATGTAGACGTGTAGGATTGGAACATAAAATAGCTTTACCAGCTGACAGCGTTGAGGATGAATTTTTCGATGCTCTTTAATAGTTTAGTTTTATTTTAATTTAGTCTATACTAATATTATAAAGAGGTAACATTTGTTTGTAAGTTTGTATGCAGGGGGTAATCTCCGGAAGTAATGAACCGATTTTAAAAATTGTTTCATTGGTAGAAAGCTACATTATCCGTGAGTGCTATAGGCTATAAATTATAAAGATATCATGCATATTAGCCGAAATATCTCAATTTTTATCAAGCCGGGCGGAAAAAAATGGCTCTTCCAACACAGTTATTAGCATGCGCTGCCTTAACAGTTGTATATAATTGAAAACAATGTATGGCAAAAATGTCCGCTTTGAATAGTTCTACAATAAAGTCCGCAAAGCCATATTTTTATCTTTTATATTTTAGCAGATATAGCACCTTTTATGAGTTAAAAAAAGTTTTTTTCGATGTACTTGCTTTTGGACGATTTCTTACACAACAAAACACTAAACCTTATCGAAAAAAATATTATATATTATTATGATCACAATAACATCATAGAGATATGATTTTCACAAAAAAGTATGTCAATTGGTTATATAGTTTCGAAGATAACATAAAATTACTAAATCGCAAAATGCCGCCGTCCATTCACGAACCGCGTTAGAACACGCTTTATACGCACGTTTTATCTATTTACCTACAGATGGCGTTGTGCAATTACGTATGAACCTGTTGGCAGACAGGAAAAAAAAATCATAGCACTAAGTACTGGGGTGCTATGTCAGGAAACCTCCACGTGTGCCCGTGGGCTGGAGTTCCGTCCGGGGAGAAGACCAGTTTTTCGGGCCGGTGCACCCTGGGATGCGGGCAAAAACTCTTCCTTAGGCACTGTGTGCTTAAGGGGTCTCTTTGCCCGTATGCAAATAGCCTGTCGTGTGAAAGCTCCAACGCGTGTTCCTTTGATTAGCAGAGGGCACAGCGGCGGAGCGGGCTTGCGGACGGTGAGTAATGGGTAGCTCGCCGTCCGATTAAGGACCAAGCCCGGGTCGGTGGCGCGTCGTGTTTCGCGCCAAATGCCTGCTGGGGTCGCGGGTTTTTTCTTAACCCAGGACACCGTGGCCCCGGAACGTAAAGGGCATAGGAAGAAACACGGGTGGATTTTAGTTAGTAAGAGTCTGGCAGTCCCTTCCGCCCCACTCAGGGCGGGAGGACTCATTTGATGACCTTACCACATAATAAAAAAGCACTAAGTATTAACCAAACCACACTCATAATTTCATCACAATTTAAAATATTAATGCCCAACGAAGTGGGCACGGGTCAGCTAGTAATATTATATTTATATAGTTTAATTAAGGTATATTTTAAGTTGAATTATTTAAATATAAAATAGCTTTAATTAATTTTTTATAGCCGAAAAATACTTAAACATTCGTTTTAACCACTTAAGTAAATTAGAAGGGATTTCTAGATGTGTCGATAGTAAAAGACAAGTCTACAAAATTTGAATCACCAAAAGGGATTGCAATAGCACCGTTTTCCCCCCGAAGGGTAGAAAACGGATATTTAGGTTCCAGCGTAGCTAGACCCACCTTGAGATTACCCCTTGGATTTTCGCGTGTGACAACACTGAATTCCTACCTTACCTACACCCCGCGCGTCACCCCCCCCCTGCCACAGCACGCCCGCCGCCATGTTGCGCCGGGCGATCGCTTCGCTTGTTCTTCAGTACTCTCTCAAGCCGGCAAGGCCTTAAGTGGTGGGTCTAGCTACGCTGGAACCTAAATATCCGTTTTCTACCCTTCGGGGGGAAAACGGTGCTATTTAGGTGTCCGAGCTACGCTAGACCCACCTTGAGATGTGTTTATTTTCTGCCGGCGCTACATGACGTGCTGTGATCGGATTATACATTGAAAAACAATTGAGGTGTAGCTTTATGATTCATTATGATCTGTGATAAATAAGAAAACTTTCAGTTTTGCAAAAATGTTTATTTTTAAGTAAAGAAAATAAGATCAGAGAAAACATAACATAGTTTTTCTTCCAAGTAGGTTATAACAAAAATAATTAAACTTAATAGACCGCTTTTCTTCAAGCTTTTAATTTATTACCTCCATTCATAAGGAGAAAAATCACACTGGTGAAAATAAATCAGTAAGATTTGTACCGCCCAAATCTCTATTTCGATTGGTTACTTCTTTAAAGTAATATTTAAGGAATGTGTCTCTACTTTTCCAATTACCTCTCCTTAACACTTCGTCAATGTTAATGTTTCTGTTAATCCACATGTCAGAGTTCACTGCAGCTCTAAAACTGCCAGGGGAGTCTTGAATGTTAGCCTCCCGGAAAAGAGTCCTGATCCAACCAGCTATAATTGTTCGAGAAGCTGCATTCACTCTTCCTTTGGTTGTGATAAACAGGCTGTTTAAGTTTTGTATAGCTCTTCTTCGCTTATGTGATATGTTAATTAGTTTTTGAATCCATAGGACAGGGTTTAATCTTTCTGGTCCTTCATTTGATAAGCGCCACCCGGATTGGCGGTGGGTAGCTGAGTCAGTTTTAGATCCAAATCTGGGCCAGAATATCACATGATCGCCATTATTTTCGAAAAATTCCGGACTTATATCCAGTAAAGTTAGGTCATGTATCCTTCTTCCCGTGGATAGTAGTAAAAGTGCCGTGACATGACGCGATATTTGAAATAAGCTATCAACATCGATGGAATAATGTTGTAGATATTCAATTAAGCTGCCAGCCTCCCAAGTAGATGGTTTTCGAGGTGGTGGTTTTGTTATGGCTATAGCTTTCATTATTTGCTTAACTAATGGGTGTTTGGCTAAGGCTTCAGATTTTTCAGGGTTTGCGAAAGTGGCAACTACAGATTTGTGTACGGCTATAGTGCTCGGTACCAATTTGACATCACTGTGCAAGTAGCAAATGAATTTTGAGAGGTCGTCAGGTTTGGGGTTGTCAGTTTGGCACTTTCCTCTGGACCATACACGCCATCTTTCCCAGGCAATCTTATATGTCCTCAAAGTTGATTTGCGCCATGCGGACCCAAGGAGTATTTTATTGTCTTCATGCCAGGTCTCCACTAAACTGGCCCAGCCTGAACCCTCCATACCTGCAAAAACAGCTTTTCCACTTCTGGTGGTGGTCTTCCCGTTTTCAGGTCCGTTAGGTGCTGTCGCAAGCTGTGGATCGTAAATGGGGGACTTAGTGCCCGCTGTTTCAGTTCTGCTTTCCAAAAGGTCTTTTCCCAATTCGGGACCACGAATAAGTATGTCCCCGTGCTCTTCTCCAAGTGTCGTAGCACTCGTGGTATCAGTGACGGTGGGGGAAAGAGCCAACCGAGGTCGTAATGCCATGTTCTGCTGAAGGCGTTCACGAAAGCACATACCTGATCTCGTGCATCTTCGCTCACATATCGTTTTACAACTGCTGATTGAGAGCTCGCGAAAAGGTCTATTGATGGTGTGCCCCATTTGTTGAATATTATCTGCATCAACTGCTTCGACAGTGTCCATTCTGGTGCTTGGCGAAATCTCGAGAGGCTGTCGGCCAGCAGGTTGTATCTTCCTGGCAAGTAGCGGACTACAAGGTATATTTGATGTTGATGTGTAATTTCCAGTATCTCTGTGGTCAACTGCAGTAGTTTAAATGACTTTTTCCCCCCTTCTTTGGTGATGTATGCTGCTACAGATCTGTTGTCCGTTTGAGCTAAGACTGTTTGATATCTGTAAAGATGTGCCACTTTTTGAAGAACCATTTTTAATGTCCATAGCTCCTTTCGGTTGCTGTGCCAAGGTTGTTGATCGGTGGTCCAGTTGCCACTTAGACTTCTGTCGTTTACTGTGGCTCCCCATCCTTGATCTGATGCATCGGTTGTGATAAATACTGAGGGATCTCTGTGGTGAATCGGTGATGTCTGATCGACATGATCTAACCACCACTGAAGCTCCTTCACGACGCATTGTGGAAGGCTGTATTTCTTGTTTCTGTCGTCTTCTGGGAGTAAATTTGCTTGTCTTTGGATTTGCCTGCAATGAAGTCTTCCTAAGGGAACAACAAATGACGCAAAGCTGATGTTTCCTAGGATCACTTTTGCTTTGTACCACGTCCACCAGTTTTTCTTCAATGTGTCTTCTATTAGTGTTATATTTTTTTGTGTTTTGGATTCTGGGAGGCATTTGAGGTTTTGTTCTGTCTTCCATATTATTCCTAAATATTCTATTACTCTTGTTGGGATTGTAATTGACTTTTCTGAGTTGACACACCATCCCAGGTCTACCAGACATCGGAGTATATGTTGGGTCTGTTGTGATAAAACATGCTGATTCGTGTGCATAATTAAAAAATCGTCCAGATACACAATCATTCTGATGCCTTCTTTCCTGAAATAATTAGCCAGCCAATTAGAGATATTTGCAAAAGTGTATGGGGCCGTGGCCAGACCAAAAGGCAAACATGTCATTTCGTAAATATTGTTGTTATAAGCAAAAGCTAGGAATCTGCGGTGTGTTTTAGAAATGGGGATGTGAAAATATGCTTGTGACAAATCTAATTTTGTCATGAAATCTGACGTATTCAAGCTAAGCGGTATTTTGAAATGAGTAATCAGCCGGAATTTTTGAGGTTTCAAATAGTTATTCAAATTTCTTAAATCAAATATAGGGCGGTTGGATCCATCAGATTTCTGACGCAGAAATAAGGGCGATAAGAAGCCTGATTTGTGGGAACACTTTTGAGCGGCGCCTGAATCCAACATTTTTTCTATTTCTTGTGACATTTCATTGGAGGTTTTTGTCTGGTAACGTTGGCAGGTGTTTTTACTAAATCTGTATGATGGTGGAGCGCTTACAAATGGGATCCGGTAGCCTGATAATATTGACAAAATATTCTTTGGTGCCCCTAGTGTTTCCCAAACGTGAAGTTTTTTACTAACCTGCCCTGCACGAAATTTAGAACCTTTTATTCCTATTTTGTTTAATGGGGGCGCGTTTTGTTTGAAATCGAGGCCTTTCCGGCTTTCGATTGGCCGAGTTTTTAACCTGGTAGTTCTGTTGGGATCTTTCTCTGATTTGTGTCGTAGTCCCAGGTAGTGTTCGTCTATCTTTAAACGTCGGACGGGTCGTGGACGCTGAAGCTGTTGCGATTTTCCGAAACTTGCCGGGAAAAAACTTAAAAATGCCGCCTTGCTCTTTTATCAAGTCTGATAGTTGGGGTTCAGCAAATAAGTGGCTTTCTGATGGAGGAATTGAATGGAGTAATTCATTTATTATTTTATTTTGGGGTTTGTATATGGCTCTTCTTTGTTGGATTACCTCCGATCGTTTGCCACAGGTATACTGGAGGAGCGAGTCCGAAACTTTTCTAAAAGATGAGTCTGAGTCAAGGAATTTTTTGCTTATATATGCCTTAACTGAGCTAGGAGCATCTTGATAGATATCTTGAAACGCTCGTCGTTGTTGCAATAGCCCATGTGTAATCGCGCCGAGACATAGGTCTATTTTTTCTAGTACTGAAACTAGTTGCCAAGGTGGGGTCACTGTTGCCAGATTACTATTAACTTTCAGTGCTGTGAATGCTGGAGATGCCTGAAACATCTTCTGCACTTCAGCATAACGGATGTTTTGCCAACTTTCAGAATTAAACCTCTGGCAGTCAATCCCTTTTTTCACATACGTTTCGTCCGCTTTTGTGACCTTGGCTTCAGTCTCTTTCGTTCCCGGGGTGAAATCCTGCAGTGGTTCCTCGGGAGTTTCTAGTTCGTCTGCTTTAGCACATCCCAGTGGATCTGTGATAATAGGTGGTGCATTCCAACTATCTTCTGGTGCTGAGTGCTCTTCATCTTCGGTATAATTGGAGTGCATACTTGGGGACAATGGGCCCTGAGCTGAACACGGAGAATGGGCTTGATTATCTCGATTGATCATCAGTCTGACATTTTCATTCGTAGTTTGTGCTAACATGCAGAGTTTTTCTAAGATGAGGTTTTGTTGAGCCATGAAGTCACTCATCTGCTTAGGTTCTTTTGCAGCAATAGCAGGTGCTTCTGGGCTGTGGCTTCTTTTTGAGGCCCGCGAGCTACTTGATATTGAGGAAATTTCTGCGGTGTTGCCTTCTGTTTTAAGCATTTCAGAGGCCTCTTGTCTAGAAACAAGCTCGGCTTTAATCATGTTTATCACCTCCGGAAACTGGTTATAGGCTTGTATCGGGTGTATTTTGGCCATTATTGCTAATGGCGTATAGATTAATGCACGGCCCAATGGCCAAGTTAATAGTATTCTTTTAATCCTTTTGTAGCGTCGCTCACTGAGTGTATTCTCTGGGCTGTGGGCCTTTGCAAGTTTTATTGTTGGGATTGCAAAGCGTAGTCTGCATTCCGTGTCTGAAGAGATTTTTTCCCCGAAGAGGTCTTTATAAGTAGGAGTATTGACTACCCAAGCCCTCCATTGGTCTGGATAGATTTCATCCAAGATTTTCACAATATTATTAAAGAAGCTTTCTTCTTTTGCCGGAGGCCTCCACTCGGTAAGCGTGCCCAATGTAGTTTGCTCCATCTGGAAGCATTGGAGTGTGTGAGCTTTCATATTTATGTTTTATAATGCTGGTGTGATGCACGCAGCTGACATTTGACAGGTGATAGTCTGTTAGGCAGACCACAAACAACTCGCTCGGCAAAAGAAATGACGGCTGCCCGGCAGACGACATTTAGTAAACCGCAGCCGACGTGTCGTCTGCTGATGAACAGACGACGTCGTGTGCACAGCCGACCGTCGGCTGCGGACAATACACAGGGCTTTCCTGTTAAATTTTTGCAAACTAAGCCGTCTGTCGGCTTTAATATTAAGGATGTAATCCCTAAGTACGGCAGCTAAGGGCTCTCCTTGTTGTCGTACTTATATTTGTAAGTAATAACAGGGCTTTCCTGTTTAACACTTGCAGAACATTTATAATAAGGCGACGCAATAAATAAAAATAAAAAAAAATTTGGTAGCACTTACCTTTATTTTAGTACAAAAATAGAAGAAAACTAAGGTAATATTACTAACACTGTTTCTAGTCTCGATTTAATGTTATCACTTCGAAAATCCAAGACGTACTGAAGAACAAGCGAAGCGATCGCCCGGCGCAACATGGCGGCGGGCGTGCTGTGGCAGGGGGGGGGTGACGCGCGGGGTGTAGGTAAGGTAGGAATTCAGTGTTGTCACACGCGAAAATCCAAGGGGTAATCTCAAGGTGGGTCTAGCGTAGCTCGGACACCTAAATACTTTATTAACATTAAACGAGTTGTAAATATTTTAATAACCAATATGCTTAAATTATTTTACCTTTATTTTAAAAATAGGTATCCGTCACAAAAAAAAAAAAAAATAAACTTAAGTTCAATGGAGATCTTAATTAAATATTGTTTAAAAATGGGTAATTTTTTCCTTCATCTGGCATCCCTATACAAACTCACACATATAAAGGCCGTCGCCATTGTGGTGCTTCAATCGTTTCTTAGTGAAGTTCCGTCCGCCTTTTTTTTAGGTCCATGGCTTGGAATAGAAAAACTACATACCTATTCAAATATGGTGTGGCTTGGAGTGGAGTGGAGTAGAATAGAGTAGAGTGGAATGGAATAGAATGGGATGGAATGGAAAGAAAGAAAGAAAGAAAAGGTGTTTGAATTGAAGAATGGGATGGAATGGAATGGAAGGGGATGGTGTAGTGGGATGGAGTGGGATGGAATGGGATGGAGTTGGATGGAGTGAGATGGAGTGTGATAAAGTGGGATGGAGAGGGATAGAGTAGGATGGAGTGGGATGGAGTGGGATTGAATGGGATGGAGTGGGATTGATTGGGATGGAGTGGGATGGAGTGAGATGGATAGGGATGGAGTGGGACGGAGTGGGACGGAGTGGGATGGAGTAGGTTGGAGTGGGATGGAGTGGTATGGAGTAGGGTGGAGTGGGATGGTGTGGGCTGGAGTCGGATGGACTGGGTTGGAGTGGGATGCACCGGGATGGAGTGCGATGGAGTGGGATGGAGTGGCATGGAGTGGGATGGAGTAGGATGGAGTAGGATGGAGTGGGATAGAGTGGGATGCAGTGGGGGAAGGACTGGGATGGAGTGGGATGCAGTGGGATAGTGTGGGATGGAATGGGATGGAGTGGGTTGACGTAGGATGGAATGGGATGAAGTGAGATGGTGTGGGATGCAGTGGGTTGGTGTGGGATAGAGTGGGATGGAGTGGGATGGAGTGGGATGGAGTGGGACGGAGTGGGTTGGAGTGGGACGGAGTGGGATGGAGTGGGACGGAGTGGGATGGAGTAGGTTGGTGTGGGGTGGAGTGGGATTGAGTAGGGTGGAGTGGGATGGTGTGGGCTGGAGTCGGATGGACAGGGATGGAGTGGGATGCACCGGGATGGAGTGCGATGGAGTGGGATGCAGTGGGATGGCGTGGGAAGGAGCGGGATGGAGTGGGATGCAGTGTGATAGTGTGGGATGGAATGGGATGAAGTGGGATAGTGTGGGATGGAATGGGATGGAGTGGGTTGACGTGGGATGGTGTGGGATGCAGTGGGTTGTAGTGGGATGGTGTGGGATAGAGTGGGATGGACTGGGATGGAGTGGGATAGGGTGGGATGGAGTGGGACGGAGTGGGATGGAGTGAGATGGATAGGGATGGAGTGGGACGGAGTGGTATGGAGTAGGTTGGAGTGGGATAGAGTGGGATCGAGTAGGGTGGAGTGGGATGGTGTGGGCTGGAGTCGGATGGACAGGGATGGAGTGGGATGCACCGGGATGGAGTGCGATGGAGTGGGATGCAGTGGGATGGCGTGGGAAGGAGTGGGTTGGAGTGGGATGCAGTGGGATAGTGTGGGATGGAGTGGGTTGACGTGGGATGGAATGGGATGAAGTGGGATAGTGTGGGATGGAATGGGATGGAGTGGGTTGACGTGGGATGGAATGGGATGAAGTGAGATGGTGTGGGATGCAGTGGGTTGTAGTGGGATGGTGTGGGATAGAGTGGGATGGAGTGGGATGGAGTGGGACGGAGTGGGATGGAGTGGGATGGAGTGGGATGGAGTGGGATGGAGTGGGATGGAGTGGGATGGAGTGGGATGGAGTGGGATGGAGTGGGATGGAGTGGGATGGAGTGGGATGGAATGGGTGCTCTAATCCAGTAGCAATTGAATAGTACTGCCTTTGAACGACAGCGGGCGTTTATTACATACACGTCAAATATTCTTGAAAAATCTAAATAAATTGTAAATAAAGGGTTACATGAAAACGATATGATTTATTATAAACGTGGCAAGAATTAAGCGCTTCGCACTAAAAAATACATTGTTAAATTCCGACTTCCACGCGAACGAAGTCGCGGGCACAGCTATAATAACTAAATTTCTAAATGGTGTAATCAAGTTTTAAAAAGGTTCTCATACATAGGATTTGCTTATTATTGCTTATTTCATTAGTTATTAAGCTAAAATGTATGACACTCTGCCATTGGTCAATTATGGCGGCAATATTTGTTGGAAGTGGTACAATTTTAAGTTTATAAAAACAGATGTACCCACACATTGGGGGCCATTATTATTCAATTGTGATACTAAATAAGCTGTGCCCTGAGCGGTGTTCCGTGTAATTACACATAATGTGATGCTGCAAGTTATAATTTGTGTTCTAATGTTCTACAATGAAAATGTAAGTTAATCTATGTTTATTATGATCTGAATATTACTGATATTGTATGTTTTGTAAATGTGTGTACTGATAAAATATGTTGCCGTGGAGTTTGTTTCTCCGTTCTTCTCCACGAGGACCTAGGGTTTGCGAACGGAGGTAGCTTGATAATAAATACCTAGTCTTGATTTTGTGCTTTTCTTTGTAAACCCATTCCTGTACAAAAATCTTTAGAGATACCTTACATACAGCAAATAAATAACATTAACCATCCTGATATATCTAAAACTTGGTAGTAAAGTCTATTTAATGTCAATAAAACCAGAAATACACATTCTATTAATCACACACAATTCTTTATTTTCCTAACACCTCCGTACCGTCACTTTACACTTCGTGCGTTGTTCTGCAGAACGAATTTCAGATGAGACGTTATTCGATTCTATATTTCCGGAACTAAATAAAATATCAAAATTCTAAAAACACACGTCTGTAGAGTTTTAATTGCTTATCTCATTAAGCTATTAAACTGATTTTTGGCCTATGGTCACATCGGACTTTATTCTTCGGATGAGTCGAAATGTTTTACATGTTTTTTACTTACGTCTGCTCTTTTTAATGCTTCAGTGATTATCTTTGTGAGAGTTAATGTAGTGATCAGCCGACAGCTAAACATCGAAAGGAAGAATGCCGCTGTACTAGCTTTAAGTATTAATCTGGAAATAAAACAGTTTTATTGTAATAATCCCTTATTTATAGTCGCATGACATTTCATCGAAGTAGACCATCAATATTTTATTATACTTGATTAATAATAATTATGAACTTTGATTTGTTCTTTATGACCTATAATGTGTGATCTTTCTAATTACCGACCTATATCTGTGCTCCCGGCATAAAGTAAATGAAAAAATCATGCTGGATCAGATGTTGTCACATTTTAATTCAAATGGAATTGAACGAAAGGTCGGTCGACGACTGACGCGGGAGTTAAACTCATTAATCACGTCCTGGGATCCTGGGAGAAATCTCAGGATGCCATTGGTATCTATTGTGACCTCTCCAAAGTGTTTGATTTCGTCCATAATAATAATACACTCATTTGTAAATTACATCATCACGGAATTCGTGGTCAAGCTGCTGGCCTTATTCTTTCTTATTTATCAAACTGGCAGCAAAAAGTTCATGTGAATGGGGCGACTTCATCTGGGTGATGGGTCTCTAGTCAAGATGGGCGTGCCTCAAGGTTCAATTCTTGGCCCTTTCTTATTTTCTAGTTTATATCAATGACCTTCCATTCATGATGGCCAACTTCTCAGATATAATACTTTTTGCTGATGACACAATTATCGCTTATTTTTAAAATAGATAGAAAGATACGGATATTTTACACTTGAACGAAAGTCTAGGTGTTCTCTCGTAATGGTTCGCAGCTAACAATCTATTACTGAATACGAACAATTCAAAGTGTCTATGGTTCTCGTTACCAGTGTTCCACAAGTGGGTCTAAATTTAAAACAGTAATTTACAACAGTTTCTGCAATAGCATCGACTTTATTGCCGTAAAGGCAATAAAGTCGATGCTATTGCAGAAACTGTATTCTTGTAGTAGAGGAGCCGAGGATGCTAAATTTGCAGTTACTCGAGCGTCATGGCGACCTATTGGATTTGAAAGATTACGTTCTAAAAGAAAAAAGTTTTTGACAAGTTTTCTGTTTTAGTGGGGGGGAGAGCGTGTAAAGAGTTTTTAAAGTGTAAAAAAAACAGTTGTACAGAAGTACTGTTACAATACAATACATGTTAATCTGACGATTTACTCGAGGGGGCTGTCCGTGGCAAGCGGACAAAAATCCAAAAAAAAGTAAGTAACTCGAGCGCGTCAGATATTTAAAATGTATGTAAAGTAAACCCTAAGCGTCAGTATATGGAGGGATATCGCTATTCTGAAAACTAGTCAACATTTTTTCCATAGAAACTTCGTGGGGGTTTTACTCCACTATTTGACAAGGTAAATCCAAAGTTAAACATTGTATCGTTTTGTCTCAATATAAAGTTTGTCTGTACGGATGCAGAATTGTTAAATATGAAGCCATTAAAAAGTTACGAGCTTCTAAAGATTCGTTTTTTTTTTGGTGTAAATTAGAAGCTAAAGAAGCATCGAATTTCCAAAGCCTTGTGTTTAAACACCACCCAAAATCTAGTAAAACAACTCGTTTTAGTGTAAAACAGAACTGAACGTTTTATTTTAAAAATCTACCACCAAGCCATCACAGATGGCAGCACATGTATGTACAATCGATACACAGATAATATAACATCTTAGATATTACGTTTCAACACCCCCACTATATCTAACAATGTTATATTGATAAACATTAAATTTTAATATAGGTACATTAAAAATCAAACTTAACCTCTCGAGCCTCCGAGGAAAATGTTTTTCCACTAAATACTGATCGATTTTAAGACTTATTTTTCCAAAAAAAAGGATTAATATCGGTCTGTGTTTTGGTGGCACAAAAACGTGCTATTGGGGATCGGGCGGTTAAACAATATGCTGAACCCCCAACTTATCCAATGAATAATAATGTTTATTAGAGCATAAGCTCTTCGTAAGTATGTCAGCTGGCATCTCAGCTGATGGCAAATATTTAATATTCACAATATTATCACTAACACAGTCTCTACAGAAATGGTAACGGATATCAATGTGTTTGGTTCTTTTATGAAACATTGGGTTTTGAGTTAACTTTAATGCACTCTGGTTATCATTGTACAATTCAATAGAGTACTTTTTATTAGTTATTTCAAATTGTAAGTTTCTTAAATAAAGAGATTCTTTACAGGCTTCAGTCAATGCCATGTATTCGGCCTCACTGCTTGATAAAGCCACGGTCTTCTGTTTCTTTGTCTCCCACGAAATTACACAACCTGACAAAGTGAAACAGAAACCCGTGTAGGATCTTCTATCAACAGTGTTCGCACCCCAATCAGCATCCACAAAACCTTCTATGACAGAGTTCCCATCTGCTGAAAATTTTAAGCCATAATGTTTGGTCAATTTTAAATATCGCAATATGCGTTTCACATATGAACAATGCTGTTTGGTATAGGAATTATTAAATTGACTTAAAAAGCTAACTGGGAATGCTATATCTGGTCTGGTAAGGACCGCTAAATACATTAAAGAACCTATCATTAATTGTTGATAAGGAAACAATTCATTTACATTATTCTCATCTTTAGATGCATGTAACTTGGTCTCCATTGGAGTCTGAACAGTTTTACATTGACTCATATTATACTTAAGTAACAGCTGATCAATATAATCTTCCTGACTTAATGATATTGTTTTCTCAGACTTGTTTACTTTTACATTTACTCCAAGACACTTCTTAATTTCGCCTAAATCTTTAATTTTAAAATTATCAGATAAAACATCCTTTAAATGCTTGGTAGCTCTACTATCATTTGAAAAAACAAAGAAATCATCCACATATAAAGTAACAATGGTTTTTAACTTATCCTGTGTTTTCAAAAACATACATGGTTCTATCTTAGATTTAACAAAGCCAATTTTTAAAAGACACTCCTCTACTCTCTTGTACCATACTCTTGAAGACTGTTTCAGTCCATACATAGACTTTTTTAATTTAAGTACTTGACCTTTCTGTACTGGCTCAGGAAAACCTTCAGGTATTTGAATATAAATATCTTCTTCAAGAATTCCGTACAAGAAAGCAGTTGTTACATCAAGATGTGTTATGTCAAGATTAAGTTGAACAGAGAGAGCAAACAAAAGCCGCAATGTGGTATGCCTCACTACAGGCGAAAAAGTGTCAGTATAGTCCACACCTTGTACTTGCGAAAAACCTTTCGCCACTAAACGCGCACGAAACCGAACGTTAGTATCACAATCATATTTTTTACGTAACACCCACTTGCACTGCACAACTTTAACATTTTGAGGAGGACTGCTCAACTCCCAAGCATCATTCTCTTTGAAACTCTGTAACTCTTCAGCCATGGCCATTTTCCACTGTTCCTTTTCAGGTCCGGCTAAAGCATCCTGAAGAGACAAACCTGTCACATCATCATATGTACTCTCACCAGCACAAAAATTTGAAAATTGAAACCTGTCTGGTTGCTTCCTCGTCCGTGTAGGTCTTTGAGATCTAATCTCCGGGACATCTTCAGCTTCAGAATCACTAGGTTCATAAGTTTCATCAACCACATCTAGAAATGTGTCCTCTGAGCTGTCCGTGGTGTCAGATTCTGAGTTTGGTTCATCTATCTTCACTTCTTCTTCCCCCACTGAATCAAAACTCTGAGATGAAACTTCCATCTGACATTCAGATTTTGATTCCTGCTCAATTATGACCACATCTCTACTAGTCAATATAGTCTTTGTTTCTGGGTTATACAGTCTGTATCCCTTTGTGTTCTCTGGATATCCGAGGAGAATACATTTTTCTGACTTCTTGTCCCACTTCTTGCGCTTCTCTTTAGCTACATGGACCATTGCAGTGCTACCGAAGATTCTGATATGACTTATGTCAGGTTGACAGCCAGTCCATATCTCATATGGCGTCTTATTTCCCAATGCTGCAGCCACGCTTCGATTCTGTAGATATACTGCAGTGTTGGTGGCCTCACCCCAGAATTCTTTCCCTAGGTTGGCATCAAAGAGTAGGCATCTTGCCTTTTCTACTATAGTGCGATTGAATCGTTCACATAATCCATTCTGCTGTGGTGTGTATGGATTAGTTTTTTGATGTATCACGCCAGCAGCTTTTAAATAGTTGTCAAACTCCTTATTGCAATACTCTAGCCCATTATCACTCCTTAATATTTTTATGGTTTTCTTAGTTTGATTTTCCACTTGGGCTTTGAATCCCTTGAAACACTTCAAAGCCTCATTCTTGTGTTTAAGAAAATACACAAACACCATTCGACTGCAATCGTCAACAAACAATAGGAAATATCTGGACCCTCCTATAGATATGTTTTCCATAGGGCCACAGATATCTGTATGGACTATATCTAATAAGTTGCTGCTTCTCTGGCTGGTACTTTTGAAAGGTAAACGACACTGTTTGCCTAAACAACATGTGGCACATGAAGACTTGCCAATATCCACTTTTTCATCAAAAGACATACCCTGTACTGCAGTCTTCATCTGATTCAGGTAGTCTTTATTAATGTGTCCTAATCTGCGATGCTATGTAACACCTGATACAACTGATGCAGCCAAAAGCTCCTGGTTTTGTAAGTTTACTTTGTATACTCCATTTTCTAATAATGCTGTAGCTACCAACTCATTATTTTTGTTATATATTAAGCAACTACCATCAGAAAACGATACCTTGTTTCCTTTGCTTATGAGTTGGCTGACTGATAGCAAGTTAGTCGCCAAACTTGGAACACAATAAACGTCTTCAACCGTAATGTCGTAATCAATATCATCAGTTGTAGTTGTAATCTTCACATCGCCAGAACATAACACTGACAACTTTTCACTGTTCGCAACGATAATTTCCTGTTTCTGATCATAAGATGCATTCATCACCCAACTCTCATTTGCCGTAAGGTGTACACTGGCTCCGGAGTCAATATACCATGCATTTTTGTTGAAATTCCCGCTCAGGAACACAGCGCTGAATGCATTAGACTGCACTCGGGGTTTTTCCTTGGAATTCGACGCATTATTTTCGTTATTTGTGCATTGATTTCGATAATGCCCTTTTTGTTTACATCGGTAACATGTCACTGTCTTGACGTTTGACTTTGACGTATCGGCAGTGCTACCAACATTGACATTTTTTCTTGCCGCCGTTTTATTTTTCTTGCCCATAGACTTCGAACGAGCTGCGAATGCCCCGCCAACTTCATCATGCTCCTCCGTGGTTGACTCCATGTCTAATAATTTTGACTTGATGGAATCAGCCGTTATGCTAATGCCTGAATGCTCTATTGCCATGATCATCGGTGAAAACCGCTCTGGTAATCCTGCTAATAACAATGAGCCTGTCCACTGGTCGTTTATTTCGAAACCCGTGCCACTTAATTTCTGAGCCGTGTCAATAATTTGTGTCACGTAGGACGTCATTGAACTGCAATTTTCCAGTCTTATCGAAATTAGATTCCGTAACAGATGTATCCTTCTTGAAAAACCGTTGTCATCGAATAACTGTTGTAGTTTATCCCAGAGTTTTTTCGTTGTTCTTACACTTTTCACATGTACAAACAAAGACGGGTCGATTGTCATAATCAATTTTGCCCGGTTTTTTTCGTCATCTGCAGCTCCTACAACTACATCCTTTTCTGGCTTTACACAATGTTTCATGCCTTCAAGGATTAGGAAATTCTCTGCCGCGAAGCACCACTCGCTGTAGTTTTCCCGTCCACGTAACTTGGGTACATTTACCAAGTAGTTTGCCGCCATCGTAATTCTGAATAAAACTTGCAAATCTTCACAACACAGTGAAAACGCGTGTCCAAAAGTCTTTTTAACACTCGTACCGTGACGAAATTCTTGTTAAAACACTACTTTTTACTATTTTTTTAGGGCACATAACCTCTAGTAAAACAACTCGTTTTAGTGTAAAACAGAACTGAACGTTTTATTTTAAAAATCTACCACCAAGCCATCACAGATGGCAGCACATGTATGTACAATCGATACACAGATAATATAACATCTTAGATATTACGTTTCAACACAAAAAAGTATCTATTTTACTACCAAAAAATATCTAAACGGTTACCAAAATGGATAAGTGGTCACCAAAAAACGTTTCTTATGTAATAAAGAAATAAACCTATTATGTATTATGTGTAATAAAAAAAAATCTACCTAAGCAGGGTCGACGAAGCCCCGCTCCGCGGGGCTTCTATTTCTGTGTACAAGGTTTAAAGGAACCTAACCACCGAACTTCGGGGTGTCCCTGAAATCTTGCTAAAGCGAGTTTTAGATTTGGTGACCATTTATTCATTTTGGTATACAAAAAGAATTATTGAAGCGCATTTAAATTTTTGTCATTTCCAAAACGAAGCGCGCTTTTTCTAGTTTTTACCAGTGAAGAGGCGGTATAGATTGCGACTGTTTATTATTATTATTATTCGTTTGAGTCAGTTTGGGGTGCGAGGTTGTTTTTGCAAACTTATGTTGCCATTTATCTTCAAAACGACTAGTTCTATTTTGATGCGGTTTTCAGTGATGGATTCTAGTTTGATTAGTGCATGTTCTTAGATATGTGTTATGATCAATGATATTATAAATAAACCCACCTTTTTACCGACTCAAAAAAAAGTTGTCAATTCGACCCGTATGTATGTAATATTTCCAGAACTGCCCAGTTTTCGCATATGTTGCAGTTGTCTATATCAGCATCTGAACAAATGTGCCAAATTTCAAGTGTATGTATGTACCTATGTATGTTTTTATGTTTGTGTTCGCATATCTCCGGAACTACAAGTCCCACCAGATGAATGGTTGATACTTGGTACAGGTACATTAAAGGGTGCAAGGATTCACCCTTATAATAATCTGACGCGCTGGAGTCACAGCAAAAATCCCTTCCTGAGCTCCGCAACTATGGGTATTAATATTGATTCCAAATTACAGCGGGGTGCTCACTGTACCTCTTTTGGGTAGTTTAAGCTCTGCTGCATATGCAGTAAGAAAAATAAGGCAGCTAACAGCTAGGCTAGTATAAGTATTTTGCTTATTTCCACAGCATTATGGCATACGGCATACTGCTGTGGGGTTCCGTAGCGGGCGTAGATTCAGTTTTTATATTACAAAAGAGGGCGGTCCCCGCAATTTATAAAATGGGCCCTCGTGAATCTCTTACGAGAGAAATTCAAAGAAAATTATATTCTGACCACTACTGTTTTAAGCTTTCACGGTTTGTCTCTAAAGGAGATGGAAAGTTCAAGTATGTGGAAAAATTCAGACAGCTATAGAAATGGGACCTAGCACTGTATAACGCTGAATAGCTAAATATTCATATTTCACATAAAAAAAGTTTCTAAAACTTGTTATATCTTCATAATCATGATAAAAAAAACGTGAACACCTACCATTAAAAGTACTACAAAAATTGCAAATATTGATATTGCTATAAACTTTTACGTAGGCGTTTAGTTTTATGTATCTACTATTTTATTTATTTATTGATGACCACATTTGTGACCCACTCAGATTAATTAAATATCTTCAAACTACTTACCAAATAATGTGATACGTGCTTAAACTTAAAATAAAGACAGTTTTCACTGATGATATAAGTAGGTTGTAATGATAAACAAACGATATCTTGATAAATCCTTTCTGAACTGGTTGTTGAACCCTCTAATTAGCTAAGGATACATTTAACAATTTCGAAATGAAACAAGAAAAATAGGAAATAGTATATTTATTCGATAATCTGTGATTCAAGTGTGAAAGAATACGAAGCGACGGACTGTGTTTAAATGTCATTTTATTACGTGGTGATGGAAATCTGGATGTGATGTTGTTAATTTCTGCAACTTTGAACTGTTTCTTTCACTACATGGCGATGGCTTTGCAATATTCTCACAGAACGACCACAAGCTAAGCACTCCGTTGAATAGCCGAATAAACGAATTTCCCCAGTTGCTCCTGAATGCAGCAGTTCAAAACAAGGATGACAATGTTGGCTGAAAGATCGGCCTGTGCGGTTATAATTATTTAGCCACGAACTCCTCTCGAGTGTATAGTGTATAGCAAAAGGAATAATCACAACGAACAATATTATTAAGCAGAGCGCAGAGCGTTCAAATGACATCTGACGTTTGTTTTTTTCTTAAAGATGGGATTGGACTCAAATAGTCACAGAAGCGATAATAGAATCGATTGAAATCGTTAGAAAGTAGTATCGATCATACTTCAGTTTTTTTTTTCTCTCCCACTACAGCAGGTGTAGCATGACGCCGTAGAAAGAGGTTTTCTCGACGCAAGAATAGACCAATTACAGAACGTAGAAATATTTTTAGCGTTTTAAGCATGGTAATGTAATAAATATGGAAAATAAACGTTCTTTTCTTCAATAGTGTACGAATGATGTCATATTTGTGCAAAAAAACAGTCGATTTGTGTAGAAATAACGATGAAATAACCTTGTCTTTTCTTGGTAGAATAGAGATAGAATCGCCATGCTACGCGTGCTGGGCAATATTCTCTTTCCACTCCTACCTTTCACGATGTTGGCCGTCTTCCTTCCAGTTCGGACAGAACCTGTCCAGTTAATATTATTCTGCACAAAATATGAACTAAGATTTAACTAAGAAGCTCATTCCGAAGCTTTTAACGAAAATAATGAAGTTGAGTTTAGTGGACTAATCACTTTAAAACAATCCGATTTTCCGAATCAAAACGCATGAAAACACAATAAAAAGCAACGAAACGACTCTGAATCTATCGATTCCCACCAAATACTGTTTCAACGCCAATTTTTAATTTCAGCAAACAAATCGTTTTAAATCACATTAGTAAAAATCGATTAATACAGTTTTCGTACCACTTGCTCAAAAAAGTGACATTCTATGCCACAAAAAGCGTACATAACAATAGTCATTATTAATCTGTTAAAAACAGCTTTCCCTAGGGAAAGAAAGTTGTACTGAATTTCATTCATCCTCTAGGGAGAGAATGTGATTTGAATTTCGAATACTTACCGATAGTGAACTACATCAGTCTGTCTTTACACCATTGAGTTTGTATGTAAAGCATTATACAACTTTTTGAAAAAGGAATACGCATTTATTATGCAGTTATGATTTAATAACATTACGAAAACCGAAGAGGCCGTATGATCTTGATGCCTTTGCTTTTCCGAGAATACAATATAATCTAGGAATTTGCCGCGTTTTGTTTTCTTCAAATACATAAACGTTGAGTTTATTTTAATTTATTTTTTTAAATAAGTTATTGTTAAATTTAAATGTTTAATTAATGCTTATCTCATACATATTATTATAACGTTAATTTTTTCGCAAGTGGTACGAAAAGTAGAGTATTTTCCTCGGTGATAAAGCTGTCTTAGTCTTGGGTGAAGTTAAATCCCTCGCTACACTCAGGACTCGTCTTAAATCCCTCGCTTCGCTCGTGATTTAAGTTTCTAACACCCTCGCTACGCTCGGGAGTAAGCCTCGAGTCCTTCGTTATGCTCGCGATTTAAATCGTCACCCGCGACTGAAGACACTGCTTTATCCCCTTGGTTAATAATCTAGTATTCATTTTAACAATCTGGAAAAGCGTTATTACCCTTCCCTAGTTTTCATTATTTCATCGTGACCAAGTCATGTCAATAAAAAATGAGCGAAAAGCAATTCAGATACTTTTTTATGTTTAACATTTTATATAAGTCTTAGGAAATTATTAAACATTGAACAATTCATTAATGAATTTTCAAATACTACGAGTTAAAATGAAATTCTTATAGGCGACTGGGGCACTCATTTAGCCATCTCCTTTAAAATGTCACTTACGGGATATCTTCCGTGATTATTTGTTTGTTTGAGTTCCCGATGTTTCGACGCTGTTGCAAGCGCAGTGATCGCGGGTTGACTGGAGATTGCGGGTGGATGAAAGTAAATTGTTATGGCTGCTACACACCTTACGATAAATCGACAAGTGTGTATGAGAAAAATCGAACAAACTGTACAGTTTTTCTCATACAAACTTGTTTATAAAATCGATTGCAGCTGTGGTAGCTCATACATAGGTCAGACGTAGCGAACTGTCTCATGCCGCATCAAAGAGCACATCAAGGCTGTCAAAAATAACGATGAGAAAAAATCTGCTATAGCTGAACGTCTGCTACAGTCAGGGCCCAATCACTGGATTGAATTTCACAAGCCTAGTATTTTGTCCACGGACAAACATTACATACCAAGACTGACAAGAGAAGCAATTGAACTAAGAAAACACAAGAATTTCAATCGAGAGGATGGCTTCAAATTGTCGAGTACGTGGAATCCAGTTGTGAACATGCTCATAAATGGCAACCGGCATCGTTATAAAGACTCCAAAAAACTTGTTGATACTGTGACTGTGTTTTGCCGTGACTTAAGCCGGCCACTCACATTCGTGCGAATACGCGAACCCACATGTGTAGGACGACATTTGCGAATGACTTCGCGAAGTTTTCGTGGCATTCGTGCTTTTCCAAGCTGTGTCGGTTTTAAGGGCGCGAACCTTCGCGTAGTCTCCTACACATTCGTGTGACCAGTTGCGCACACGATTGCGAAGCAAACGGTCGTGTCGTTGTTATATTTTGTGTAAGGAAATACTGATCAGGGCCCCTAGTCTGCTATTACAATAGTGTCACAATGGTCTATCATTGATTTCATAATTGTTGATTTTGACAAGTTTGGTAATCTACTATTATAATGGCGTCATTATGACTTTCCAATGGACAACCACTGACATTCCATTGAAAGAAATGGCTAGAATGGTAATCTCGTACACAATGACAAATGAATGACTGACGTAAGGGGTAATCTGCTAAAATTTTGACAGTTCCTTTGATCATTGATCTACCATTGGATCGTCATTGTGCAGTCATTGCTTCTAATAGCTCGGTAGTCGAAAAGAGTTTGTTATCTATCGTGTTTGTATTGTATTTTGTGAAATATTGAGTGGAGAAATGTATTTATTCACTACGAGCAAATATTCTCGAGCCAGTCAGCGCAGTGGATCCTAGAGAAAGAAGATGCGCGGAATGCAAAAGTCCCGTCGCTATTGATATTTCCGAGGCGGAATTTGTAAAAACGTTTCGCCCTGGAAGAAAGGACTCAGTAAGGGGGTTAATTAAAGAACTCATTCCCTTTATGGCCAGACTGTGTCGAAACGATAGCATATCGAGAATACTGAATTTGATTTTCATTGATTTATTAAGGTGAACGCAGACCTAGCCGCACCGCAGTCTCCGCATTCCCCGCATTACGAATTCTTTGTATGAAGTTCTATGAAACCACGCACACTCACCCGCTTCGCAGTAGCCGCAGAAGCGGTAAGAAAACGATGACTGCGGGACTGCGGTGCGGCTAGGTCTGCGTTCACCTTTATTCTGTAGCTATAAACACGCAGTAGCCAAGAGCCAGGTCTTGGTGGTTTTCCATTAAATCAATTAGAGCCGAAATTTGCTCTATTAGCACCATTTTGTATAAAATCCTACTACTATTATAAAGGCGAAAGTTTGTAAGTATGGGTGTATGGATGTTTGTTACTCTTTCACGCAAAAACCACTGAACGGATTTGGCTAAAATTTGGTACACAGATAGTTTATAACCTGGATTAACACATAGGATAGTTTTTATCCCGATTTTATGTTACCGTGGGATAATTTTCGAGTTGTAGCGGGTGAAACCGCTGGCAACAGCTAGTATTATATATAAATAAAACACATAAATGAAAATAAATAGCAAAACACCGGTGAACGCACACCTAGCCGCACCGCAGTCTGTTTTCTTACCGATTCTGCGGCTACTGCGATGCGGGTAAGTGTGCGAGGTTTCATAGAACTTTATACAAAGAATTCATAATGCGGGGACTGCGGTGCGGCTAGATGTGCGTTCACCATTAGAATTGTAAACAGTAAGCAGTAATGTCACATTTGACTTTGACAGCTACAGATAAAACATTATTGAGTTTCACATATTTCTATGTAGTCTGTGGTTTCACTGCTAAAAACGTTACACATTTTAATGTTTTTGCTATTTAGGAACTTCTTACTACTTCAGATTGCTTATAACATTATTAAATAATATGTAAACATGTATATAAATGAAATCTAAATGTTCAAAAGACATTGCCCAAATCAGGCCCACAGTGAACAGTAAACTAGAGAAAAAACACTACATGCATTAATTTAGTCATAAAAAAATAGGTATTTGTGTGTCTCCAAAGAACCGCCACTAAAATCTACAATAATTCGTTAAAAAAAGTAAATCAATTGAAAAAAACGGAAGTTTTCTTGATTTCAACGCTGGTAAAATATTGCCAGCATCTAATCACATTTCAAGTATTTTCATTAATTAATCGATTAGAATCGATTATACAAAAATACAATAACCTCACCGGCATACCCATTTGGCTTTTCTTGTATTGTAATAAAAACGAACTAAAATAAAACATGAATATACAAACCAATGACTATGCTCGTAAAAAAAGAATTCAAATAATAATCAAAAATCAGTCATTTAAAAAGGAATCGATACATCGGTTCAATGTTTTTATTTTTTTGTGATAGTGACAACACTCATTTTTAATTCTGTCATTATCACTGACTGACACTGTCATGTTGCGCTCAATGTGAATGTGTTTTGATTTTTCTTCAATTTCTTTTATTGCGACCTGGCTTTGTTATAAGGACTTGTTTCGGATTTTGCATACCGATTTATAACGTTTTCTACAATGACTGAAGAACATTGTGTGAATTGTGGTTTTAACCTAACCGAATTTCAAAATCATAGGTACGATGAAACCTGAAAAAAAATCTAACTTATAGCAGTTGGTTGTACCACGGCAGGTAAATATACTAATCATTAAATGATTTTGGTATTGCCTACGCCATCATCCAATTATTAACGGATAATAATATTTCAGGTATCAAAAGACAATAATGTTTGCCACAACCGCTGGTTGGTAGTAACTTAAGCCTTGTTCTGCAACAACACTTGGAAGGATATGTACGTCAAGGCAGCTGCACTAATTGTGGACGTTCTGGTTAGACGGATAAGAAGTCACTTATTAAGAACAGATACAGATAGATAGAGAAGTCTCATTAGAAATGTAATTATTAAATGGATTGATTGATTGATTGTTTTTTATACCCTACTGCCTATAATAATTAGACAAAAGTATATTAGAAACTCTCCCCTACTATCATTATCAATAAACCAGTATTAAAAAAAGAAAACTTCTTGTATTTCTCAGTCCCACACTTTTGCACATAGAAAATTAACCCCAAAACATTTGTTTTTTTAACATTTCTAAAATAGTGGCCTCACTTAAAATGTTCTTTTCAGATATCCTATATTATTAAGATTCTAAAACACTGCATTTTTAGACTAATATTTGATGTCCATTCTGGGCCTGGGGCACTATGGACCGTGGGCATTTCCCTTTAGTAGTAGTTTTTCGAAAATCATTTCTACTACCGGGTTTTATAATAATGGCAATACGACAATGTCATTCTGCCACGATTCCATTACGAGACCACTGACCGACCAGTGATCGACCATTATGAATTAGCAGATTACAAACTTTTATCAAAATGACAATTGGATCGTGTTGGAATGACGGATTTATTAAAATTAGCAGACTAGGGGCCCAGTATAAGTACCTATTCATACACCGTTAAATTTAGGTCCTTCGTTTATAGTTATTAGTTTTAATTTGATTCAAATTTATTATTGGGTTTTATTTTGAAATTTTGTTTTTGTTTTGTTTTAAATTTAGCTTTTTATATTTATTTTTAAAATTTTAATTGGACATTTGGTTTTTTTTTCCTGTATAATTTTAATCTGACGTTTTGTTTTAAATTATTGTTTAGTTATATTTTATGTTTGCTTGAATTGAATATTAATATTGTGTTTCGTATGATCTGTAATTGATTGAAATAAATGAAATTATTATTATTTAATCCCGTGGAGGATCGATTATAATTGTTAAGAGGGTCGGTAATTCGGTAAATGAAACACTATCGATCTGTAAAGATAAAATTAACTGAGACATTCGTAAACAAGTGTAGGAGGAAGCGCAAACAGACTCGCAAATAGAGTATGCGAACCCATTTGCGAATATGCAAAGTTTGCGAATGTATGTCTGACGGCCCTCCACATGCGCGCAAAGATTCGTACAATGTACTAATCTTTGCGCGCATGTGAGTGGCCCCGGTTAGTGTCGAGTTCCAGTACCTAGTGCGCGTAACAAGAGACAAAGAAAGAGGGTAGACAGATTTGTCTGCTCCTAACTATTTTCATCCACCCGCAATCTCCAGTCAACCCGCGATCACGGCGCATGAAGCTGGGTACTCACTTAGCAGCGTAGCACGTAACGTATCAGATACGGTATCAAGCTTTAGGTACTATTATATATTCTGTGTATCAAGTAAGTACGTACCCAACTAGCAAAAGATGTCGTAAGAATGCCAGCTGCACGTTTCTCATTCGGCTATTGATCGAGAGAAAAAGTCGAGAGATGGATTCGACCACGTTCTCTCGACGCGTTTTGGGCGCACTTCTCTCAGCTATTTAGTGCTGTGAACATCGTAAGATTATCTTTGAATAGCTAAATTGTCGAAAGAATATAGAAATAATCGCAACTCAAAAGCTATTTAGTATCATATTAATCGGAAGAAGCGCTTTCATTCGACAAAGGAGATTGCTAAATGACTGCCCCAGTCTTCTTATAACTATAATTATACTAGCACTTCGCCCGCGACTTCGTCCGCGTGATTTTCGAACTTTGCCTTTGTGAATTTCTAGTCCCAGCCACCCCCTATATGAGAAGCTGTTGGAAAAATTAAATCAATATTCAACAAAAATTCCATCAAACCGCTTAATATTCCGTTTTAGGTAGGTACCTAAACCTAACACTTAGGTTCTAAAAATAATCCATTCAAAATATCAACCCCGTAAGGTCTATTTCCACAAAACACCCGCAACTACGTCCAAAAAAGAATTTCTATGCAAAATTTGAGTCTCCAAGCTATCTGGGTAGATTGTAGATCGCGAAATTCGACCCCTAAGCGGCTTTTTCGGGGTCGAAAAAGCCGCTTAGGGGTCGAATTTCTCAAAACCGTCTTAGTAAATATTTAGGTTTTAAAAAGAACCCCTCTCAAAATTCGGAACGCGTAGCACTTGTAGTAACAAAGTTTCATACAAACTATCAAAAAACAAACCCTTTTGGGGTCGAATTTTGCAAAATCCCGCCATGGTGTGCATATAAGTCCTATAAAAGGACCCGGTGCAAAATTTGAGGCCCCTCGCACTTGTAGTAACAGAGTTTCATACAAACTTTCAACCCTAAAAACAACCTCTTAGGGATCTAATTTCGCAAAATCCCGTCTTAGGTAAAGTTAGGTATTACTTACGTCCAAAAACGAACCCCTGTGTAAAATTTGAGTCTCAAAACTTTCAACCCCAAAAACAACCCCTTAGGGGTCGAATTTCACAAAATTTCCGCCTCGGTAAGAGTTGACGTCTTAAAAAGAACCGCCAAGCAACATTTAAGACGCCTAGCACTTCTAATAACAAAGTTTCATACAAACTGTCAACCCCAAAAACAAACCCCTTAGGGGTCGAATTTCGCAAAATCCTGTCATAGGTAACTCTTACGTCCTCAAAAGAACCCGTATTCAAAATTTAAATTTCCTAGCACTTGTAGTTACAAAGTTTCATACAAACTATCAACCCCAAAAACAACCCCTTAGGGGCCGAATTTCGCAAAATCCGTTCTTAGTGCTCACCTACGTGGTATAAGGAGGGCTTATGCCAAATTTCAAGTTTCTAGGCCCAGCGGTTTGGGCTGTGCGTTGTCAGATCAGTCAGTCAGTTTTGAATTTTATATATATAGATATAGTACGGAATTTTATATATATAGATATAAAATTCAAAACTGACTGACTGATCTGACAACGCACAGCCCAAACCGCTGGGCCTAGAAACTTGAAATTTGGCATAAGGCCTCCTTATACCACGTAGGTGAGCACTAAGAACGGATTTTGCGAAATTCGGTCCCTAAGGGGTTGTTTTTAGGGTTGATAGTTTGTATGAAACTTCGCTACTACAAGTGCTAGGAAATTTAAATTTGGAATACGGGTTCTTTTTAGGATGTAAGAGTTAACTATGACAGGATTTTGCGAAATTCGACCCCCAAGGGGTTTGTTTTTGGGGTTGACAGTTTGTATGAAACTTTGTTATTAGAAGTGCTAGGCGTCTCAAATCTTGCATGGCGGTTCTTTTTAAAACGTTAACGCTCACCAAGGCGGAAATTTTGTGAAATTCAACCCCTAAGGGGTTGTTTTTGGGGTTGAAAATTTTGAGACTCAAATTTTACATAGGGGTTCTTTTTTTAGCGTAAGTGATACCTAAATCGGGATTTTGCGAAATTTGACCCCTAAGGGTTTGTTTTTGGGGTTCATAGTTTGTATGAAACTTTGTTATTACAAGTGCTAGGAGCCTCAAATTTTGCATCGGGTTCCTTTTTAGGACGTAGATGCTCACCATGACGGGATTTTGAGAAATTCGACTACTTAGGTGTTTGTTTTTGGGGTTGATCTTGATAGTTTGTACGCAACTCCGTTAGGTTACTACAGTTGCTAGGAATTTCAAGTTTTGCATCGGGTTTAATTAAGGACGTAGATGCTCACCATGACGGGATTTTGCAAAATTCGGCCCCTTAAGGGTTTTTTTTGGGTTGATAATTTGTATGAAACTTTATTACAACAGGTGCGAGAGACGTCTCAAATCTTGCATATTGGTTCTTTTTAAGACGTAAATGCTTACCAAGGTGGAAATTTTGTGAAATTCGACCTGTAAAGGCTTTGGTAATGTGCATTGGGGTAATTTTTAGTGGGCGTGGGCCACCCAAGACGGGATATTGCAGGGTGATAGAATATTTGTTGAATATTGATTTGGATTTTCCAAAAGTATCCATACCATAAAAAGTAGGCTGGGAGTAGAAATTCAAATCAGCAAAGTTCGAAAATCACGCGGACGAAGTCGCGGGCGGAGTGCTAGTATATATATATCCCGGCGTCATTGTGGTAGGAAATAGGCACATGGGCGTTGAGGTGGGTCAAAATTACCCGTATATTAAAATCGAAATATTTCCAAAGTTATTGAGTGTATTCGTAAACTGTGTTTTTATACAATTATTAGAGTATTTATTTGTTGAAAATGAAAAAGAAAAACATAATTCAGAAATATTTAATTATGTTTAATAATATCTTACATAAACTTATAAAAAAAAGTAACGAAACAGGGATCTCTTGTGCTTTTAGGATATTGTCATTATAGTAATCAGTATATTTGTATACTTATAGCATTTTTCTAACCTGAAGGATTATGTCTTTTAGAAAAAAAATAAAAACACTAATTACACTCATCGTTAGAGACGCAGTGACTACAAAAAGATATGAGGTGTTCAGGACAAATATATTTGGGGCCAGCTTGATATGTGTGCTTTGTTTTGCGGTCCCTTTTAGCAGGACACACTTGAAACTGTTTGCAGACGTCGCGTAATTTTGCACGAGACTTTTCTGATAATTCAACAACAAATCCTTCCCCAAATAGTATCCTCAGTCATGCTCGCTAAGGAGGAGGCGGGACGCGTGAGGGAGAGGACAGCGCCCACCTTTCACGCCAGCCGCAGTACAGTGGTAGACGCGCCCACGACGACAGACGTCGCTAGATGAGCGCCGGCCACCGTAGGAGCGAGCATGCGGACTGGGAGTAATGGGCGACTCGCTGTCCGACCATGGACCATGCCCGGGTCGACGGCACGTTGTGTTCCACGCGCGCCTCAGAGTGTCAGCAAATGTCGGGGCTCATTTAGAGGGCAAAATCTGCCAGGGTCGCGGGTCTTGCGAATTACCGTGACCCCGGAACGTAAAGGGCTATTGAAGGACACTGTGGATTTTAGTCAGTACGAGTCTGACGGTCCTTCTCGCTCTGCCCTGGGTAGGAAGACTGAAGCTTATTTGATGATTGACATTATAAAAAAAATGTGCGTAGGAGATTAGACTGAAAATATGTAAATTTTAGAAAGAAAGAAAGAAAGAAAGAAAATCGTGTTTATTGGCACAAACTTAAAACTAAACAATACAAATAAAGTTATAAAAACAGAGTACATGGTAAAGATTAAATATAAAACTTAACAAATTAATGCCAAAGGGCCTCAGCTCAGCATATGCCAGTGGCAACACAAGAATTGCCGCCTGACGCTGATTTTCAGCTGCAGCCCACGAGTGCCATACGCTCGAAAAACAAATACTAAATATAGTTACCGAGTCGGTGTGTAATAAAAAAGTGTAAGTATAATACAATATGTGTAGTGAAAAACATTATAAGTAACGAAAATAAATTAATAAAGATTTAGTGCATCAAAAACAATTCAAGGAAATAAAACCAGAATAAATAAATAATTAGACAGGCGCAATAACAATGTACCACTTAGCCCTATTTAAAACCTGTTTTGCACGTTGCCGCACTTTCGATCCACGCTTAGAATGACGCCCCTTCGCCCGCAAAACGCTGCAGGCAGCCAAGCGAGGCGCACAAAACTATTTCATAAAATTCGATATTTTTAAACTGTGGATCACGAATCCATTCAGTAAACATTATTGGTGATACATTGGTCATGGCACTATTTAATGAGTTAAAAGTTAGGTAAAAGTTAAATACATGTGAAATTAGTACAACGTCAACAAAGGAATGTGAAAGGAAGTGCAAAATAATTGAAAATAAACAACATTGTGAATAATCAAATAAAATATAAGGTAAGTTGCATAAAAATGAGATGTCCTGAGTTATTTGATTACGATAGAACTTACTTTGTAATCCCTTAATTCTTACAGGTTAGCTACAATGAGATTATCATAATAATAACCACGGCACAGTGGCCGCCGAGTGCCAGATTCAATCAAGTAAAACAGAAACGATGGGCGAAAAGGTGCCACTCGGACACCACGCCGCCGTCCGCGGGTCCCATTCGCTTGTTTGTAGGCCGGATACATGGGGTAAGTTGGGATAGAAACGCATTGTAACAATGCTTACCATATTGGTTGAGGTTAATAATTAAAACTACATATTTTGTATGTTACAGTTCTCACAATATGCGACGGGACGCCACGGCGGCGGCGGCGGCGGGGCGCCACGGGTGCCAGAAGGCGCATCCCTCAGCCAGATTCGAGATTTGCGGGGAAGTCGAACTTTTTTTTTTTTTTAGAGGAATCTGTTTTCTCATAAATCGACGAAAGTGAGTAGAAAAAAAATCTAAAAGCGAAAAGAAAAAACCGTTAACATATACGTCAAAAATCAATAAACAATGATAAAAATTGATTACTTGGTAATGGCACAAAATGGTAACGTCAATTGTGAGGATGGGTCAATACTACCTTTTTGAAAATTAAACGCGTGTAGCTTCCAGCTCGGTGGCTGTCACATTGATTTCTCGTCAGAAACGTTTAGAACACACTATTGGCTCCAGCTACTGCACAGAAGGGCAGCGTCGTACGCACACTTTCAAAAATATTCCAAATTCAAAACCAGCCGGGTCATTTTGACCCAACCTCAATGACGCCGGGATATATAAAATTCAAAACTGACTGACTGATCTGACAACGCACAGCCCAAACCGCTGGGCCTAGAAACTTGAAATTTGGCATAAGCCCTCCTTATACCACGTAGGTGAGCACTAAGAACGGATTTTGCGAAATTCGGCCCCTAAGGGGTTGTTTTTGGGGTTGATAGTTTGTATGAAACTTCGTTACTACATGTGCTAGGAAATTTAAATTTAGAATACGGGTTCTTTTGAGGACGTAAGAGTTACCTATGACAGGATTTTGCGAAATTCGACCCCTAAGGGTTTGTTTTTGGGGTTGACAGTTTGTATGAAACTTTGTTATTAGAAGTGCTAGGCGTCTCAAATCTTGCATGGCGGTTCTTATTAAGACGTTAACGCTCACCAAAGTGGAAATTTTGAGAAATTCGACCCCTAAGGGGTTGTTTTTGGGGTTGAAAGTTTTGAGACTCAAATTTTACATAGGGGTTCTTTTTTGAGCGTAAGTGATACATAAGTCGGGATTTTGTGAAATTCGACCCCTAAGGGTTTGTTTTTGGGGTTGATAGTTTGTATGAAACTTTGTTACTACAAGTGCTAGAAGCCTCAAATTTTGCATCGGGTTCCTTTTAAGGATGTAGATGCTCACCATGACGGGATGTTGCAAAATTCGGACCCTAAGGGGTTTTTTTGGGGTTGATAGTTTGTATGAAACTTTTTGAATACAAGTGCTAGACGCCTCAAATCTTGCATATTGATTCTTTTTAAGACGTAAATGCTCACCAAGGTGGAAAGGAGATCATTTTTTTTGGGCCTTTTCTGAAAGTGCCGGCCAACGAAAAATATTGGTACCTATGGGTAGTACTAGTCATTTGGAGCAATAGTTACTATGGCACAAAAGTTGTAGGATTGCTCTCGGCCAAGTTATACAAGTTCAAAGATTCGTAATTTTCATACATATTTTAATTTCTGAAAGTGCTCAGAAACACCAAATAATGATAAGTATTGCTAGAACTAGGGACCTCAAGCAATTTAACATAAAATATCATCACGCCTGTAATCCCTGAAGGGTTGGGCAGAGGTATTCCGAATTAAAATGAATAATAATCTCTTCATTTTTTGTGAAAAGGAATAAAAACATGTTAAAATACGAGTATATAAATCTGCTGGTGGGGCCAGCGGGAACAGAATCAACATTGCTTGTGGTATCTTGGGAAAGCGACCTAACAATACAAATCGTGAACAAGTAAGTGCTTTTTGAATCAACCCCGTTTTTGGGGAAATAGAACCATCAAATGAGTTATCTCGCTCTGGGTTGAGCAGGAGAGAAGTCCACCCTATTCATTTGGTTGCCCTTTGCGTTAATTACATTTCATTCATACATTTGTTGTTTTCTTAAAGAGCCTCATAGCCTTAGTAACGTGATACTGTTGAACACCAAATTAGAGACGGGACGGGTTTGATTCGCCATCCAGTCAATGGGAATTAACTGGTATTCGGCCTTGACATCCCGTGGAAGTTCAAGGAGCATTCCTGGGGCTGCCTTCAAGCTGTTACAAAATCTTGCGGGGCAAACGCCTCTTTTCGGAGGCTCTACGTGGAAGTGGTGCGCTTAAAGCCCCTCTACAGGAACTCCGTGTCCGTCGTCTCCATATGGAGGTGACCAAACATGCTGATCGCACAGGGCATCATGGCTATTAGGGTGATCCACACGTAGGTGCTGGAAGGCTTCCGCTTCCAGATCACACGGTGGCAATCCGGAAAGGAGGCTGCAATTTTTTCTGCAGCAGTAACGATAGCAAAGAAGGAAGGAGGCAGAACACATGAAGGAGAGGACACCCTCGAAAAATCTCAATCGAGCCGCGTACGGCGAGTAATGGGGAGTAAGGACGACAGCATGTCGTGTTCCTCGCGCGCCTAAAGGAGCTTTCAGAGGCCTTTACCCTACCAAGTCGCGGGACTATCTTAGTAGAATACCATAACACAGATGATGACTTTGTTAGCCAAAAAACGTGGCTGATTCAGTAAGCAGTACTTTTGGTCAGGATTCGTATTGTTAGAAGGTCACTCTCCCAAGACCCCTACCACAAGCAACGTTGATTCTGTTCCCGATGCTGGTTCCACCAGCAGATTTATCTATTTCGACATGCTTTTATTTCTTTTCACAAAACATGAAGAGATTATTATTCATTTTAATTCGGAATACCTCTGCCCAACCCTTCAGGGATTACAGGCGTGGTGATATTTTATGTTAAATTGCCTGAGGTCCCTAATTCTAGCAATACTTATCATTATTTGGTGTTTCTGAGCACATTCAGAAATTAAAAAACGTATGAAAATTACGAATCTTCGAACTTGTATAACTTGGCCGAGAGCAATCCTACAACTTTTGTGCCATAGTAACTATTGCTCCAAATGACTAGTACTACCCATAGGTACCAATTTTTTTCGTTGGCCGGCACTTTCGGAAAAGGCCCAAAAATGTATGGAGCGTGAATGTTCTCCTTTTGTTAAATTCGACCCGTAAGGGGTTATAATGGTAATTGTGCATTGGGGTCATTTTTAGTCCGTATCTTTCCGTCCGTAGCTGCGCTCTGAGGCGGACGTTGCAACACGGTGCATATTATTATTTAATATCGTACAGCGCGGCGCAAGCCGACGCTCGAAATTGTATTGTCATGAGTGACAAACTTGTGCCAAATGAACTGCTGGCGTTCCTGCAGCAGAAGCTGGACGTGATGGACGAGGTGTCCGCCATCCAGATCTGTGTAACGAACTTCAGCGAGGACGACATTGCTGCTGCGAAGCTGCTGCTGTTCCGGTCGCTTAATAAAGTAGACCAGATGGTGTCTCGTCGGCGCGACGGGACGAAGAAAAGTGTGCAAGACATCATCACGCTTTTGAAAGCTACCGACCCAGACGACGTGCCGACGTTTGTGGCGAGGGACCTGAACAAGTTTCCCCCAGTCACATTCGACCACGTCGACGTTACAAGCCTGCTGAGGGACATAGTCTCTTTGAAGGCAAGTCTGACAGATGTGCAGAGGAAGTTGGAGTCATCCCAGGAAACCGTCGCGGACCTGCGCTCAGAACTCGATGAGTTGCGCAACTCAGTGGCGTTAATTGGGTCACCGGCGGCGCGTGTAAGTAACGTAAATACGCGCCGAGGTGTAGGCTGCCTCGATACATCGGTCACGAGTTTTGCGTCAGCAGTTTTGTCGCCGGCGCCGATTGCTGAGCCAGCGGTGAGCGCTACAAGTGTGCCTCGCTGCCCTGCCCCCGCCCCCGCAGCTCCTCCCCGCGCTGCCCGACTGATGCGGCCATCGAACCCGGTGGTCACACCCCCTGCTCCCCCCGCTAAGCCCATGTCCTCAAAGGACACGGAACGGGCTGAAGACGACGGCTTTGTCACGGTGCAAAGGAGGAAGCGCCGCAAGACTAGCTGTAAGAACCGCTGCGGCAAGGCTCCCGTAGAGCCTAACATGAAACTGCGTGCTGCGAAGCCGAACACTCCGGTGTACATTTCGCGTCTTCATTACACCACTGACGCGGAAGACATCGTGAAGTACGTGCGCCAAAGGCTGAATTACTCGCCGAGAGTGCAGTTGCTGGAGTCGCATCGCAACGTCAACTACCGGTCAACGGTGCTAGAACATCGGAATTCCCCGACGCCCCGCGGCGCTCGTAATGACGTCACCCTACGCGCCAGGTGGCCGCACTTAACAAAACACTTTTTGTTTACTCGTTAGCGACGGGCGTAATCTCAAGTTATGTTTTTGTTAGAGCTTATGAATGGCCCTTTCGAGTCATGTTAAGTGTTTGTTGACATTTGGTCTCTAATTTATTATATTAATTGGTAAACATTGACTATGGTTGAAATAAAACATTATATGAACTTTAAACATTTTTATTTCGTAAAGTAGATGGTTACCATATATATTTTATGGCTTTTATTGATGGCAGGGTTCTATCTTGATACGAAAAAAAATACAAACACACCTCATAGTAAAAAAATATTTATTTACAGGCATAAAACTGGCACAAAACATTTTGCCGACGGTGAAAAATTTTCAACAAAATTAAATAAATTATTACGACTATACAGTTTCACGAAACTTAAAAATATAGTTACAATCTGAAAGTTACATTCATAGAGGAACTTATGCGTAAATATTAACCGTATAGGTCTATTCAATACAGAAATACATGGGATTGATTGAAGGAATTCCCACTCACGTAAAAGCGTACATAACATTTCTTGTCTTTTTTGTTCAGTGAAGTTTGAGTAAAGAAAATACAATAAATCTAACTGTATTCTACAAGAAATGCCCTTTCCAATGAGGTATCACACATGTTATTCAATAGCCTTCGAAAAAAGAAACAAGTAAGGAAATATCACAAATCGGGGGTATTGACAAATAACAGTGTCACGTGACACGGATAAAGCCCGAGTTACACTGGATACACATCACAGGTTAAAAGCTATTGTTTGCAAAAACATGTGTGATACAAATAATAATGAGGATTCACAGGTCCCGATCCCGGGAGGATGAATGCAAATGAATTTTTATTACCCGACTGCAAAAAACAAAAGAGGGTAATGTTTTTCAAAAGTATGTAAGTAATATTCGTTGGTACCGTCTACACAGATGGACCGATTTTGATAAATTATATGTCGTTAGATTTGTCTTAGCAGCCAGAATGTCACTGGGTCAATTCAATAAAATAAAAAACAAAATGGCGGCACCACATAGCGCGTTTACAAAAAAACTCCCAAACATATCGAGTTTGGTATCAAAATAAAGGGTTTTGAACGAATTTAAAAAAAATGATTCTCCCTCGGCAGTCGGGTAAATAAAAAAAAAACCTACGCATAATTAATGGCCATCCCAGATCTCTGAGGGACTAATCCCTGAGAGATCTGTGATGGTCTCTAAAGCAATCAATTATGCACAGGGCTACGTTACAAAGTTCGCACTTAAACATGGTGCGAATCCTTTTTTTGTTTTTGTAGCACCATTTGCATTCCAGTTGTTTGGCTAACTTGACAGGGAAGTGGCCGGCTACTGTCAGCGGCGGTTGTGGTTTTGGTGGGCGAAATTTTTGTATAATTTCGTCCGCCAAACGCAAACGAAACTGCCGTTGTGCCATCGTGGCTGAACATTTTGGTAAGGATCTAAAATAGGTAACCAAATATAACCTTTGAACTGCCAAGGCCACTAAGGCGACACATGACACTCTGTGTTGCGGGCCTCTCGGGTGACGTCATGCGCTATCGGCACTTGTTGATAAAACATCTGTAGCTCCTTTGTTTAGAATAGTAGCCGTAAGCAATTTATGTTGCTGGAATTGTTATGAAATAAGCTATCAGTTTTAAAATGTTTTTGTTCAATATTGCATTGTTATATATTGTTAATTCGAGTTTGAAATCAGTGTGAGCAAAATTTTCCCAGTTTATTGTACAAAAGTATATAGAAAAAGAATAAATAAACATTATTTCACAAAGTATTTATTCTATTTTCATTAATAAACCTTAATTTACAAAAATCCATTAAAAGATCACACCGCCCCATACATTTTTTTCACTCTACAAGCATTCAAACATCTGGTAAAAGTCAAGGACCCCGCACGGTGACAAAAAAAAAGGGTATGTTTACGCTTCGAGTTCGGCAGTTGAGAACGTTGCGGTTTACGTTCATATCTTATTACAAAGAATGGTTCTTAATCTTATCGCTGACGGAGTGGTACCGGTTAGAATTGCTTGGTTAATAAACAATGGCTCAGATTGTAAACACTTAAAACAAAGTAATAAAATAGACCCGTTCATTGTTTAGGCCACGGAGCAATTACCATTGTTCTTATTTGAAATATTTTTTCATAATTCAGAAGATGACAATATTTACTAATAGAAAAACATAACACAAGGGTATGTTACTTAACAAAAACATTTCCGAAATCAACCAGCAAAATTTACAATTTCATGACAAAAACACGCAAAATTATGTACACAGATGTGCTAATTTCTAGAAGCGGCCTGTTTTCACATTTGGAATTGAATTATGAAGACTATGCAGTTAATAAAAAATACCTAGTAATCTAAGTGACTCTAAATTAAAACTGAGAAAATGAAACATTACAATAAAGGCGATTTTTTTAAAATAAATAATATGTAATAAAAATGTAAGAAGATGAATTACTAAATAACACACTAGTGTCACTATTTGCTCCGAAAAAGTAAAAAAAAAAGGATTTATAGATGTATAGAAAAAAAAAATAAAAAAAAATCGCACCAAAAATCAACAAAGGCCATATCTATTCGTACCGGACATCTACGTTAGTCTAGTTTGAATCACACAAATGACCGTTATGACGTCACAATAAATAAATAAAAAGCACAAACATTTCGCTGAAGTCCAGGGAGCGTCGGCTCGAGCGTGCACGCCCAGCAGTCCCAAGCGACCTCCACCACCACGTTTCCCTTTGTTAGCATCCATTTCTAAATTGAAAGCAAAGTAAACAAAAATATAGAAAAAAAAAAAATCTTCAAAAAACATTCCAACAACATCTTCAAAACAAACAAACAGTTCAAAATAAGAAATTAAGAAAAGCAACAAAACAAAAAAAAACGACCGATGACCGTTACGAAATTACTCCGGTATGATCCTAGCTTTACGGTGTCGGCCATCTTGACAGTTCATTGAATTTAAGTTTTTCGCCGAACCGTTGAACAAAAGCTATAATCTTATCATAGTTTTGTCGATTGCGTATATGTTTTGCTTGAAAACTATTATCGAATAACTATTCAATGCGATAGTTGTTACTTTTTACACAAAATTGGTCAAAATTATCAAAAACACTACGAAAGCATTTCGAAAAAAGTCCGTTGCGACTTACACGGCACCGAAAATCACTCAGAAATTGAAATATACTTACCTCTGGGTAAAACCCCGTTGACCACACATTACCTATATTATAATTAACCATTATAACAGTAATTTACTCAAAAATACTCACCCGTTAGCAAAAATAATATTTTTCTTCCGTTACACTTGTTACGCGTGGCGTCGCAAATTCACAGAATGACTTTGACAATTAATTTCTTAACGACAGACACATTTTTGACGGCCAGTTTTGCATGTTTTTAAGGCTGATATTCTCGATAGTTCAAATAGAAAAAAGAAAACCGATACAAAACACACAGGAGTAAAGGAATAAGCAATGTCATGACGACACATCGCTATCACCTATATATAGGTGATGCGCCGCCAACGGGTGAAAAAATGTTACACTTATATATAGGTGATGCGCCGTTTAGCGGTTAAGGCGTTTGTGGTGCGCGTACCAACATGCTACCTGCCTCAGGTGATGGAAGAAAGTTTTTGGCCACAGGATGTGGTATTCCGCCGTTTTCGCGGTCAAGTGCCACCAGAACGCACAAAGACTTAATTAGTGCAACGTAGTGATAATACTAACATAGTTTTAAGTTTTATTTACTAATACTATTGTAATATAAAACGTATGTATGCTTAGGTTAAGGTATTTATCTATGGGTCTTTGTTACCTGAAAATAAATGGCTTATTATTATTATTATTATTAGTAGGCGTGGGTGCTACCCAAGACGGGATATTGCGGGGTGATAGAATTTTTGTTGAATATTAACTTCAATTTTCTAACAGTATCTTATAAAGACGGTGGCCTTGATTAGAAATTCACAAAGGCAAAGTTCGAAAATCACGCGGACGAAGTCGCGGGCGTAGTGCTAGTCGCCTATAAGAATTTCATTTTAACTCGTAGTATTTGAAAATTCATTAATGAATTGTTTAATGTTTAATAATTTCCTAAGACTTATAATAAAATGTTAAACATAAAAAAGTATCTGAATTGCTTTTCGCTCATTTTTATTGACATGACTTGGTCACGATGAAATAATGAAAACTAGGGAAGGGTAATAACGCTTTTCCAGATTGTTAAAATGAAACTGTATTTTTTCGATGGTTACTAATGTGATTTTAAACGATTTGTTTGCTGAAATTAAAAATTGGCGTTGAAACAGTATTTGGCGGGAATCGATAGATTCAGAGTCGTTTCGTTGCTTTTTATTGTGTTTTCATGCGTTTTGATTTGGAAAATCGGATTGTTTTAAAATGATTCGTCCACCAAACTCAACTTCATTATTTTCGTTAAAAGCTTGGGAATGAGCTTCTTAGTTTAATCTTAGTTCATATTTTGTGCAGAATAATATTAACTGGACAGGTTCCGTCTGAACTGGAAGGAAGACGCCCAACATCGTGAAAGGTAGGAGTGGAAAGAGAATATTGCCCAGCACGCGTAGCATGGCGATTCTATCTCTATTCTACCAAGAAAAGACAAGGTTATTTCATCGTTATTTCTACACAAATCGACTGTACTGTACCATGTGTGTACACTGACTGTACCATGCTTAAAACGCTAAAAATATTTCTACGTTCTGTCATTTGTCTATTCTTGCGTCGAGAAAACCTCTTTCTACGGCGCCATGCTACACCTGCTGGAGTGGGAGAGAAAAAAAAACTGAAGTATGATCGATACTACTTTCTAACGATTTCAATCGATTCTTTTATCGCTTCTGTGACTATTTGAGTCCAATCCCATCTTTAAGAAAAAAACAAACGTCAGATGTCATTTGAACGCTCTGCGCTCTGCTTATTAATATTGTTCGTTGTGATTCTTCCTTTTACTTTTCCTTGACCCCCGCTTGTTTATTGGACTTCCTGCTTGCAAACCTACCGACCTCTTGCTTCTCGACCCGGACTTGACTTATATACAGTGAATCATGCAATGCATAAACTGTGGTATATCCACGCGAAGACTGCGGCGTCATATACACTCGAGAGGAGCTCGTGGCTAAATAATTGTAACCGCACAGGCCGATCTCTCAGCCAACATTGTCATCCTTGTTTTAAACTGCTGCATTCAGGGGAAATTGGTGAAATTCGTTTATTCGGCTATTCAACGGAGTGCTTAGCTTGTGGTCGTTCTGTGAGAATATTGCAAAGCCATCGCCATGTAGTGGAAAGAAACAGTTCAAAGTTGCAGAAATTAACAACATCACATCCAGATTTCCATCATCACGTAATAAAATGACATTTAAACACAGTCCGTCGCTTCGTATTCTTTCAGAATTTATTTATAAGAATCACAGATTATCGAATAAATATACTATTTCCTATTTTTTTGTTTCATTTCGAAATTGTTAAATGTATCTTTAGCTAATTAGAGGGTGCAACGAGTTCAGAAAGGATTTATCAAGATATCGTTTGTTTATCATTACAACTACACACATCAAAAGTGTCTAGGGATCAACATATATTTTTGCAATAACTTTTCTCCTGATTGATATTAGTTAAAATGTTCTTTAAGGATTCATCAAATAAAGTGTTACCGTTTGTCACAGTAACGATACACCAAGTCACCTTTGCATTCATAAAGAAATTTGCCATTTTCCTAATAAAGGGATTTTTGACATTTGAACCACTAACATTAAAGTTCGAAAAAAAGACTGAAATAACAGTTTTCTTTAAAATTTTATTGGGTAACTTATACAATTAATAATCCGTGTTTCTACCGTGAACACTAACAACACAAGAACATCAGTTTGGCATACTCAAAATGAGTTCATCCAAATCACGCTGTGGAATGGCCGCCCATGTTCGTTGCAACAACAAAAAAAGGTCTTCTTGCGACTGGATACCCTCCATATTCGGCAGAGCTCTTCTCTGTAGCATATCCCATGCATGCTCAATCGGGTTCAAGTCTGGCGACTGAGCAGGCCAGGGCAGGACATTGATGTTAGCTGCGGCGAGAGTCTGTCTTACAACTCTTGCGGTGTGCGGTCGTGCATTATCATGCATTAACTGAAATAAGGGACCGATTTGCACTTGTAGAGGAACGATGACGTCTGATACAATCGTCTCAGCATTTTGAGCGTTGAGGTTGCCTCTGATCCAAATCAACTCAGTTCTTCCGCCGATCCAAATACCCGCCCATACCATGATGGTTCCACCACTATAAGGATGGACTTCCTGGCAGGATTTTAATCGCTGTTGGCGTCCAGGGGTTCTCCAGTGTCGTATACGTCTTGTATCCGGTCTCATACCAAAACGAGACTCATCAGAAAAGCACACGAAACGCCATTGTTCTTCTGCCCAATTTCTGTGTTCAAGAGCCCATTGATATCGAATCCTACGATTGTGCATTGCTATAGGTGGTACCCGTAGCGGTCTTCGGGAATGAAGGTTCACTTCATGCAAGCGGTTTCTGACTGTTTGGTCGCTAATTAAGTTCCCTGAAGAGTGATGAAGCCTCACGGCTAACATCATGGCGGTTATTGTTGGAGCTCTTCGAGTTAAGATTTGAATGTATCGGTCTTGTCTCCGTGTGGTGCAGCGAGACCGTCCTCCATGGCACTCAGCCACGGTACCAGTGCTTCGGTAACGTGTCCAAAGTCGACTGATAACACTCTGACTTGTATTCAGAGCTAAAGCCAAAGTACGTTGCCGGGAACCAGCTTCTATCATTCCCACGGCTCTGAGCATTTCTTCCCTGCTTAAATGACGTCGCCGCTCCATAATAACGTTGGTTTTAATCAGTAGTAGGGAAACAGTAGCACTAATAATGTCTTCAATGCGTTGTATGTTTTTATAGGGAAAATATTGGCAGCTGATTTTCATCTTTTAGGTACTCGAATTTGATTTACAGTTCCTGATTCAAATTATGAAATCCACCAAAAAGGATCCATATAAATTTATAAAATCATAAATTTATTACAAAGCCACATCTCAATCTCAAGAAATCCGCATAAAAATGCTTGATCCCTAGACGCTTTTGATGAGTTTTTCAGACAATTTCGGTTTTGCAGAATTCTTATTTTCAGTCCCATTGTGCTGAAAGTGACAACAACAGGACGTGGTTTGTCGCCTTTTTTCCCAAGGCGTCTGACCGCTTCTATACCATTTTTAAATTGTAAATTAAAATAGTTGTTTATTAAGACTAATATTGTTTTTTCCAAATCGTGATAAGATTTTTCTTGTTCTTCCACTCCAAATATGACCAGGTTTTTGCGTCTCGCATACCTTTCAAAATTTTTAATAGCTGATGAATGCTCTTCTAGTTTCTTTTCTATATGTTCATTTTTTATTTCCAAACTCCTGTCATTTATATTACTGATAATTGAAGTTGTGTCTTCTTTCATTTCGAGCAGATCAATCTTTTGCTGTTTCATTTCTTTTTGCAGGTTTTCCAGCATGATTTTTATTTCCTCCATGATTTCAATCATGTTTTTGAAGACTTAGTATGCTAACAATTTTTGTTTTCATCAGATTTGTGAACAGCGCCCTCTGTTTCTGATGTGTTGAACTACACAGATTGGTTACTTTGATCAATTACTGATGTTGAGATCAATGTGGCTTGTATTGATGGTTAATTTCGTGGTGTTCAAGGTTATGGATAGATGGCGTTGTTGTCCTGACTTCGTGGTTTTCAAATTTTTGTATAGATGGCGTTGTTTGTATCGTTGTGTTCGTTCTTTGATCAAAGTTGTTGACAATGATGAAACATTTTTAGGTTATTTTGCTTCTAACTTTGATTTCACTATTTGTTTCTTATTTTCACACATTCATGAACACAGCTTTTAGCTCGAGTTGTTTTTCTTGCACTAAATCGATTTGTCTGTTGTCCTGTCACCAACTAATTGTTTTGATTCACTTGACACAGAACGGTTGACCGTTGTTTTTTCTTTTTGAATAAAAGTCATATTTCACTGGGTTTTCACATAGTTCTTTATACCGTCTCAGCAACACTTGATTTAATTTCACGGATTTATACACTTTTAACTTCTTATTTGTAGATAATATATTTTAAATTCGTTTTTATTACGGACACGATGTGAACAGTGGCACTGTGGCGCCCTCCTCCATATATTATAAACGTGTTTTAGTCATTGGATACATGAACTGGGCTGCCGTCATGGACCTAAAAAAAAAGTGGACGGAACTTCACTAAGAAACAATTGAAGCACCCATAGTAAGTCAGTGCGCTAATGTGGACAAGCCAGCACGCACACATTCACACCATAGTAAGTCAGCCGTCGGCCATTACGCTTCGAACAACGCTCGCGTGTTATTCGGCGTTATTTTGTCTAACCGGGGCCACTCACATGCGCGCAAAGATTCGTACATTGTACGAATCTTTGCGCGCATGTGGAGGGCCGTCAGACATACAAATACAAATACAAATCTTTATTATTGCATAAACACAAATACAACTAAGACAACCATACAAAGTAAATCAATAATAATCATGTAGACAAAATCATTTGATGTTAATTGAACAATAATGGATAATAGATTTATATCAGTGTGACAGATCGTATAAATAGAAGAGTGGTATATGGTTTGTTGTCTATAATTTGATTCGCCCTATCCCCTCGCACTAGTATAAAACTGTATCACGAGCGGATAGTCTTCCTCAGCCTTTTAATAACAACAATAACATATTCCACCAAGTATCAAATTACAGGTAACCCAGTAAAGCAGATTGTTTAGATGTAGTTACCACCGCTTAAGCAAAAAAATATAAAAATAAAATGATCACTACTAATTATTTGATAGTTGATATTAATTGATTTACAGTTGATTTAGTAAAATAAAATAGTAAAGAAAAAAAATATATAATAGGTACAATACATGCGGAAACAAAAAAAAAATATATTTTACTGTCAGCGTTGTTTTGTGTTTGGGCATGGGTTTAGTAATATGTATATTCTCTTTTGTAAAAAATTAGGACAAAAACAATAAAAACGTACAGATACATACAGCATACGTTCGTCGAAGAAAAAACCGAAGATGATAACCATTACCTTTGGGTCCACCTGGATAAATTTTCTCTTGATATTGGAGTTGTTTACAAACCGGAACGGACGAACGTAACAAGTTTTCTAGACACCTATTCACACTACCTACAAAAGATGAAACGAGCTATTATATTTGGTGATTACAACCTCAATCTACTTAAGCCTGATCGAAGCGTGAAAGATTATAAATATTTGGTAAAGGAAGATGGCTACACAATATTAAACAGGATTGCTAAAAAACATTGCACACGAGAAACTTCAACAACGAACACTATTTTAGATCATGTTAGTACTAACCTGCAAATTACCGACTACAACTTTCACTTGGCAGTTATTGAGTCGTCGTTTTCAGACCACAAACAAATATACTTTGAAATCAAGAGACTATATCCAGAACTACTGAAAAAGGTAAAATACAAAAAAATTAATTATGTTAATTTATACAAAAATATATAGGAAGATAGGTTCGTAAATGGAAATGATGACTATTTAGCACTTGAAGAATACTTGAAATCAATGGTCAATAAAAATAAAAATGAAAAAACGAAGATTCTTAACCCACCCAAAACCGATTGGATAAACAAAGATATAATAAAAATGATCAATACCAGAAATGAACTGGGTAAGAAACTTAAAGGGAATCCTGATGACGCGGAAATAAAGAGCAATTTTATAGCAGCAAGAAATAGTGTGACAATGGTTATTCAGAAAACGAAAAGTTCCTATCTAAAATCATTCAAAAATTGTATTGGAAAGCCGTTTAAGATGTGGAAGTTGATTAATAGTATTACTTGCAATAAAATAAAAAATAACTCAGCCCCTACAAAACTTGAAGGTCCTATTACCGATATAAAACGTATATGTGAGAGTTTTAATAATTATTTTTCAACAATCGGTACAGCGCTAGCAAGTGAAATTCCAAATTTAAATGAAAATAATCCATCTACCCCATTTTCAGAACTTGGTAAAAATACGCAGGCTAGTATACAACTTGTAGAGTTGGCACCAACCACCACCAAAGAGGTCTCAAAAATTATAGACGATTTAAAAACGAATACTAGCTCAGGCATTGACGGCATCAGTACTAAAATAATTAAACATATTAAAGATCTACTACTGGAAGATCTGACAAAATGTATTAACAAAAGCCTTCAGGAAGGAATATTTCCCAATACATTAAAAATTGCCAAAGTCACACCAATATATAAAACCGGAAATAACGCAGATGTAAGTAATTATCGTCCAATATCGGTCTTACCGATTATCTCTAAAATATACGAAAAAATTATACATAATAGGTTACAGGCTTACTTAAATTCTATAAATTTTATTTCCAAAAACCAATACGGTTTCAGACAAAAATCAAACACCTTATCCGCGACTATTGATCTTACTACTAACTTGAAAACTAACATTGATAAAAAACAAATAGCGCTTGGGATCTTCATCGATTTAAAAAAGGCATTTGACACCGTAAGTCACAAACTTCTTCTTCAAAAACTAGAGAGTATCGGTATTACTGGCCTTGCATTAAAAATGTTAAATTCTTACATTACTGATAGGTACCAAATAGTCGGCATCGGTGAACATCGAAGTGAACCCAAACCCATTACCTGTGGAGTACCACAAGGTTCCATACTAGGCCCTCTATTATTCCTTTCAACAATATTAATGAAATCGGACTTACGGGAGCTATTTCACTATATGCCGATGACACTAGTCTTTTTTATTTTGGCAGTAATATAGAAGAAATTGTTAAAGAAGCACAAAATGATCTTAATAGACTATCCATCTGGTTCCAATGCAATCTGCTAACGATTAATGCCAGTAAAACCAAATTCATGATATTTAGTGCTAAAAATAAAAAACTTCACACACAAGTTCAATTAAATATTAACGGTCAAACTTTACTACAAACAAATACTGAAAAATATCTAGGTCTTACTCTCGATGATAAACTTACAATGAAACCTCACATTGAAAAAGTAAGAAAAAAGATACTATCACTGACTGGTGCACTTAGAGGAATTGTCCGATGTCTCCCACTACGGGTCAAATATATTATTTACAACTCGATGGTTAAACCTCATCTCGATTACCTCGTTGAAATATGGGGAAATGCTGTCAAAACTCACCTTAAAAAACTACAAATATCTCAAAATAAAATTATTAAAGTATTATTCAATTATCATTATTTAACATCTTCTCAAAAGGTTTTTAAAGAAACAAAACTAATGAATATTGATCAAATTCATAAATATAACACCTGCATACTTGTACGAAAAATAATTAATAGAGACATACATACACAAATAACATTTACAAAAAGAATTCAAATTCAAAAACGCATGACGAGGCAAGCTAACCATATAATTTTAAGAGCACCTAGGACCAACTACGGTAGAAAGACTATTGTATATGAGGGAGCTGAACTCTATAACTCTTTACCTAAAGAAATTAAGGAATCGAAATCACTTCCAACTTTTAAAAGGCTATTAAAGCACCACCTGACTAATGTTCTATCACTGTAAGTTTTTACCGATTTTGTTACAACCCAATATTAGTTTATTACTAAGCGAAACCGTCGCTTATCTTAATTGTCATGTTTTTCCTCATAGAAGTGAATAATTGTATTCTTTTTGAGTGAAATAAATTTCTTAAACCGTAAAAACGAAAGTGTTTCGATTTTTTTGATGAGAAGTGTATTTTATGTTACTATTTATCGTTATTGTATTCTTCTGTGTTTTTACAGATTTCCCTCAGCAAATGATGCATGGAAAAATGATTGTATAAAAATAATAAGGGAGTGTAGATATGGAATAGGAATGTAGACGTGTAGGAATTGAACATAAAATAGCTTTAATTAAATATTTATAGCCGAAAAATACTTAAACATTCGTTTTAACCACTTAAGTAAATAGAAGGGATTTCTAGATGTGTCGATAGCAAAAGACAAGTCTACAAAAATTTGAATCAACAAAAGGGTTTGTAAAACTTTATTAACCATAAACGAGTTGTAAATATTTTAATATCCTATGTGTTTAAAATATTTTACCTTTATTTAAAAAAAAGATATCCGTAACAAAAAAATTGTAATTAAACTTAAGTTCAAGGGAGATCTTAATTAAATATTGTTTAAAAATGGGTAATTTTTTCCTTCATCTGGCATCCCTACAGACACGCACACATACATAAGCAGCCGCCATTGTGGTGCTTCACTTGTTTCTTAGTGAAGTTCCGTCCGCCTTTTTTTTTAGGTCCATGGCTGCCGTTGTAAGGCGACTAATAGTCACAGTGTATATTATTATTCCTCACGTAAGGTGCCGTAGGTACCTACTGTTAACATTCTGTGCTACCAATCGATATGAATACGGAGTAATCGATGTCAAAACAGAAAAAGATATAGGCTGATGATAAAACAAAATTCCTTGAGGGACATATTGCCGTGCAGGCCCTAAAACGCAGTAACAGCGTTTTTGTCATTTTTTTGTTGAATGTTGAACCTTAATGTTCACGTTATGAGGAACATGAAGATCTAATCAGGTATTTATTAGGATGCTTTAAACGGATAAAAATTCAAATTTATGAAAGCAGTAATTTAATTTTACATGTCTAAATACATGATAATACCAACTAAAATACAGTTATAAAATATAGCAGTTACGTCTACCACGCTCCGTCACTTTACCAAGTTAAACGCAGTAAATATCGATATTACCACAAAAAATCTGTATTTTGCACCCAAAAAATATATTGATGAATATAAAATAAAACGCAGTAAGTAGTTTTTGTACCAAAAGTGTTAATACTGCATCGTTGATCACTAGTTTATTTCACATGAGCTACAGATTAAAATGCAGCAAAGTACTAAAAAGTGGCATTTTATTTAGTGTTACTGAAGTAACATTATATCGTAGAAACCAACTAAAGTGCAGTATGTTCATTGTTTACTGCAGTATAGTCGGTATTTTTCAAAAGATTAAAATACCCTTAAATTCGAATTAAAGCGCAGTATGACACTCTGTTACTGCATTATAATTGGTAACTTGAACGATTTTACTAATTTCACTGCAGTACAGGTCATATTTTACTGCGTGCTAGTCAGAATTTGTCGCTAACTCTCTCTCTCAATCAGTCAAATACTTCTAATTTACCTGGAAAACCCAAGCAAAAATCAGGGGTACTTTTCAAGCTAGAGTGAAATATGTGAAAAAAGAAATAGTAATTTTTGTGTACAATTTAGTGTTTCCCCATGTTTTTTGTTCTTTCATGTGATGGTGGTGTAGTAGGTTTTTCGGAAGCTTCAACGTTTACCTTCGCAATAAAGTCATCAGATCTCTTAGACATTTTTGTCATAAAGTCAACTGCTGAAGCATTATGTGAAAAAGAACGAATTTGGACCCCTTCAATCTAAGATGGTGGCTAACACCTCGAGATCGAAAACTTAAATTTTTCATGAGTAGCAATACAAAAAGAAGATACACTACCTTTTGTAGTGCAAAACTCCCCGTTGACTGGACTAATAATACTTAATATAAAAGAAATGTCAACTTTATTTACACATAATAGTTATTTGTTATGCAAGGCTGCAAAGTTGACTTTTGGCACGTGTACTTACATTGAAAACTGAGCAAGCGAAGGATTCTAAGATTGAACCGCGAGAGAAACAACTAGTGGTTCAAATATAGAATTCTGAGCGATCCGAAGTTTTCAAAGGTACGAAACGCAGAAAAACTTTGCTGCCGAGTGCAACACACAACTTTTCACGGCGACGAAATGCTTAATGTACAATAGGACTTGTCGTCACAGTGACGCGTTTATATATTTTGATTGTAACAGTTTTATTACATATTACAAGCTAACTGATAGTTCCATGTTTTTGCCAGCTAGATGTAGGAGACAGATTGCTAATCTTTTAGCATACACTTTACGCGTTTACACCGGTACTTGTATCGTACCTACGTTTTCTGTTAGTGGTGACACTAACGTCGCTATTGATACTTTTTGTACTAACTTCACTTTTGATTCTGTTAGTAATGATGATACTAACATTAGTTTACCTACACCTAGTACTTTAAACTGTTAAGTTCGACAAAGGCTAAGTCGCATATGTTGAATGTTGTGCATCAAAATATGCAAGGTTTGTCCGGCAAAGAATTAGAGTTAAGCTTATTTTTAGAATATTATAATGTTCATGTGTTGTGTTTAACTGAACATTGGTTGAAAGAACATGAAGTAGCGTTTATCAATGATGATTTATTTTCCGTACAGAGTGCATTTGTGAGAAAAAATGCTATACGTGGTGGATCTTTAGTTCTTGTTTCCAACAAGCTAAAATGTAAGCAACGTTTAGACTTAGTTAATCTTTCCATTGAGCGCACCATCGAATTGTCTTGTGTTGAGCTCGAGCGGTATATTATTATTTGTGTTTATAGACCCCCGTCTGGGGACTTTACTAGTTTCGAAGTTGTAATGGAGGATGCACTTAATAAGGTGAAATTCAGCAGTAAAAACATAATAGTATGTGGAGATTTCAATGTTAATATTTTAGATGTTACTCCACTAAGTATCAGGCTTCTCAACTTATTTAAATCCTTTAATTTAGTTAATTTGTTTTTCGAACCAACAAGGATCACCGCGTCTTCTTCAACTTGTCTTGATAATATGTTTTGTGATGTTAATGCCGAAAATATATTAGTATTAACCGATTTATCATCTGATCACTGTGGACAAATGGCTAGCTTTCCTATGCCATTAAATAAAAAGCCGCACAAAATAGAATGCACGCCTTATACTGTTAGTCGTTTCAGTAAGTTTAAAAATAATATAGCTCTTAAAGTTTCACCGTCAATTGTAGAACACGAAACCCCTAATGAAATATATGAGGCTCTTTTTGATGTTGTGCAAAATGAGTATAAATCCATTTTTAAAACTAAAACTATTAACATTGCTGGGACTTCCGCTGGCTTCAACCAATGGGCTACACCGGGCATTTATAAAAGTCGAGCGAGATTATACGAGTTGTATGGTATGAGGCAGTATAGATTTGATGTAACTTTTCTAGAATATGTCAAAAATTATTCAAAATTATATAAAAAGATTTGCCGTATTGCAAAATCGAAATTTTTAAGTGACACTATTAAAAACTCTAATAATAAAGTTAAGACTACTTGGAAAATCATTAACAACGAAACGGGTAAATCAAATAAACAAGAAAATCAACTTGAGATCATGGTTGATGGTAAATTAGTTAATAAACCAGCTGACTTAGCTGAGGTATTTAATGAGTTTTTTGCCAGCATTCCTGCAACTACGACTCGCTCCTTAAGTTCGTCACCGTCCAAGGCTGAAAACCTTTTGCAAAGTAGCGTCCCTGAATGTAGTCAAGTATTGAGATTCGAACATGTAACGCCTCATGACGTAGTTAATGTTTTCAATTCACTCAAGTCTAAAAACACTGGTGATTACTGGGGCATTTCTGTAAAACTTTTGAGCAATATAATCGACATCGTAGCCCCCTATCTTGCTGTTACTTTCAATAAATGCGTTGACTTGGGTACTTTCCCTGATCTTATGAAGAGCAGTAAAGTTATCCCTTTATTTAAATCTGGCTGTAAAAATGATATTGGTAATTTTAGACCAATTTCTATTCTACCTGCATTCAGCAAAATATTTGAAAAGTTAATACTTAGACAGTTACTTCGCCATTTTAATTCAAATAGTCTACTTCATAATGATCAGTACGGGTTCACAAAAGGCCGTTCGACTACTGATGCGGGTGTTGCTTTGTTGAAACACATAATTGACGCATGGGAGAAGTCGCAAAATGCAATTGGTGTTTTTTGTGATCTTTCTAAAGCCTTCGATTGCGTACACCACGATACACTATTGCGTAAACTTCGTCATTACGGTGTTCAGAATGAAGCCCTCAAAGTAATTGAGTCATATTTGTCTAACAGACTTCAATGTGTCGATTTTAGTGGCACGAAATCTTCTGGGTTACCTGTTCAGCTAGGTGTACCTCAAGGCTCAATACTTGGACCGTTTTTATTCCTGGTTTATATTAACGATCTACCACACCATTTGAAGAACATCTGCGATGTAGTACTGTTCGCAGATGACACTTGTCTAATCTTTAAAGTAGATAGGAATAGACAAGTGTTTGACGACGTAAACAACGCACTATCGAGGGTCATAGATTGGTTCACGGCAAATAACCTTGTGCTCAATCCCAAGAAGACCAAATGCGTAAAGTTTGCTTTGCCCAATGTTAGAAATCTGGGTCCCAACATCGTCCTCGGTAATGTGGAGCTTGAAACTGTTGATTCAGCTCTGTTTCTGGGTATAACAGTAGATTCAAAATTACAATGGGGTCAACATATATCGAACCTAGCAGGTAGGCTTAGTTCGGCCGCCTACGCTGTTAGAAAAGTTAGACAATACAGACGTTGACACAGCAAGATTAGTCTATTTTAGTTATTTTCACAGCGTAATGGCCTATGGTATTCTACTGTGGGGCAAAGCCGCTGATATTCAAAATATATTTGTACTCCAGAAACGAGCTGTTCGTGCCATCTACCAACTTGGTGCGCGAGATTCTCTGAAAGATTTCTTCAAAGAGATTGGAATTCTCACAGTGGCTTCGCAGTACATATTTGCCAACATCTTATATATCAGGCAAAACATTCACCTATACAGCAAAAATAGTGATATCCATAATTTTAATACCAGGAATAAGCACAAACTTCGTGTTCCTTTTCATCGGCTTCATAAGGTGCATAATTCATTCGTTGGGGTTGGTATAACATTTTATAATAAGTTACCGTCCTCATTCCTAGATTTGCCATTTAACGTGTTTAAAGCAAAAGTAAAAGCTAACCTCTGTTCTAAGGCTTACTATTCTGTGAGTGATTATTTAGATGATAAGCATAGTTGGTCGCTGTGTTGAACACAAGACATTGTTCATGTTCTTTCAACAAATTATTCTGTATTATTATCGTATTTGACTTTAGTTTTAATTAGTGTTTTTTTTTTTTTTTTGTGTGTGTTTATTCTCTTCTTTTTCACGACAGTCGTAGGGTATCATCTAATACTAATGTCGGAGCTGATGAAGATTGTTAACTAACCTTGCATTGTATAGAGTCAATCTTTCTAGTATTATATAGTTTCATAGGAATCATTTTGTTAGTACAATGTACTTTATAACTTTCAATGAGTAGATACCCACGTCTTTTAATGACTTGAATGACCCTGGCGGTTGAGATTATGTCATGCTCACTCTAATGTCTCGCTGGCGGTGGCGCGTGTGTCGGATCATTTAGTTCCCTTCAAAATGGTTGAGCTGAGTGATGCTGATGCATGTGTCATGTTCGTGAACGGGCGCTGTCAGTCGTGACTGGTCATCTCTTAGCTGCCACGGTCTATTTTAATTATTAATAACTTTATTTTGAATTGTCTTTTTATTTTACTATGGACACTATTATCTTGCCACATCGTTCTCACATAATGTACCATCTGATGATGAATGATGTAACAAAATTTTTGTAATAATTTTGGCGATTGAAAAAGAGTGTCCATGGAGTTTCTTGCTCATTCTTCTCCATAGAGATCTACACCTTGGAATGAGCACCTACGGTACTTTCACAGTTTTTATGTCTTGTGTCTGGGACCGTAGCACCATAACTATTTTTATACTTGTTTTATTTTATGTCTTTTGACAATTCATAAGTGCCTGTAATTGGCCTAGTTGAAATAAACGATTTGATTGATTGATTGATTTGATTGATTGAGAGTTCGAATTTTGAACAATACTTTGTGCTCTAGAGCACAACAGTTGTTCAAAATCGAACATGTCTTGAAATCGCCCCCATTACATTTCCTTGCTGTGTGAGGTGAAAAGTTGTGTTTTGCACTCGACAGCAAAGTTTTTGTGCGTCTCGTACCTTTGAAAATTTCGCATCGCTCAGTGTATATTTGAACCGCTCGTTTCTATCGCGGAATTCAATCTTAGAATCCTTCGCTAGCTCAGTTTTCAATTGTCTCGTGCCAAAAATCAACTTTGCAGCTTTGCATAACAAATAACTATTTTTTCTGTCAATTCTTACCTATGTAAAACATTCTCGTAAGTTGGAAGAAGTTGTTATAATTAAAACAAAAACAAGTTGTTTTAAAATACCTGTTTAAAACAGTTCGAAATTAAACAGTGTTTTTATTACCTACCCGTTTCAACTAATTTCACGGCGGATGAATGCATATAAAATGAAAATAAATTAATATTCAGGAGTCTAAATAGTTTGACATAAAACCGTTTGAGTCTAATGCCATTGGTATGTCATATTTTTAATTTATAATGGCATTGTAATGAAATAGTACTTAAAAAACAAGAAAAAAAATCACATGTTTTTTTTTCCCATTTATCATTTTTCGTAAAAATCATCATTACAAAGGATGAATTTGAAAATATCTAGTCTAGAAATGAAACATAATTGATTTATACGTTTAGAAATTAACAAATAAGGTCGAATTAATCTATACTAATATTATAAAGAGGAAAACTTTGTTTGTTTGTTTGTTTGGTTGTAATGAATAGGCTCAAAAACTACTGGACCGATTTCAAAAATTCTTTCACTATTCGAAAGCTACATTATCCACGAGTAACATAGACTAAATTTTATTTTGGAAATAAATAGGGTTCCGTAATATATTTGGGTTTTTCGGACACAAGGTGTAAAAAATCAACCAGAAAAGTTACTTATTTTGCGTACGCTGCCTAAACTATAAAAGATAGAACTATGAAATGTTCTAATTAGTTGTAGATCTTATAACTATCTAAAAAAAAATCCACGACACACTATACCTATCTATGTCGAGTGAGGCACAACAACCATTTTTTAAATCAAAAATCTTGAATTTTTTTGGACTACTTTTAAACGCATTTATTTTACTCATTCTATTAATCCTTATCAAAATAATTTCATCATTAAGTACAGTTAATGTAGATGATATTTGGTCTTTGAATGATTAAAATTGGATGTTTAGTTTCGAAGTTATGGCGAAATTAAAATATCACGATTTCTGCTGCACGGCCCGTTGCGAAGTGAGCGTCACCAAGGCGGGGGTGCGCGTGCGGGAGGGGAGTTTAGTATTAAATACATATTATAATAAAACTGTAGAAAAGTAATTTTTGTACGTTCAAAAAAAACTCTAAAAATATAGCCAGGGTTATAAAGGACAACCAATAGAACCCATTTCTAGCATTTTTAGAATTTTTGTCTGTTTGTCTGTTTGTATGTTTATTTGTTCGGGCATCACGTAAAATGTACGAAAGTTATGTAGATAACTTTAATACACAACGACTGACCGTTACTTGAAGATGTAGTGGGGTAAAGTGGGATGGAGTGGTATGAAGTGGGATGGAGTGGGATGTAGTGGGATGTAGTGGGATGTAGTGGGATGTAGCGGGATGGAGCGGGATAGAGCGGTATGGAGCGGGATGGAGCGGGATGGAGCGGGATGGAGCGGGATGGACTGGGGTCGAGTGGGATGGAGTGGGATGGAGTGGGATGGAGTGGTATGGAGTGGTATGGAGTGGGATGTAGTGGGATAAAGTGGGATGGAGTGGGATGGAGTGGGATGGAGTGGGATGGAGTGGGATGGAGTGGTATGGAGTGGGATGTAGTGGGATAAAGTGGGATGGAGTGGAGTGGGATGGAGTGGTATGGAGTGGGATGTAGTGGGATAAAGTGGGATGGAGTGGGATAAAGTGGGATGGAGTGGTATGGAGTGGGATGTAGTGGGATAAAGTGGGATGGAGTGGGGTGAAGTGGGATGGAGTGGGATGGAGTGGGATGGAGTGGGATGGAGTGGTATGGAGTGGGATGTAGTGGGATGGAGTGGGATGGAGCGGGATGGAGCGGGATGGAGCGGGATGGAGCGGGATGGAGGGGGATGGAGCGGGATGGAGCGGGATGGAGGGGGATGCAATGGGTGCTTTGAACGCTGCAAGGTGGGCTTTGAACAACAGAGGGCGTTTATCACAAACAGCTCAAATATTCTTGAAAAATCTAAATAAATTCTAATAATAATAGGGTTTATATGAAAACGATTTCATTTATAAAAAACAAGGCGAAAATTAAGCGCTTCGCACTAAGAAAACATTTTTAAATTCCGACATCCACGCGAACGAAGTCGCGGGCACAGCTAGTTTGAAAATAAAGAGAAACTAAAAAAATAAAAAAGCAATTTCAACCGTTTCATGTATACTACATGTGCAATATGTTCAAGACACCAAATTAAAATGCAGTAAAAGAAAGTCTTAGCGCTCATGTACACGACGCCGCCGCCGCGCCGCCGCCGCGCCGCTACCGCGCCTCTAGGCTGTGTACACGGTCGCTACCGCGCCGCCGCCGCGCCGCCGCCGCGCCGCCGCCGCGCCGCCGCCGCGATGCCTTTCGCTAGTGTTTTATTTATCTAACAAAGGAGATGTCTCATTGCGGCCATATAATGTTTTTTTTTTGATAATTCAAGGATAACTTCTTCGTTTATGAATCGGTTTTGATGATTCTTTTTTTGTTGGAAAGAAGGTATTTCAAAGGCGGTTCCATGATATGGAGATTAGGGTTTGATGATGGAAGACCAGAGAAATCGAGTGGAGCTAAATAGTAAGAAATATCTGCTTTCCAACAAAAAAAGAATCATCAAAACCGGTTCATGAACAAAGAAGTAATCCGCGAATAAACATTAAAAAAACATTGTGGCCGAAATGAGAAACCTCCTTTTTCAGATAAATAAAACACTATCGAATTGGATTCGCAGTGCCAGCGCGGCGGCGGCGCGGCGGCGGCGCGGTAGCGACCGTGTACACAGCCTAGAGGCGCGGTAGCGGCGCGGCGGCGGCGCGGCGGCGGCGTCGTGTAAATGAGCCCTTATGCTGCAAATTAATCTGCAAAGTAGTAAAAAAATCTAACATTTTGTGGTATCGAGTATTTTTACCGCATTTTAATCTGCATATGAGCAACTTTTTACATGCAGTAACTCTGATTTTACAAAATCCGATTTTAATTAAAATCTAATAAACTAAATTAACATTTGTTTTCGTAAATAACATCTTTGTTCACACTAGGACTAAGTGGCAATAAAAATATGCACCTTCAACATCAATAATATAATAAACTAGCTGTGCCCGCGACTTCGTTCGCGTGGATGTCGGAATTTAAAAATGTTTTCTTAGTGCGAAGCGCTTAATTTTCGCCTTGTTTTTTATAAATGAAATCGTTTTCATATAAACCCTATTATTATTAGAATTTATTTAGATTTTTCAAGAATATTTGAGCTGTTTGTGATAAACGCCCTCTGTTGTTCAAAGCCCACCTTGCAGCGTTCAAAGCACCCATTGCATCCCCCTCCATCCCGCTCCATCCCGCTCCATCCCCCTCCATCCCGCTCCATCCCGCTCCATCCCGCTCCATCCCGCTCCATCCCACTCCATCCCACTACATCCCACTCCATACCACTCCATCCCACTCCATCCCACTCCATCCCACTCCATCCCACTTCACCCCACTCCATCCCACTTTATCCCACTACATCCCACTCCATACCACTCCATCCCACTTTATCCCACTCCATCCCACTTTATCCCACTACATCCCACTCCATACCACTCCATCCCACTCCACTCCATCCCACTTTATCCCACTACATCCCACTCCATACCACTCCATCCCACTCCATCCCACTCCATCCCACTCCATCCCACTCCATCCCACTTTATCCCACTACATCCCACTCCATACCACTCCATACCACTCCATCCCACTCCATCCCACTCCATCCCACTCGACCCCAGTCCATCCCGCTCCATCCCGCTCCATCCCGCTCCATCCCGCTCCATACCGCTCTATCCCGCTCCATCCCGCTACATCCCACTACATCCCACTACATCCCACTACATCCCACTCCATCCCACTTCATACCACTCCATCCCACTTTACCCCACTACATCTTCAAGTAACGGTCAGTCGTTGTGTATTAAAGTTATCTACATAACTTTCGTACATTTTACGTGATGCCCGAACAAATAAACATACAAACAGACAAACAGACAAAAATTCTAAAAATGCTAGAAATGGGTTCTATTGGTTGTCCTTTATAACCCTGGCTATATTTTTAGAGTTTTTTTTGAACGTACAAAAATTACTTTTCTACAGTTTTATTATAATATGTATTTAATACTAAACTCCCCTCCCGCACGCGCACCCCCGCCTTGGTGACGCTCACTTCGCAACGGGCCGTGCAGCAGAAATCGTGATATTTTAATTTCGCCATAACTTCGAAACTAAACATCCAATTTTAATCATTCAAAGACCAAATATCATCTACATTAACTGTACTTAATGATGAAATTATTTTGATAAGGATTAATAGAATGAGTAAAATAAATGCGTTTAAAAGTAGTCCAAAAAAATTCAAGATTTTTGATTTAAAAAATGGTTGTTGTGCCTCACTCGACATAGATAGGTATAGTGTGTCGTGGATTTTTTTTTAGATAGTTATAAGATCTACAACTAATTAGAACATTTCATAGTTCTATCTTTTATAGTTTAGGCAGCGTACGCAAAATAAGTAACTTTTCTGGTTGATTTTTTACACCTTGTGTCCGAAAAACCCAAATATATTACGGAACCCTATTTATTTCCAAAATAAAATTTAGTCTATGTTACTCGTGGATAATGTAGCTTTCGAATAGTGAAAGAATTTTTGAAATCGGTCCAGTAGTTTTTGAGCCTATTCATTACAACCAAACAAACAAACAAACAAAGTTTTCCTCTTTATAATATTAGTATAGACAACCAAACAAACAAAGTTTTCCTCTTTATAATATTAGTATAGAAAACAGTGTCAAAAAGTTTCTCGCGTTTTTCTCGAAACCGCTTTTTTCCTCATACTGCACTTTAGAGCCTGCACGGCAGATAAGGAGGTAACGAGGAGTGATATACAGGGTGGAATTTTGTAATGCCACCTGGAGGGAAAGTACTCTTAATACTGCAGATAGAAAATTTTACTCAAAGGAAACATTCCTTTATTTTTGATTAGAAAGCAAACTGCATTCAAAGATTTTCGAAAATTCTCTTCTCCCACCCGGGAATCGAATCGGCTAAAATCTGAAAAAATTATACCCTGTACTTTTATTGCACCGATCGTTAGGGTCAATTATAACGATGAAATCTCTCTAATAAACATGATAAATCAAATGAAAGGATAACCAAGAAATCTTAAATTAAAGCTCTCGTAACATGTAATATGGTTTCTTGGTCCATATCGGTGGAATTTTGTAATGCCACCTGCAGGGAAAGTACCCTTAATACTGCAGATAGAAAATTTTACTCAAAGGAAACATTCCTTTATTTTGAATAGAAAGCAAACTGCATTCAAAGATTTTCGAAAATTCTCTTCTCCCACACCCAGGAATTGAACCAAGAAACCATATTACATGTTACGAGAGCTTTAATTTAAGATTTCTAGGTTATCCTTTCATTTGATTTATCATGTTTATTAGAGAGATTTCATCGTTATAATTGACCCTAACGATCGGTGCAATAAAAGTACGGGTATAATTTTTTCAGATTTTAGCCGGTTCGATTCCTGGGTGGAAGAAGAGAATTTTCGAAAATCTTTGAATGCAGTTTGCTTTCTATTCAAAAATAAAGGAATGTTTCCTTTGAGTAAAATTTTCTATCTGCGGTATTAAGGGTACTTTCCCTCCAGGTGGCATTACAAAATTCCACCCTGTATATTTATGTTAATTAATAATGTAATTAAACAAAATACGTTTTCCTACCTAACTGTGCCCAAACTCGCGAGTCGCAACCCTATTGAGCTTAACCGACAGTAACCTTTTAATGTCGTTGGTTGGCGTCAGATAAACTGAAATGAACTCTCGCGCGTCACTATTCAGTTCATTTTTGCTTGCTCACGGGAAGTTTAGGCTATTATAAAAGTAGGTGGGTGATGCGGGTGCAAGTAAAAATGGACTCTATTCTCTCGTGCAAAGATTTTACATTTGTTTGTTTTCTTTTTGGGAGTAATGCTTCTGTACCTTTAGGTACTATTATATATTCTGTGTCTTATAAAACCGAATTTCGGCCGAATGCCGAAGTTCGGTTCAAGCTGCCGAAATTCGGTTGAACCGAATGTGAACCGTATTTCGGCCCATCTCTAATAATTTGTAATAAAGGTACTACTTACTTTTGAGCAGTAAACTGTAAATTATCTCCAGAAGCTAGAAACCATATAGCTATACGCTTGTCTACGCCTGAGTTATTCATTGTCAGTATTAGCCATCCACTTAATACAAAAAGCAGAATATAATCCTGTAAAGACCAATGTTGTTTATTAGCATCCACGTAGTTTAGATGTAAGTATAAGGCCTACTGTCCACACGTCGTCTATTATAGGATGCATCTAACCTACAAATGAAAATAGGCATATTTTGCATATTTGTTATGTTCACACTGCTTCATGCAATAGTCAGCCACGCTACAAAAGGTCTCAGTTTTCTTTGGAGTAGCATCGAGAAAGGACGTCTTTGGTTGTATAAAAGTACTACACATCAAGCTATACAAAACCAGTTTATCGTAGACTCACTTTGTATGATCATTCCGCGCATACAACGATCAGCTTATACTGGTTTTGTATAGCTTGATGTGTAGCCGTGTGTACCAACTTAAAAAAAAATAAAAAAAAGTGTAAAATAACTTTTTCACCTCACCCACCTCAAGTACTCGCGCGTCAAAAATTAGCTTTCCAGCCTTGCATAACAAATAACTATTCTTTCCGAAGTAGGTGGCTTTTTATTTTTAGTCATTGACTATGGGCTATGGCCACCAACTTCCGACAGAAAAGTTATTTTACACTTTTTTTTATTTGTTTTTGAAGTTGGTACTTTTTTTCAAAAAATGTTTTTTATTTTACCCTTTTTATTTAGTTTAAATATTCAACAAAAATTTTCGTGTAATCGGCGTCTTTATAAATTTATATCCAAGCGAGCAACAAAAACGGATCTATGCAGGCAACGGCACAAGACTATTGGATTCTAAAACTTTCCCTAGAATGTAATAAACATTTTTCCGAAATTTCCGCATGAAAATCGGTTCAGACAAACGCGAGATAATCGTGAACAAACATACAATCGACTTTGAACATCTACGATCCAAGTAGGCAAAAACGTTCCTATCTCAAAAACTGCTGCACCGATTTTGATGAAACTTGCAGTACTCCCTAAGTTGAACAACAAAAAAAGAATTACTTAAATGGGACTTGTAGTTCCGGAGATATGCGAACACAAACATGTACATAAATATCATATACATATTATACACTATGAAATTTGGCAGATTTGTTCAGACACTGATATAGACCAACATACGCGAAAACTGGGCACTTTTGGAAATATTACATACATACGAGTCGAATTGATAAGGAATCTCTTTTTTTTAAGTCGGTAAAAATGCATGACGAACGCAACACGAGCGGCTGACGCGACGTTGCCGCTTCATGGGCACAGATTTCATTGTTTCTACCATACATATACACTATACAGCAGGGTGGAATTTTGTAATGCCACCAGCACGCGTAGCATGGCGATTCTATCTCTATTCTACCAAGAAAAGATAAAGTTATTTCATCGTTGTTTCTACACAAATCGACAGTTTTTTTGCACAAATATGACACCATTCCTACACTATTGAAGAAAAGAACGTTTATTTTCCATATTTTATACAAAAACATGCTTAAAACGCTAAAATTATTTCTACGTTCTGTCATTTTGTCTATTCTTGCGTCGACAAAACCCCTTTCTACGGCGCCATGCTACGCCGGCTGGAGGGAAAGTACTCTTAATACTGCAGATAGAAAATTTTACTCAAAGGAAGCATTCCTTTATTTTCCGAATAAAAAGCAAACTGCATTCAAAGATTTTCGAAAATTCTCTTCTCCCACTCCCGGGAATCGAACCGCTAAAATGTGAAAAAATTATACCCTGTACTTTTATTGCATCGATCGTTAGGGTCAATTATAAGGATGAAATCTCTCTAACAAACATGATTAATTAAATGAAAGGAAAACCAGGAAATCTTAAATTATTTTCATTATTTACAAAAAATCGTAAACTCGATTCGATTCTCGGATGTGGGAGAAGAGAATTTTCGAAAATCTTTGAATGCAGTTTGCTTTCTATTCAAAAATAAAGGAATGTTTCCTTTGAGTAAAATTTTCTATCTGGCTGCCGTCTTCTTTTGCAAAAAATTGAATCGCGTTCAGCCAGTCGATCGTACGTCAAATTTCGGGCTCTCCCGCAATCCCCCGCATACATCCTGCCACTGAATTATTATAAAACAATTTTGATGCGGTATGAACATTGCTCTACTAAGGATTATTTAAAAGGAGTTATAGAATTTTTGCTTAATAAGGAGTTTTAATATGACTTGGTTTCAGGGTTGGAAAAAAAATTATAAAACAAACAGTAACAGTTCAAAATGTTTTAAAAAGTGTTTTTTTTTAGTTTCTGGTTCTTTTTTAAAATTAATTCCACCTTGTTTGTTGATGTCTAAACGTATATATATATCAATTATGTTTCATTTCTACACTACATATTTTCAAATTCACCCTTTGTAATGATTTTTTTACGAAAAATGATCAATAGAATAAAAACATGTGATGTTTTTTTTCTAAAAAAATTAAGCATTATTTCATTACAGTGTCAATAAAAGTTAAAAATATGACATAACAGTGGCAGTAAACTCAAAAGGTTTTAATCGCACCATTCCTGTAAGAAAGCGGTAAGTGAATTCGGACAACTTTTCAGGAGGTAAAAAAAACGTGTTCAACATTGTAAAAAAAATCCCACGAAAACCTTGTAAATAGCAAAAGATGGCATTTTGCAGCGGCGAAATGATAGAGTTTCCGATTTTTCATTTTGCAATGTATACTCGGAGATATGTTTGAATTATACGGTTACTTAAATAATCCTCGAAACTGTTACAAAAGAAGCCGGTGTAATAATAGATATTGCTTTGTTGCCATCTTTGGTGTACCGCATTGGCTGCGGTAAGTGTAGTTATTCCATTATTTATGCTCCAATTTTAGGCCAGTCCGAAAGTGTAAGTACCACTTACGTAGTTTTTACACGAAGAATTCATTTAAGTAAACATAAATACATACTTTTTGCGTGCGAAAGTATCTACGTTATATTGGAGCTTCTGAATAAACTTGTTTTTTATGAGAAAAAATATTTTAACAATGAAGTATAACATCGTAAACTTCTATTTTACTGTTCACAGATTGTCATGTACAAATATTGTATGTCAATACTATATAGATTTAAAATAAAAATAAGCTGCTGCGTTTTATTCATATTAATCGATTTAGGTTATGTATTTAGGTGTGCGAAGAAAAAACATGCTGTAGAAGCCTATGGTATGTAAAATAAAGTGCCTAAAAGCTGAATAAACGGAAATCTTCTATCAATTATTAAAACACAGAAAAAAATGCCTTTGTTATTGTCGAAACATTTTGACTTTAATCTGTTATCGAACTTTAATAAAGTAGCAGTATTTGTCCATTAGCTTATGCCCCCTAACCTAACAGCATTCAGGCCCATCCGAAGAAAAAATAAGTAAAGCCGAGTATTTTATGCTAAATAAGTTTTATTCTAAATCGACACCAGGTTTCCGCGGCGTAGGTGAGTAGGTATTGGTAAAACTAAGGCCTTATAAACGCAAATTTTAGTGTGCAGTTTCAGGTCATGAGAGGTCCACACACGCTTGTGAAGCTTTCCAAAGGCAGCGGCTGCTTTAGCAATCCGTTCTGAAATTTCAGACGCCAGTCGATTCTCGTTGGAGACTAGACTTCCGAGATATTTAAAATGCGGTACCTCTTCCAATGAGACAGAATTCAACTTATTGGTAGTTGTTTTATATCTTGGGTTTTCTTTACGTGTATTACTAGCCAAATCTAGAACAGCAGGCCTGAAGGTTACTAAGATATTCTTGGAGAGTTTCCAAACGGTCAACTGACGGGCATAATCATCGGCATACATAGATGGATATAGATGGAATATACTTTATTGTACACCAAAATTTTTACACAACTATTATAAACATTACTAATTCTATGGTTACAATGGCGGTCTTATCGCTGATAGCAATATATTCTAGACAACCAGAGTGTGTCAAGCACGGGAACCCTAGAATCTTAGTCTTCGCCAGCGCCCTGAGATGTCGAAGACACTTTTATCAGAGCGAACATTGAGTTCAACCTGTCCAAGACTATGTTGTAGAGCATCATTTAGCAGAGCCGAGAAATAGAGTGAAAATAACGTGGGAGCCATGGCTCCCACGTCACCACGTTATCCGAACACAGTCTTGCTTCACATCGCTGGTTATATCAATTAGGTCTGAGAAATCGTTTTCATGTTGAACACACGCCGTCATACCTTCGTGAAACTGATGAATCATGTTTACAAATTTTTTAGGACATCCAACATTCTGCAACACTACCCAAAGAGGAGCGCGCGACACGCGGTCGAAGGCCTTTTCTAGGTTAACGAAACACATGTACAAAGGACGGTTTTGTTCAAGGCATTTCTCTTGGATTTGTTTCACTATAAAAATGCGTCAACAGTTCCTCTGCTGGGTCTTAAACCGCACTGCGTCTCTGGAAGTATCTGTTCCACAAGGTTTGATAAGCGGCCATCGATGATATGAGCCAGTACCTTCCCAGTAGAAGTCAGAAGACAGATGCCTCTGTAAGAACCACGACCCAATAATTCACCTTTACCGTTATAAATTTTGCAAATGGAGGCATTCTTCCAGTCTTGGGGTACAATTTCGGCTTCTCAAAGCTTGAGCACTAAGTTACAGAGTCTACTTTGTATTTGTGGAACAGCATATTTGAAAACCTCTGATGGTAGAAAGCACAGGGGGTTATCTTCGAACATTATTTTTCGTCATTCGTCTCTATGGCACGATTATAGAAACTGACAGCCAGCTGGCAGCTACCTCAGCCCCCCCGACTCATACTTTGTCCCTTTGTCGTCTGTACAAAACATAATTGTCATCTGTCAACGTCAAATGAAATAAAATGTGGATTTCGGATGTCAACGACTTTAATTTTAAAGTGATTTTATTGTTTAAAATAGTCTCACAATATTTTTTAACTATTCAATCCTTTTAATGTTTTAATGTCGCAAAGCCACAATTATGTACAATAAGTGATTGTGTAGTAGTTGCAAGTCTGTACAAGTTGCAAGAGTAAACTTGAAGACGAGAAAGTGGTCGGAATTACCCATTTCCAATGCAGGACAATTCCCAACATCTCTGCTCTTGGTGACCATGGCTCTGCCTTCCAGTCCTCACAAGGAGAATGCCAATATGTGCTAATGTACTTAAACAGTAAGTGACATTATTGTGCAATTTTAATAAATTATTGATCTTAGTGGAACAACAAAATTAACAAAACATTTTGTGTTTCAGGTCACGTCTGTGAATTCAATGATCATTACTTATTGAGTGTTATATAACATCCACCTCACCCTGAAACTACCAGCCCGGTATACATACAATCCCGGAAATGAAGGTGTGTATGCATTAATCTACCCCAGAAAAGAAAACAATACCTGAAACTTAATTCATAAGCAAGCTTTAGTCAATTAGGCACACAATTATACATTATACATAATATATAAAATTTTCTCTGGATCACATCACATTCAACGCAATCAACTAATATGATTTCTCTCTAATAACTATTAGATTCTTTCATAAAACAACCTTATTCTTCTGATCTACACAACATAGTACTGTACTTATTAATTTCCTTTGGTTTTAGTCCTCATAACTAGACAAAAAGTAAAATAATATAAGTCTATTCAATGTTAGAAAAGTTTCAGATATTATTCATGTCATAAATGTATGTTTTTCTTTTTGCAGTTGATAATGCGGATGGTAAGCAGTTAGTCCAACACTCCAAAATACTGCCGAGCATGTATCAATAATGGATGATTTATTTGATTCTGTAAGTTGAGCAAGTACTTATAGTTCCAAAGCGAGGAAGAAAATGTTTTGTAGGCTTCGAATTGAAACTTTGACCTTTTGTGCTTTTTCTTCCACTTTAATATCTTACATTATGTGTATCAATTTATGTAGTTTTTGATTTATTAGCTATGTTAAGATATTCATTTAAAATATTTTTTCTTCATGTTCTCACAAATTTTTGTCTACATCTTTTTTTTTGTTCCCATTAGGAGAAAATTCTTTAGAAATAATCAGTACCTTTGTGCTACAGTTTTTAAGTGTTGTTTCCTGTTGTTTTGTGTGTACACCTGTAAACCTACCATATTCTACGAATAAAATGTCTTTGTCTTTGTATGTACATAAATTGTTAAATAAATGAAAATGTGTTCGAGAAATAAAAACATAAATAAATACACGTCTTTTATTTGCCCAATAAATTCATTAAAAAAAAATCTTTCAATTATATTATGGTCTACAACAACTAAATAAAGTGCTAAAAAGCCTAGTATTCAGATTGAAAATAACAAGATGTCTTAAAAGACTAGTGTTCATATACAGAGTTTAAAAGCGATCTTTATGAAAAAGTTAAGCTGTCATGTTCTAGAAACGTTTTCCACAGATAAACAAAATGTTAGTTTTTTTGTTCGGGAGTGCTCCGTCTGATGCGTAGTATCTCTATGTAGTTTGTGGTAGAAAGTCGGCTCCTAGTGTTACCGTTCTTCAATCTTTTGACGGCTGACATGAATTCACCAAAGGTTGGTGGATCAGCTAAGTCCTCATTTCAAGATTTCCAATGTATGAATCAGTTGTCTGAGAGAAAGAAAAGAAAAATCTGCCCGTTTGGTTTGTGTCAGTACAGAGTTGCTTTTGTCATGCTCTATCCAGCCACCATTGATTTATTAAGTCACGGATATTAATTTTTATTTTTTTTAATGGATTTTCGTCTCTCGGTGTTTGATAGAGATCTCAGTTCTAGGCTGTGGTTTTCAAAAAATGCTCTGATTTCCTTGCCTATGTAAGTCTTCGAACCAATTCTGGTTTTTCTTCAGTGGTTTTGGTATAGTACAACACCAACATTCACTGGTTTCTTATGCGCTACGTGTCGAGGAGCTTTTATTTACAGACGCATCTTTGATCGAATAAGTCGATGGTCTGGCCAGTACTCCACACCCCACATAGTGCTTGTTATCAAGACGTGGTTCAGGTCTTTTTTCATACAATAATGTAATCAATAAGGTGCCATTGCTTGGATCTAGCGTGCATCCACGAGGTCTTATATTTTTCTGCTAGGCGTAAAAAGGTATAAGTCAGCCACAGGTTAAACTTTGAGCACAGAGTCAGAAGCTCCAAGCAGTTCCTAACTCCATGCCGACCAAGAACACCATGCCATGCTTCGTAATTAGTACCGACACGCATGCATTAAAGTCACCCAGTAGGCCAATTTTGTCTTGAGCTGGAATTCCCGTAAGAACACAGGGCAGGTACCGATAGAATTTTGCTTTGTTATCATCATTAGCTGTTAAGGTTGGTGCGTAGATACTGATAAGGTGGATATTTAAGTATCATTAACTGGCAAGCGCAGGTCATTATGCGATCATTCCTTTCGGAAGTTGTGTTAAGGATGACGTAATAATGTTACGCACTGATGTGAATTCCAATTTCCACTAGCTGCTTGCTCTTCTGCTGTTTTTCCAATCCAATAATAAGTTCCATCTGCTCGCAAATATTTCCGCTACCACTAAGATGGGTCTCACTTATAGACGCGATATCCATGTTGTACTTATCTTGAAAGTTCCCCCTTGCCACGATGGCAGTCATCCTTTCGGGACACAGGTTAGAGTCATCATCCAAGAGTGTACGTACATTCCATGCTCCTATTATAAAGTTTATCGAAGTATACTTATTATGTCTCTTGCGAGCGTAAAGAAGTAAGTGCAGCTATGCATCAGATGTTTATGATATCTCCCTTGGAGAAACTACGTAACGATATAAAACGCAAAACAGTCCCGCAACAAGTTTCGTGCAATAAGTAAGTAGGTGAACTTGCAAGACACGCCTTCGTAATAGTATCCAAGAACAAATGCCTATGTTTATTTACGTTTATAAAGTTATTTTAAATCTTCGTGTTAGATATGGGTATGTGTGTTTACGGCTTTATACCTAGGGAAAGTTTTAAAATAAAGAAATGTATGTATGTATACATCTTTATAAGAATGGAAAATTATTTTATTTTTTGTCGCAAAAATACACATTTTTTGTGACAGTAACCTTATTTTTGGCGCTAGCTTCATGAAAATTTGTGAGAAGGTGTATTAGATTACGGCCGATTTTTTGCATAAATAAAAAAAAATGACGCAAGTCGAGTTACGCGTTTCTTCCAGGAATGGTGCGTTATGTCAAACTATGTAGACTCCTGAATATTAATTTGTTTTCATTTTATATGCATTCATCTGCCTTAAAAAGTAGTTGAAACGGGTAATAAAAAACACTGTTTAATTTCAAACTGTTTTAAACAGGTGTTTTAAAACAACTTGTTTTAATCATGCCAACCCTGTTTGGTTTGTAATAATACGAGTATCACACAAGTGTTTTAATACTATTTAAATATTCTCATAGGTTAAATTCTGTTAAGTTTAATTTGTTAAACACAACCGTGTTTAACTAATTAAACCTAAAAAAAGGTCAGTGCAGCAGTCATGTTGGCAAAGGAAGAGGCGGGACGCGTGAGAGAGCCGCAGTGGTAAACCCAGAACATAAAAGGCTATTAAAGAACGCCGTGAATTTAAGTCAGTACAAGTCTGACAGTATCTCCCGCTTGGCCTGGAGAGGACTCTGTTCAAGCTGTTAACATATTATTTAGTTACCACTAACTTCCCTAGATGGCGTTGTTAGATTTTGTAAATCACGCTATGGTTTCGTTACATACGAATGTTTATAAGGTAAAGGAAATGTTCTAATAAATGTCTTCGTTCGGAGTACGTGGTGTTTCATATAACTATCCCTACACACAAAAGGAGCCGGGCAGCCTGCGTTAACATTAGGTCCTTCGAGCCGCATCTTTTTGAATAAAAGCGCCTCTGTCAACGGAGCGAGGCGAGCCCGGAGGTGAGCGGAGCGAGTCTGGAGCTGAGCGAGCGAGCGGAGCGAAGTCTGCGCAGCCGAGCGGAGCTGTTTAAGTGGTTTAGTGAAGTGATCAAAGTGCAACCGTGAGTACAATCTTAATACAATTAGAAGTGTCAAAGACTTGTAAAATTCTCAAATTAATTCATGGACTTAGAAAAATTTGAGAAAGTAAAAATAGGACTTAGAATAATTCCTCAAAAATTGAAGTGACGGGGAACCTATGCCCGATTTTGGTTAGAGTATAAGTGCGGTTCAAACACGTTTTTTTTTTTTTTTTTTTTTTTTTTTTTTTTTAGCGTGGTAAAATCATCAAATGAGTCCTCCAACCCCGGGCAGGGCGGGAGGGACTGTCAGACTTCTACTGACTAAAATCCACGGTGTCCTTCATAGCCTGTTACGTTCCGGGGTTACGGTTAGGGAATAATCCCGCGACCCCGGCAGGCTTTGGCCCTCTGAGAGGGGGGCCCCGTCATTATGCTGACGCTCTTTGAGGCGCGCGTGGGACACAACGCGCCGTCGACCCGGGCGCGGTTCAAACACTTAGAAAAATTTCATCAGTCTGGCACTTAGAAAAAATACGAATTGGGCACATAGTATTCTTCGATTGAATTTTCTGTCTTTGGCTTACTAACAACATGGAAGCACAGTTAAGGTTGTTAAAAGACATCAAACATCGCATTGAGAGGGGACTAGTTAACTTCAAGAAGTCTCCAAAAGACAGAATAAACAAAACCTATGTGGAGTCCAGATTGGAGATTTTAGATAAACTGTATGAAGATTTTACAAGGAAACATGAGCAACTTTTGGTTAACTTCAAACAAAGTGAATTAAACGCAACAAATTATATTAAGAATGATGTTTTTGAGGCGGTCACAGACACTTTTATGGACTATAAAGTGGAATTGAAAAACGCTTTACCTAGTACGTCTCAGTCCTGCAAACCGAGTAATGAGTCGCATGAAGATCCAAAAACTATGTCTATTGCTAAATTACCTAAGATAACTATTCCTACTTTTGATGGCAAATATTACGAATGGACATCGTTTAGGGATCTATTTTTGTCTTTAATTAATTACAATAAGAATCTTGAAGACGTACAACGTTTACATTATTTAAGATCACATTTGTCAGGTGAAGCAGCACAGCTCATAAAGCATATTCCGATAACCCAAGCTAACTACGATAAATGTTGGACTCTGTTAAATAGTCGATACAATAATAAGAGATTTTTAGCCAATTGTACTCTCAAGCGTCTACTTAACCAAAAACAAATGACGGGTGAGGCATCCACTGCTCTCAAGGAGCTTTTGGATACCACAACCGATTGCTTACATGAGTTATCAAATCTAGGGGTGCAGGTGGACACTTGGGATATAATTGTTATTTATTTGATCAGTTCAAAGTTGGACGTTGAGACTCGGAAGCAGTGGGAATTACAGGTAAGTCAATTTTGCGAGGACCTTCCCACCTTCAAAGTGTTTCGTGATTTTTTGGAGAAACGTTTCCGGGCCTTAGAATTTGTTGAACCACAGGGTAGTAGGTCTAAAAGTTATCCTAAAGCATTGCACGTGGTTACTAAATTATCCTGTCCACTTTGTTCGGAAGAACATCTCTTGTGTCATTGTGAGAAGTTTGCTCGGGAAACTGTTGATCAGCGTCGTCAGGTAGTAAAATCTCATGGTTTGTGTTTTAGTTGCCTTCGCTCCAGTCATCTCATTACTAATTGTCGTGTGAATACTAGATGTAAAATGTGTAACAGAAAGCACCATACTCTTCTGCATCAAAATGCAGAAATAAATAGGGATACCAACTCTTCCCAGGCTCAATCTAGTACTCAAGGAGAAACACCACAGAACGAGGCCACGGCTGAACCTCATATTTCAACCCATTTTGCTAGAAATTTCCATAGTCAGATTGTACTGGCTACAGCCCTTGTCAAGGCTAGGTCTAGCAATGGGTATCATCAGGTTTTGAGAGCCCTGTTAGATCAGGGTTCGCAAGCTTCTTTTATAACGGAAGCTGCGGTTCAGTTATTACACTTAAAGAAAATAGCGGTTAAAACCTCTATTTCGGGTTTAGGTGGAGGTCAGGGCAACGTGACTTCAAAATATATAGTTAGGGTAAGCATTCATTCGTTACGTGATCTTGCCTTCAAATTTCAAATAAAAGCTTATGTACTGAGTAAGGTAACTTCCATTTTACCTGAAAGGAAATTCACTTTGGTGGATTGGCCAGAACTCAATCGTTTTGAATTAGCTGATCCAAATTTCAACAGGCCTAACAAAATTGATATTTTGTTAGGAGCGGAAGCCTATTGCAAGGTTTTAAAAGAAGGCTTAATCAAGGACCCTAGAGGTAATACAATGGCTCAAGATACATACTTTGGATGGATTGTATCGGGTGAAGTTCATGATGATGTAGAATTGCAATCATGTCACAACGTAATTCTAAGCATGCACGCTAAGGTCCAAGACAATGAAATCCTGAAAAGATTTTGGGAACTAGAGGCAGAACCGTCAGGTTCTGAAAAGACAATTCTTGGTTCTGAAGAGCAAGAATGTGAAGATTACTTTGCTGCTACAACACGCAGAGATGAAACTGGTCGCTACATCGTGAATCTTCCATTCCGATCCAATAAAAGACCCTGCAACACAAAAGAAATAGCAACTAAAAGGTTATACAGTCTTGAGAGAAAACTAAAGAAAGATCCTGAACTTAAAAATCGATACTCATCAGTCATAAATGAATATCTTTCACTTGGGCATATGGAAGAGATTTCCAATGAAGACGAAAAGAATAAGGTGGGTGCTGTTTACTTACCGCATCATGCTGTTATCCGTGAAGAGAGATCAACCACTAAGTTGAGAGTGGTATTTGATGCATCATCTAAGGGATCCGATGGCATTTCCTTGAATGATACCTTAATGGTTGGACCACGCTTGCAGCCTGATTTACGCCATATAGTTATGAGATGGCGTCAACATCCAGTTTGTCTAGTTGCCGATATTGTAAAAATGTATCGGCAAGTGAAGGTGGCCCATGAACACGTGGACTTTCAAAGGATTTTATGGCGAGATAAATTTCATTCCGATATAAAGGAATTTAGGCTTTTGAGAGTAACGTTCGGTACATCTAGAGGACCCCAATCGACACACAACTTTCTGAGGACAAAATACTGGATTGTTCGAGGGAAGAATCTTATTAAAAATCACATACACAACTGTGTACCATGTATTCGTTATGCAGGTATAACAAAACACCAGCTGATGGGTCAGCTGCCATCATGTAGAGTAACGCCAAGTAAGCCGTTTCTACATTCAGGTGTTGATTACGCAGGCCCGATTCAGATCAGAACTTCAAAGGGTAGGGGACACAAGTCCTACAAAGGCTATATATGTCTTTTCGTATGTATGGCCACCCGTGCTGTACATATAGAAGCGGTTTCTGATCTGACTTCTCAGGGTTTTCTGACAGCTTTTAAGCGTTTCGTCGCCAGACGTGGGCACTGTAGTCAAATCTACAGTGATAATGGCACAAATTTTGTCGGGGCTTCGAAAGAGCTTAAAGCAATGTTTCGCAGTGAATCTGCTTCTGTTCCTAGAGAAATAGCTTCTGTGTTGGCAAATAATGGTACAGAGTGGCATTTTATACCGCCTCATGCACCTAACTTTGGAGGCCTTTGGGAAGCAGGAATTAAAAGCACCAAACATCACCTAAAACGGGTGATAGGGGACTCGACTCTTACTTTTAAAGAGTTGAGTACAGTTTTATCGCAAATAGAGGCTTGCTTAAATTCCAGACCTCTGTCACAAGTTAGTGAAATTGCATCAGATCCATATCCATTGACACCGGGACATTTCCTGGTGGGAGAGCCACTTGTGGTAGCACCAGATTATAATTATGAGTATAACAGGGAGAGTAGCTTGAGGCGTTGGCAATTGACACAGAGGATGCTTCAATCTTTTTGGAAACGTTGGTCTCGAGAGTACCTGAGCATGTTTTTTCAACGGCATAAGTGGGCCAAACGTACGAACGATCCAAAGGTTGGGGATGTTGTTCTCGTAAAAGAAGACAATTTACCTCCTGCCAAGTGGTTATATGGGAGGGTGATTGAATTACACCCTGGTAAAGACAATTTGGTTCGAGTAGCTACCATAAAGTGTAAAGACTCTCAAGTCAAGCGTCCAACGTCAAAACTTTGTATTTTACCAATAAGCGATGAAGGTTAAACTTTAATTATTAGTACTTTTGTTTGATTTTTATTATATTTACAAATTATATTGATATACAGTCCACTCAAATTTTATGTTTATTGTGTAAAGCGTAATTCTTTTTAATTTCTTTCAATAATGCGTGTAAACAGGATGTTAATGTGTTTAATTTTATAAGGGCTGCACACCCAGGACTTTCGAGGCAACACGCACTTATTCAGATTACTTTTTTCATGATGTCATGGTGGGCGGTTGAAAGGACTGAGTCCTTGGTGGGCGGTATGTTCAAGCTGTTAACATATTATTTAGTTACCACTAACTTCCCTAGATGGCGTTGTTAGATTTTGTAAATCACGCTATGGTTTCGTTACATACGAATGTTTATAAGGTAAAGGAAATGTTCTAATAAATGTCTTCGTTCGGAGTACGTGGTGTTTCATATAACTATCCCTACACACAAAAGGAGCCGGGCAGCCTGCGTTAACAGACTCATTTGATGATTTGTCATGAAAAAAAGTCATGGGCCATGCCCGGGTCGACAAGAGCAAGAGCTGTTTAGTCTGATGAGCACTTCCTGTTGACTTACAAAAATGAAAGATCTGGAACGTCTGGATTCGTCAAGCGCGTCCCGTTGTTTTCCCGTCCCCAGGCTCTAAGAATTTTTACATCAGACGTTTTAGATCTTCGATTTGTCGACCCCGTTGTCGCTGGCATAAGCAACAGGATCCGCGTACTAAGTCGCGGGCAGAAGCTAGTATATAATATATAAATAATATACATACATATATAAAACGAATAAATATTAACTAAACTATAAAGGGAGATAACAACAGAGATGAGGAAAATATTTAAGACAAATGAGTTTTACAACGAGTCTGCCAGATTCTTAAACAAGTGTTCGCGAACTTTCACCTTAAATGTGAACGGACTGGTTACCAAATAGCGTCAGCATGATGACGGGGTCCTAGAGGGCTAAAGCCTGCTGGCGTTGCGGTACTCATTACCGTGACCCCGGAACATTAAGGGCTATTTGAAGGACACCGTGGATTTTAGTCAGTACAAATCTGACAGTCCCATCCAAGGACTGCACTCCTTGTCATAGGCACAGTCCATTACCACCAGGAGACAGAGAAACCAACGGTTTGCTGGATTTTAATGAAGGAGCAATGTTAGCGAACGTGAATGTGAGAAAAAAATAAAAAATAAAATAAAAAAAAATAGTTTGAACATGTTTTTTAAATTGCTTAACGATAGCAAGTTAAAAAAACAGCTTCCAGCGATTTTCGACCTTATTGACATTTATGCAAAAACCGGATTTTAATGAAGGAGCAATGTAAGCGAACGTGAAAGTGAGAAAAAACAAACTAAATTTTAAATGTCAATAAGGTCGAAAATAGTTTGAACATGTTTTTTAAATTGCTTAACGATAGCAAGTTAAAAAAACAGCTTCAAGCGATTTTCGACCTTATTGACATTTATGCAAAAACCGGATTTTAATGAAGGAGCAATGTTAGCGAACGTGAAATTGAGAAAAAACAAACTAAATTTTAAATGTCGATAAGGGCGAAAATCGCTTGAAGCTGTTTTTTTAACTTGCTATCGTTAAGCAATTTAAAAAACATGTTCAAACTACATATTTTCAACCTTACTGACATTTATGCAAACACCGGATTTTAATGAAGGAGCAATGTTAGCGATCGTGAAACTGAGAAACAAACTAAATTTTAAATGTCAATAAGGTCGGAATTCGCTCCAACTTGTTTAGTTACTTCTCCATATCTTTTAACAATAATATAATCGGTTCACAACTGAAAATTCTGTAGGAGACAATTAATTCCTCTTTTTCTACCCTTAAAGGCCGAGTTTAATTTTGATATTTAAATGGGACCAACTTTCAGATAAACTCTGTCCAACAAAAAAAAAGATTTTTTGATATTGGACCACCTTAGAGAAAGTAAAGAATGGTCATAAATAAAAAAAATATATACATGGCGAATTGAGAAGGAACCTCCTCCTTTTTTTCCGTCGGTTAAAAAATATATTTTAACATAATAAAGTAGAGCAACCTGAGATGCGTAACTGCGCGTCATCACCGTTAGAGCGAGAGAAGGTGCGAGCGAGAGGGACCAACAAAAATTCGTCGTGCACCTCACGTCCAATCGCTCCGGCCGTCCACCGGCCACTAAGGAATTTCTCTTGCAATTCTCGTTTATAAACACTTTTTGAGAGGTTATTTGAGATATTTTTTATTGTTAAAAAAAAGCGCTTTAGGTCCAATTTTTTTTTTTGAATTTGCTTTATTGATCTGTTGACATCAAGATAATGTAATATCACATACCTACGATCATAGTTCCTATGAAAAAAAACCATTTATTAAGAGATGAAATCCGAGAATTTTGATGATATTCTGCCATCTTAATTTAGAAAATGGAAGATAAATATAAAAAACTAATCAGCGCAGTTTGAAGACGAGGATATTGCGGTCATTATGCGCTGATCAGATTTTTAAATGAATTCTTCATTGTCTCAGATTGAGTGCACCAACGTAACTCGAAATGACGTTGGGCAGGAAAGAGCTGTTTTGAACGCTTGATTTACCTAATATAATCTACTTAAATCAACTTTAAAAAAATAACTAGCTGTTACTTATAATTATTATGGTTATTTATGTGCAATAATAGTATTTCAAGCTATTGCACTATTTTGTTCAAAAATCACAAACAAAGTTACGCAAATAATTCGGCGCGCGTGAATTTTAGAAGACCTGCCCCTTAAGAGTACTTTCCCTCCAGGTGGCATTACTAAATTCCACCCTGTATATTTCTACGCAAGATGCAAGCATTCGTCTTGCAATCGTCAATTGACGAAAGCGTGCGTATGACGTACGGTTACGTGGACAATGGGTGTTGACGACGGTGTCGTGGTCCGCTCGTCTTTATAAAATAATATTCTTCTGTTGGATTTTAAGTGTGTTTTCTATTACAGTGTATGTAATATTTCTTATTAAATAAATTAAAATGACCAACAAGAACGGACTGCATACGGGCGCGCGCTCTCATTGGCTAATGCGCGACACGACACCCCCGCAAGCCTACCGCCCCGCGGCCGCCATGGCAGAACGATCGGGCAGTTGGGCAGTGCGTCAGAAAATCCCGCGACGACTCCACGCGCTCAAAAAGCGCCCGCGCATTCCGTCCTAGTTGGTCTGTAGCAGTCAAAGAGTCGGTTTCCTCATCTCTCACTACCACCCAGTACCTATCAGCTACAAAGCTGGCCCATCGAGCCGCATAGTTCATCGGTAGTGAGAAGCAAAACCTGTGTAGCAGGGATGTCGTTGTTCCATTCGCCGCATGTCGTGAAAACACGTGCACAAAAGAAACTGGAGCAACTGGCTAACGAAGAAGGAAGACAGCTTGAATCCAAATCAGATCTGCTGCATAGCAGTACGGATGCAGTGAAAAAATTCGGGAAAGTGCATTCAGATATCGGTTTACTTTAAACCCACGTAATACCTCGAGCTTGAAGTTGCGACAAGATGGCGGCGAGTGCAAAAGTTCTTGCAAGTCACACGCGGCGTCGTCAGCAACACGGCGGCAGCAATTGGAATACGAAGCCGCACAAATCAAAGCTAAAATTGAAATGGAAGAAATTCAAACAAAGGCTCGCATCGAAAAAGAATTGGTCGACAAGAAATTGGCCATGGGCTTGGCCGAGTTGGAATCAAAATCGCGCTGCTCAAATCAATCTTCATCAGCTTCCTACAAAAGCAAAGTGGAAAATTGGCTGGAAAAGTCTGTTGCTGAACCCGGCACGTCGCACGATGGCAACAAAGCGACTGTCGGTGGCGGTGAGTGCCACCGCAACATTGACGGCGACGACACGGCTATCCACGTGCGACCGGGACAGGGACCCATCGCGCCATCGAGGAGCTGGCCAACGCGATTATGAAGGCTGTCGACTCATCTAATTCTAACACGCGCAATACGGTGCTGTTATCGAGGCTAGCCACCTCGAAGGATCTGCCTTTGTACTTTGGAGATCCGTTGGAATGGATACAATTTCGTGAAGCGTTTTATGAATCGTCACGGGTATGTAAGTACAGTGATACTGAAAATGTGTGGCGTCTACGAAAGTGTTTGCGCGGCGACGCAAAAGATGCAGCCGCTGCATTGCTGATGGGAGCGAGCTCACCCCACGATATTATAGAAACGCTCGAACTGAGGTTCGGTAGACCAGAAAACGTCATGCGGCAAGTTATATCACAACTGAAAAAGTTATCACCACTACCACACACATACCACGCCGAAATCCCCCTTCCTCCCGGACCTCTGAGGCGTTCAGACGTGTTTTGAGTTGACCCTATATAGAAAAACTAGCACTTTGCCCGCGACTTCGTCTGCGCGTGTTTTTAACTTCGAACTCAGTGAATTTAATTCGCCCTCCTTATAGTATAGGATACTTTTGGAAAATCTCTAGTAGGTTTCAGGGCCTATTCAATACAAACAAACAAAAACACGCTAGGGGTTGATTTTTTAAATATAATAAATACGTATCCTTTATTCGATTGAGAGATAATTTATGCCCAGTTTAGAATTTAACGAAGCAAGCAGTAAATCCTTCCCTTAAAACTTAATCAACCCTTTTCAAAATTTAGGGGGTGATTTTCGAAAAACCCAAAAATGGAGGGCAGTCTTGAAAAAAGAATAGTGTCCATCTTTTTTATTTACTTATACTCACATTCGTACCAAGTTTCAAGTTTATAAACCCAAAGAATAAGATTTTGCATACAAAGGTTTTCACCCCTTTTCACCCCCTTAGAGGTAGATTTTCGCAAAATCCTTTCTTAATGCTTATTTACATTATAAACTGCAACTATCATCCAAAATTCAGGTTTCTACGTTTAGTGGTTTAATATCCCCCCTTAAAACTTGAATACCCCTTTTCGCCAACTTGGGGGGTGAATTTCGAAAAATCCAAAAACACGTGTTTGATTAATTCTTATCTAGTATATAAATACTGATTTTCAAATTCATCAGCTCACGCGTTATGATTTTTCCATACAAACTTTAACAACCCCTAGATTACCAATGGAGGGTAGTTTTAAAAAAATAATGGTGCTAATCTTATTTACTTACTTGTGTTCTCATTCGTGGTAAGTTTCAAGTTTATAAACCCAAGGAATAAGATTTTTCATACAAACGTTTTCACCCCTTTTCACCCCCTTAGAGGAGGATTTTCGCAAAATCCCGTCTTATTGCCAATCTACATGGTAGACTGCAAATCCTGTCCAAAATTCAAGTTTCTGCGTTTAGCGGTTTCGGCTGTAGTCGTGTCAAAAGAAAAACCCCTGTTCTTTTATATATATAGATTACAGAAATTAAATCTAATTTCGTGAACAAAATAGTGACTCGAAAAATAGGAGCGCAGAAATACCAGGGATCTTCGCGAAAGCAACGTTAGAGCGAGCGCAATCGCTAAGTTATCCACAGCTACAACACATCAGTGAGTGTTTCAATTTAATTACTACCTACACTGTGTGAGGAGCTCTACGTGTGTACGCGCAATCTCAGGCAGCCACACATAGATCAATCAATTGAACATCACAAACACAACACTAAAACATCTTGTACAGTCACGAGTAATAACATGTATACACTTAACAAAATTCAAACGCAAATTTCTCGTGAAATACTGGTTTCCACTTTGAAATAAGACCTATTTTGTAACAGTAAGGCTTGTAAAGTAGAAATGTAATGAAAAGGCAAAAGTTAAATCAATATGGTAGCAGAAAATCGCTTTTGAATACTGCTTAGTGTATACATACTATTGCTCGTGACTGTATGTGTTCCTGGGGCTCAAGTTAGAGTGGCCGCCAATATAATTATACCAATTCCTCGATCCGTGACCAGTTTGCTGACCTCTCTACGCAGTTCACCGCTTCAAAGCTCCTACAAACTTCGTGTGCCCTGGTACTTTAGCCTGATCATGGGATCTTAATCCATACAAAGAAAATGTAGTTCAAGAAAATATTCAATAGATGGCGTTATGTGTATCGATTTGTTATTGAAGTTTCCGTATCTCTTTAAATTTGACCTGGAAAAAAGTATGTCCTTGTTTTTAAAAATTCGCTTAGCACAAAAAAAAGGAATAATGGGCTCCTAGTTCCAAATTCCATGATTTCATTAAATAATTTTACTGTGCTGCCTCTGGTGAATACAATATGTACTACGTTGTCGTTTGCTCACTCATTCAATGTTAATAGATGGCGTTGTTTTCATTTTCAGACTTTACTACACAGGTCAATCTATATATATAAAAGAACAGGGGTTTTTCTTTTGTCACGACTACAGCCGAAACCGCTAAACGTAGAAACTTGAATTTTGGACAGCATTTGCAGTCTATCATGTAGATTGGCAATAAGACGGGATTTTGCGAAAATCCTCCTCTAAGGGGGTGAAAAGGGGTGAAAACTTTTGTATGAAAAATCTTATTCCTTGGGTTTATAAACTTGAAACTTACCACGAATGAGAACACAAGTAAATAAATAAGACTAGCACCATTATTTTTTTTAAACTACCCTCCATTGGTAATCTAGGGGCTGTTAAAGTTTGTATGGAAAAATCATAACGCGTGAGCTGATGAAATTGAAAATCAGTATTTATATACTAGATAAGAAATATAATCAAACACGTGTTTTTGGATTTTTCGAAAATCACCCCCCAAGTTGGTGAAAAGGGGTATTCAAGTTTTAAGGGGAGGATATTAAACCACTAAACGTAGAAACCTGAATTTTGGATGATAGTTGCAGTTTATAATGTAAGTAAGCATTAAGAAAGGATTTTGCGAAAATCTACCTCTAAGGGGGTGAAAAGGGGTGAAAACCTTTGTATGCAAAATTTTATTCTTTGGGTTTATAAACTTGAAACTTGGTACGAATGTGAGTATAAGTAAATAAAAAAGATGGACACTATTCTTTTTTCAAAACTACCCTCCATTTTTGGGTTTTTCGAAAATCACCCCCTAAATTTTGAAAAGGGTTGATTAAGTTTTAAGGGAAGGATTTACTGCTTGCTTCGATCAATTCTAAACTGGGCATAAATTATCTCTCAATCGAATAAAGGATGCGTATTTTTATTTTCATTTCATAAATCAACCCCTGACGGGGTGTAAATCAGAAAATCAGTTTGTCTACTACGATTGATTGTTTGTTTGTATTGAGTTTTTAGATTTTCTTATAAGGAGGGTGAGCGGGAAGTAAATTCACTGAGTTCGAATTTAAAAACACGCGCAGACGAAGTCGCGGGCAAAGTGCTAGTTATTATTATAATTTCTTACATTACCATTTACTTTAATTACGAGTATGTACCTATTTTGATAGAATGAAATATAATTATGAAATGCAAATCTATATCTATACATTTTTAAGTAATAAAATCGTAGAGTTGTCATTCCTGTACAATAAATAGTTTTTTCTTTTTGTATTTTTTTGAGATATGGCATCGATTCTGATGACAAAGCGAGCCAGCTAGTCTGGTTAAAAACACGCTTGACTTACGATCATTAGGTCTCGAGATCAAATCTTGCACTTTCTTTTTACCTTTTGATTTTCTTTTTATTTATTCTGAGAGTTTCAAATACTTTTATTTCAATATTATTATTTGCAATTTGATTTTTTATAATATTTTTTAATAGTTCTCTAGGATAAATTGTAGGTTAGTAAGTTGGATATTTTATAAACTGTAATTTATTGTTGCAGCTGTGGATAACTTAGCGATTGCGCTCGCTCTAACGTTGCTTTCGCGAAGATCCCTGGTATTTCTGCGCTCCTATTTTTCGAGTCACTATTTTGTTCACGAAATTAGATTTAATTTCTGTAATCTATATATATAAAAGAACAGGGGTTTTTCTTTTGACACGACTACAGCCGAAACCGCTAAACGCAGAAACTTGAATTTTGGACAGGATTTGCAGTCTACCATGTAGATTGGCAATAAGACGGGATTTTGCGAAAATCCTCCTCTAAGGGGGTGAAAAGGGGTGAAAACGTTTGTATGAAAAATCTTATTCCTTGGGTTTATAAACTTGAAACTTACCACGAATGAGAACATTCTCTTTGGGGGATTAGCAATGTTGTAAATTATATTAATTATGTTGGTTTTCAGTAATTGTTGACATTTGTATAAGAAGCGCTATTTTATAACAACAACTGTTAGCGAGCCAGCTAGTCTGGTTAAAAACACGCTTGACTTACGATCATTAGGTCTCGAGATCAAATCTTGCACTTTCTTTTTACCTTTTGATTTTCTTTTTATTTATTCTGAGAGTTTCAAATACTTTTATTTCAATATTATTATTTGCAATTTGATTTTTTATAATATTTTTTAATAGTTCTCTAGGATAAATTGTAGGTTAGTAAGTTGGATATTTTATAAACTGTAATTTATTGTTTGAGGAATGTTAATGGCAATCAAATCATAATCTGTGTTTATTTATGTTTGAATTGGTGTTGATGGCGCCACTGACACGATCCGTCTTGTTTCTCAAATTCGAAATTAACGAAAGCGAAGCCGCGGGCCATTTGAACCATTAACATTCCTACATCTCAAACAATAAAATACAGTTTAAAAAAATATCCAACTTACTAACCTACAATTTTAATCAGCGTACATTTTATCCTAGAGAACTTTTGAAAAATATTAGAGAAAAATAAAATTGCAAATAATATTAAAATAAAAGCATGCATTTTACTTTAATCATGAGAAACTCTCAGATAATAATTAAAAAAACAAAAAAAAGAAGCGCAAAAAGTAAAATCAAAATGCAAGATTTGATCCCGAGACCCAATGCACGAAATGCAAGCAGGTTTCTAACAAGACTGGCAAGCTCTCTAACAGTTAGCTTCAAATAGCGGTTCTTACACAAATGTCAAACGCTCAAGAAATCATGCGCTATCGCAAAGTAGGCATGCATGAAAGAACGTGAATTTATCTGCCGAGTGACTGACGACGTAAGCTTCAAGGTCACGGGGCTATGTAGTGCAAAAGTACAGTTTGATTTTAACGCCATCTATTGGTGTTTGTGTAAAATAAACTACTCGCGGCCCACAAGCTAGCGAGTCATCGTTGCTAGCATAGCACCATCTAGGCGTAGGCCGCCATCTCAATATAGGCCGAGTAAATGACGTAGTTACGGCGGTCACGTTTCTTTGTATGGGATGGGGTATCTGTACGCTAGTATTATATTATCTTTGGCCTGATAGAGAATCATGTCGAAAAACCGATCACCGCCTGCAATGACGTCACACACTGCGTCATCTACGCCACTCTTCATGAGTCCGCTGCATCTTAGTTCATTTGAACCGAACATAAGGGAACCTGATGCAGCGTATGTCGATTGTGATTTTGTTGGTATAACACACCGAAATAAACGCAAATGTGTTGAGGCGATAGCTGAAGATGAGAACACGCTCTTTAACTTTATAGCGGAAGTGAGATCAATGGTCAGCGACCTGAAGGACGAGCAAAATAGTAGAATTGAAAAGATCTACGACTCAATGCAGGAGATAAAATTACAAAACGCCAAGATACAAGAAACTGTTTCCTCTCTTTCTGAATATTATGATAACTTAAAATCCAAGATCGACGATCTGGAAAGTAAACTCGATACATAACGTAAAAATAACGCAGTTTATACGAAGTCCTTGGAGGAGAAACTTGAAAAAATGGAGATTAGTGCAAGATCGAGCTGTGTGGAAATTCGAAATATCCCTGTCGTTAAGTCTGAGACCAAAAAATGTCTACTAAACAATGTTGTTGAGCTGGCTGCTATTTTAAATTCCCCAGTGCAACCGCACGAAATAAAAGACATAATTATATAGGGTAGGACCGACTGATTCTAATAATAGAACGATAATTGTTAATTTTACCAGTAATCTAAAAAAAGAAACTTTTTTAAAGAAATATAAGAGTTACAATAAAGGGAAGGAGAACAACAGAAAGCTAACTACTCATCATCTGCCTAGCCTTTTCCCAACTATATTGGGGTCGGCTTCCAGTCAAACCAGATTTAGCTGGATATCAGTATTTTACATGGAGCGACTGCCTGTCGGACCTCCACAACCCAGTAACTGGTTAATACAATACCCCTTGGTAAGACTGGTTGTCAGACTTTAGAGCTTCTGACTAACAGTAACGACTGTCATAGATCTACAAATGACAGCCGGGACCAACGGCTTTACGTGCTTTCCGAGGCACGGAGGAAACTCGCTATGATAGATGGTCACCCATCCACAGACCAACCTCGTCAAGCGCGGCTTAACCCGGAAGATCAGCCTGTGCGGCTGTGATTATTTAACTACTGAACACTTGAAAATAAAAGGAACACCTACACCGGTCTTTGTCTCAGAAAATCTGACGCCGAAATTGAAAAGGCTTTTATTTCTTGCTAAGGACTTTGCCAACAGCAATAATTATCGTTTCTGCTGGGTTTCTAATGGTAAGATTTTCTTACGTGAAAAGGAGGGCTCTCCTCATATTTTAATCAAAAAGGAATACGATATACCAAAACCGAACAGCACCAAGTGACTATCGATCTTCGAATTTGCTTATCAGTACTATTGTTTCCACCTAGTCATAAATAATACTAACCTTTTGTTACCTCATAGATACCTAGATTTAAGTACTATTGATTTTACCTTGTACCAAACACATACACAGACACTCGGACACACGAAAATTAATACACTAAAATTCTCTAAAGGAAGGAGTAATAATTATTCATTACATTCACGAGCCCCATTGAGCAAAATTTACAAAAAGGTGGTCTTTTTTAATTATAAACGTCAATTAAAGATAAACATCCTGTTAACTCCTTTTAACCATGGATAGTGATCAATTTTATATAACACAAGATATCGAGCGTTTATCACTTTCGCAGTCTTTTTCTTGCTCCCCTGAAGAATGTAGCGGTTATATTAGTGATGCCACTAGTGGTCTAAAAATCTTTCATCTTAATATAAGAAGTTTAGGGAACTCTGTTAATTTTAACAATTTGCTTATCCTGCTGCACAGAACTAAACTGCAGTACGACATTATTGCGTTATCTGAGTGTTGGTTGAGTAAATGTCCATCACTTCCTACTATAGCTGGTTACGAATCCTTCAAGTCTGAATATACGAACCAAAATGACGGTATAGTATTATACGTTAAGCAAAACATGCAATTTGCCGTTGACATACAAGTTTTTGTCGATGCAAATTGTTTATGTGTCAAATTTTAACAAGAGGTTGCACTGTTGGCAATCTACCGTTCTCCGTCACATCGGAATCCCCAAAACTTTCTTGACAGTTTAGACAACTGCCTAAATTCACTCAGCGCTTTTAAAACAATCATTATACTTGGAGATATAAATATAAACATAATGCCTAATAATACTGACTCGGTTTCGGATACATACTTAAATACTGTTGCATCGCACGGAATGATGCCTGGGCACCTTTTCGCCACCCGTGGTAACAGCTGCATTGATCACGCTATTATTAAATCGGACAAACCTGCTATCACTTTGGTTATTGATTCCTTTATCACTGATCACGCTCCTGTAGTAATATTTTGCAAACTTCAAAGTCGTATACCTAAACCACCTGTAATATCTCAACGCATTGATATAGCTGCCTGTGTAGCTGAACTTCAACTTACTGACCTCACTTCAATAACTACTTGCTCCGATGCTAATGACGCAGCTACTGAATTAGTTAACAAGATCTCAAATGTGGTTAACAGTAACACTTCAACAACAGTTATGCCTAGCAGGAAACGTATACTAAAGCCCTGGATAACACCTGGACTTCTCAGATGCATCCGTAACCGTGACAAAATGTTTCATAAAGCTAAGAGAAATCCCGATAATAGTGTTCTTAAAGTGACTTACACGCGTTATAAACTTTTTTGTAATAATTTACTCAAAAAACTAAAAAGATTGTACGAACGTGAAGAATTTAAAAAATGTCATAAAAATCCTAAAGCCACATGGAAACTTATCAAAAAAAATTCCAACCTTCAAACAAGCAAATCATGTGCTAGTGAACTACTGACGATTGCTTCTGATCCACATGCCTCGCTAAATGTTGTAAACAGTCACTTTGCTAGCGTAGGAATAACTCTCGCTTCCAAGATCACTCCTCACAACGATCAGGCTTGCGGTCTTGATAACCCAGATGTATGTAGTTCAGACTCTAGGTCGATGGCCATATTTAGCACGGACGTTGCCGAAATAGAAAAAATAATTCTCGATCTTAAAGTTAATTGTGCCGTGGGCTGGGACGGTATATCGGCTGCTCTGATTAAGGCTGCCAGACACGTCCTTCTTCCAATAATCTGCCATGTATTTAACCTCTCTTTGCTGACAGGAGTTTTTCCCACAGTCTTTAAAAAAGCTGTCGTGCACCCTATTCACATGAGTGGGGGCAGAAGCAGTGTCAACAATTATAGACCAATCTCAGTGTTAACAACCTTATCTAAAATTTTGGAAAAAATAATTAATAGCAGGCTCCTTAACTATCTTAACTCAAAAAATATCTTAGCTGACAATCAATTTGGTTTTCGATCGGGTAAAAACACAGAAGATGCTGTACTTAAATTAACTGGTATTGTGGCTAAAAACTTGAACAGTAAACTCAAAACAATTGCTATTTTCTTAGACCTTTCAAAAGCTTTTGACACTGTTTCTGTCCCCCTCCTCCTGCTGAATAAACTCCAAAAAATTGGTATAAGGGGATTATCCCAAGATATCTTTAAAAGCTATCTTGGTGAACGCACGCAGATTGTTAAAATAGGAAATTACATGAGTAGTGTAGAAAGTATGAGCTATGGCGTCCCACAAGGCAGTGTTCTTGGACCTACATTATTCCTAATTTATACACCGTGACTTTTTAGTCGTCTTACAAAAGCAGCCCAGTTCATGTACCCAATGACTAGAACACGTTTATAATAAAAAAATAGGTATTTAAGAGATTTGAAATTTTTTAAAATAAAATTTTAATTCGTTATTATGACGCAAGGTGTAGTTAGAAACACCCTTGTCTCATAGAAAATGGAGATAGAATGATCTGCCCGACTATTGCGCTGGGTAGGTATACTTTACAGCTAGATACGTAAACATTTAACAGGGTGTTTCATATTTCTAATGCACCTATTTATTAAAAATAAAAATTATTGTTAACGATAAAAAAAAAAATAACTTGCCTAGAGGTATTTTAGGTCGGATACATTAAGTGGACCCTTTTTGTAAGACGACTAAAAAGTCACGGTGTATAAACGAGCTCTGCAGCCTTAACATACCAAATTCCAATATTATTGTCTACGCAGACGACACGGCTATAACTGTTCAGGGTAGGGATTGGCATGAAACCCGCTCTCATGGAGAGTACGCATGCCAAATAGTTTCTGACTGGCTATCAAAGAATTTGCTGACCCTGAACATGGAAAAAACTAAGTTCATCACATTTGCTCCACGCATAGCTTCCCAACCATTGGCGCCCTTCGCTTTGACCATACACGAATGCCGACCCGCTAAAGGAAATAACTGCTGTTGCAAATCTATCTCGCGAACAAATAGTATAAAATACCTAGGCGTAACAATTTGATAATACTATGTCGTGGAACGATCACATTGTTTCTTTGGTTGCACGTGTTAGAAAAATGATTTATGTCTTCAGAAAATTAAGACCATCGGTGGATCTCCCTACGCTTAAAACAGTCTATTATGCACTGGCAAATTCCATCATAAATTATTGCATAACCGTATGGGGCAGTGCCGGAAAGTGCTTAATGCTTCGTTTGGAAAGAGCACAGCGTGCGGTTTTAAAAGTCATATTACGCAAACCCATCCATTTTCCGACCAATGAAGTCTATACTCTGCTTCAAATACCTAGGGTAAGGCACAGTTTTCTGCTGAACACAATATTAAGGAAACATTCAGAACTTAGTTTTGACCAGAATGTTAAAACCTTAAACAAACAGAAACGTAGACCTATTAAAGTCTGCCCTGTAATACCAGCTAGCATCGGAATAGTCAGAAAACACTATAATTTCATAAGCCCCATTCTATATAACAAAATAAATGAGATTTTGGACATTTACCACCTCACCTCACGCGAGTGTAAATCAACTACTCATAAGTGGCTCAATTCCTTATCTTATGAAGAGCTTGAAAATTTCGTTAAAACCTAAATTTAACAAAATACCCCCTTCATTCCCACTACCTTCCTAATCACATAAACTGACATGCATTATACCTACACAAACTCACATGCACATACACACACATCCACACACACTACTCACACACATTCATTATACATAAATAGAAAACATCATTATTAAATAGTACTTGAGTTCTATTAGTTTTTTATACTTTTTGTTTTTTCATGTATTAACTTAATATTATAATTTCTGGAACGCTGTCGTCTCCCCTCTTGGAGGTGGGCGCTAATGGCCGCGACACAGTGTATTCCATACTAATGCGGTTGTTAACGAACACATACTTTTTGTAAACTGTTTTTTGTTCCAATAAATATTTTTGTATTTTTTTTTTTTTGAAATTGTTAAGTTCGCCATAAAAATAAAAAATTACGTCACCGCCGTAACTACATTGAAACAAATAGATTACTTGAAAAGTCCAGAGTTGATAACAATCGTCGTATCCAAACTACCTACAGGACTCGTTAGCAAATGGGTAGAATACCTACACGAAAACCGAGTACACAGTGAAACGCCTAATAAATAATGAGTGAAAATTGAAACTACTGGCCAAATTCCTATATGAGGAAGCACAAAAGGTTGCAGAGTCGGGAGTCAGCCACATACAATACCAGAATGATTTTAACAACAATAAACACCAGAAAAAGCATAGCGATCGTCATTCCGTGCTAACATCTGTTAAGGTCAGTGACCCCGACACTACCGGCAAGTGCAAGTTTTGCAAAAGGAACAAGCATGCACTGCCAGACTGCAGTCAATTCAAGCGAGCCATGAGAAAGGATAGATGGCGATTTGTTCGAGTAAACATGTTATGTTTTAAATGTCTCCGTGCTCGGCACCCGGACAAGGACGAGTGCACTGCGGAAAACTGCAACGTCGAGGCCTGTGGGGGGCCTCATCACCAGCTGCTGCACTGGACGAAGCCAGGAGAGGCGCGCCGTGAAACACCCGCGCCACCCAACGATATCGCGAGCGCGACGCCCAACTCCGCTGGCGCCGCCGCTAGTGAGCTCGTCTCACACGCCAGCACCAGTGCCGCGCAGTGTCTCGAAGTGTCAGTGATAAAACCAAAGACAAATGTAGTGCTTAAAATAGTGCCGGTCACCATTCATGGACCCAGGTCAAGCGTGACCACGCATGCACTTCTAGACGACGGCGCAACAGTGACTCTCATCGCGGCCGACCTTGCCGACCAAGTCGGTCTGCACGGGGAAAGGGTCACAATGCGTGCTTCAGGTGCATGGGACTCAGAGTTATTGTGCGAGACTGAAATAATTAAATGTAAAATAAGTAACAGTGACGGTAACAAATTCAACTTACGTGCTCGTAAACTCAAAGAACTTAATTTGCCCTTACAGTTATTCACCTCTAATGTAAATTATTGTGAAATAAATTCCAGTAATAATAACCCCTTAATAATAATATATGTTGTGATAGCAATGTGAAACCTAAAATATTAATTGGTCAGGACAACTATGATTTGATTGCACCTATTTTATGTAAGAAGTATAAGCCGGGCGGACCATACATCACGCAAACGTTATTGGGCTGGTGTGTGCACGGAGCTTGGCAGGCTGACTTTACTGGTAAGCGCGCCGAGCGCGTCAACAACATCGGCTGCGTTGGTGGCGCCGGCGGCGAGTCAGCCGCAGCGCACGGAGCGGCGACAAGTCATTCAGATAAGCTTGCCGCGCACGCGCTCCGCGACCCGTCCGCGAGCAACGGCAGCGCGGGCTCGAGCCTCGCGTCATGTTCTGATTTTCTTAAGCAGGCCGCACACCAGGCATACATTTGTAGCTCGATAATTGTAGCACGGTAATTGTAGCGCCACACTTGCAGCGCGACACATTTAACGCCCCCGTATATTTGGACGTGAGCACGCACACCGAAGCAACATTTGTAGTGGGTGCACTTTGTAGCGAGACGTTGTCCTCGCCACACAAATTGAAGATCGAACACATTCGTTTTTTGTGGCGCGTTGGTTTGCAAAAATGAAAGACAACATTGAATTTTACTTTGAGTTTATTGCAGAGGTTGAAAAAAACCCTGTATTAAACAATCATACGCTCAATGACTACAGTTACAGATGAATTACAGAAATTATTTGGAGTATCTTACTCCAAATAATTTCTGTAAAGGCAAAAAATTCAATTAATACAATTAAACGGATGAAACCAATAAAGTCTTTTTTTCTCATTAATCGCCACATCAAGAAATCGTCGTCATCAGACGATGATGTCGACATTCTCAAAGCTGTGCCACGCTACAACTGTGCTTCCGATGTGCGCATATACAACACATTTGTAGTAAGCTGAATTGTAGCGCAATGATTGTGGCGACGTAAATGTTTGATGCGTGTAGCGTGTGGCGCTGGTGTGCGGCCTGCTTTACATGTGCAGATAAACCATTGTGTCAGTCAGCTGTTGTTAAAGATACCTTCGAATGTAGTACAGACATTGATTTAAGCCAATTACACGATTTAATCCGCTGTTCATTTTCACTCGATTTAATTGGTATCAGTAACAAACCGCGTCAAAATATTGAAGAATTACGAGCCGTAAATATCCTTAACGAGTCAGCTGAGTTAGTTGACGGTCAATGGTCGGTAAAGCTTCCATGGAAGCACGATCAATTTGTTATGCCGGACTCTTATCCCGTAGCATTAAAACGATTACAGTCGGTAGAAAGAAAAATGTCTTCTAATTCAGAATATGTAATAAGATAGCGCGAACGTATTGAACATTTACTTCAAAATAATTACGCACGAAAACTGACTGAGGAAGAGTGCAGGTTCGATTCCGAAACGAACCACGTTTGGTATTTACCGCACTTTGGTGTAGACAACCCAAACAAAAAAAAGTTGCGATTGGTTTTTGATGCCGCCGCCAAAAGTGACAATATGTCACTTAATGACTTTCTACTCCAAGGGCCCGACTTATTACAATCTTTATAATAACCTAAACATTATACCATATTATGGTATAATGTTTAGGTTTAGAGAGAACCCTATAGGAATAATAGGAGACATAAAAGATATGTTCTTACGTATTAAAATACATAAAAGCGATCAAAATGCGTTAAGGTTTTTGTGGAAGGAGAAAGGCAGCGACGTTGTAAATAAGTATGTAATGACGTCACTTATTTTTGGCGCGAATTGTTCCCCGTTTGTTGCCCAATTTATTAATCAAGATAAAAATGCTTCACGATTTAGTCAACAGATGCCAGACGCTGTGAAGGCTATAAAAAACAATCAGTACATGGATGATTATATTGATAGCTTTTCTGATAAGGAGGTAGCTAGGAAAATAATACGGGAAATTTCATTAATTCATAGTGAAGGTGGATTTAAAATGTTTAACTTTCTCAGCAATGTTAAAACACCTACACTATCAAACAGAACTGGCAAAGAATGAAAATAACATCAAGGGAACGTGGAAAACCATCAAAGAAATATGTTATTTGAAAAGTGAGGCTAAAAGTGCTTCGGAACTCATGCAAATAGAAGATAACCCACATAATTCTTTAAACACTGTTAATAGATACTTTACGTCAATTGGAAAAGTACTGGCTCACAAAACTCTCACGAAGCTGAACATGGCCGAGAAGGAACTGGCAAAACTTAAACTGAAGTCAAATAGCCCCCCAAACTCGATGACACTTGGACTAACAGATGAGACAGAGGTTATCCATGTGATCGCTGGTCTTAGGAATGGTAGTGCTCCCGGGTGGGACAACATACATGTTTCAGTGTTAAAAAAATACAAGCACAAACTTGCTATGCCTCTTGCACACCTCTGTAACATGAGCTTCATGTATGGTATTTTTCCAACAGCGTTCAAAAAAGCCGTTGTTTCTCCCATCTTTAAGACCGGTGATAAAACAGAAGTGACCAATTACAGACCAATATCTCTCTTAAGCACTCTTTCAAAAGTCATGGAAAAATTAGCGAACAAGCGACTAATTGGATACCTTGAAAAAAACAAACTGCTATCAGAAAAACAATATGGATTCAGAACAGGACGCTCCACAAATGACGCTGTGCTAAGGCTTACCACGGCTATAACAAACTATCTCGACAGAGGAGACAAATGTGTTGGAATTTTCCTTGATTTACAAAAAGCTTTCGACACTGTGTCAATTCCTATCTTATTGAGAAGATTGGAAACCTTTGGCGTAAGGGGTGTACCCCAGAAGTGGTTTGAAAGCTACCTCACTGACCGGCATCAAAGAGTTCGTATCGATGGGCAATTGAGTGACGAAGCTCTATGCACCTACGGTGTTCCTCAGGGAAGCACGATAGCCCCTACACTTTTCCTGGTGTATATAAATGGGCTTTGCGATCTCCCAATCCCTCAAGCCGAAATAACAATGTTTGCCGATGATACCGTGCTCCTTTTCCATAACACCTCCTGGGAAAGTTTGGTACGGGTTAGCGAGCGAGGGCTCGCTAGTGTAACAGCATGGCTTGAAGACAGCCTACTTTCAATAAACACAAACAAAACAAAATATCTGTGCTTTAGTATGTCAAGGAGAGGCAGCCCCAGCCCAGACTTTGAGGTGACTATTCACACGTTTCCTTGTAATAGAGGTAGAAGTTTTCAAACAACTTGTACCTGCCCCAAGCTTGAGAAAGTGAACAACATAAAATACCTCGGTGTCACAATCGATGAAAACTTAAAATGGAACCATCATATCACAATCACAGCAAAAAAAACTCGTAAGCTTATCTATATATTTAAAAACCTGAGACACGTTGCCAGTCACAAACTTCTGATACAAACGTATAAAGCACTGTGCCAATGCGTCCTGGGTTATAGTATTTGTGCATGGGGTGGCGCCGGGAAAACCTACATGATTGAAATAGAGCGAGCCCAGCGCGCAGTCCTGAAGGTACTTCTGTCCCTAAACTACAGAACCCCGACTAGTTTGGTATACGAGCAGGCTGGGGTCCTTAGTGTCAGGAAAATGTTTATTTATGAGTGCCTACGAAGATATCATCGGCTCACGGTCCCATGTTTGCCTAACACCAAAAAAAGAACAGACAGATATCCTACACCACGCACAAAAACCAAGTTTGCCAGAAAGCATTATGAATGTTTGGCGCCACGTCTCTTCTCTATATTAAATCAGGACAAAACAGTTAGAAACCTTTGCAATTTTAAGATAAAGAAGGAAATCTTACTTTGGCTGGAAAATTACAGCTATGATGAAACTGAGAACATAATCAGTAATCTAACCTAGAGACTTATAAAACTATTAAAAAAATAAAAAGAGCATCAACAAACCCCACTCACACAAGCACATTTCCGCACATACACACACACACACACACACACACACACACACACACACACACACACACGCAAATACACACTACCTACCCTCTAACCCTTTGAATTTGTTTTTTTCGTTTTTTTCTTTGTACTGTTAAGCCATGTTTTATTTAGTTGTTTTTTTTTTTTCTACCATATTTTTAACCAAATTTGTATTAACAAATGTAGCAGTAAATACCGTCTAAGTAGCAAAAAACAGATCCTTGTAACCGGATTAATCTCGATCCCTGTGATACAGGATGTCCTAGTACAGGGATCGAAACCACATTGATGTAATGTTTGCTAGAACTAAGAAATAAAGTTTTATTATTATTATTTATTATTAATGTACCTAGCGTGCTATTTGACATTCCAAAAGATAGTCTTAGCGACATAGCAATAAAGTTCAATTTTGATAAACAGGCGGAGCGCGCATTAGGCGTAGGTATTGTGGTTCCCGCGCAGCGATCAGTTAGCTTTACATTTATCTTTTAAACGTATTCCGCAAGATATTATACTTTTGAAACGAATACCTACTAAGCGCGAAATGCTAAGCATAGTAATGTCTATTTTTGATATACACGGCTATTTGGGACCGTTTACTATCAAGGGAAAAATATTGATGCGCGAAACATGGAAACTTAATATCAAATGGGATGAAAAATTGAATGATAAATTATATGATTTATTCTGTAAGTGGATTAATCAATTTAAGGAGATAAATAATATTAGAATTCCGCGTTTTTATTTTTCTTGCGATCAGACGAGTGATAGTTTAGCTAGTTTGGAGCTTCATTTATTTTGTGATGCATCGCCGAGCGCGTACGCTGCTGCCGCATATTGGCGTCGCGAAAGCAGCAACGGACAAGTAAACGTATCGTTTATCGCGAGTAAATGCAAAGTTACTCCATTAAAACCGGTTTCCGTGCCTAGACTTGAGTTGCAGGGAGCCGTCTTAGCATGCAAGTTAGCTAATAGTGTTAAAAGGGAACATCGTTTACAACCTAATTTAGTATTCTACTGGACAGATTCGACTACGGTTTTACACTGGGTTAAAAATAATTGTAGAACGTATAAAGCATTCATCGCGAACAGACTAGGAGAAATAGATGAGTTGAGTAAGTCCGACGAGTGGCGATATGTGCCCACTGGCGAAAACGTCGCAGACCTGGCGACAAAATGTAGCGATTACGTATTAACAGGTGATTCGGAGTGGTTCTCGGGCCCGTCGTTCTTACACCAGCCGCGTTCTTGCTGGCCGCAACAACCTGAAATAAAAACAATTAGTGATGATATATTAGAAAAAGTAAACGTCGTTCAAGATGATAATATAATAAGAGACTTACCTGTTCCCGAACCAAGACGATTCTCTAGTTGGCTGCGATTATTACGTAGTACTGCAACCGTTCTATTGTTTGTTGAAAAATGTAAGAAAAGTGAGATTAAAGTAATTAACGAAAAATTAATAAATCAAGCAGAACTATTGTTACTTCGTTACTCACAAGAATGTTCCTTTCCAAATGAAATAAATTTGCTTAGATTAAACAGAGAAGTAAATAAAGATAGCCGTTTGAGATCACTCACTCCGATATTAGACAAAAATAATTTGTTACGCATAAGTAGTCGTATCGGTAACGTAAAGGATGTAGATCAGCTCACTAAAAACCCAATAATTTTAGATGGCAATGAGTACATCGCGCGACTTAAGCCTCCTGCAGACAGACGCGATTAACCGCGCGTGGCGACATCACCGATACCGCGCGCGTTTCCTTGCCGCATTGTTGTTCACATAAGAGCGCGCTACGCGGCGACACGACGGGACACGATTAAGCCTCCTGCAGACAGACACGATTAACCGCGCGTGGCGACATCACCGATACCGCGCGCGTTTCCTTGCCGCATTGTTGTTCACATAAGAGCGCGCTACGCGGCGACACGACGGGACACGATTAAGGGCCTTCGCGCCTTTTAAGCCGTAAAAACGTTACATTCTAAAGCATACTCCTGATTAACGGCTGGGTATAAAGATTGAAAAAAAATATATGTTGAATGTATATTCATGTACAACAATGTGAGTAAATTTTATTTTCTTATGACAAATAGTTGAACTGTAAAAAAATATTTAACAACACGCTATTTTGTTCAAATAAATGCTCACTCCTTCTAAACGGCTTCGTTCATTTAAAATATTTTTGAATGTATCAATCGGTGTTAAAATTTACTACAAAGTGAGTAACGCTCATGTAAATCAGTGAGTATTATACAAAGAACATGTTGAAAATTGAGATTTCCACATGTAAAAACCGGGCGAAAGCGGGTTTTTGCAGCTGTTTCTGCCTCGCTGCATAGTCTATGATATCATTTTGAGGTATCGCGGTACACTCGGGACATATTAATATGTGCGGTGCAGATATGAAAGTGTGCGTTTAGCTCCGCCTGAATGTTCAAGGTCATTGAGGGTACTATGCGCCTTAAGCCTCCTGCAGACAGACGCGATTAACCGCGCGTGGCGACATCACCGATACCGCGCGCGTTTCCTTGCCGCATTGTTGTTCACATAAGAGCGCGCTACGCGGCGACAAATACCATATAAAGGCCGCGCACTCTAGTAACGAAACGGTAGTTAATGAGTTGCGTCAAAAATATTGGCTCGTCAGATTAAGACCCACTGTCCGTTCCATAGCCAAACAGTGTTTAATTAAAAAAAATCCGGTGTTTATAAATTAGTATGCAATGATTGCAACGGGGTCTATGTAGGTCAGACAGGCCGTAATTTCCAGGTTAGATTTAGGGAGCATGTTGCCGCTTACAGGAATGGCCATCCAGACAAATCACATTTCGCAAAACATTTAATCGATACCGGCCATTCCTTGAGCGACAATAACACGTATAAAATTCTCCATGTTTGTAATAAAAATTTCCGGTTGTGTGTGTTGGAGCAGTTAGAAATCTCCAAACATAATAATAATAATAATACACTGTTGAATGAACAAACAAACTTAATTACATCACCTCTTTTAAGTATGATTGCAGGTAGATCGATACAAACGTCTTTATAACGTTTGTATCGATAACGTTTCGTTGCGTTATCGATGCGTCATCACGACGCTATATAAAGAGGCGAGAGCTGTCAAACTAGCTCACCAATCCGTTAATCGCATCGTCCGCTCGATACGATCCATCGCGCATTAGCTCCATTCGCCGTCCAAGGTATTCTCTAATCACCCCCGATAACCCCATCACTCTCCTCCAGGAGAGCCGTAGGGAAACCAGCACGCTTCGTAAACACAGACACAAACCGTCATTCCGCCCTCGCCGCCGAGGCCGCCCGTCGCGACGCCCAAGTCAATGCCCTCCCCGTCCCTTGCAAGAGCCAGCCCACGATGCTGAGCCAGTAGTTTTAAATTAGCCCCTAAATAATGAATATTTAGTTATCCAGCCTGTCCCTTGCTGTCCTCTGTCAGTGACGCCCTAAGCCGAGGTCCGTACCCCACAGGGGGTGCCCTTAGCGTGTGGTCACTTAGTTTGTAAATTTTAGTTTGTAAGCCCCTGGCTGGAGGCCTTAGAGTCATCTATGGCAGCCACAGGAAAGTCCGGTTGAGCAGCACACAACCTAGTAGAGGTTGACCTGCGAGATGCCAGTATAAAAAAAAAAAAAAAAAAGAAAAAAAAATCATACTAGCTCATTCGAGGCCGAGCGCTTGTCGAGTCAACATCTCCTGAGGATGCCCCGTGGAGGGGCGAAACAGGTGTCGAGTATAGGTTTGATTGCATGGCTTGTTTTTCCGTTTGTTGCATGTGTGCATATGCATGAGGGCGGGAGGGTGGGTCCTTTGCTGCATGTGCATATGCATGACTGCATAGGGTGGGATTGCATCCTGCAACAAGCCTGGATTTTTGTCGCGGAATTAAAACTAAATATTTTTCATAACATTCTAATGTCATGGATTTCCGCAAAGTAACGCCTGATTCCATAATTTAAACAGTGTTTATTTTGCCGCTTTAGAAAAGCCATGCCGAGTCCGCCGCGCCTCGGTGATCTACCCGACTGTAGACTCAAACATCATCAACGGCTATTTACCATGTGCGGAGTGGACCTATTCGGGCCAATAGAAGTAGTGGTCGGCCGACAAAGGGTACGTAGGTACGGTGTACTCTTTACGTGCCTCACGGTGCGCGCGGTCCATATTGAAGTAGTTCCTACTCTTACTACTGATTCCATGATAATGTCGGTTCGTAGAATGGCCGCTCGTAGGGGTTGGCCACACACCATGTTTTCAGACAATGGGACTAATTTGAGAGGGGCTAACACGGAAATGAAAAGGGCTTATAAAGAACTACTCGATAATCAACAAACATTAAGAGCAAACAAGTCAACATTTTTTCCATAGAAACTTCGTTGGGGTTTTACTCCACTATTTGACAAAGTACATCCAAAGTTAAACATGGTATCGTTTTGTCTCCTTATAAATTTTGTCGGTACGGAAGCAGAATTGTAAAATATGAAACCATTAAAAAGTTACGAGCTTCTAAGGGGCTGCCTCCACGAGCGAGAGAATCGCGACGAGTCCGCCCTTATATCGTCGGATAATCTCCACGAACGAGCGATAATTCCGCCGCGTATCGTCGCGAGTCGTTACGGTATCGCGGCGATTCCGCGGCGACTCGTAACGGTATCGCCGCGTTTTGCGTTAGGCAATGCTGAAATGACGCTGCGTTTGACAGCGCGCCCGCCGCGCGCTCGTCGCGAGAGCGCCGCGAGCTCGCGGCGGTCGCGTTGCTAGTCGCGGCGGGCTAGCGACGATGTAATGACGTTTTGCGCGCTCGTTGCCACTCGTCGCATCGCGGCGATAATATCGCCGTGTGGAGACGGTTCCATAGAGAGTGTATAGAAAAACGTGGCACGGCGATAACATCGCCGCGATTCTCTCGCTCGTGGAGGCAGCCCCTAAAGATTCATTTTTTTTTGCTAATTTTAACACAACTTTGGGCGTAAATTTGAAATAAAAGAAGCATCAATTTCCAAAACGAAGCCTGTACCGACACAGCAAATTTATCGAAGAATTTAGTAAATGTTACTTGAAATTGATTGATGCAGTGGTTGTTTCATAAAACCCCAAATTCCAAAAGCCTTTTTGTACTTTATCACGTGCGCCTTTTACTCGTGAAATATCGTGCATCTCACTGCCTTCGGTGCGGTGCGGGAGGATGACACGCACGCACACATGCATAGGGTGATTGCGCCGGTTAGCGACCAGTTAGCTGAGTTGCCAACTTCAGATGAAGAAAAAAAAATGTTGTTTACACGCAAGATGGTATATGTTAACGCGAATTTGTCCCGAATATAATGTAGTTTGGATACAAAACATAAAATAAAATACTTTCATACAAAAATATTTATAAAATGCTGAAAAAGTGAAAATATAGCGAAAACGTCGGTTTGCGACCATTTTTATCAGTTTATGACCACCAGTGAGCTGGTTTGCGACCGCTATAATAAATATGAAAAATATGCCAATAAAACAATTATAATCGCTTTAAAAATACTTTAATTTTTGCCATTTAATAAAAACAAAAATGGTAATCATGATATAATTCATAATTAAAGATAACAATCTCACATTTTGTAGAGAATTAGTCATAGTTGTAATAGAATCAACAATCATTGGTCAAACAATATCCATAAATGTAGTATACGTATAACATTTAAAAATAATCTGTATAATTTCCGAGGGCAAAACGCCTGGAGCATGGACCAGGGGTGAGGTGGTGCTGTTCATCAAAAAAGGTGATAACAGCCTATTGAAGAACTACAGACCCATCACGCTTCTGAGTCATGTTTATAAGCTGTTTTCAAGGGTTATCACGAACCCTCTCGAACACAGACTTGATGACTTCCAGCCTCCCGAACAAGCCGGTTTCCGAAGAGGCTATAGTACCATAGACCACATCCATACGCTGCGGTAATTATACAGAAGACCAAAGAGTATAACTTGCCATTATGCTTAGCGTTTGTAGAATCTAAGAAAGTCTTCGATAGGGTGGAAACATGGGCGGTACTTAAGTCACTCCAGCGATGCCGTATTGATTATCGGGACACCGAGGTGATGAAATGTTTGTATAATAACGCCACCATGTCGGTCCGAGTACAGGAGCAGAGCACGAAGGCGATTCCATTGAGAAGAGTTGTAAGACAGGGAACTTTCTCCCCGAAACTGTTTACTGCCGCAATGGAAGACGCCTTCAAGCTCCTGGAAGGGCAAGTTCTTGCCATTCCAGTTATTAACATCAACGGCGAATACACCACTCACCTTCGGTTTGCCGACGACATCGTAGTCATGGCAAAGTCGGTGGAGGAACTCAGCATGATGCTCGATGGCCTCGACCGAGTTTCACAACGGGTGGGCTTGAAAAATAACATGGACAAGACGAAAATTATGTCAAATGCCAATGTTGTGCCCACCCCAGTCTCTGTTGGAAACTCGGTTCCCGAAGTTGTTGACTCATGTATCTACTCAGGACAAGTAGTCGAATTATGTAGGTCCAACTTCGAGAAAGAGGTAGCCGAATCCAACTCGGTTGGGCAGCGTTCGGGAAACTACGCAATGTCTTTTCGTCCGACATACCTCAGTGCCTCAAGACGAAACTCTTCAACCAATGTGTGTTAGCAGTGATGACTTATGGCACTGAAATGTGGTCTTTCACTATCGGCCTCATCTCAAAGCTCAAAGTTGCTCAACGAGCTATGGAGAGGGCTATGCTCGATGTTTCGCTGCGTGATCGAATCCGAAATGAGGAGATCCGTAGACGAACTATAGTCACCGACATAGCCCACCGGATTAGCAAGCTGAAGCGGCAATGGGCAGGCCATATTAAAGTCACCGACATAGCCCACCGGATTAGCAAGCTGAAGCGGCAATGGGCAGGCCATATTCAGATGGCCGATGGGGTCGAAAAGTGCTAGAGTGGAGACCACGGACTAGCAAGCGCAGCGTAGGACGTCCACCAACAAGATGGACAGACGGCCTTATAAAGGTCGCCGGAAGACGCTGGATGCAGGTCGCTTCCAACCGGCATATGCGGATAATGTGGAGATCTAGATAAAGGAGAGGGCCTATGTTCAGCAGTGGACGTCCTATGGCCGAGATGATGAGGTACCTACAACAAATAATTATGAAACGGACATTTAAATAATTACGAAATACTAAAAAATCAGACGTGGTCGCATACTCAATGAACTTTCATACTTATTTCTGTTAGCGGCTGTTATTTTTCTCATACTAAATTATGGTGGTCGGAAACCAATGTCTTTATTTCGCTTACTTTGGTTTACGACCACCTGTTTAGCGACCAATTTTGTAGGTAAATTAAATAAACTTCTTACAAAGAAACTGGTGGACTACAAAGAAAGACTTTTACAATACTACATTCAAAATTATAACAGACCTGTATGAAGCTTATGGATCATTTATTGATCAAAACAAAATAATGCTGATCTCGTCGGTTTGCGACCATGTGGTCGCTATCTAACGTTTTTGATAAATAAGCATTTCGGTTACCGACCACTTGATTTTATCATAATAATAAGTTTAAAAAAGCAAAATACAACAAAATTATAATCCATACTTATCGATTATACAATTTAACATGTAACTGGCGTGAAAAACATGAAATAAGTATTAAAACTTACCTTTGAGCGCCGCGCGCCGTGTTAGTTTTTTTTTAACTCGCGATATCTCCACTCATCATGGAATCAAGACGCGCATTGAACAATATTTTTTCGGCTCTGGGTTAAACCTTTTGTTTGAAACTTTATAAATTCTTATTTCATAATTAATTAGAAAGCACGTTATATTTATTTTTTATGTATATTACCTCTACAAATACTATTTTCTTGATTTAAAGAAACTTAGTCCGTCAAATGGTCGCCTACTGAAGGTGGTCGCGAAACCGGCGAAACGACCCTACTATGAACGGCGCCGCGCCCGGCTGTCTCCGTATGACGTGTACGTTGACAACCTATAATATCTATGGTTTACGATAATACTCTTTTGAACCTGGCTTGAATTTCTGACTTCGATTAAGCCGATACTACACAGGTCAATTTCGGTTCAATATTGCTTTCCATTCCATTGCTTCAATGGCATTGACGCATCTAAACACATTTCAATTTGATTGTCTAATACCATTGAAAGTTTAGATTTTTAATTGCCTTTCAATGGAAAGGAACCAATATTGATCAATCGAAATGTCGGTTGAAACATGTAAACACGAACATTGCACAATGACCAATCCGCGAACGGCAGTGAAGGAATCGGACGTATAGGATTGTGTAGTTTCTAGCGTGCGCTAATGTTTATAGTTTTAAAAATGGTTTTTGAGTGGCGTGACAATCATGTTCCTCATTTTCTGGAACTTTTTCAAAAATGTGAGTGTTTGTGGAATACAAAATCCAACTATAATACTTGTGACGCTCCTATGGTCGTTCTTCGCTAAATACACGGACGTACCCACAAACGCCGAGTTTTTTTTTATTTAGCTCATTCATTGAATACAAATTAGGGAAACACCTGCACGCACGACTTGACGACGCGACATCGCTAGGCAAATGAACATTGAATGTCTTGTTGACTGTTTTGTTTGTAAATAGGAAATATGTGCAATGTTCAATGCTTTTCAACGAAATTGCTGTCAATTTGAACCGTGTAATATCGCCTTTAGACCTACATTATCTGTTTGACTTGAAATTGTTTGGACTCTGAATTATTATAAATTGGAAATATTGGAATAGCTTTGAATGAACTTTAGTGCCAGTAAGATTGTGTTGGTTCATTGTAGAACACTTGTAAACAAATTAAAATCAACAATGGGTAAGTCATATAATATGTTACAACCAATCTCTAGGTACCTATTTGATGATCTTTTATGACGCGGTAAAATCTAGTAATATAGTTCAATGGGTAAAATCATCAAATGAGATCTCCCACCCCGGGCAGGGACTGTCAGTATTTTACTAATCAAAATCTACGATGTCCTTCAATAGCACTTTACGTTCCGGGGTCACTGTTACCTAATAAAACTGTCCCGCGGGGGCGGGGCAGCGAAGCCGAGTTCGTTTGTAGGAATACCAAGGCGAAATATGCGGTTAGTGGGGCAAGCGCAATGTCTGAGTCGGGGGACTTATCGAATTACCGTGACTCTGGAACGTAAAGGGTCAACTATTGAAGTACACCGCAATAGGCGTACCTATTATTTTATCTTGCTTGCTAGTATCTATAGGTATTTATGCAACATTATTTTTAGTATAACCTGAATAGCTATAGTTTGTTCAAAATCAGTATTCTAAGTAAAAAAGGTTCGAACACGGCCTCGTGTTGCGTCGCTCGGTACTCGCCACGTGCTTCGAACTCGGGTCCGAGTTCGCATGCCCGAGGGTTGTCACATTACATTTTGCCACAGTAAAAGTTATTATTTTTTATTTCAGCTTGTTTCGTTCGATAAAAATTGTTAAATGTCTGCATTTTTAGAAGCTTTACACGTCAATAAAAGACCTAAAAATCATATGATACTAATAAATTAAGCACCTACACACATTTCTTTCATAAAAAAAAATATTTTAGTGTTTAGGTTTTTTATATCGCTGTTATTTTTATGAAACAGATACAAAAGATTGGCGAATGGGGAAAAAAGGGCGCCTAGATCTAAGTGCCCCACGCAAAAACAAAATTAAGAGAGCATTGAGTGCATGGGTCATGAATAAAGAAATTATTGCTCCTTTATTTGATATGTCTCCACCGTAAGGTTTATTTGAGTGTATATTAAAAAAAATGATTTTGTTGGTGCGTAGTTTTGCTTGATAATTTAACCCTGAATCCATGTTTAGATCAACACGAAACGCATTGACATCGATGTAAACGAAGAACAGTTTAATTTCACGAAAGCTGAAGGAAGTCTGTAGTCAGCTGAATCAAGCCATAGATTCAGAAGGCAGTTCTCCTGGTCACAGCGCGTATTGTTAGAAGGTTGTCTGTATCCGATGTTGATGGGCTAGTTATTTTTCTTTGTTTTTATACATAGTTTTAATAAAAACTAATTCAAAGCCCAAAAATCTGTTCTTACTTTTTATTTTCAGTTTAATAAATAATCAACAAATATTTACGAAACAGTTTATTTTATTTGTTTTATTCAATAAATATAGTTATCTTAGCCGTATCCGGTAATAGCGATCCAGGTACTAATTTTCTTCTGTTTCTTTAAATAAAAATAAGTAATGCAAGGAACTTTCAGTAATCAACTTAGGTACAACCAATGATATTATAAATAAAAAGAGGTAGATATCGCACTAGCACGCACAAAGTGTTGAGGCGAATGAAACCCAATTGTTGCCTTCTTGATTTAGTCGGATTACAACAGCGAGCGAGGTAACGTGAGTGCGCGGCGTAACAAAAACGCCAAGTTGTGTCTTCAGAAAGTGCAAAAACTATGGTGCCAAGAAAAATAAGATTTGTGGAGTGACATACCATAAGCAAGTCTATTAAAAATATATCAATTTTGTATTTTTTTACGAGTTATTCCTCATTTTCAAATAAATTTCGTATTATTGACGTAATGGTTCGAAAAGGATAGATAATAGGATGGCAATCTGCTGCGTGACAGAGACAAATAGCATCCGTCATGTCACTCTATGATACTCTATTGTAGTGTGGACTGTACTTCAAGCGCAACACACTAAAACTAGCTATCTCTTTCTATCTTATAATACGTTCCGTATTATCTATCGCTGTCGTAGTTTTAAATTACTGTATACATCTAAGTTAGTACTTATAATAACAACGCAACGAAATCTGAACGCCATTTAGTATGAACATGGCGTATCTTTCTTTATAATATCATTGGGTACAACCCTTGTAGCAATCTGCATTACTCGCTCTACGTTTTATATACATGTTAAAAAAAACGTTTCATGACACACAATATGTCATATGTCACAATGTCATGTGATGACGGCGAGGCGGACGGTGTATGCATCGTGTAACTTCGTTTTTATTCGGAATGGATCGGAGCGCTTTATGTGTGGGTGCAAAGCAGACGTGCGTAAGGACTAGCGTCTAACTGCTCATCACTGATACTATCTCTTTCGGGCACGATTACAGGTGAAACAACATGCTTTATGGCCCCGCCGCGTATTTCCAAAACCTATACTATTTCAGTCTCGAGTCGGACTCTACTCGATTAGCTTTTGTTTGTGCATATTTCTCAACAAAACCTAATCTATCTGAGTAAAAAACTTGACTCAAATAGATTAGCTTTTGTTTGTGCATATTTCTCAACAAAACCTAATCTATCTCAGTAAAAACTTGACTCAAATAGATTAGCTTTTGGTTTTCTTTGGGTTTAAGTCAGAGATCATGTCATTTCACTAAACTAAGTAAAATGTTGAAAACGTCGACGGAGCACCGCTTCGCGGTGCTCCTACTTCCGGGTGGTTTAAAAAAAAATAACCACGAAGGGGATGGCGGGGTCTTTCAGACCCCGCCATCCCCTTCTAACCTAACCTGTCCGAGTCGGGGTGCCCACAGTCGTATTTGCGATATTCAAGTAGGTACTACAAAATTTAAGAAAAGTTAAATTTCGAGGTAAATTTACTCATATAGCTAGTGAGCCTCTACTCGACAAGGTTTTGCTCGTACGTAATGTTTAAAAATAACTCGCCGAAAGTCTAGCTATTCGAGTGACATGAATTATATAGAACTAGGTTTTGTCATAGGTGAACTAGGTTTTGTTTTGTTTTTTTTTTTATCATAGGTTTTGTGCATTTTCTTTGAAAATATCACAACAAAAGCTAATCTATTTAAGTCAGGTTTTTTACTGAGATAGATTAGGTTTTGTAGAGAAATATGCACAAACAAAAGCTAATCGAGTAGAGTCCGACTCGTGACTGAAATAGTATAGGCTTTGGAAATAGGCGGCCCCGCCTGCCAGTGAGTTCGTGTTCGCACAAAGAGCCACCTTAACTACTGAAGCTTTGAACAAGGGAGTCGAGTGGAAGTTTATCCCTCCGGCCAGTCCACATATGGGTGGCGCATGGGAGCGTCTTGTTAGGAGCGTTAAAACAGCATTAAAAGTAGTACTAAAGGAAAGAGCTCCGCGAGAAGAAACTTTGCTTGAAGTTGAGAACATGATAAACGGACGACCCTTGACTCATGTTTCCGTCGACCCACGCGACCCAGAGGCTCTAACACCTAATAATTTTCTGCTGGGGTCTTCATCCAATCTCCCACAAATAGGTATCTTTGATGACAGTGACTTATACCTCAGAAAGCAATGGCGTATTGCACAACGCCTAGCCGATTTATTTTGGTCTAGGTGGCTCCGAGAAGTATTGCCTACACTAGCGCCCCGCAAAAAATGGAACCGCGAGGGTGCACAGCTAAAGGTAGGTGACCTAGTTGTCGTAGTGGACCCCGCTTCCCCTCGGAATGTCTGGCCGAAGGGAATCATTCATCAAGTTTATCCGGGAGCTGATGGACGGGTAAGGGGACCGTAGACATCAAAACAAAAACAGGTATTATGAAACGACCGGCCACACGAGTAGTTCTCCTCATGAGTTTTGAGTGTCGCAATGACGACACTAAGGGGCAGGATGTTGACGACGGTGTCGTGGTCCGCTCGTCTTTATAAAATAATATTCTTCTGTTCGATTTTAAGTGTGTTTTCTATTACAGTGTATGTAATATTTCTTATTAAATAAATTAAAATGACCAACAAGAACGGACTGCATACGGGCGCGCGCTCTCATTGGCTAATGTGCGACACGACACCCCCGCGAGCCTACCGCCTCGCGGCCGCCATGGCAGAACGATCGGGCAGTTGGGCAGTGCGTCAGAAAATCCCGCGACGACTCCACGCGCTCAAAAAGCGCCCGCGCATTCCGTCCTAGTTGGTCTGTACCAGTCAAAGAGTCGTTTCATCTGCGACGATTAGCTCACGTGGGACCGCCGGAGACCCGCAGCGCCGGAGCCGTGACAGAAGCCATGCCTGCTGTGAATTTTCTGCGATATGATGGTTATACTTTTGATTATTATGGATATAAAATATATGCCAAAAGATGATTCTGGTTGTGAACTTTCTACGATATGATGGTTATACTTATTGATTATTATGGAAATGAAATTTATGCCTAAAGATGATTCTGACTTACAAAATTATGGGTTTCGGTGTTATGGTAAATGAGTGTATGCGAAACGATTTTCTGCGAAAAGAGGTTTATGCTATCCGTTGCTATGCAAAATAAAATTATGACGTAAAAAGTTCTGCTATAAAGGGTGGACCCTATTTCAACTAAGCCAATTACAGGTACTTTTGGATTGTCAAGAGACATAAAATAAAACTAGTACTAGAAAATAGTTATGGTGCTACAGTCCCAGTCACAAGACATAAAAACTGTGAAAGTACCGTAGGTGCTCATTCCAAAGCGTAGATCTCTATGGAGAAGAATGAGCAAGAAACTCTATGGACACTCTTTTTCAATCGCCAAAATTGTTACAGATCTTTTATTACATCATTCATCATCAGATATTATGGTACATTATGATGTATGAAGTTCAAGTACTGATAGATATTATTACCGTGGCCTTACTGTATGCAAACTGTAACGATACAATTTGTAAATACACATAGTAAGTATACCTACAGTATCTATAGGTCAAGTATGTCATAAAATTACAATGTTAGCTCGTTGGATAAAATCGTATTGCGATTTCTTACAGTTTTTAAACAATACGTATCTTTCAAATCAAATCAAATCCTTTTATTTGCATAAAAGATGGTGTACAAGATGGTGGAAACAGTTTTAGAACATACATGTTTTGCTTTTTAGATAAATAAGCATGTTAATGTTACAGAAATTTAAACAACTTTAACCATCCGATTTTATGCTCTAGGAACTCCCTGACACTATAAAAACCTTTTACAGACATTGTGTGTGTGAACTGAGGGACCAAACTGGAACGCGGAAAATAAAAATCGTAGGATTTAGTAGTACACTTAAAACAATTGTAGAACAAATCTGGGAATTTGTAAAAAAATATATTAAAAACTACAGCCCTTAAAGTGTGGTCCCTCAGTCCTCACAGACCATCAGCCAGATCTCGGAAAGTATTTGATAAATAAAGGTTTTGTGACTACAGACTTTTAGTAAAGAATTTGTAAAGATGTTTACTGAATTGCTGACCAGAAAGCATTAAAGGTTGAAAAATTATAACGACTAAACTGTGAGTCCCTCAATCCACACAGTAAAAATAATTATTTTAATGAATATTATCGAGTAAATCTTTCTTTTTCATAAAGTTACCACATAAAGTTTTAGTAAAAGTCTTAATGCATTTTGTAAAAAAGAAATAGAACAAAATATCGACGCAATACGAAGAAAGCGGATGATAAAACTGGTCCCTCAATCCTCACCTCTACTAACATAAGTGCATGTATTAGCTGCTAGACGAGAGGATTATCAGAAAGTCTAGTGTACTTAACTTTTAGTAAAAAGTTACTATTAAACATAGGTATCTAAAATTTGTATATTTCTCACGTCTTAGCTGAGATAATATATATTTTTTAATCCTATGACAATAGATAGAGTAGTGTGACCACACAATGAAATAAAATGTAGACAATACTAATGGAGTTTATTTAATGTAGTATGCCTGGAGCACAAATTCAACCCACGCGCTGGTGTATGCATGTACGCCCGCGACGACATCTGCTATCGGCGTCTCCGCGACCTTGAAGAGCCCAACTTCTCAGTGCTTTGGGCACTGGTGGATACAGGTCTGGATAAGATCATCTATGCCTGTGTCTACCGATCGCATAGCGGCGATCTGGAGACGACCAGGCTCACTCAGTACCTGGGAGAGTCGGCTGATGTGGCTCAGCAGCGGTACCCTTCCGCCCAACTGGTGTTACTGGGCGTTTTCAATGCCCACCACCAGGACTGGCTCTACCCATTCCAGTGCACTGACCATGCTGGTCGAGCGGTGCGAAACCTTTCGCTGTCGCTCAATCTCACCCAGCTGGTCCAGGGGGCAACGAGGGTACCAGATGTTATGTTGTTTCACATACGGCCAACTGCCTGGACCTTCTGCTGTCAACAGATCCAGATCGTTAGGTACTCAGTGTGGATTTCGTCTCCTTTGGGTAGTTCCAACCACTGTCTGGTGAAGTCTGTATCCATCTATTCCCCGCCCGATCCAAATCTTAAAGGCACTAGGCGCGGCGGGTTTGGCGGTACAAGTCAGCTGACTGGGATGTGATGCGTTCTTTCTTTGCATGCTATCCTTGGCGGCCCACTTGCTTCTCTTCGGAGGATCCATCATTATGTGCTGACGCCATGACGGACGTGTTACGCTAGGGGATGGAATACTATATTCCATTCTCAGACGTGGCAGTGTCCGGCGTTACCCGACCATGGTTCGATGCCGAGTGTAACCGTGCTACAATGGCTAAACACAAGGCCTGGCATGGGTTAACGCTCGGCAGCGCAATGCGGATGATGTGACTCAGAAGAAGAAAGCCTTCAACAGGGCTGCTAAGTCCTGCAAAAAGGTGATGAGAAGGGCTCGATTCGACCATATTAGTAGAATCGGGAACAAACTTGCTTCATACCCGGCTGGAAGAAAAGCATTTTGGTCCCTAGCTAAGTCTGTCGAGTCAAACTTCTGTCGCCCTTCTCTACCATCACTGCTGAGACCCGACGGGTCGCTGGCTCACTCTGCCGAGGATAAGGCAAACTTTTTTGCCTCCCTTTTTGCAGAATATTCGCGTCTGAACTCAGATGGCGCACGACCCCCTCCTCCGTCAGTGGGATGTGAGACGAGTATGCAGGATATTCGCATTCGTCAGAGGGAGGTCTATAGGGTGCTGCGTTCTCTTGACGTGAATAAAGCCAGGGGCCCCGACGGAATCCCAGCAATTGTTCTCAAAACTTGTGCGCCTGAATTGTCTCCGATCCTGACACGCCTGTATCGCCTTTCACTGGCGACCGGGAAAGTGCCGAAGGCTTGGAAGCAAGCTAACGTCCAGCCTGTACCTAAGAAGGGTAGTCGTGCTGATCCCAGCAACTACAGACCCATCTCGGTCACGTCCATCCTCTGTAAGAGTATGGAACGTGTGCTGAACAATAAGCTCCTGGCATACCTAGAAGACAACGATATCCTTAGTGACCACCAATACGGCTTCCGCCGAAACCGATCTACAGGGGATCTTCTAGCGTATGCCATACACATCTGGAGTGTGGCCATCGAGAAACACTTTCCCTTGACATCTCGAAGGCTTTCGACAGGGTCTGGCACGAGGGCCTAATTGCTAAGCTTCCTTCCTTTGGTTTGCCCAGTGGTCTGTGTGATTGGATTGCAGACTTCCTGAGGGATCGTTCCATCCGAGTGGTTATTGATGGCTGCTCGACCGGTCTGTTAAAAATTAACGCCGGAGTACCTCAGGGGTCCGTGCTCTCAGCAACGTTGTTTTTGCTTCATATAAATGACCTGCTAAAATCCGGAACCTTTGGGTACGCAGATGACAGCACGGTTGCTGAGAGATACGTGTCCGATGCGCGGGCTACTGGACCTCAGATTCGGTCTCTCCGAGAGGCCATGGTTGAGCGCTTGAACCTGTCTTTGGAGGCTGTCTCTGCATGGGGTGAATCCAATTTGGTCAGGTTCAATGCTTCTAAGACTCAGGCGTGTCCTTTTTCCGCAAAAAAGAGCCAATTCCACCCGGCTCCATCTTTCCGAGATGTGACCATACCGATAACGGACCATCTTGACATTCTTGGGGTTACTTTAACATCTGCCCTCAATTTCGGTCCATTCATTGAGGCAAAGGCTCAGTTGGCCGCGAAAAAGTTGGGGATCATCTCAAAGGTGAGAAGGTACTTCACGCCTGAACAGCTGCTTAACTTATATAAAGCACAAGTTCGATCATGCATGGAGTACTGCTCTCATCTTTGGGATGGATCCGCCAAATACCAACTAGACGCACTTGAGTCTAGTTGGCCAAGAGGCTAATTGGTAACGATGCTCTGGTCGATTCAAAGCTCCAGGAGCCTTGAACATCGTCGCCGTGTGGCCCTGGCCAGCCTGTCGGTTTTTTATCGGTTGCATTTCGGAGAGTGTGCGATGGAACTGCACAACCTGATTCCGCCTAGCCCTTTCCATCATCGGACTACAAGACGTACGGCAATGCGCCATCGATATATTATAGTGGACATCCCTCCGGTGCGTACAAAGCGTTTTGCCAATACCTTTATTGTTCGCACAGCTAAGGAGTGGAATTCCCTGCCGCCGTATGTATTTCCCGACAGCTATAACCTTGGGGTCTTCAAGTCAAGAGTGAACAGGTTACTTCTAGGCAAGCGTGCTTCACCGTCGACCACATCTTCGCTTACCATCAGGCGAGATAGTGGTCAAACGCGAACCTATCATTAATAAAAAAAAAAAGTATTGAACGAAACGAAAACAAGGTGGTATGGTTATTTTAATTTATTTATTTATTTTATTAGGCTTCTCAACAATGAGTACACTGTTACTTTATAATTAATACATTGCAAACTTATGTCTAAGCGTCTCATCACTTACAGAAAAGCACAACATGCACTACATTATGCGCAAAAAATTACATAATAAATTATTTTATGTAGTTTGAAAAGAAAACACAAATTAAACATAAAATAATTACAGCTAAATTGGTTAGATTTAGTCAAATTAGATATAATCTATACTTATACTTATAATATTATAAAGAGGTAAAATTTGTTTGTAAGTTTGTAGGTTTGTAAGTTTGTATGTAGGGGGTAATCTCCGGAAGTAATGAACCGATTTTAAAAATTGTTTCATTGGTAGAAAGTTACATTATCAGTGAGTGCTATAGGCTATAAATTATAAAGATATCATGCATATTGGCCGAAATATCTCAATTTTTGTCTTGCCAGGCGGAATAAAATTGCTCTTCCAACACAGTTATTAGCATGCGCTGCCTTAACAGTTGTATATAATTGAAAACAATGTTTGGCAAAAATGTCCGCTTTGAATAGTTCTACAATAAAGTCCCCGACACCATATTTTTATCTTTTATATTTTAAGATATAGTAGCTTTTATGAGTTAAAAAAGTTATTTTCGACGTACTTGCCTTTGGACGATTTTTTACACAACAAAATATTAAACCTTATCGAAAAAAATATTATTATGATCACAAGAACATCATAGAGATACGATTTGCTGCAAATAGTATGTCAATTGGTTAAATAGTTTCGAAGACAACATAAAATTACTAAATCGCAAAATGCCGCCGTCCATTCACGAATCGCATTAGAACATGCTTTGGACGGACGTTTTATCCATTTACGTATAGAAGGCGTTGTGAAATTACGTGTTGTTCTTTAAAATTGTTTTCGTTGCTCGGTTTCTTTAAGCACAAATAGCTGTACTACTTCTTTCTTACTCTTCGAGTTCGAAGCTCCACAACTTCAACGTTTTAAACTGAAAGTTTCAGCGATTGTTTATCATGCCACAAAGGAAATCACAACATTCCCGTCAGACATCCCAGACAAGAGCAGATCCTGCCGGGGCTGCGGGACATACGTATACCGCGACTCCGGCACACAAAGGGCTACCGAAGGACACCGTGGATTTTAGTCAGTACAAGGCTGACAGTCCCTCCCGCCCTGCCCGGGGTGGGAGGACTCATTTGATAATTTTGCCACGTAACAAAAAAAAAGACAAGAGCAGATCGAGTACGCCGTATGGAAGAGTCTGCTCTTGAAAATCATCAGCGCCTCTCGAGGAATAGAGAAAATATTTCGCAAGCACGCGCTGGAGAATCTAGCTCCGAGCGTTCACAGCGGTTTGCTAACCAAAGCTGGAGAACGTTCGCAGGTGATCGGAAATCTAGCGCTGAGCGCTCGCAGAGGCTCGCTAACCAAAGAGTATAAACATCACAGGCCCGTGCTCGGGAATCTAGCGCTGAACATGCGCAGCGCCTACCAACAGAAAGACAGTGGGCAGTTACAGTCAGTACAGTATACAATAAAAACAAAACCCTCCTTTTGGCAGTCAGCTCAAATAAATCATAGCACAAGTACTAACCGAACTACACTTATAATTTCATCACAAGTTAAAATATTCTTGCCCAACGAAGTGGGCACGGGTCAGCTAGTATTTAATAAAATTGCATTTAAAAAATTAGATTAAATTAAAATAAATAAATAAATTAAATTGAGTGAATTAAGTTGATTGATTATGATTGAATTAAATTGAATAGGTTACATTTAATGTCAATTATCTAATAATTTATTATATGATACACATTTAAAATTGAAATTGAAATGAAACTAGAATTAATTGGCAAGCACTGCCTTTTTTAGAGCCGATACTGATATATTAAAGAGATCAATGTCCACTTCATGCTCTTTGTATGTAGCATACATTCTTGAAAGTGGACAGAACTGTCTCAAGTTGGTATGACATCTTGGCATGCTGAAGAGTCTTCTATTGGAACTTCTTGGCAGATTACGGGGCACATGGAATAAGACCCTACTGTGCAAATCGGGACAGTTCAATGAGCCCGTTACTAGCTTCTTGAGAAAAACCAAATCCAGCATATTCCTACGCTTCGCAAGCAACACCATCTTAAAATGCTTAAGTCTGTCTAGGTACGAGTTGAGCTTATTACCCATATTGTAGGTGTAGGTAAGATGCCATAAGAACCGTTTTTGCAGCCGTTCAATACGCTTGATGTGGACCTGATACACAGGTGACCAGACCACACTACAATACTCGAGATGGCTTCTAACTAACGAGTTGTACATAATTATTTTTATGTTCGGGTTTTTGAAGTTTTTACACTCTCTCATAACGAAGCCTAGCATCTTTGATGTTTTTACGATAACTTTATCGACATGTTCGACAAAATTTATCCTTTTATCAAGCTGAACGCCTAGATCTCTTATACTTTCCACTTCCCCGAGCCGCTCACCATTCAATTTGTAAACTGATTGTATAATATTTTTGTTTTTTGTAGATATGATGGCACTTTTTTACATTTAAAGTCATTTTATTGTGTTCACACCACTTGGTGAGACGGTCCAAGTCAGTTTGGAATAGTATCGCGTCCGCAGGATTTCTTATAGACTTTATGGCTTTGAGGTCATCAGCGAATAGGAATACATTCGAGTTCGGGAAGCATTTGTAAACATCGTTAATGAAAAGAGTGAATAACGGCGGACCCACATGAGATCCCTGAGGGATTTACCACAACCTTAAGTATCCGACCAGACAAATATGTTTGAAACCAGCCTAAGAGAGGGTCCGTAATGCCATAGATTTTTAGCTTTTTGACGAGCAGTTCATGGTCTACTGTGTCAAAAGCCTTGCTGAAGTCGGTGTAGACTGCATCGACCTGTACACGCGCATCGACCGCTTCAACAATGCTTTCCACACAGGTCACCAAATTAGTAGCTGTCGATTTCCCCTTTATAAATCCATATTGGCTGTTGGATTTCGTATTAATTCATAACTTTTACTGTAGGGTAGAAGTGGAATGACTTGCAAAATGCTTCACTATCCTATCATGTCCCATCCTTTTCCCACATGCACACCTGGACTATTGCTGTCTTTGTCACCATCGACGGTGACTGTGCGAGGACCCTCAAGCTCTTGTACGAGAGCAGTGCTACTATGAACACGCTCCCTTGTTAATTTAATTCTAATTAACGGTTGCAAATTACGAACTATTGTCTAAAACTACGGAAAGTGCGCGTTTATGTGGAGAAAGTCGTCTGAGTGCCCCCTCGTGCGCAGCCTGAATCCAGCAAGGACTCGCCGTCTTCCGAGCGACGCGGAGATTGGAGACGGTGAATCTACAGGTCAGTGGTGCTGCATGTTTCCTGCCAAATTCCTCTGTCCATGTTCACAGGTTCTTCGTCCTTATTCGTATCGCATTTTGCAAAGATCAGACCTACCTGCAATGATATTATAAAGAAAGATACGCCATGTTCATACTAAATGGCGTTCAGATTTCGTTGCGCTGTTATTATAAGTACTAACATAGATGTAGGTATACAGTAATTTAAAACTACGACAGCGATAGATAATACGGAACGTATAAGATAGAAAGAGATAGCTAGTTTTAGTGTGTTGCGCTTGAAGTACAGTCCACACTACAATAGAGTATCATAGAGTGACATGACGGATGCTATTTGTCTCTGTCACGCAGCAGATTGCCATCCTATTATCTATCCTTTTCGAACCATTACGTCAATAATACGAAATTTATTTGAAAATGTGGAATAACTCGTAAAAAAATACAAAATTGATATATTTTTAATAGACTTGCTTATGGTATGTCACTCCACAACTCTTATTTTTCTTGGCACCATAGTTTTTGCACTTTCTGAAGACACAACTTGGCGTTTTTGTTACGCCGCGCACTCACGTTACCTCGCTCGCTGTTGTAATCCGACTAAATCAAGGGTGCAACAATTGTGTTACATTCTCCTCAACATTTTGTGCGTGCTAGTGCGATATCTACCTCTTTTTATTTATAATATCATTGCCTACCTGCGTACTTTCAACCCCCGCAATTATACAGTCCATTAATTCAATCGAACCAGCTCCCTGCGTCTGGGATAAACGCAAAATTTATATTTCCGCCCAAGTATATGGTGTAAGGCGCCACCATTATATTTTTGGTCCTTCGAGCCGGATTATTTTTGATCATTTTGACCGCATTCTATATTCAAACCGCATGGTCAGTTATAACTAAACGGTCACTGTACTACGTAATTTAATAGATTTTCGTTTATTATTTGTATTTTCCCGCACCGACAACTATTTCTTCCGCACCCGCATTACATAGTACAACACAACGTAAAAGTTATTTCTTTCCAAATTCATTCTATTTTTGTAGTCCGCCATTTTTATATCGTTTCCAGTAAGATCGTGTTTTAGTCAACTTGTTCGTAATTGTTCGGTAAACTTCGGTTCGCTTCGTTAGCGCTCGTTCGAATACCAGTCACTTTTGATATTTTTCACTCACCCGCAAATACTTTATTTCCGCTACAATAATTAAGAATCAAACGAACTCACCTAGTGAAGTTTGATTCCAATTATGCGAGGGTCTCAACCGAAGACGATTACAAATTTACTTGCAGCAGTACATGAGAAGGTGCTGTCTTTGCCACACTTTTAGATACTCATAACTAAAAAAAAAAAAAAAAAAGAAACAAAAGCATGCCGTAATATCCTATCTCGCTCCCACCACTAGCACGAGGCGCTGTCGTTCTCGCTCTTTATTCATTAATTTTAGAGTAATTTTGGGCTTCTAGCCGCATATTATATAGTGTTGACTTTTCTTTTTTGTCTGTAGGGTTTCTCGTGGGGATGGGTGGGAATGTAATCGTCTTCGGTTGAGACCCTCGCATAATTGGAATCAAACTTCACTAGGTAAGTTCGTTTGATTCTTAATTATACTTCGGGTCTCAACCGAAGACGATTACAAATTTACTTGCAGATGTTCAGAGTAAATATCAAGACAAAAAACGGGAAAGTAAACATTATCATATTTTATTATAATTCCGTATATTAATTAAAGTATTTATTAATGTTACAAGAGCAATTAAATACTTATCTAAATAATCTATACAATAATCAGCCTTTCATAGTTTGTTAAATCCAGTTACATCTATCCTCATCTTAACAAAAATAGTCAATTCGATAGATGTACATGATTATAATCCTAAAATGATTCTGGAGTCTGAATGGGCTCGCGCCCTGTTATTCGAGACTTAGAATTAATAGGTAACTAATAAGACGTGAGTGTACCAAAGATTGGTATACTTCTGCCAAGCTATTCGGGATTCTATAATAATATAACATATATTATGATTAAACATCGGTAAATATAGGACCAGCAAAATCACTGTTAACAGGGTTAATGACATCTCTATTGTAATACTTTAAGAAAACATTAGAGGTACTACTCCAAGCTGCGAACCACTTCAAGATTTACACCCAGTCTATGGGCGGCTGACGTGGAGGCGTGGCGAGTACTGTGGGCTCCGAATATAGATATGTCAATGCCGCTATCCTCTAAAACTTTTTTGACCCAGTGAGCTAGAGTCTGTGACGATACTTTTTTTATGAGGTTTTCGAAAACTAATGAAGAGATGATCGTCTAATTGATTGTGACGTAAAGATGAAGTTTTTTCAATATAAGCTTGAATCACAGTAGCTGGGCATATGGATATATTTTCGCGAATAAAGGGTAACTTGATCAGTGGTTGGAAGGTACCAGGTCTCGAGGTTTTAATTAAATCAGGTATTTTAATTACAATCATATCATTTTCTGTACTGATATTTTTAAGTTTAATTAAACTAAGTGTCTGCATTTTTTGCGCGGGATCCCTTCTATTCGCATAATGTTCTTTGTCCTAATATACTTCGGCATAACGATTTTGGCACAATTTGTTTAGGCATAATAATACTTCGGAGAGAGGGCGCTGCAGTGCCACCGTTCACTTCGAATCCGTGTAAAAAATAACTATACAAATAAAAACAGTGCTTAAAACGAGTGAAAAAGTGAAAAACCAAATAAGTTAGATGCTATTCCATCTAGACAATAAAAAAGCTATAGTGAAAAAGAAACAAAACTGGTGAATTTAAAGCAAAATCAGGTGTGCCGGTTTATTGATAAATACTGTCAGAAAAGACCAATTAGACAATAATACATTACTAAAACGAAATACTCGTGTGTGTGGTGTCAATAAGAGCTAAGAATACTTGGTGAAATGTGCAGTTTAGAATGTTTCATTATAAGAAGTAACCTCAAAGTTCATAAAATGATTCATTGAATTCGTCACAACAAAATTAATCATCAATCTGTCAAAAATTGCACAAAGCGCCATCTACCAGAAACCGAGAGAACTACATCATAACCAGCTGGCAAACGTTTCGATCTTCGAGTTTTGACGCCACGATCGAATCTGTCAATACACACATAACTCCAAAAATATCCGATAGATGACACTACAAGTACGTTAGCAGCAATCTGGCAAAACACCATTACAGATCTACATCATGGAAGACATTACTAATTTACTCAAACAAATACAATTAGAAATGTCAGAACAAAAACAACAGTTCAAAATTTTAGAAGAAAACATTACTAAGAATATAAATACAAATATAAATGAAAAGCTCAAAGTATGGGAAGGAAACATATTCATTTAAAAGAAAAAGTCGAAAACCAAGAGAAGAGAATATATTTTCTAGAAAAACAAGCAAGACAGAGAAACATAGTATTTTTCGGTCTAAAAGAAAACGAATCATCTTATTCAGAACTGGAAGATCATATTATCAACTTCATTGAAAAATACTTTGCTATAAAGCTCGATAAAAGAGACCTACAGGCGATTACGAGATTAGGCAAAAAGAACGAAAAACCTAGGCCTATAACAGTAACTTTTACAACTCTAGGTAAGAAAATCGAACTATTAAAGAAAAAAGCGGTACTAAAAGACACTAACTACTACGTAAAAGAGGATTATCCAAAATATGTCTTAGAAAAAAGGAAAGAATTACAGGAAACGGTAAGAATCGAAAAAGAAAAAGGAAATAAAGCTATAATTAAATATGACAAACTCATCATACTCGAAAATAAATCTGATTCGTTCGGGAGCAAAAAAAGAACACTGTCTGTCTCTCCTGAGGCTAACCAATTGAACCCTTACAAACTTGTAGACAGAAGACCACAGGAAAATCGGAATAACAAACCGAAACCAAGCAATCCATCACTGCAAAGGTCATCTAGTATCACAGAGGGAGTTCTTAAGCCTAGTATTTTGAACTACTTAGTTAACAAGAGTACGAACAACTCGATAATCCAGCAAGACAACCAGAATCAAAATGAAGAATAGCAATCAACGCCCCCGCCTCTCACAAATGAAACAAGCACTAATTTTATAGCAAAAAGAAAAACCAGTAAATATAAAAATAAAAAAAGAAGAAATCTTCCAACCCGGCTGGTCACCGTGGAAGAATACGACCACAACCCTCCAAATAATAATACTATAAATCTAAACACAAATCTAAACAAAAATCAAAAAGAACAAAGACAAAAACTTCACGTTATTACCTACAATGTGAGAACACTTGGATCCCATGAACGCCTTATAGAACTATTTGAAGCACTCAAGACAATCAATTGTGATATAATGGGAGTATCTGAAGTGAGACGATTAGGAAGTAAAATCGAAGAATATAGAGACTACATACTATGCTACACGGGCCAGACACCGGGCTTGGCACGGAGTGGGTTTTATTATAGACAACTCTTTCAAACAAAATATAGAAAGCTTCACTGGCTTGTCAGAACGCGTAGCAATGTTAAATCTCACCTTCGGGGAACACCGGATGTCGCTAATTCAGGTATATGCACCCACAGAGGCAGCAAAAGAAGAAGAAATCTCCCTCTTCTACAAAACCATCTCACTAGCAATAGAAGCAGCTCACGATAACTACATAGTAATGGGAGATTTTAACGCGAAAATTGGACAACCGCAGAAAAGTGAATACCTTATAATGAGACCATATGGATACGGTGATAGAAATAGCAGAGGACAAAAACTCATCGACTTTGCTACTGAAAATAAACTCTCCATACTAAATACTTTCTACAAGAAAAAATCCAACCGCAGATGGACGTGGCGCTCACCAAACAACGAACACAAAAATGAGATAGATTATATTCTATCAAACCGACCGGATTATTTCCAAAATATTGAAGTTTTAAATATAGCGTACCCTTCGGACCATAGACCAATCAGAGCAAAAATAATTCTATCATACACAAGCAAATTATAGAAACAACACAATCGCGCCTTTAAAGAACGAAAAGGAAACCTAGAATTTTATAGAGAAGCTGACCCACAAAATGACAACGCTTCCGAGCTGGCAAGCCACCAATTGCATACAATCATACTACACCAGGTTAATTAATATAATTACTGAAAGTCTAAGAGAAGCTCTTTCAACCACCCCCAGAGCCCATGAAATTTTATCTTCGCGTACATTACAACTTATTGATAGAAGGAGAACGTTGCATAAAACGAAAAACAAAACACGAAGTGAAAAAAGCGAACTAGCGGCCCTGTATAAACTTATTGGAAAGTATATAAAAAACGACTACTCCAAACACAGACAAAATATAATTGCAAAACATCTCAAGCACTCAGGAAGTACTAAAAAAGCTTTCAAAGAACTAACGACAAATAAAGTATGGATAGAAGGACTGAAAACTTCAACAAAAACAAAACACAAGCGCAAAGAGATCATAGAGGTAGCTACCAATTTTTATAGAAGTCTATACAGCGGAAAGCCATCCGCGTATAATTTAACATTGGAAAACTATGCTGGAACTAACGATATAGATGAAATTACGGAACTGGAGGTTCTAGAGGCAATAACCAGGTTAAAGAGAGACAAGAGCCCAGGCTCAGATTGTGTACACAACGAAGCCCTAAAAATAGGACAAGCAATACTAGCTCTACCTTTAGCAAATATGTTCAACCAAATATTAAAAACGGCGGAGATACCACTACAATGGTCCGAATCTAACATTATTTTAATCTATAAGAAGGGTGATCCCAAAGACGTCTCAAACTACAGACCAATTAGCCTACTATCTTCCATCTACAAACTGTTTTCATCTATCATTAACAACAGGATAAGCACATCTCTAGAACTAAACCAACCAGTAGAACAAGCCGGATTCAGGAAAGGATTTTCAACAATCGATCACATTCATACACTGGAACTACTTATAGAAAAATATCGAGAGAAACAGAGACCACTATACATTGCCTACATAGACTACCAGAAAGCCTTCGATACGGTGTCACATGAGAGCATATGGGAAGCCCTTAAAAACCAAGATGTAGAGCTGGAGTATATAGAAGTTATCAGGAGCCTCTACAAAAATAGCACAGGTAGAGTCAAGCTGGAAACCAAAGGCCCGAGCTTTCCTATCAAAAGAGGCGTGAGGCAGGGAGATCCCTTATCCCCGAAATTATTCACAGCTGTACTGGAATCTATCTTTAGAGAACTAGACTGGAAGAAACTTGGAATAAACATAAATGGCAAAAATCTAAACCACCTCCGCTTTGCAGACGATCTAGTTATATTGGCCGAAACGAGTTGGCAACTTCAACAAATGATTGAATCTCTACATAGAGCAAGTATCAAAGTGGGCCTGGAAATGAACCTTGGAAAAACCATGGTGATGACAAATAGCACACAGAGACAAATAACCGCAGGAAACGAACCGCTGAAATACACTGACCAATACATATATTTGGGTAAACAAGTAAGTTTTAATAAGAATAACAACGGAATTGAAATAGAAAGACGAACACAGAACACCTGGAACAAATACTGGAAACTGAGAGAGATATTTAAGAGTACCCTACCTATACACTTGAAAACCAAAGTTATGAACTCATGCCTACTACCTTGTCTGACATACGGCTGCCAAACATGGAAGTTTACTAACTACATAGAGGACAAAATAAGAACTTGCCAAAGGGGCATGGAGCGGAGCATGCTTAGCCTCAGAAAGATACAAAAAATAAGACATGAAAAAATAAGAAAAGTAACCAAGTCTACAGATGCTCTACAATACGCGAAAAAACTAAAGTGGAAATGGGCTGGCCATGTAGCACGACGGAGTGATAACCGTTGGACCGGGATCGTAACCACATGGAAGGGTCCGATTGGGAAAAGAGGCAAAGGAAGACCCATCACGAGATGGGATGATGAAATAATAAAAATTGCCGGCCCTCACTGGACAGAAGTAGCCCAAGATCGGGACAAGTGGCTAAATTTGGAGGAGGCCTTCACCTGTGAAGACGGGGTTCTTGCTTCACACAAGAAAAATAATAACTAACACTAAAAATAAAAAAACTAACACTAGGATTAAGAATTTTCTTACTTAAAATAACATGTACTGATGTTCAATTGCAAGAAATAAAAGGCTTTTTTATTTTTATTTTTTATTATTTATTTATTAATAATACTTCGGCATAATTTTTTTAGGCATACATCTTACATTCGCATAATCATCTTAAAGACTAATTTGTTTCGGCATAAATTTGATTCGCATAACATTAGTAGGCCTAATGACTATTAGCATAACGTTAGTAGGCCTAATGACTATTAGCATAACGTTAATAGGCCTAATGACTATTAGCATAACGTTAGCACGCCTAATGGCTATTAGCATAATAATATTTAGGCATACAATTAATACTTTCTAAATTAATACGTTTCTGTAACAATTAAATAATATGTTAATTAAAAATTGAATATGATGTGCAACAAAAGTTAGTGACAGAACCGAATTGCTGCAAAACCGACTCCACGTAGTCTTGTTTGTCCTACCCCTAGAGTGTAATTTAAAATCGCGAAGGCGCGTAGGGGCGAGGCGGCCCGCGGGTTGAGGAGCAGGCGGCTGCGAGCGAACCGCCGCGGCTGAGGCTGGCCGGCGAAGCCGGCCAACAAGCCGAAGCTGCGGTGGTGAGCGAAAGCCGTCCGCGACGATTAGCACGCGTGGGGCCGCCGGAGGCCCGCAGAGCCGGAGCCGTGACAGAAAACCTTGCCTGCTGCATGTTGCATGCTCGCTTGAATGCTGCATGCTGCATGCTTGCTTGCATGCTTGCATGCTTGCTTGTTTGCATGCTTGCTTGCTTGCATGCTGTATGCCTTTATAAGTAATGTTTTATATCATTATGCTTAGTAAATTTATGCTTTAGAACTTTATGCTTAATAAATTTATGCTTTAGAATATTATGCTTAATCATTATTATGCTTAAAAAATTATGCGTAAGCTATTATGCGTAATTATATTATGCGAAAATATAATTATGCCAAACAAAATTATGCCAAATTAAATTAGGTCTTAAAATTTTATGCAAATGGATAGGGAACGTCTTTGCGCAGAGGCTATTGCTAATAAAGCAATTATTTTCTTGACAAAATTTCAAGAGTTACATCCGTATAAGGATACCAATTCGAAACATAGCTCAATACTTTATTAGTGTCCCAAGTTGCACTGTATTTAGGATTGGGAGGTCGTAACCTATAAACCTCTTTCATAAATCTATTAATGCAACTATCTAATGTGATTTCTTTACCTAAAATAATTGACAGGGCAGATCTGTGTGTATTTAACGTATTATAACTAGCCCCTTCATTAAATTTTACTGTTAAAAAAACTTGAATATTAGTGGATTTAAAAATATCGTTATTATTATTTTGACAATAAGTTACCCAAGACTTACGGGTACTGTTATATTGATTTAAGGTATTTGGTGCAAATGAAGCCATTACGATACCCAAAGATGTGTCCGGAATGCCTCGAGTTATCATTGATTGCCTGATAACCTCGCTGCCACTAGAATAAGGTCTGCGTGTAGTGGATGGTGTGTTCTGAAAGGAGAAAACAACAAGTTTTGGTCCGGTCCAAAAAATATTTTTTCTGATATTATTAATTTGCTCCATAGTGGATACCAAGGTTGTGAACGCCAATAGGGTACAATTAATATACCCTCTGCTTTATCTCTAATTATTTTTTGCAGAACTTTGGTTATAATACTGAACGGGGGAAACCCCGGGGAATGTGAAAGCATCCACTATTTCAGAATGGGGATCGAGCTTCCATGAGGCGTATCTTGGGCATTTGTAGTTTTGTGAGCTAGCAAAAAGATCAAAGTTGGGAACACCTAATTTACGTGTGACTTCTGAGAATGCATACTCAGCTAGCTCCCATTCCGTGTCTATATTCATTTTACGTGATTCCCTATCGGCGATAATGTTATCCGAAGATTTCACATACGAAGCAAATATATGAATGTTCCTATCTTCACACCACTGCCAAATATTCCGGGCTAATCCATTTAAATGAATATGTTGTATTCCCCCCATTCGGTGTATGTAGCTAATTGCTGTGGTGTTATCGATTCTCAACAGTATACTACAATCTCGAAGCTTAGAGGCAAATATTCTTAAACCATAAAACGCGGCTTTTAATTCTAGGCTATTAATGTGCATAGTAAGTTCCAGTTCTGTCCAATGTCAGTGTGAACTTTCATTACCGCAAGCAATACCCCAACCAGTGGTTGATGCATCGCTGTATATTTCGAGACAATAATCATTATTACGAATAGGACAAACGGAGTTTTTAATATTATTTCTCCACCAATGGAAGTCCTGCTTTATTGAATTTGACAATGTCATTATCTTGTTATAGTTGTAAGAATTACCCAGAGCTAAATATTTTTCCCTTTCGAATAATTTTGTGTAAATCCATCCGTAACTGACAGCAGGGCATGCCGACGTCAGTAAACCTATGAATTCTGCAAAGTACCTGATTGAACATTTATTTAATTTTAAAAATTCTATAGTTTTGTCTAGGATATGATTTTTCTTCTCATCAGGAAGAAAAATAGTCATATCTACAGTATTGAAAATAAATCCTAAAAAATTACATTCTGTCTTTGGTGTTACTTGACTTTTATTGAAAGGAGATGGAAAGTTCAAGTATGTGGAAAAATTCAGACAGCTATAGAAATGGGACCTAGCACTGTATAACGCTGAATAGCTCAATATTCATATTTCACATAATAAAAGTTTCTAAAACTTGTTATATCTTCATAATCATGATAAAAAAATTGTGAACACCTACCATTAAAAGTAATACAAAAATTGCAAATATTGACATTGCTATAAACTTTTACGTAGGCGTTTAGTTTTATGTATCTACGATGGTATTTATTTATTGATGACCACATTTGTGACCCACTCAGATTAATTAAATATCTTCAATGAAAACTACTTACCAAATAATGTGATACGTGCTTAAACTTAAAATAAAGACAGTTTTCACAGACGATATAAGTAGGTAAGTAGTTGTAATGATAAACAAACGATATCTTGATAAATCCTATCTGAACTCGTTGTTGATCAGCTAAGGATACATTTAAGAATTTCGAAATGAAACAAGAAAAATAGGAAGTAGTATATTTATTCGATAATCTGTGATTCTTATAAATAAAGTCTGAAAGAATACGAAGCGACGGACTGTGTTTAAATATTACGTGATGATGGAAATCTGGATGTGATGTTGTTAATTTCTGCAACTTTGAACTGTTTCTTTCCACTACATGGCGATGGCTTTGCAATATTCTCACAGAACGACCACAAGCTAAGCACTCCGTTGAATAGCCGAATAAACGAATTTCACCAGTTGCTCCTGAATGCAGCAGTTCAAAACAAGGATGACAATGTTGGCTGAAAGATCGACCTGTGCGGTTATAATTATTTAGCCACGAGCTCCTCTCGAGTGTATATGACGCCGCAGTCTTCGCGTGGATATACCACAGTTTATGCATTGCGTGATGCACTGTATACAAGTCAAGTTCGGGTCGAGAAGCGAGAGGTCGGTAGGTTTGCAAGCAGGAAGTCCAATAAACAAACGGGGGTCAAGGAAAAGCAAAAGGAATAATCACAACGAACAATATTAATAAGCAGAGCGCAGAGCGTTCAAATGACATCTGACGTTTGTTTTTTTCTTAAAGATGGGATTGGACTCAAATAGTCACAGAACCGATAAAAGAATCGATTAAAATCGTTAGAAAGTAGTATCGATCATACTTCAGTTTTTTTTTTCACTCCCACTCCAGAAGGTGTAGCATGGCGCCGTAGAAAGAGGTTTTCTCGACGCAAGAATAAACAAATGACAGATCGTAGAAATATTTTTAGCGTTTTAAGCATAGTAATGTAATAAATATGGAAAATAAACGTTCTTTTCTTCAATAGTGTACGAATGGTGTCATATTTGTGCAAAAAAAACAGTCGATTTGTGTACCTAGAAATAACGATGAAATAACCTTGTTTTCTTGGTAGAATAGAGATAGAATCGCCATGCTACGCGTGCTGGGCAATATTCTCTTTCCACTCCTACCTTTCACGATGTTGGGCGTCTTCCTTCCAGTTCAGACAGAACCTGTCCAGTTAATATTATTCTGCACAAAATATAAACTAAGATTAAACTAAGAAGCTCATTCCCAAGCTTTTAACGAAAATTATGAAGTTGAGTTTGGTGGACGAATCACTTTAAAACAATCCGATTTTCCGAATGAAAACACAATAAAAAGCAACGAAACGACTCTGAATCTATCGATTCCCGCCAAATACTGTTTCAACGCCAATTTTTAATTTCAGCAAACAAATCGATTTAAATCACATTAGTAAAAATCGATTAAATACAGTTTCATTTCAACAATCTGGTTATTACCCTTCCCTAGTTTTCATTATTTCATCGTGACCAAGTCATGTCAATAAAAAATGAGCGAAAAGCAATTCAGATACTTTTTTATGTTTAACATTTTATGTAAGTCTTAGGAAATTATTAAACATTAAACAATTCATTAATGAATTTTCAAATACTACGAGTTAAAATGAAATTCTTATAGGCGACTGGGGCACTCATTTAGCCATCTCCTTTATTACAAATCCTAAGTATTGTAAAAAATTCTGTGTCTTGTGTCTTGTTAATATTGTTGAGGCATTCATCAAATGATTGTCCAATACAAAGAAAATCATCAAGATAATTGACTGAAATCCAACCTCGACTTCGCAGCCACTGTAGCACAGGTTTTAACAGTTTGGTAAACACATACGGGGCGCAGTACATAAACCAAAGGGGAGAACGTTAAATTCATATAATTGTGATTTCCATTCAAATCGTAATTTCTTTCTATCATTAGTATTTATGGGGATTAAAAAGTAAGCGTCCTTTAAATCTAAAGTTGCCATAAAGTTATTTTTATCTACCTTAATGCTGTTCTGTAATCTTCCATCTTGAAATGTTCTAATTTAATAAATTTGTTGAGATTTTTAAGGTTCAAAATAAAGCGATGTTCACCGTTAGCTTTTGGTAATGTAAATATGGGTGGTATAAATTGTCCATCGCAGGGCTCACAGGTTGTAATAAACATTGATTTTAACAATCCTGTAATACAATTATCAATAATCTTGCATTCCGCTATCGATTTACGGCAGTTTTGGGGAGGAATAGCTTGTACAGGTTCTTGTTCAAACAGAATACTATAGCCTCGTACCCAAGATAATATTAAAGGGTCATTGGTTATACGACACCAATTATGATAAAAGTATTGCAATCTACCTGCGAGTGCTACCTTGGCTAGTGAGGTCAGCGTCTCCTGGTCCTCTGGCGCGCCGAGTTCGTCCTGGTGTTCTGCTGGCATGGGTCTAGGCCGAAGGTTGGTACCGAATAAACATTGATCGATCTTTGTATTTTTTACTATTTCCCGAGTCTCCTTATTCAGATTGTTAATGACAGCATATCGTCTTGACTGTGACTCTCTATAGTGACTGTCGCACAGGAGTCGTCCAGCGTCACTTAGTGGTTTTATAATTTCCTGTGCTTGCGGTAGCGTATCTTTAGAAACGGAAAAAGCCCAATTTAGCACTTTACCTATAGCTGATAAACAGCTAGATATTTGATTTTGCTTGTATTGGCTAAATAAGTCTTTTTTAATATTAATGGCTGTCAACGCCGCTTGTATTTCAAGATTAAGTTTTGGTGGATTCAGACTACTACAGTTTTCTGCCGGTAAGTACTGTTTCATCAATTAAAATTTGATTTCTTTAGATAACCCATTACTTAAAATATGTGCCCATCTAGCAGCAATATCTCTATGCAAATCATCTCCATGTTCTTTCTGGGTAGATGGATCTTCACCTAACATCATTAAGATTTCAGGGTCAAGTACCTCTTCATTTTTCTCTGCATCGGTGGGCACCAAAGTTACCGCTTCCTCAGCAGCAGACGGTACCATCGATTCCAAGGGTGCGTCCTGTGTAGCAAATTCTCCCAAGTTGGGTTCCTTGTTCGGAATTTCTTCACCTGTAATAAATAGTCATAGGGCTTTCATGTCTGCGAAATTCGTCGCGATTTACGCGGAGCAAGACAATTAGTATCTCAACATGATTTACATGGAGATTAAATAATGTTACCTCGATCGATATACGCGGAGAAAGGTATACAAGTTATCAAACTATGGTTTTTACCAACCAATTTTACAATCCAAAATATGTAGGTAGGTGGACCTACTTTGAATCTTCAACACGATTTACGTGGAGATAATATTCAAATTGTTTTACAACTTCAAACGATAAACGTTTGAATAGTCTTATCTTCAACACGGTATACGTGGAGATAGGTTTATAATAATAAGTTGTAATAAATTATACTTTTTCTCGTAAGTTATTAGTGAGGGTACACCGTTCAAAACATTTTTATGCTAAAGAACAGTGATAAAACAAATGATTCACATTTATAATAACCTGTAGGGACATACCTTGTTCGTCCAGACATTGAGCATCCACATTTGAATCCTCATAGTTGGATAAATTTTCAAAATAAGAACGTTCCGAAGATGACGAACTACATCGTCGATGTCTCTGTAACTTGCGCTCGAGTTTTTTTTAACTTTTTTCGCATGGTTCGGTAATAATCTTCATCATCCGTAGATCGGGAACGTTTTCGTTTTCCCATTTTATTATTTTTAAAACTTTGATGAACTTAAATCTACAAAAAAATTATGAAACGACTAAAGAAAAAAAAAATAAGCAGTGTGACTCCGACAACACGAAAACACGTAATGAATAAAGAGCGAGAACGACAGCGCCTCGTGCTAGTGGTGGGAGCGAGATAGGATATTACGGCATGCTTTTGTTTCTTTTTTTTTTTTTTAGCTATGAGTATCTAAAAGTGTGGCAAAGACAGCACCTTCTCATGTAGGTATTGCTGCAAGTAAATTTTTAATCGTCTTCGGTTGAGACCCGAAGTATAATTAATCGTTTTTACGATAATACCCGCTTATACTTAATTTACATATTTTACTCAAAAATGCATGTAATGTGGTCATTATTTTGACAACCTTGTTTGAGCAAAGTCGCCTTTGCCGGAGTGTTTCAAGGAGCGGCCAGTAATGTTTTTGCTGGCCGCTCTACAGGTCGGTAATACATTGCCGGCCGCTATTTTGACGTTTCAACGTTTTAAAAAGACAAATGCAAAAAGATTTTATTTAAAACACAGCTGTTTGTATATAAAGAGGTAGGCACAAAAAGATTGTATTCCATATTTAAAAAAAAAATACAAAGAAGTAACAAAAGCGCGGTTCAGCGAAATTTTAATTTTTATTTAGTGACTTTTTTTTTGCTTTAAGTAAGTGAAGAAAATATACCTAACAGTCAAACACCGCATTAAAATTATCGCAAACTATTAGTAAGTAATATGAAACCCGGAAACCCGGTGTTGAATTTTAGTAACTGTACTTTTCATATTGTTATTTTAATTAATTTTCTAGTTAATACCTATATGTATTTTATTTAAATCACTTGCTGGTTTTATTTAGGTTAGGTACTTGCATTTTTGAGTAAAGCACTATACAAGCCTTGGCCCATTATGACTCTTCGCTGGTCACGCTATGATTGCCTCGAGCTAGCCTAGCTACGCTCTAGGCCTTCCAGCTTGGCCATCATGCAGCCCTTGCTGTCCTCACTGTAAAGGCCTCGGCCTCCGGCCTCGGCCTTTATCTCAGCTCGTCGATCAAGTGGTGCATGCTGACCGCGCTGTGTCGGCCTGGAGCTGCGCTAGGCTGCGCTGTCGGCCATCATCAGCGCGACCAGCAAAGTAGCCATTATAGGCCGCGGCAGTAATGTACTAATTCGTGTTAGGTACTAAATTATCGCCGTTAAACTATTAACAATTATTCACAATGGTTAAGCCTAAGAGAAAGAGTAGTGATGCGGACCAGTTCTTCGACACTACGAGTACTAATAAAAACCAGCTATCGTTATACGTAGTCAAACGTGATGTTATTTTCAAACGCGTAGAAAATATTTTCGAACTTGCACACAAAACAAATAATGATCCACAATATTTTAAGGCGTTTTGTTCTAGTGCTTCAAATATTGATACATTGCGTAATGATTATCAACAAGCTTTAGATTCCTATAATACATATATTAAATTTACAGTTGAACCCCGATTCTAAGGTCGAATATGATTCCTGGTTATCGTTTGAAGAAATGTTTTGTTTTATAAAACAGGTTTTACTCGATAACAAACCCGAGTGTCCTGAACCTGGCCCTCAGCCTTCATTACAAAAATCTAATTCTCGCCTTCCGCCCATTGATTTGATGTCATTTGACGGTAATGTCAAGAAATGGCCATTGTTTTATCAACAATTTAAAAGTATGATACACGATAACGCATCGCTCACTAATAGTGAAAAGGTATTTTACTTGGTGGGTAAATTAACTAGGCAGGCGTCCGCGTCGTGCGTTTGCGCAGGGTTGGCTCCAACCGCTGAAAATTATATTATTATTTGGGACGCACTTGTGCAAAAGTATAACGATCCTCGTTCACTCGCATCCGCTTATTTAAACTAATTGTTACTGTCCAATTCATATATTAATGCATGCAGGAATATGTAGAAACAGTCGAAATTAAATCATCATTGAGTAAAGACGTATGTTATTTTTCTAAAACACCGTTCCATTAAACCAAAGTAAAGTGAACCTTAAAACCATAACCATATGGTCGAAATCTAGCCGGATTAATTAGTGAATGGAACGGCTTGCGGGCTCGAGCGAATACAATAGAGGATCGCATTCCTTATATAAGGATTGCAGTTGTTTACAAGTAATTAGTGTTTTTGAAGACTACTATAAAAACTTATAATAAAAAAGTGGTTAAGACATTGCAACAGTATTGAACGTGTTTGTGCGAATAAGTTACGTGGACTATTATGTATGTTCCCCGATTTCTCGAAGACGCCTGTACCGATTTGGAATTTTTTTCTTTTATTTGAAAGGGTATACTTTCCGATTGGTTCCATGATCACCAGGTCAGGATCTGATGATGGGATCCTAGGGAAATTGAGGGCAACCTTCAAATTTTATAGGCACATAGTACCATTTTCATATATTTTCTAAAGCTGTTCAAGTATCTGCATCTGATAATCATCATCTCAGGTGGATGACCTGATGATGGAAGGTACAACTCCTTAATAGTAAGGAGTAGGCATAGATTGATTTATATCTCCGGAACTACAAGTCCGATTTAAGTAATTCTTTTTTTGTTGTACTAGGTATCATTTAACTAAGAGAATACTGCAAGTTTCATCAAAATCGGTTCAGTAATTTTTGAGATATGGAATTTTATTAGCTTAATGTGTACATGAGTGATGTAAGTACTGATGCGAAGGATTACAAAATTCTAGTGCACATGTAAGAGAATAATGTTCTTAACAAGAATTTGGGTTGAATATTTAAACTAAAAAGAGTAAAATAAAAACTTTTAAAAAAAAAATATAACCGCCTTCAAAAACAACCACAAAAAAGTGTAAAATAATCTACAAAATAACTTTTCTTTCGGAAGTCGGTGGCTAAAAAGACAATGAAAAGAAAAAATACAAAGGCACCGACTTCCGAAAGAAAAGTTATTTTGTAGATTATTTTACACTTTTTTGTGGTTGTTTTTGAAGGCGGTTATATTTTTTTTAATTCTGCAAAATGACGTCACCAACTCCAGAACAGTCAAAATATCTATCTACGTTAGAAGATGTGGCTAGTATGATACGGAAAGCGCAAGTTAACATGAAGAAGTGTCCCAAACAGCGATTGACAGCAGGTTATGTTAAAGCGAGAATAAAAACTATAGAGGAGTATTGGGATTCTTTTAAACAAACGCATAGCAGCCTCACGAAGAGTACACCACGAGAACAACGAGGCGTGTTGCCTTACTTTCTTAATGAAGAATATTATACGTACGAAGAAATGTATCTGTGTTTACAAGCTGATTTAGCCGATCTTCTTACAACCTTGGAATCGCAACACAGGTTATTAGAAGCGTCTAACATGTCTACTTCGTCACATGATGGCCAGCTACCGTTTGCTAAGCTACCGAGAATACAGCTACCGACGTTTTCAGGCAAATATGAAGAATGGCCTACATATAAGGATATATTTACAGCACTCGTTCATAACACAACTATTAGCGATGTACGTAAGTTCCATTATTTAAAGACTAGCGTTGCCGGAGAGGCAGAGATGTTATTACGACAATCATATTCAAATTACGGAAAGTAATTATGCAACAGCATGGGAACTACTTCAGGGTCGTTTCGGTAGTAAGAAGATGATTGTGTCGTCAGTTTTGAAGAAGTTTTGCTGTCAGAAAAAGATAAGCAACCCATCAGCTGCACAAATTAAGGCTTTGCTCGATAATACTGTAGAATGCATCAACAGTCTAAACAACATGAACATAAACACCGCTACTTGGGATCCTATCCTAGTATTCCTAGTGGCACAGAAATTGGATTCAGAGACATTGAAGTGTTGGGAAGAGGAAGCTTACAAGGAGAATAGTGATGAGTTGTCTACGTGGGTGGAGTTGAAACGGTTCCTCGAGTCTAAATTCCGAACTCTCGAGCTAATCGCTCCCATCATGGCTACAGTAACAAAAGAAAAGACACAAGGTCACAAAGCGTATCATGTCGTAGCAAAGGATACTAAGAACGTTAAGGATGACTCTGCGCACACAACTAGCAGCTCATCGCCTTATTGTGTATATTGCGAGGGTGACCATTACATCTTCAGTTGTAAAGAATTTGCAAAACAAACTGTAGAACAACGACGTGAATTTGTGAAGAAGAAAAACCTCTACTTCAACTGCCTAGTACCAAATCACATAGTCTATAAATGTAAACAAAAGAAGAAATGTCGAGTCTGCGGAAGAAAGCATCATTCTCTATTACACGAGGGAAAAGAAGCAACACAAGAGAGTGACACACAAGAGAGTAACAAACAAGAAGAACAAACAGAACAGAAGGTCACAAGCGCACACTTCTCTAAAGAACAACCTGGTCATCAAGTGTTATTGGCAACAGCACAAGTACATGTTACGTCAAGCGACGGTACAATACATGTGCTTCGTGCACTGATCGATCAAGGCTCAGAGGCTTCATTTGTATCTTCAAGAGTAGTCGAACTCTTGAGATTGAAGAGGACAAGCATCAACGGTGTAGTCTCAGGAGTAGGAGAAGGAAATCTGGTACCTATAAAACATGTAGTTTACCTATCAGTTACATCGCAATACAATAAAAGGGAAGTTATTCAAGTGAAAGCTTATGTTTTGAAATCACTTTCTGCTAAATTACCTTCAAAACACCTTGCGATGAAGTGGCCAGAACTCCAAAAAATATTACTTGCTGACCCTACGTTTAACACACCGGGCAAAATAGATTTATTACTCGGTGCAGACATCTTTTCTAAAATTATTGAAGTTGGATTAATAAGATGTTCTGATGGCATAGTGGCTCAGAAAACACGTTTGGGGTGGATACTTTCAGGTCAAAGGGAAGACAAATCAATTAACGAAGAACACAAAATAACAACACTACATGTGACAAGTATGGTATCAGAAGACAATGACTTATTGAGAAAATTTTGGGAAATCGAAACAGCTCTATACAAGAAAAGAAAACTACTTACGAAAGAAGAAGAGATGTGTGAAGAGATTTACAAAAATACAACTAAAAGAATAAATTTAAAATATACAGTACACTTACCTTTGCGACAAGGAATAGAAGAGACACTGAAATTATGTGGAGATACAAAACAACAAGCTGTTTATAGGTTCAAACAATTGGAGAAGAAATTACAAAATTCTCAAAATTTAAAGTCAGAATATTCTAAAGTAATTCATGAGTACATGGAAATGGGTCATTTGAAAAAATCTGACCCTGATGATGATAATAAATCAGTCTATCTTCCTCACCACGCTGTAATACGCGAAGACAAGGATACAACGAAGGTTCGAGTAGTTTATGACGCGTCTGCGAAGGGTTCTAACGGTCATTCTTTGAACGACACCATGATGATTGGTCCTGTATTACAACCTGATTTACGAAGCTTAATTATCAAATGGCGAACACATAGAATATGTGTAGTGGGAGACATAATTAAGATGTATAGAATGATCAATATGACACCAGAACATACAAATTTACAACGCATAGTCTGGCGAGATAAGCCTGAAGATAAACTAGAAAGCTTCAACTTGATGACAGTAACATTTGGTACAGCTGCAGCACCCTACTTAGCTGTACGAATGTTACAACAACTCGCCGACGATGAAGCGCAGGAGTATCCTGATACTGCACCTGTAATCAAAGATTCATTTTATATGGACGATTTAATGTGGGAAAGTGAAACTGAAGAGAAAACAAAGAAAACGTGCGAGGAAATTAAGATGATACTAAGTAAAGAAAATTTTAAAATGCAAAAGTGGTCTAGTAATTCTGAAGAAGTATTAAAGTACTTACAAGAGGGAGATGACACAAACAACGCGAAGGATGGAATAGAGATAAAGCTAGATAAAGTTATAAAAATTCTGGGACTTACATGGGATAGGAAGGATGATACATTTAAATTCACAATTAACTTACCTGAAGTTCGATGTCCTGTTACGAAGAGATCTATTCTGTCTGATGTAGCAAGGCTGTTTGATCCATTTGGATGGCTGTCACCAGTGATCATCAACGCTAAGATTCTCATACAGAAGCTGTGGCTATGTAACATTGGATGGGATAACGAGTTGCCGTCGGAGTTGATAGATGAGTGGATGAGATCTAGAGAAGAATTAATACACCTGCAAAACATTACAATACCACGTTGGTTGAAAACTACACCAACCAATTATACAAACATTGAATTGCATGGTTTTGCAGATGCATCTACACAAGCATATGCTGCTGTTACATACCTTTAGGTTATTGAAGAAGACACAGTACATATCACAATCATCGCATCTCGAACCAAGGTCGCACCTTTGAAACAAATATCAATCCCTAAATTAGAATTATGCGCTGCAGCATTATTATCAGACTTAATCAATGATATGGTAGACCTGTTGAAAATACCTAAAAACAAAACCTTTGCGTGGACTGACTCAATGGTTGTGATGTCATGGCTGCAATCTTAGCCAAGTCGTTGGCGTACATTTGTTGCGAACCGAGTGGCTGACATAACACGAATTCTAGACAATGACCGATGGAGACACGTTCAGTCTACCGATAACCCAGCCGATATCGCTACAAGAGGCTTAAAAGCAGGTGACTTGGCTCGTTTAGACTTATGGTGGACTGGGCCTGTATGGTTAAAGGATAAAAATCTTGAGATACAAACTTTTGAAATTCCTCAAACTGAATTAGAATTGAAGAGTTCATCATTTCATACTTTAGAAGTCAAACCAATCTGGGAACATTTTTCCTCAATAACGAGAATGAAAAGGATATTAGCTTACTGCAGAAGATTTAAAAAAAGAGACAAGGAAACAAGGGAAACGTATTTATCAGTTAATGAGCTGGAAGCAGTATTACAATTGTGTATAAAATATTATCAAGATTTAGTTTATCAGAAGGATATTGAACATTTAAAGAAAGACGGAAGCGTGAAGAAAAGAAGTTCCCTTATCACACTCGCCCCTTTTTTAGATAAAAATGGGATAATTAGAGTGGGGGGAAGGTTAGAAAATGCCTCCCTAGCTGAAATTACAAAACACCCAATTGTAATACCATGTAACCAGCATATAACTAAGCTATTAATTCAAGAAGCTCATATTAGAACACTACATGGTGGGATACAAGCCATGACGGCTTTTGTGAGAACAAGATACTGGGTGATTGGTTTGAAGTCTGCTGTAAGGAAATTTATTCACAACTGTAAGACCTGTATTTTGGATAAAGCGAAGGTAAAAACACAGTTCATGGGTCAGTTGCCTGCCGTCCGAGTCAATCAACACCGGCCATTTATGAACAGTGGGGTCGATTACGCTGGACCGGTATTCATAAGGACATCGAAAGGCCGAGGACATCATGCAACAAAGGGCTATATTTGCTTATTCATATGTATGGCGGCCATTCTCCAGTTGCAAGTTTTTATTTGTCCGCGCTTACTTAATCCGTAACATGATCATATTCTAGCGTGGTTTTTTTTATATGTTAGATTACAACCGTATCTAGCCGTAAACAAAATATTGAGTTCTTTTCATTACTAGTAAGCCTAAATTAATTGAATCTCTGTTCGAAAAAGCTCTTTTTTCTAATTACCGAAACCTGTCCGCACTCCAACTTGATGACAAAATTTGCTTGTAATTTCTCAAACCTGCAGATTTACTTTGATCCATTCAACGTTTTAAGCAATACTAAGCAGCGTGTATCATCTACTAAAATATGGACCCAATAGAACCAGCCTATAAATAATAATAATTAAATAACCGCGTGTCCGATAGAAAGTTATAATTGCCGTAACATTATCTGTTCTCGGGTGCACATGCCTAACTATCGGTATTTGGCACATCAGTACCGCACGCGTCGAATGTTCTTAAGGTCATAGCACATTATACCAGCACCGCAACTGCACAGCTGCAGCACGGCGTCACTTTGAATTTGGGCTACGGCTAGCCGTTGGCGTGTTAACTGCGCGTTGTACAGGAGGTGTAAGCACGCAGTTCGCGCACCGTCTGCGAGGTGCAGCTTGCTGTCACCGTGAACATATTGTTATAAGGCATTCGTTTCGCTAGCAACTCGAAGTCGGCCGCCGCGCCGTAAGCACGCCGTCTGCTCGCTTGCAGCGCACGGGCTGCGAGGCGAGTTGTATGTTAGCGGTAAGCGCGCTGACTTCCCGCCGTTGGCCTTTTCATATTGACATTATGAAATATATTATATGACACATGACCTAAGGCTCTTATTTGAATGACAAGGTAACTGCTGGGTTGTAGCCGTGCCGTTGCCGCGCCGGTATAGTGTGCCATGACCTTTAGGGTGTGCTGCAGCCCATTAGCAGTCGTACGTTTCAAACGTTACTGTAGCGCCAAAGAAGCACTTGAGTATATAATTTCCGTAGCCCTTGGTTTAAAACTTTTCTAATTACCGTTATACTCATTTAAATACTTGATTTTTGAAGTTAGACCCTAATTGATAATGTAAATGAAACAGTACTTTGGCTTACGTATGTTACGATAAGCCAGTATTTACAGACTATGTTGGTTGTACTATGTTGCTACAGATTTGGAAAATATCTATAACTTTGGTCTTGTGCCGTACCTCATTCCGAATTTTTCCCTTAGTGAGACCCTAAGCATAGACCTTTCCATAGCACGCTGAGTGACATGAAGTCGGTGGGCCAGCTTGACTGACATGTTCCACGTTTAGGCTCCGTAGGTTAGGTTAGGCGTTACTGGAAGGACGCACTAATTGAACACCCGGCTTTTCAGACACTGTGGCAGTGGCGACGTGAGGATATGACGCATTTTTCCACGCGCATTGGTAAACAGTTTAGTTAGGGGATATTACAACTCCCTGTCTCACACCTCTTAGCAGCTGGATGGTGGTTTTGTACTTGGACCGATATCGACGCCATGCTATTGTTTTTTACTTGTTTTCTGTTTGATTTCAGGAGATTTAATTTTTATGAAATGAAAGTCGTCTTGCTGCTATGACTCGATATAATTCTTCCTTGAGCAGGACATTTGTAACGATGATATGATTGTCCACATCTTCTGCATGGAATCGAGTCAATATTTGTTTTCTTCCTGAAACCTTGACTGTTGTCTCTTGTACTACTAGAATTTCTTGAATTCGATCTGTTTCTTGAGCCATTTTGCTGTCTTTTGAAATTGTTGCCGTTTCCTTTTTTGACTATTTGGATAGATTCTTTTTCTGTATTTTGAATTTTTATGGAGCGTTCATGAGATAGTTCAATGCTTTTTGAAATTCGAAGAGCTTCTTCCACCGAGTTTATTTCTTGTTGCAAAAGTTTTTGCTTAATTTCCAAATTTTTTATGCCTATTATGAACATATCCTTGACTAAAGAATCTTTCAGCACTTGAAATTGACATGTCTGTGCCATATTATTGAGAATTGTTACATATTCGTCCAAAGATTCTCCCTCTTTTTGATGACGGGTAAAAAAGTTATACCGTTCAACTGTTGTGTTTTTGCAGGGATTAAATTTTTCATCTAGTTTTTTGAGAATTTCATTCAAAGTTACTGTTTTTAGGGTTCCGTAGTCAACAAGGAACCCTTATAGTTTCGCCATGTCCGTCCGTCCGTCCGTCCGTCTGTCCGCAGTTTATCTCAGAGACGCACAGTACTAGAGAGCTGTAATTTGGTGTAAATATACGGATTTGTTGTGCCAAAAAAGTGGTAAAATAAAATCTCGTAAAATATTTTTTTTTAGGGTACGTCCTGTACTTACACGTAAAGTGAGGTTTTTTTTTTTCTCGCGTACCCCTTAGTGTGGGGTATCATTAAATAGGTCTTTAAAAAAGAATATTAGTTTCCATTAACAATTTTTTGATAAAAAAATTCGTTTGGGAAATATTAAGCTTTAAAGTGCTAAATTTTGCTCGACTCGAGTGTCCCCCCCCTCTACCAGCTAAACGGTTATGTTTGGGGGTGTGAAAAAATTCACAATAGTAGGATATATAACGAAGTTTAAAAGAAAATTATCATGACTAAGTAGGCTTTACAACTTTACGAGTAATAGTCGACCAACTTATAAAATGTACTTGATAAAATATTTTCTTAAACAAAATGTATCGGAGACAACTGCAAATGTAAGTTTGTCAACTTTATTTTTACAGCTTTTATAGGTATGTTTTTTGGGGATAGGTAGGTTTTTACCGTCAACTGTTTTTAAGTAACTTCAAAAAAAGGAGGAGGTTCTAAATTCGTCGTAATCTTTTTTTATGTATTTTCCCCGATTTCTCAAAGACTCCTGGACCGATTTTGAAAGTTCTCCTTTTTAAAATTAAATTCAGCGAATCAGTTTAGTTAGTTCGCATAAGTATTTTGATGGGCAACTACGGAACCCTACACTGTGCGTGGCCCGACACGCACTTGGCCGGTTTTTCTATCTATGTTGAAGGAGTTAAATATTTCTAAGCCTTCGTCACCAATTGAATTTAAAAAAATGGCTACCTGTTTTGTTTCCGGTTGCTTGTCCAGATCATTGGCGTCGCTTAGAATTTGAAATTTTTGTTTCCACAGTTTCCATTTTTCCGCTGCATTTTCACCATTACCAATTGAAAGAGGCCTTAAATTGTTTGAGACAACGATGCTTGGTTTGTCGGACATCTTCTTACTGGTACGAACGTGGACACGAGGCAATTTTTATTTTTTCTTTTGCTGATAATCTTGAAATACGAGTATACCCCTTTTTTATTCGTGACATGTGGTATTATCCCGTATCTGACACCATGCTTTTTACTTGTTTTCTGTTTGATTTCAGGAGATTCAATTTTTATGAAATGAAAGACAGCTATAATATAGTTTCCTTAGCACCTATATGTACCGCCAATTCTTGGCATCGCTGCAAGGATTCCAGAACAGCCCAGGTTTCAACGGAATCGAAGGCTTTTTTGTAGCCCACAAAGGCTAGACACAGCGCGAGCGGCCAGTTATACTGCTCTGTCTTCTGTATAACTTGCCGCACTGTATGTATGTGGTCTAAGGTGCTATAGCCTTTGCGAAACCCAGCCTGCTCCGGTGGCTGGAAAACGTGAAATCTAGCGGAAAGCCGATCTGTGACGACCCTCGAAAACAGCTTGTAGAAGTGACACAGGAACGGGATTGGTCTGTATAGTTTTTGATGAAATGTTTGTCTCCTTTCTTGAAAAAAAATGTCACCACGCCCCTGCTCCACGCCTCCGGGGTAATATACCACTGGCTATGACGAAGTTGAACAGCCTCTTAAGCTCGCCGAGCACAGGTTGACCCGTAGTTTTTAAGAGTTCGGAGGTGATGCCAACACTTCCATACTTACCTTAATAACATCAACTCCGCGTCCAACTAGTGCTCTCTCATCTTCTTCTACTAGTACTTTATTTATTTATTTTTAAGGACAACCAACAAAGCATACACCACAATACATGTTTAGGATACGTGACTGTTTACATTTTATAGTGTAGCCTTAATTAAAGGCTGCCACGGCATGCATTGAACAAAGGAAGAATACAGTATCGAAAATTGTAATTTTTGTTTACAATTCAGGTTATAATTTAGCTATTAACTTAGCTTAGCAATTCTATGTAGTTATGTTAATAGCTATTAAGATCACTACATAGAATTGCTGTGTAGATCTAAAAAGGCAAAAAAAGAAAATACAAATTACATTCACAAATGTGATAAGGCCTTATGTAAGGTAGACTTAAATTTATGTAAAGAGTAAGACATATCAATATCTATACTAGATGAGCGAGACAGGCGATTAAATTGACTCTGCGATCTGCTAACGGTAGAAAAATGACCCAGATTGGTTCTAAAGCCTTTGGCGTAAAACAACAGATATCTAGACATACGAGCAAGCTTGTAAGGCACATTTATATTTATCTGGCTTAATAAATGCGGACAGTCAATGTGGGTGTTTATTATTTTGTAAAGGAACAGGTGATCTTGAAGCATACGACGATTTTCTAGACTCATAAGTTTGAAATGTTTTAAACGAGAGCTGTAGCTAGTTAATTTTCTGAATATATTGCAGTGATACGACAAGTGCCAAAGAAATCTCTTTTGCACTGATTCTAAGCGACGTTTATGAATTTCGTAGAATGGAGTCCAAACTGTACTGGCATATTCCAATCCTGACCTGACTATTGAGTTAAAGATTAAGATTTTAGTTGAGGCGTGTTTAAATTGTTTACTGTTCCGCAAAAGGAAACCCAACATCTTAAAACCTTTTGTAACAATTTTATCAATATGAATATTAAACCGAAGCTTATTGTCAATATAGACACCCAGATCACGAATTACTTCCTTCTCGTAAATTATTCGGTCGTTTATTCTGTAGTTTCGAAAGTACGGCCCTTTTTTCCTGGAGAAATGTACATGATTGCATTTGTCAGCATTAAGTAGCATGTTGTTGTCCAAACACCACTGAGAAAAACGGTCCAAGTCTTCTTGTAATTTAAATGGATCTATAACGGATTCTATTCGCTTTATAATTTTTAGATCATCCGCGTATAAATATATCTTAGAGTGTAGAAAACAAGACGCCACGTCATTGATGAATATGTTGAAAAACAACGGTCCCAGATGGGAGCCTTGGGGTACACCTGATGGTGTCTGAAATACATGCGACGAATAACCATTGACAACAACCCTTGATGTGCGTTTGACAAGGTAAGACTCACACCAACGCAATAAGTGTCCTGCAATTCCGATTGTGTATAATTTTTTTACAAGTATTTTGTGATCCACCTTGTCAAACGCCTTGCTAAAGTCTGTGTAGATGACATCTACAGACGATCCACGGTCCACGGCGTCTACTAGATCTGTAATAAAGCACGCAAGATTGGTTTCAGTAGAACGGCCTTTCATGAAGCCATGTTGTTCAGGCATCAAAGTTTGTCGCACATGCCACGAAAGTTACCCTATACTTTCGTGGCATGTGGCACCAGAGCTTCAAATACCTTACCAAAAATAGACAAAATAGACACTGGTCTATAATTATTAGCAGCGGACCTGTCACCAGACTTAAAGATTGGTACGACTCGTGCTTCTTTCCAAGCCTTAGGAAAAAAACCTGTGCTCAATGATTTATTATAAATCAATGAGAGGGGCTCCCCCAGTAAGTCACAACATTTTATTGCAAAAATGGAAGGCAGTCCATCAGGCCCTGGCCCTTTATTGGGGTCCAGTCTTTTTAAAGCTTTAATGACAGAATCCGTGGTTAATATTAATTGGGTCAGTGAATCAGTGTGCTGACATTGCGCAGTCCTATATTTACTCACATCATCAAGAGTATTGCTGTTGTGAGAGTTATTAGAGTTGTTATAAACAGATGAAAAACACGAGGCAAATATGTTGCAATTATCTGCTCCATTAGTACCTTTAACATCGCCATAATATATTGATGTGGGGTACGTACTGTTACCGTTCCGTTTATGCTTTAAAAATGACCAAAATAGCTTGGGGTTAGAAGTAATCGAAGATTCAATTGATTCTATATATTTTTTATAATTAATCTGCATACATTTTGAAACTCTGTGTTTGAGCAAACGATATGAAATATTATCAAGAGGGTTTTTAAATTTGGAGTAAAGAGTATGGTACTTGTTTTTTTCTTTTATGAGGCGAACAAGGTCCCTGCTAAACCAAACTGGATATTTGCTGGTTTTAGGCATAGTCTTAGGTACATATTTCTCAATAACGGTATAAATGATTTTATAAAACGAATCAACCATTGCATCAACATCGCAACACTGTGAGAAAACTTCTTGCCATGATGTATTACTCAGTTCTTGAATAATTTTACTGTAATCAGCTTTATAGAACTTAAATATTGGCTCTTGGTTTGGGCGTAGGCTATCCTCGTGTAAGTTACACATGAGTTCAAATTCAAGAGGGGGATGGTACGAATCTATATTACTTAGGGGGTATGCGGACAGATTTAAGCTTTTTACAGTGGAATCGGTCAAAACGAGATCGAGTATTTTATTTTTATAGTTAGGAACACAATTGTATTGATCTAAATTATTTAAAGACATAAAATCTAATAAATTCTGCTCATAGATTCCGTTTTTATTTAAAGATGCTGCAAGCGGTTTGCCTGGTGAACCTATCCATTCGATGCTACTCAGGTTGAAGTCACCTAAGATTAACGTGGTATCAAAATTTTCTAAGGCATTGTTAGCATTGTCTATAAAATGTTCCAAAATATGCCTTTGTACTGGGGGAGGAATATATACCGCACATATTATAAGCTTTGCTGGACGTTTGTTTAAGCAAATGTCTATGCACACCCATACATCTTCACATTTACTCTCCCAATTAGTTATTCGGTATGATCTTAAATCCCTAGACACCGCAACTAATACACCACCACCCGATTTTTTGTTATTAAAACCACTAGACTCGCGATCCCGTCGGTACACCAGATATCGGTTGCAAAATAATTCAGAATCCAATATGTCGCCCGCCAGCCATGTCTCACTCAGTACAATTATATCATAGTCGCAATTTAACACATTTAAGTAAAAATCTACAGTTTTGGTCCTCAAACCTCTAACATTTTGATAATAACATTTAATAACTTTAGAGAATGAAAAATAGTAAAGTATCGTTACAAGAGTTTAGTTTAAAGTAGGTACCTATCGACATAGATAAAAAGATCAAGTTAATTTATTCAATGAGTCCAGATTACGAATAAATACCGTTTCAGATTCACTTGATTTGCGCATATAAATTCGTCCTCCACGTACCCACACAAATTTATAATTGAGATCTTTGGCTCGAAGTCGTGCCGCGGCGTGTAGGTTTTTATTTTCGGTTGTAAGATTCTCAGCTACATATATTGCAATCTTCTTATCATCCAGGCCTAGCGCGCAGGTGTCCAGCTTCTCGTTTGGGTGATCCTTGTTGTATTGAATTGTAGCCGCCAACAGGGAATCGCGGGTGCGTGGGGTGTTAAACTTCACCAGAATTGTACGTGGTCGAGAAGAATTAGGGTTCGACTTGGCAACACGAGAACAATAAGATATATCGCCATCGCTAATGGGAAACTTGACCACTTGACCAAGTTGTCTAACAATGCTTACAACATTTTCAGCCTTGTGCTCGGGTACACACTGAAGTTCCAAGTTAGCGGACCTAGACAACTGGTCCATCTGCCTGATACGATTGGACAGAACGTTGACCTCCGACCGAAGCAGCTCGTTTTCAGTTTTTATTTGTTTTATTGTGGAGTTATGAGCGACCATATCACTGTTCAAGCTGTCGAATTGTTCACTTAAAAAGTTGAGGGATTCCTTAAAACCTGTTATCTGGTCTTTTAACTCACGTAATTCAACATTTAAGGTGTTTCTCATTTCGCTCATAAATTCATTCATAACAGAACGCATCTCGTCGCGTATATCAGAGCGCGATACACTGTCTGGCATTCTAGTTGTAGATGCTTGTAGCAATTCCGGCTTGTTTTGCATTTTACGACGCGTAACATTGAATGTTATCTCAGCCAAGCCTGTCGGTGTTGAAGGGCGAACAGGATCATTACCTTTAGGCTGTTTATTACCGCAATTGAGGCATATCCACTTCTGGCTTGCATCGAGTATTTTTTGCCCTTCTTCCGGTGAGATATCGAGGCATAAATAATGATATTTGTCTGCACACCGCTGGCATTCTAAATAATCATCTTCCACTAGGGCACTACAAACAGCACATTTCTTCATACTTATTCGGTGCAGGCGCACTGGCGCGGTGATGACAAGGACGAAAAATAGCAACTTACTGTCTCTTATCGCAGGGGAGGTGCGGTATGTCCCCGCGCACGCTAATTAGCACTCGCGCCGAGGTTTTTTCCACGAAATGTGTATTTAGGACACAGGAATTTGTGATTTGTACGGATGCACAACGGTACTTATTGGCATAGCCGATCAATGAGTTAAATTAAATAATATGGCACTGAAGAGCGACACGTCTCCTTCCTACAGTGTACTGTGCGAACTGTCTGATTACTTTGTCATTATTAAGCAGTATTGAGCAAATGAAAGAAAATAAAGATACAAGTATGGAGATACAAAATATTTTCTAATTACCGTAGCATCAAATATTCAACTTGTCTAATTACCATACCAAACTTTTTTTAAAATCTCATTTACTAGAAAACCATCAGTAATAGTAGAATGCCAAAATAACTATTGAATTCCTATCTTTAATGTGTTTCGTATTCTAATGTGTTTTTACGTCATATCAGTGAAATTCAAAAAGGGCACGGTAATTAGGCAAATAACACCTATTTGGAGAATGGCCGATGGCTACTAGAGCGATCCATCTCAAAGCGGTCACAGACCTAACAACACAAACTTTCATAGCCGCATTTCGGAGGTTTGTTGCACGCCGAGGCCACTGTTCGAACTTATGGAGCGACAATGGCACCAATTTTATTGGCGCTGCCAAAGAATTGAAAGACATGTTCCAGAAGGGAAAGAATAACATCGCGAAGGAAGCGGCTGAACTTCTATCTAATAATAGCACGGTATGGCACTTCATACCACCAAGGATGCCTACGTGTGGTGGCCTGTGGGAGGCTGGAGTTCAGTCTGCTAAAAGACACCTCTACAGGATAAATAAGGACACCAAACTCACCTACGAGGAGATGTCTACGCTTTTAGCACAAATCGAGGCGTTTCTCAACTCTCGTCCCCTTTATCAGGTGGATAATACTATGGCGCCGCTTACTCCAGGGCATTTTTTGGTTGGCGAGCCATTGATTTCGGTTCCTGATACATGTTACGAGAACAAGTCTGTTAGTCTCTTAACTAGATGGCAAGTTATTCAGAAAATGACTCAAGACTTCTGGAATAGATGGCGTACAGAGTATCTTAACACGCTCCAACAAAGATATAAATGGCAAGTGAAGGTTCCCGAGCCTGCTATTGCAGATGTTGTAATTATTAAGGAGGATAATTTGCCCCCTACGAAATGGTTACTAGGACGGGTGAAACAATTACATCCTGGAAAGGACAAACTCGTAAGAGTGGTAACTGTTCAGACTATGGCGAATAAGGAGTTAAAAAGGCCCCTATACAAATTGATACCGCTGCCCAAAGAACAATAAGTCAGTGAGCTATGGTGGGCGGTTAATGGAGTGATTTTTTGATAATGAAATTTATAATGTATACAGTCCATTTTTCTTGATTTGCGTGTGATGTATTAGTATACAAAGAAGTAGTTATTTAAAACTAATATTTTGATGGGCGGTATGTCCAATTCATATATTAATGCATGCAGGAATATGTAGAAACAGTCGAAATTAAATCATCATTGAGTAAAGACGTATGTTATTTTTCTAAAACACCGTTCCATTACACCAAAGTAAAGTGAACCTTAAAACCATAAACAGTTACAGTTTAAACCGCTATCCGTGGCTAGTTCTGATGGTCTAGATTCATTTATCAATAATTTTGATTCATCTGTAGCAGCGCTTAAGCAATTAAAACTTAATGATTTAACCGAATTTATTTTCTTGCATTTGGCTCTGCAAAAGTTAGACGCAGATACAATAAAATTATTTGAAATTACCTATCGTAAAGATAAAATACCCTCTTACCATAATTTAATTGAATTCATAAAGGAACAAAGTAAAGTTTTGTCTCGTTCTACGAACCTTAGTAAATCTATCGATAATAATCATTCTCAGTCTAAACAGCGTCAAACTAAGCACATCCCTAAACCGTCCAAATCTTTTGTGAACACAGACATAGGGTATGGTCCAAGTGTAAGCGATAAATGCGCTTTATGCAACGAAAAACAACATGAACATTTATATTCTTGTTCATCGTTTAATAAATTATCCCCGCGAGAAAGATATAATTTTATAAAACTCAATAATTTCTGTAACAATTGTTTAAGCATCAAACACAAGACTTTTTCTTGTACTTCGAAACATACTTGTTCTCACTGTTCAAAGCGACATCACACCTTATTACATTTTAATACAACTCAAAATGATAAAACAAATTGTAACGTTGGCTCCGTGGTGTCCAACACCGCTATTCCTATTCCCGCTACCGCTCATGACGCGCCGCGCCCTAACCCAGCCAGCAGTCATGCAGACTCCACTATGAGTCATTCGCTCGCCGCTTCTAGTGACCCTACAATTATAAATAATGCGTCGGTCTGTACAGTTTCGTACGATCGAGCAGCTCGTTATCAAACGACTACGTTGTTAGGGACCGCAAAAGTAAAGTTTGTTGATTCTTTAAACCGCACTCACTTTTTGAGATGTCTAGTGGATCCTGGCTCTCAAAGTGATTACATTTCCGCATCTTGTTGTAAGCGACTATCGCTTCCTATTTATACTCAAACCCGCTATTCGCAAGTTCAAGGCATTGGAGGAGCTTCACAAAAAATTATCGGTGTTACTACGGTTAAATTCACGTCTCGCTTTGATAATAAGTGCGAATATTCTATAAAGCCGATGGTAGTAGGACAGTTTACGTCACAGTTGCCGGACACCTGTGTTGATACCGCGTCTATTGAATTTATTCGTAAGTTACCGCTCGCTGATGATGAGTTTTCGCAACCGGGAACAATAGATATACTTTTAGGTGTTAAACTTTATTGTGAAATTTTACTTTCTGGACAAATTAAAAGCTCACATGGTGGTGTGCCCTCTGCCCTTGAAACGACATTAGGTTACCTAATTTTAGGTGACGCTCCTATTATTTCTCCGCAACCCGCTACCCGCACATTGTGTGCTTTCTCTTCTGACTCGCTTCACCAGATTGTCGAAAGATTTTGGGCAGTCGAGGAATTACCTTCGCAGTCATTTTTAAGTCCCGACGATCAGCAGTGTGAAAATATTTATACTTCAACCACTCTGTTCGTAATTCCGACGGCAGTTATTCAGTTGACCTTCCGTTTAAAGAAGACCCAAATAATTTAGGCAATTCTTATACTACAGCTAAAAAATGCTTTCTACTTTTAGAAAAGAAATTATATAAAGATCCAAGTTTAAAATTAAAATATGACGATGTTATTCGTGATTACCTAAATAAAGGTATACTGTCCCGCACCGCACCTGAGGCATTAGACGCTCCAGGCTTTTATCTACCGCACCATCCTGTAATTCGCAACGACAAGGCGACAACCAAGGTTCGTCCTGTGCTAGATGGCAGCGCCAAGACCGATACAGGCTTATCAATAAATGATGTCCTGTATACGGGTTGCAATCTACAGGCTGATATATTTCATATACTTTTGAATGTTCGTGTTTATTACATTGCTTTTTGTGCAGATGTGAAACAAATGTATTTATGCATTTATACGAACGCTCCGCACCGCAAATATCAACGAATCTTAAATAGATTTTCAGAAACCGACCCACTCGAGGTTTTTGAGTTCACTCGAGTCACATTTGGGCTTCGATCTTCACCATTTTTGGCGCTCCGCACGCTGCGTCAACTCGCTAGCGATGAACGGCATAACTGGCCAAATGCGGCTGCCGTGTTAGAGAGGGACATATATATGGATGATGTAGCTTCATCTTCTTCTTCTCTCGAGGAAGCAGTCAAGACAGCTACCGATCTGATCCAGATCTTCAAAACTGGCGGGTTTGATTTAGTCAAGTGGACCTCCAACTAGCTGGAACTGCTCGAACATATTCCCGAGTCGCACCGTCAATCTGAATGCATTTCTTTCGACGATGGAAATACATTTAAGATATTAGGTTTGCGTTGGTTACCCGCTCAGGATACCTTTGTTTTCGAAATATCAAGTCCCCCATCTGTTTGTACTAAACGCGCCATTTTATCCGCTACCGCGCGGTTGTACGACGTCTTAGGACTCGTCGGCCCTATAATTCTTTTCGCTAAATTAATCATTAGAGAACTCTGGCTTTTAAATCTCGATTGGGACGATATACCCCCTTCTCGCATTGTTAAAATATGGCAACAATTTTTAATAGAATTACCGCACATATCTAATTTATCTTTTCCGCGCCATCTAGGTATAGAAACCGGTTCTGTGGTTTCCTTAGTCGCATTTTCTGATGCGAGCGAATGTGCATACGGCTGTGTGATTTATTTGCACGTCGTAAATGGCGATCACTGTCGCACGTTTGGAATTAAACGGAATACTTTTAATGTCGCGACTTCTTAAAACCGTATATGATACTTTATCCAAGCGACCTAAAATCGAAAATATTTATGCTTTCTCGGACTCTGAAGTAGCACTCTGTTGGTCTGTTGCTTCGCCTCACAGATTCAACACTTATGTTGCTAATCGAATTTCTCAAATTCAGGAAAATGTTTCACCTGAAAACCTATACCATATCGCTGGCTTACAAAACCCCGCAGACTGTGTATCTCGTGGGCTCACGCCTTCGCAGCTCATTCAACATGAGCTATGGTTTAAGGGTCCGTACTGGCTTTCCTTGCCTAGACAAGACTGGCCTGTACAGCGATTTTTCCTAACCGGTCTTCATTACCGGAAGAAAAAACCGTTTCGCACGTTACTAAAGTCACGGATATGGATGACCCGCTTTTAAAATTAGCGTCAGAGTGTTCCACTTGGGAAAAGCTGCTAGAAGCTACTGTCTTTTCGCTTCGATTTATAAAAAAATTGCCGCAAACCGATACAATCACAGCTGAAGATTTAAGGGTAGTTCTTCGAAATTTGATTCTTTGACTGATTCATATGGTCAAATTTTAATTTGACTTTCAGCTCAGTAACACATGCTCATATGAAAATAGATATTCCAAATAACATTTATTTGTTTGAGGGACTCCTTTTTACAAAGTAGTTTTTGAGATACTGACGTTTAAAAAATTTGTGCCCAGATGAATCAGATTTTTTTACAGATGAATTAGAAACTGAAATAAAAATGGGTTTTGTATTAAGAAAATAATCATAATATAATAACAACAATAATATTTTTTTATAAAACAATTAATTTATTAACAGTGATCGTATTATCAAGGAAAAAATCTGGTCAATTCAACAATAAAATTCTTGTTTTTAAACTAACAAAAACAGAAATAAATACTTACATAAAAGCGAGAATTTTGTTATTATAATATTCTCTGTTTACTTATATTTTGTCTCTCTATTTTTTCAAATATAATTCTTTCATTTTTTAATTTCCACGCAGCATACTTGTCTGGATCTTTTCTTATTTTCCATCTTAGAAGGATGCAAAATTCGTATGTTCTGTGACTGTGAGTCTTTTTTTCTCATAGATATATTTTTTCCATCTATTGTACTATTGATAGTGGCATTGTTGTGAACAGCAATTTAAAATAAAATAAAATAGATAGAGTTTGACTTATGAATAGGTAAATACCGAAGAATAATGTCAAAATTATCTCACACACACTCTACTGACATGGAAAAGTAAAATAACGTAACAAAAGTGCTCCTTTCTGGCTGGAAAAGAGGAAAACTAATGTATTTTCAGATTCATATGGGGTTTTGAACATATGGATCAGGCACAGATGAATCATGATTTTGCCTAAACTCATGCATAACTCATCATTAATACAGATTTTAGTATTATCACTTTTCTACACGAATCTGTAACCCAAAAGCATCACACGAAACTCAGATTAAAGTTTTAAAACAGCAAAATAAAATTAATAAATTAGGCATTGTAATCAGTAAGGTACCTAAACCAAGCACAGATGAATCAGACGTTTACCTTTGTTTCACCAGTTTCTAAGCCAACCAGCCTCGCGTCCGCCTTCTAGCACGTCCGTTGTACGACAGGTTTCCCCCCACGTGGGATCCCAGACTCTCATCATTATTCCTCGACCAAGTACAGTCAAGCGAAGCTTACTCCACATGAATCAGTATTATACGCCGGACACTTCTTATTTACTTAATTAAAAACACACTAAAGTAGTTATATCTAAAATGTTTTTTTTTTGTAAGAGGTCAATTAATTACCTTTCGATATAACTTTAATTTATATTTATGAATCAAAAGGAAAATGCAACATCGACCATTTTGTTCCGGAAAATAGGAAACGGACGCCCTATATGAATCAGGAGAACAGACTTCAAAATTTTTTATTTTGTGTCTAGATGTCTACTATTAAAAAAATATCATTTGTCCCAGGTAGAGCTAAAGCTAAACTGTACAGAAAAAAATATTACATGCCGTTTGGTTACTTGGTTACAGAAATATACCCACAGACATCGAAAAATTTGTCTCCGAAGAACTACCCTTAAATACAGCAGAATTGGAAATAATTCGCGCGATCCAGTCGAAATACTTTTCCGAAGACATTAAGAATATTTCTAAAGGCCAACCGTGTTCGGCCAAGTTACGGAAATTGTTTCCATTTTTATGTAACGGACTCTTACGTGTCGGAGGTCGCTTATCGAATTCGACACTAGAATATTCTTCCAAACATCCGATTTTACTTCCCGGACAAGGACATATTATTAAATTATTAATTGAATTTTATCACCGCGACAATTGTCACGCCGGGCCGCAGTTATTAATTTCGATATTAAGATCTAAATATTGGATTATTTCCGCTAGACGTGTGGTTCGACAATACATACACAAATGCAATGATTGTTTTCGCGTTAATCCTAAGCCTACGTTTCCGCCTATGGCCGATTTGCCTAAATGTAGATTAGAGCAATGCAAAGCGTTTTTACATAGGTACGGGCGTCGATTACGCAGGGCCGCTTTATATTACTCCTTACCGCAAACGGGGCGTACAAAGTGTAAAAGCTTATATTTGTATTTTGTTTGTCTCGTGACAAAAGCGGTGCACATCGAATTAGTATCTACTTTAACTTCTGCTTCGTTTATCGACGCATTTAAACGATTCATATCGCGAAGAGGTCCTTGTAATTTCTTATATAGCGATAACGGGACTAATTTTGTCGCTTCTAAAAAATATTTTAATGAACTTCACGAGTTTTTACAAACCGATGATTACTATCAAAGTTTTAGTCATGAACTCGCGAAGAACCGCATTACGTGGCGAATGAACCCTCCTACAGCAAGTCACTTCGGAGGGATATGGGAAGCGAACGTTAAGAGCACCAAGTCGCTTTTATTTCGTACAATCGGCAATCAAGTTCTTACCTTTGAGGAGATGTCGACCATTCTTATTCAAATTGAGGCAGTGCTAAATAGCCGTCCTCTTTATGTTTTGAGCTCTGACCCATCAGAGCCATTAGCACTTACTCCCGCGCATTTCTTATCTACTTCTCCGCTAGAATGTTTACCTGCAGCTGACTTATCCGAAGAACGAACAGATCTGTTGTCTCGTTTCTCCTTAATGGATTCGATAGTTCAGTCATATTGGAAACGATTTAAGTCGGAATATTTACATAATTTGCAACAACGCGAGAAATGGAATACTCCGTGTAAGCCGATCACAGTCGGTACCGTAGTGTTGTTAAATATAGATAACGCTCCGCCCTTGCAGTGGCCATTGGGAATTGTCACCAATGTATACCCTGGTAAGGACGGTGTTGTTCGCGTAGCGAAAGTAAAAACTAAGACCGGTACTTATAACCGACCAGTAGTGCGGTTATGCCCGCTTCCGACTCAATAGTCAATTTTTCTTCCTCTTTTTTTTTGTATTTTCGCTCAAAAGTATTAGTTAGCTTACGTTAAATAAGTTTAGTTTAAATTTCTCATTATATTTATCCACTCTATTTACCAAATGCCCGCTACTTGAAGTTGCTGAATACAGCAATTTCTTACTTTTCTCACCTTTTTTCGAAGGGTTTCTTCAAGGCTGGGGGGATGTTGGATTTCGTATTAATTCATAACTTTTACTGTAGGTTAGAAGTGGGCAACTCGCTGCCCGACCATGGACCATGCCCGGGTCGACGGCGCGTTGTGTCCCACGCGCGCCTCAAAGAGCGTCAGCATAATGACGGGGCCCCCTCTCAGAGGGCCAAAGCCTGCCGGGGTTGCGGGATTATTTCCTTACCGTGACCCCGGTACATAAAGGGCTATTGAAGGACACCGTGGATTTTAGTCAGTACAAGTCTGACAGTCCCTCCCGCCCTGCCCGGGGTGGGAGGACTCATTTGATGATTTTACCACGTTAAAAAAAAAAAAAAAAAAAAAAAAAGGGTAGAAGTGGAATGACTTGCAAAATGCTTCACTATCCTATCATGTCCCATCCTTTTCCCACATGCACACCTCTGCCGTGCAGGCCCTACTAAAGTGCAGTATGAGGAAAAAAGCGGTTTCGAGAAAATCGCGAAAAACTTTTTAACACTGTTTTTTATAATGTTATTAATGTGTATGGTGCATATTTTTACTGCTACGAGGACTAACTGACAACAAAGATGGTATTTACGAAAACAAATGTTAATTAAGTTTATTAGATTTTAATTAAAATCAGATTTTTAAAAATCATGGCAGTTACTGCACGCAAAAAGTGACTCATAGGCAGATTAAAATGCGGTAAAAATACTCGATACCACAAAATTTTAGATTTCTTTGCTACTTTGCAGACTAATTTGCAGCATAAGACTTTTTTTTACTGCATTTTAATTTGTATCTAGAACAAACTGCACATGCAGTATATAGTATATAACGATGTCCGCCAACTTACGAGTATGTTTTAGGTAGGAAAGGTGGTGTATTTTTTTATTTGTATTGCTTAAGTATATCCTCGTTGACAAAATCGTGGGCAAAATAGGTACTCGTCAAATGTGTAGACGATTTCTTATCAATGTTGAGTGTTCTTCCTTAACTTTGTTTCTATGTGACGTTCAGAATACGTACAAATAAAGTTGTTGTGGAATTGTTCTTTAAACTTCTTTTATATATTTTTGTCATAAAGTTAAATGTTGAAGCATTAAGTGAAAAAAACAAATTTGGACCCCTTCAATCTCAGATGGCGGCAATGCATTAGCCGACACTTCTCGAGCTCGAAAACTTACATTTTTCATGAGTAGCTTACACTTAAGCAATACAAATAAAAATAAAAAAAACTACACCACATAAAGCAAGGCAAAGCCTCTTTTTGGTTAGGCGGAGACCTCTCGCGCCCGGCATTGGTTGCGGCCATGCTGCGGGGCGAGACGGAGTGGGAAGCGGTCAGCTCCTTCTGCGAGGCAGTAATGCTCGTAAAGGAGGAGGCAGGCCGCGAGCGAGAGAGGACAGCGTCCTCCCTCCGCCCCAGCCGCAGTGGTAGGCGCCCACGGCGACGGACGTCGCAAGATGATCTCCGGCCACCGTAGGCGCGGGCATGCGGGCAGCGAGTAAAGGGCAACTCGCTGCCCGACCAAGGACCATGCCCGGGTCGACGGCGCGTTGTGTCCCACGCGCGCCTCAAAGAGCGTCAGCATAATGACGGGGCCCCCCTCTCAGAGGGCCAAAGCCTGCCGGGGTCGCGGGATTATTCCCTAACCGTAACCCCGGAACGTAACAGGCTATGAAGGACACCGTGGATTTTAGTCAGTAGAAGTCTGACAGTCCCTCCCGCCCTGCCCGGGGTTGGAGGACTCATTTGATGATTTTACCACGCTAAAAAAAAAAAAAAAAAAAAAAAAGCCTCTTTTTGGTCCCCATTGACTGGACTATTAAGGTAATGGGCATTGTTCATTTTTATTTTTTTTAATATGCTGTAATTGAAAAACCATTTCGAGGAATAGCGTTACTGATCATTATGTCATCATCATCAGCCTATTAATGTTCCCACTGCTGGGACACAGGCCTCCTCTCTGTGAGAGGGGGTGGGCCATAATCCACCACGCGGGCCCAGTGCGGATTGGTGGATGTCACATGTCTTCGAATTTTTGGTTCTAGGACATGCCGGTTTCCTCACGATGTTTTCCTTCACCGTTTTGAGAGCAGTGGTGATGAAATAAATTACACAAAGTAATGCGCCTGCCGGGATTCGAACCCACGACCTACAACTCGTAAGTCGGGGCCGATACCACTGGGCCACCACTGCTCTGCATCTGATCATCTGATCATTATGTACTAATTAAAAATGAAAAATATTCATATTTCATTGATATTTTTAATAAAATGCGTTTGACCTTCCTTGCCCTTCAAATGTTTAACACCTTCTTCAAACCTTTGGCTGTACACAGTTTTGTATCTTTGCCTCAGAAAACAGAAAATATAAAAAATATAAAACCGGCCAAGTGCGAGTCGGATTCACCCATAAAGGGTTCCGTAGCAGCAAGTAAAGTTCTTGTAGTAGGTTGTAACTTTGCAAGGTAAATTGCGGTTTACGAATTATTAAAAAAAAAAAACTAATAACTCGATCTCGTTCAAAACAATTTTCAATTAAAGTTTGCATGGTAATGCACATCGAATATTTTTTTGTTTTATCATTCTATTCGTTTATTAGAAGTTACAGAGGGGGGGGACACATTTTACCACTTTGGAAGTGTCTCTCGAGCAAACTGTTCAGTTTAGAAAAAAATATGTGTGTTACCTCAATCACAGAAAAACTAGTACTACCTCAATATAATTTTTCAAGACCTATTCATAGATATCCCACACGAATGGGTAAGGTGAAAAAAAATATATTATTTTGAGTTTCAATTCTAAGTATGGGAGGTACCCCCAAAATTGGTTTTTGTTTTATTTTTGTGTGATAGTCCTAACGTGGTTCACATAATACATCTACTTACAAAGTTTCAACTTTTTGTCAAAATTATAAGAGCTATCTCTTATAATTTCGACAAAAAGTGGCTGTGACATACGGACGAACAGACAGACAGACATGACGAATGTACAAGGGTTCCGTTTTCTGCCATTGGCTGCGGAACCCTAAAAAATAAGTGACAAGTATTTTCCAGGGATGTCAGGCATAAGTACCAATTTCTTGGTATACATACCAGTTTTCAGTGTCACGTACCATGTACCAAGATTATTACTCGAGAAAAAAAAAAACAAGATTGGACGTTGACCAACAATACAGAATAAACGACAAATTTTAGGGTGTAATCGAGTATTATTATTATAGCCTTTATTTAACAATCTTACAAAACAAAAATATTAAAAGTAAGTTTACATTTTGTTTCCCTCTCTTTTATATATCTATATCTATAAATGTATTATTAGAGACCGATATTGAATTTGTCTTGCGATTTCGCAAAGGCCTCCCCTGTAGCTTGCCATTCCTTCCGATTATGGGTCATCCTCCTCCAAGTAGCTCCAGCCATCTTTCGAAAGTCGTCTTCCCATCTTATACGTTGCCTTCCTTTCTTTCTTTTGTTATATCTTGGACACCATTTGATTACGTCCTTAGCCCATTTATTATTAGTACTCCTCAACATGACCTGCCCATCTCCATTTCAATTTCCTTATGCAATATGTGATTTCGTTGATTTTACTTTGGTCTAGTAATGTCTATAGTTTGATTTTGTCTTTTTACTTGTCGTTGAGCATGCTACGCTCCATGCTATGTTGACAGGGTTCTTGATTTCGCATGTTTTGTTTTGTAATGCTCCAAGTTTGACATCCATACGTCATTATAGGTAAAATGAATTAATCAAATATTTTCTTAGATTTGGGAGGAACCCAAGGATTTTTGACAACCTTGTGTGACCAATATCTCTTCCACGCTAGTTGTACTCTGTTATCTATTTCCTTAGTTACAATCGAGTATCGCTTACTAAAAAATCTTTCTTTTTTTGAACATGAATTCTAATATAGCACGGACAAAAATCGCAGTCAGTTGTTAGTATTTATCCACTATACGGTTGGTAAAACTGCGTGTTTAGTGTTTACTGCCCTCTATTAAGAGTAAAAGATAAAAAAAAGTTTTTTCATTTGTATTTGATTTTCGACACATTTTACCGATGTACCAATATTTCATATTGGTACATCCATCACAGTGGCCGTCTGACATCCCTGATTTTCTCAAGTGTCAATTTATAAATGTCAAAGATGTAAACAAACAAGTTTTTATTGTAACTGCAAATTGCTTCATTATCTCGGTTTTATCTGTTAAATCGGCATCGGCAATATAACATAAACTACAAGTAAAATAGAATACAGGAAGTGCTTTGTCCCATCTTGCAACATTAATACTAATAATAATCTAAACAACATTTTCTTCGTACTAAAGAAGATTTGAGAGAAAAGTGGTGTGTGATGACGGTGTGGAATGTTGCAAGGTTTATACAATGTACTGTTGCGAAGACCACTTTGATGTTAGTATTTCAGAAGCCTTAGATTCCTTTGTATGTTCATCTAGGAGTAATTTTGTTTTGTAAACATTAAGGCCCGACGCTGCGTTACGCGGATGCACGCGCGGTTCTATACAAAAGTGCTCCGTCGCGGGGACCCGTGCGGGGACCCGCGCGGAGCCACGTGCGGAGACACGCGCGGTCGTCCGTCGCGGGGGCACGCGCGGTGCCACGCACGGGGCCACGCGCGGGGCCACGCGCGGGACCACGCGCGGGGCCACGTGCGGAGCCACGCGCGGGGCTACGCGCGGTTCAGTCAATAAGGGTGCTTATACACGGTGCATGTAACTAGAGCAAACAGAGAGCAAATTTTTTTTATGAAGACTTTCGAAAAATTCCTCCGGTGCTGAAATTTGGAATATGGTGAGAGTAGGTGATACAGATTATACATGCACAATAATGCAATTTTTTTTTAGCCGAGAAGTTCGGTTTTTTTACCAAAACATGAAAATTGCTTATTTATTTAACTCTCTGCGAAAAATCCCTCAGTCTCAATTTTTTTTGTAGTTAAAGGTTTTGTAGGTTTAAATGAAATAATAGGAAGAAAAACAGTTAGAATAGGAAATTATAAACATCCAACTCGACTTCAGTGTCACTCCAACTTTTTACATATCGCGGTTTATCTTCTAGTGAGAATCTAGTGAAAAATTGCTCTGCCGATTTTTTTTTTAATGTGATTTCTTATCCTTAAACACATAGGTTTGTTACGTAATCAGAAACTTTTTCCTTTTTATACAACATTATTTGATGTCAAATCAGTCAACAAAGACTATACAAGCACACCGTTCAAATGAACTAGCGACACTGCGTAAATCGGTCGCGTGTCCACGCGCGTGGCCACGTGCGGGGCCCCGCGCGGGTCCACGCGCGTGTCTCCGCGCGGCAACCCGGACGGGACCACGCGCGGGGCCACGCGCGGGGCCACGCGCGGAGCCACGCACGGGGCCACGCGCGGGACCACGGACGTGGACCCGCGACGGTTGCCCGTCGCGGGGACCCGTTTAACGCAGCGTCGGGCCTAACCTAGCGGGATGTAAGTGACGTTTAGACAGTTGACGTTGTGTTGACAGTTTTTTTTAATTTTGCTCTAGTAAGGAAACGGCACAACTTTTAAGCCAATGGTGACGTCACCTACCTCAAAAATTAAAATATTAAAAAAAAGAAAACTATTGAGCCAATCATTAAAATATTCAAATTAGTTTCTCAAAATGCTCTATATTTTGCAGAAAATAAAATAAAATCGAATGTTTAAAAAATTAAGACAATCCCCATTGTAACTCAATTTTAAGTGTTTTGAACACAAGCGGTAATAAAGACATTTCGACAAAAAAATTATGGTAAGTAGGTATACTTAAAGCTTTTTGGTTCCGCAGAAACATTCAATGAGATATTTCAATTAAATGGCACATTAATTACCTACAGTGTTTGATTTCCGAATATATATAATTTAAGGGGAAATTATACACTGATTTTCAATCAATTATACACTTCGAGAATAGCGGCCGTTTTTGTTTTTATAACAATAACATAAAATGCACATTTTCAGTAGTACAATAAAAAGCAAATGTTTTTAAAACCAAGAGATCTATACACATGAAACTTTATTGCGAAGGTAAATGTTGAGGCTTCTGAAAATTATCCAAAGTTTTCTAAAAATACGTAAAAAGAAACAAAAAACATGGGAAAACACTAAATTGAACACAAAAATTACTGTTTTTTTTTTCACATATGAAATATATGTGAAAAAAAAACAGTAATTTTTGTGTACTCTAGTAGTAGTACTAGTACTCTAGCTCGAAAAAGTACCCCTGATTTTTGCTTAGGTTTTCTTGGTAAATTATAAGAATTCATGTGCATCTGGACTGAGAGCCCGTTTTTTTTTTATTGTTGGATCAACTTGAAACTTACAGGGGTTTTACTTAAAAATAGTAAAAATTCGTTGCCGCAAAGCATAAATTTCTTAAACCTGAAACAAAGCTGTTATAGGCAAATATCTATGGCCCTCAGTTCAGACGCTCGCTAAAAACGGCTTAACATAAATCTCAGAAAGTACTACCTCTGTGATAATAATTTTTATTTTATATTTTAGTAAAGAATTTCTTAAAGATTTTAAGAAATTTTCAAATTCCTAGAATATGGCATTACTGATTTATAGCAGTTTTACTTAGGGCTCTGAGAGCCCTAAGTAAATCCAGACGTTTATGAACTGAGAGCCCAACTGAAACATAGCTTTAAATGAAGAAATACATACATTTGCTTCTTTTACCATAAAGTTAAACACCCCAATGAATTTCTTAAAAAGAAATAACGACATAGGAGGTAACTGTTGAAAGGTAAATTACAATTGAATTTTCGGTTAACGTCTGAACTGAGAGCCCTTATATTTTCGGTTTTATCTGCTATTTGCGGGCTCCGAGTTTGAAATAAATTAGCCGAAAAGTTCTAAGAAATTTTTAAGTAAAACTTGACATACGGCTTTTTCTTCTAAATGCTGTACTTTACGAGAAAAACCATTTTTTAGTTTTTCATGGGAACAAGTTTTGTAGGGTAACCATGATTCAAAAATCTCAAACTTCAGTTAGTTTCAAAGATGGCAGCACATGTGGGGTTGCGTTCGGAAAAATCTTCAAAAAATTATGTGTGACGTCTTAGTGCTCAAACAAACTGCGAGCCTTAGGCTGCCTTTCCACCAGAGATGCGCTGTGCTACGTTGCTACGGATATGTTTGTTATCCACCAATCACATTCATTTGTTTTCATAACGCACACACACATAATGAGTATGATTGGTGGATATCAAACGCATCCTTAGCAACGTAGAATAGCGCATCTCTGGTGGAAAAGCAGCCTAACACGTTTGTTATCCACCAATCACATTCATTTGTTTACATAGCACAGAACTGGTGGAAACGGATTCAGCTAAGATATGTTTTTTATATGTAAGGATGCGAGCTATGGCTGCGTGCTGTGGCTGTGTGCTATGGCTGCGTGCTATTTTTTTTTTAATTTACTAAATTTAGTTTAGTTGTAAAATACCACAGATAAGTAATTTTTGTCATTTCACTGAACCAATTTAGGGATTTGTCAATAAGGTCGAAAATTAACGTTAGCGAGACAAAAAAACAGGTGCAAGCGATTTTCGACCTTACGGACATTTAAAATTTAGTTTGTTTTTCTCACATTCTCGTTCGCCAACATTGCTCCTTCATTAAAATCAGGTGTTCGCATAAATGTCAATAAGGTCGAAAATCGCTTGAAGGTCGAAAAACATTTGCTTAAATAATATAGCGAGATAAAAAAACAGGTGCAAGCGATTATCGACCTTATCGACATTTAAAATTTAGTTTGTTTTTCTCACGCTACCTTGTGGCGGCGCATCTTTGTAGCGTAGCTACCCTGTGACAGCGCATCTTCGTAGCGCAGCTACCCATCACCATAACACATCTTACTCGCACAGCCACATAGCGTAGCATCAGTGGAAAAGGTCACATAGTTTCGTTTCGACGTGACGCAACGATACTTCGTATCTTTTCTTGTTGTAAACAAAGTCAGATTTTGAATCGCATCAAGCGGCGCCGCGCTGCGTTGCGAAAGGTGTATCTTTTGTTTTTTATTATAGAATTATATTTTGAATAACTCTATTGAAATGTGCGCGCAGCGTCACGTCTCGGTCTGAGCTGACCCTAAGGCGGTGGCGGCGGCGGGCGTGATAATATTGAATGTATGAAATCGCCGCTCGTGGCCACACTGAAGTGACGAAGGCGGGCCTAGCCCGATGGCTACAAGCGTTTTTGCAAGCCTAGGCGTTGCAGTTGCTAGGCAACAACCGATGCAACGGGCGGGTGGCAGGAGTATCAAACCATTTCGGTCTTAGTTAAAATCAATAAATGTATTATTTTTTCAAAAGTTTTTATTTATTTTTCAAAGTAGAGGAGGCAGGCCGCGAGCGAGAGAGGACAGCGTCCTCCCTCCGCCCCAGCCGCAGTGGTAGGCGCCCACGGCGACGGACGTCGCAAGATGATCTCCGGCCACCGTAGGCGCGGGCATGCGGGCAGCGAGTAAAGGGCAACTCGCTGCCCGACCAAGGACCATGCCCGGGTCGACGGCGCGTTGTGTCCCACGCGCGCCTCAAAGAGCGTCAGCATAATGACGGGGCCCCCCTCTCAGAGGGCCAAAGCCTGCCGGGGTCGCGGGATTATTCCCTAACCGTAACCCCGGAACGTAACAGGCTATGAAGGACACCGTGGATTTTAGTCAGTAGAAGTCTGACAGTCCCTCCCGCCCTGCCCGGGGTTGGAGGACTCATTTGATGATTTTACCACGCTAAAAAAAAAAAAAAAAAAAAGTACAGGAACACATTAGTCTGTTTTTGGTTAGAAAAACCTGAATTTATACAGCACCGTGAATTAGAGCGATCCCTCGCTTCCAGTTTCGAAAATATTTGAATGCAGTTTGCTTTCTATTCAAAAATAAAGGAATGTTTCCTTTGAGTATTTTCTATCTGCAGTATTAGGGCCGACGCTGCGTTAAACGGGTCCCCGCGACGGGCAACCGTCGCGGGTCCACGTCCGTGGTCCCGCGCGGGTCCACGTCCGTGGTCCCGCGCGTGGCCCCGTCCGTGGCCCCGTCCGTGGCCACGCGCGTGCCGCGCGGGGACACGCGCGTGGATACGCGGCTGGTTTCCGTGGGTATGCCACGGTCCCCGTCGCGGAGACCGATTTACGCAGTGTCGCTAGTTCAATTTGAAGATTTTTATTTCAATTTCAAGTTAAAACGCGATATGTAAAAAGTTGATTTGGAGTGACACTGAAATCGAACATTTGTTGGATGTTTATACTTCCTATTCTAACTTATACTTTTTCCTATTATTTCATTTAAACAAATACCTACAAAAAGAATTTGAGACTGAGGAATTTTTCGCAGAGAGTTATACATATCCCCTCAACTGTGCGCAATTTTCATGTTTTGGTAAAAAAACAGAACTTCTCGGCTAAAAAAATGTTGGATTATTGTGCATCTATAATCTGTATCACCTACTCTCACCGTATTCCAAATTTCAGCATCGGAGGAATTTTTCGAAAGCCTTCATACAAAAAAAAATTGCTCTCTGTTTGCTCCAGTAAAGGTCGATTTATACTAGCGCAGAGTCGAAGCGCATCGAAGCGTATTTCTAAAACTGAACATAACAATTTCAACCTTAACTCCACAGCGTAACGCACACATTACTTCTAAGATTTTCACGATTCACGATCAGCGTTCTTCACTTTTTAAAATCTTAGAAGTAATTATGTGCTCTACGCTGTGGAGTTAAGGTTGAAATTGTTATGTTCAGTTTTAGAAATACGCTTCGATGCGCCTCGACTCTGCGCTAGTATAAATCGACCCTTACATGCACCGTGTATAAGCACCCTTATTGACTGAACAAGACCGTGCGTGTTACCGCTGGCAGGCACCGCGCGTAGACCCGTGCGGGGACCCGCGCGTGGCCCCGCACGTGGCTCCGCGCGTGGCTCCGCGCGTGGCCCCGCACGTGGCTCCGCGCGGGTCCCCGCACGGGTCCCCGCGACGGAGCACTTTTGTATAGAACCGCGCGTGCATCCGCGTAACGCAGCGTCGGGCCTTAAGGGTACTTTCCCTCCAGGTGGCATTACAAAATTCCACCATTTAGCCTTTAGATATATAAGTACATATATTACTCTGGTCTGAAATAAATAATTAATAATAATAAAAGCCTGCGGGAGTCGCGGGACTGTCTTATCAGGTAACCGTGGACCCGGAACGTAAAAGGCTATTGAAGGACACCGTGGATTTTTGTCAGTACAAGTCTGAAACAGACTTTTGAGATTTTTAAATCATGGTTACCCTACAAAACTTGTTCCCATGAAAAACTAAAAAATGGTTTTTCTCGTAAAGTACAGCATTTTGAAGAAAAAACCGTATGTCAAGTTTTACTTAAAAATTTCTTAAAACTTTTCAGCTAATTTATTTCAAACTCGGAGCCCGCAAATAGCAGATAAAACCGAAAATATAAGGGCTCTCAGTTCAGACGTTAACCGAAAATTCAATTGTAATTTACCTTTCAACAGTTACTTCCTATGTCGTTATTTCTTTTTAAGAAATTCATTGGGGTGTTTAACTTTAATGAGATGGAGAAATAAAACAACCGTTTCGTTCAAAGGAAGATGACGCACAGTAAACTTTTTATTGAGACACGCATAGACAACACAAGAGTAGGAAGCGCATAGACACATGCATAGACTAACATGATGGGTACCATAAACAATATTCATTGGTTTATTTAATGTTACCAGATTATTTTCAACACCCCAACTACAGTAAATAAACCAAAAACTACATACAGTAATCTTATTGGTACAAACAATAACATCATAACTAATTACCTACCCAACGAAATAACTCATCCCCATACCATCCATACACTTATAATGCTTCAAAGGACACAACGCTTTAGTTAAAACATCAGCTGGCATGGCTGTTGTGGGCAAATATTCTAACTTAACAGTTTTATCATTAATAACATCCTTGATAAAATGATACCTAATGTCTATATGCTTGCTCTTTCTATTACATGCATAATTGGCAACTAACTTTTGAGCACTTTGACTATCGTTATACAAATTCACAGTACACAGATTACCAGTTAGTTCATACAATAAAGACCTTAAGTATATTGACTCTTTGCATGCCTCTGCGATTGCCATATACTCGGCTTCCATGCTGGATAAAGCAACTGTTTTTTGCTTCCGACTCTCCCAAGAAATTGCTGAACCTGACACAATGAAACAATAACCTGTATACGACCTACGATCTATACTACTGTTGGCCCAATCGGCATCAACAAATCCTTTAATATCACCATCATCTTTACTATATTTTAAACAGTAACTTTTAGTTTTCTTAAGATATCTAAGTATTCTTTTTGCATAATTCCAGTGATTACTTGTATAACTCTTATTAAACTGACTGAGGAAACTGATACTAAATGCTATGTCTGGCCTAGTAAGAACTGATAAATACATGAGACTACCAATCAGCTGTTGGTATGGAATATGACTACTACAGGATTCAGCTTTTTCAATATCTAATTTACTTTCCATGGGAGTGCTTACAACTTTACAATCTAACATATTAAACTTTTGTAACAACTGGTTAATATATTCTTCCTGATCTAAAGTTACAGTATTAGATTCTTTATTAATCTGAACCCTCATACCTAAACATTGCTGTACCTGCCCTAGGTTTTTAATTTTAAATTTTGAACTTAATACAGATATTAACTCTTCTGTTTCACTTACACTATTGGAATAAACAAAAAAATCATCAACATAAACTGCAATGATCACCTTTACATTTTCATACATTTTAGTAAAAATACAAGGTTCCAATCGGCTTTTCTTAAACCCTACCTCACATAAACATTGTTCAACTCTCTCATACCATGATCTAGAAGACTGTTTAAGCCCATAAATTGCCTTATTTAATTTTACTATCTTTTTCTTGTTACAATTAATGTCTGGCTGTATCATATAAATGTCTTCCTTGAGGTAACCGTTTAAGAAAGCTGTCTTAACATCTAAGTGACTTACATCTAAATTTAACTGAACTGACAGTGCAAATAACAATTTTAAAGTGGAATGTCTGACAACAGGGGAAAATGTCTCTTCATAGTCCACACCGGGCTTTTGAGTAAAGCCTTTAGCCACTAGGCGCGCTCTATAACGTACACTGTTATCACTACTCACTTTCTTTTTGAACACCCATTTGCACTTCACTAAAGTCTTTCCTGATGGCAATTCATCCACAGGATCCCAAGCTTCATTTTCTTTGAACGCGTGTAGCTCATCCTCCATAGCCTCGATCCACTTGTCTTTGTCTGGACCTGACAAGGCTTCTTCAACAGTAACTGGATCCTGAGGAACTTCTGAACTTGACATTTTACATAGATTTGTGTAACCATAACGGGCTGGTGGTTTTCTTACACGCTTGGTAGTTAATGTAACTGGCTGCTCTGGTTCATCTTCTTCTTCTGTTTCTCCTGTATCTTCTTTGGTCTGCTGTAAGGTACAATCCAAATCAGTCAAAGCGTTAAGGTAATCAGACTCTGAAGAAGTATTTAAACTTTGAGGACTTAAAGGTTCTTCCTTTGTTTCTTCCTTAATACTCTTAACATGACTGTCTGACTTATCTGTTTGGATTAAGTCCCCAACTGAAACTGTGACGCTACTATCAGTGATACATTTCTTTTCAGTGTTTTCATGGACTACTACATCTCTACTTGTTGTGATTTTACATGTGGTAGGATTATAAACTCTGTAGCCTTTCACATTTTCTGCAAAACCAACAAGGATGTGTTTCTTTGACTTAGTATCCCACTTGAGCCTCTTCTCCTTAGGGACATGAACCATCACTTCACTACCAAATATTCTTATGTGACTTAAATCCGGTTTCTGTTTTGTCCACAGTTCATATGGTGTTTTTCCATCTAATCCTGATGCAATGGAACGGTTCCTTAGATATACTGCTGTATTTGCTGCTTCTGCCCAAAACTTTTTATCTAAATTTGCATCGAATAATAAACAGCGGGCTCTCTCCACTATAGTCCTGTTTATTCTTTCACTCATACCGTTCTGCTCAGGAGTATAACTATTTGTCTTCTGATGCACAATACCTGCATCTTTTAAATAATCTTCAAATATATTACTGCAAAACTCTAAACCATTGTCTGTTCTAAATAATTTTATTTTTCTATTTTGTTGGTTCTCTGCTAAACATTTAAATTCCTTAAAATACTTGAACACCTGACTTTTCGCTTTAAGAAAATAGATAAAAGCCATACGGGTGTAATCATCAATCAAAACAAGAAAGTACCTTGATCCGCCAATTGAGGTTATCTCCATTGGTCCGCAAACATCAGCATGGATAAGATCCAATGGCTTGCTGCTTCTTGTTGCTGACTGGCCAAATGGTAATCGCGACTGCTTTCCCTCACAACATATTGTGCAAGTACTCTTGTCGATTTTATTATTATCTGTGTATGATACACCTGTGACTGCTCCATCTCGCATTTTATTCAGATCATTTACATTTAAATGTCCCATTCTCCTGTGCCAGGTAACATCGCTCACGACTGAAGTAGATGTAAACAAACACTGTTGATTTTCTAACCTCAACTTGTAAACACCATCTATTTGTGTAGCAACTGCTACTAAATCCTTCTTTTGGTTGTAAACACAGCAACTATTATCTTTAAACTCCACACTATTGCCATTCTTTATGAGTTGACTTATTGAGATCAAGTTTGTAGTAAGGTTAGGAACACATAAAACTTCTTTTAAAGTAACTTCATATTTGCAATCTGGAGTGACAGTTATGATATTCACATCACCGGTACATAATACAGGCATAGCACTTTGGTTTGCTGCTATAATCTCCTTGATCGTCGGCGAATAAGACGCATTCTTTAATTTGTTTACATCCGGTGTCATGTGAACACTCGCACCACTGTCCAAGTAGAAGTCTTCTTTGCTATAATTCCCGCTCAGAAAAACTGCTGAGAAAGCATTCGTCTTCTTAATCTGTTGCTGATCAGTTTGTTTACACTGCGATTTATAATGACCAGGTTGACGACAACGGTAACACTTAATATGCATCTTGTCTGCTTTGTTTACATTCGATTCGTCTGTGCGGCGGCCATGATGGGAATTGTAATTTCTGCCAGTGCTACCAACTTTCGAGTGCTGTTGGCGATTGTGCTGCCCTCTACTCAAGAAAGCTCCGCTGGCTGACGAACTTCCGCCTTCGTTTCCGGCTAGATCAAGCAACTTTGCTTTCATGACATCGGCCGTTATTGAAATCCCTGAATGCTCAATAGCGATGATCATAGGAAAGTATTTCTCGGGTAATCCTGCTAATAGCAAACTGCCAATCCACTCATCGTCGACTTTGAATCCCGTACCTGATAATCTTTGCGCTGTTTCGATTACTTGCGTGACGTAACTCGTCATCGACTCGCAATTTTCGAGACGTAACGAAATTAAGTTTCGTAACAAAGTTATCCTCCTGGAAAATCCGGAATCATCAAACATGGATTTTAGCTTTCCCCATAAGTTTACGGCACTTGTTGCTTCTTTAATATGGACGTACAATGATGGATCAATAGTTAAAATCAATCTGGCTTTCGCTTTGGCGTCGTTTTCTTTATCCACCGCCAAAATGCAATTTGATAATCCTTCCAAAACTAACATGTTTTCTGTAGCAAAAGCCCACTCATTGTAATTTTCGCGGCCTTTTAGCTTTGGAACATTTGCTAAAAGCGAACTGGAAGCCATTACTGTCGATTTTCAAACTTCGTTGTACAACACACGTTTTTTGTTTTCCTTTATCGCGACAGCCTACGCCTATTCTAGTCGAGTACCTACTTCACAAAACTGTACTTTTACTACTAGAAACCTATAGGGCATACTGGGCCCATAACCTAATGAGATGGAGAAATAAAACAACCGTTTCGTTCAAAGGAAGATGACGCACAGTAAACTTTTTATTGAGACACGCATAGACAACACAAGAGTAGGAAGCGCATAGACACATGCATAGACTAACATGATGGGTACCATAAACAATATTCATTGGTTTATTTAATGTTACCAGATTATTTTCAACAAACTTTATGGTAAAAGAAGCAAATGTATGTATTTCTTCATTTAAAGCTATGTTTCAGTGGGGCTCTCAGTTCATAAACGTCTGGACTGAGAGCCCTAAGTAAAACTGCTATAAATCAGTAATGCCATATTCTAGGAATTTGAAAATTTCTTAAAATCTTTAAGAAATTCTTTACTAAAATCAAAATAAAAATTATTATCACAGAGGTAGTACTTTCTGAGATTTATGTTAAGCCGTTTTTAGCGAGCGTCTGAACTGAGGGCCATAGATATTTGCCTATAACAGCTTTGTTTCACGTTTAAGAAATTTATGCTTTGCGGCATCGAATTTTTACTATTTTTAAGTAAAACCGCTGTAAGTTTCAAGTTGATCCAACAATAAAAAAAACGGGCTCTCAGTCCAGATGCACATTAAGAATTCGACTGATTGAGAGAGAGAGAGTTAGCGACAAATTCTGACTAGAACGCAGTAAAATATGAACTGTAAGTCCTGTAACTGCAGTGAAATTAGTAAAATCGTTCAAGTTACCAATTATAATGCAGTGACAGAGTATCATATTGCGTTTTAATTAGCATTTAAGTTATTTTTAATCTTTTGAAAATACTGACTATACTGCAGTAAATAATGAACATACTGCTTTTTAGCTAGTTTTCACGATATAAAGTTACTTCAATAACACTAAATAAAATACAACTTTTTAGTACTATGCTGCATTTTAACCCATTCATTGCGGCAGAGAAAAATAACTTTATATTTCAGGTGCGGGGCGGTTTTCGTCTATGACGCCGATGGGCGTCCTCAGCACCTCAAATGGATAATATAAAACGCCGATGGGCGTTTTCAGCACTGTTCAAAATGATTAATAATTCTTACGTTAAAATGTTTAACAAACCTCAAATGCGCGAAATTGGTGGTACGATAACGAACTTAGTTAGTGTTAAAAAATAAATTAACATCGATTAGATTTTTGGTTTTGTAATAGTTGGACCGTGAAAAATATAAGAATATGGCGAAAAATGGTTAATATCAGAGGTGGTAAACCTTTTCTTACTTTTACAATACCACTATTTATTAGTTTTTTTTTCTTCACCCATTTTGGTAGGCAAAGGGAACTGCATACAGCTTAGTCTTCAGTAGATTTTTTTTATTGATATGAAATGAAAATGAAATGAAATGAGATGAAATGAAATGAAACCTAATCTAATTCATTCAACTAAATCATTAAGAGTGCTTTCACACGGTTCGTTGTTTTTGTGCGACTTTTGGAACCTGATTCTGGGTATGACATTGCCACAAATAAAAAAAGTACATATACTCGAGAAAGTTTGATTCTGTCTGCGTGGAGTGCTTTAAACACATTTTTAGATTTGTTTACATACATGAGTGTAACCTTGTCTCTGCAAAAGCTGTTTCATAAAATTCTACATTTTGTCAAACTTTGGTACCGAATTACATAGAAGGTATAATAGTAAAATAATATTTGAAAATGTTAATGGTACATCTGAAAGATTATATTTGGACTGCTTTAATCACTTTTTTATTTTTCATTCAGAAATAAACCAAAAATAATTTTTCAAAACAGGAAGAATTTGACATTTTTTCGTCCGAAATTATATTTTTTATCTATCAAGATTTACTGAATATTCAATCAAAAAGTATTGAATAACTAAGGTTACTATGTTAGCTTGCATTAAAAAAATAATTAGCTCATTTAAAAGTAAAATAATAGTATTAAACCATTATAATATGCAATGACAAAATTCAATATAAAACCAAGAACGGTTTGTTCTTTGATTTAGACGGCGCGGGGCGCCTTCTGAGGGAGGACGTATCGCTCGCAACCATTTTGACATTAGTCACGTAATTATTAAAATTTAAAATACACGCCACTATTCATGACCTTTACACGCGGCGCCAGTGTCTATGTCATGACATCAAATTCCATGTGAAAAATGTAGTACCTCGAATTTTCCGCAGGTCATGAGTGGTGGCCAGTAATTTTCCCAGTCGCCAAGAATACAGTATAACCTACCTTTCTTGATACAAGCTAATATTTTGAATTAATTTCATTGAATTTTCCTACTATATTCGAATGTGGATGTAATTGTAAATAAAAAATAATGTAAACATTAAAAAAAAAAACAATTTAAATAATTCTGATAGCTTTTTTTCTGAATTGGTAATTTCAGACTTGCTAACTTCCCAAACATTCCAGTTCGTTTGGATAATATAGCTCGCTGCGGGACCCACCATACCACCGGTCATGCCCCTGGTGGTATGGCTTTTTATTACGTGGTAAAATCATCAGATTCCACCCAGGGAAGGACAGGAGGGACATATATATAAACTTGTACTGACTAAAATCTACGGTGTCCTTCAATAACCCATTGCGATTCGAGGCTATGGATACCCGATAAGACAATTCCGCGACGCCCGGCAGGATTTGGCTCTCTAACGTGCGCCCCGAAAATCCGTGAAAAATTTATCTGATCGTTTTGAGGTAGAGTTTTGTTTTAAACTTTTTGTATTCGTTTTTGAAGTCGGTACTTTTTTTCAAAAAGTTTTTTTTTATCACTGTATTTTTATTAGGTTTGATTGAAGAGAGTTGAAGCCTTGTATCAGGTTCGGCATCCAGTCAATTGCGGTATTCCGTTTTGGCAGCTGCATTGTAATTTTTTGTATGGAAACGCCACCATGTCCATCCGATTTCAGCAGGCGTAGCATGGCGCCGTAGAAAGGGGTTTTGTCGACGGAAGAATAGACAAAATAACAGAACGTAGAAATATTTTTATCGTTTTAAGCATGGTAATGTGAAAAATATAGAAAATAAACGTCCTTTTCTTCAATAGTGTTCAAATGGTGTCACATTTGTGCAAAAAAAACAGTCGATTTGTGTAGAAATAACGATGAAATAATGCCATGCTACGCGTGCAGGAAGAGAGCACGAAACCAATCCAATAAAAGGCGTGAGACAGGGAGACGTTATTTCTCCGAAACTGTTCACGAACGCGTTGGTGGACATTTTCAAGCTCTTGGAATGGAACGGATTCGGCATCAACATCAATGGTGAATACATCACTCACCTTCATTTTGCCGATGATATAGTCATCATGGCAGAATCGTTGGAGCACCTCAATGCTATGCTCAGCGACCTCAGTATCGTTTCCCAACGGGATGGCCTTAAAATGAACATGGACAGGACGAAAGTCATGTCGAATGTCCATGTGGCACCCTTACCGGTTGTTGTTGGGAGCGATACTCTCGAAGTTGTAGACCATTATACTTACCTTGGACAGATTTTTCAGTAAGGTAGGTCCAACTTCGAGAAAGAGGTCGCCCGAAGAATCCAACTCGGATGGGCAGCGTTTGGGAAGCTACGTGATATTTTCTCATCGAGAAGCCCACAGTGTCTCAAGACAAGGGTGTTTGACCAGTGTATGTTGCCAGTGATGATATATGGCTCCGAAACGTGGTCATTGACTGCTGGCCTTTTAGAGAGACTAAGAGTCACTCAACGAGCAATGGAAAGAGCTATGCTCGGAGTATCTTTGCGGGATAAAATCCGGAACATGGATATTCGGCAAAGAACCAGAGTCACCGACATAGCTCATAAAATTTGCAAGTTGAACTGGTAATGGGCAGGCCACAGCGCTCGTAGAACTGACAACCGATGGGGAAGAAAAGTTCTCGAGTGGCGACCACGGACCGGAAAACGCAGCGTAGGCAGGCCTCCCACCAGGTGGACCGACGACATATTGAGGGTCGAGGGCAGCCGATGGATGCAAGTGGCGAATTATCGTTCGGCGTGGCGGTATACGGGGGAGGCCTATGTTCAGCAGTGGACGTCCTCCGGCTAATGATGATGATGATGATGATGAGATACTACTCAGAATAGAACATACAAAAAAATAAGTTAGCATTCCAATAAATCGTAAAAATAAGCGAAATTGAATGAAAAGTGAGAAATTACAGGAATGTGTCAAGTTTCATATAAAATAATCAAATCGAAAAAATAATGTTCTTTTTTCTCTTAAACCCTGTGTTATTTTACTAAAGGTGAAATGTTATCTATTAAATAACGAACATTTTCTATACCGTTTCAATAGAAATTAGGTAAAAAGCCTGAGTGACCAATTGTATAGTATGTGCCATTTAACACGGCAAAAGAGGTCATTGCTCCGACTTTCATCCCGATATCTCAATATTAGCGATACTTTTTCTTCACCCGTACAAATCTGTCGCAAATAGTCGCAAAACTGACATCGCTTGAGTCTCATAATACCTAAAAAAATGACCACAAAAACAACACAATGCACAACCCAAAATTATAGAAAATCTAGAAAACGTACCCTACGAAAAATTTTTTTTTGAATATTGTATTTTCGTTTTTACACAAGTTTATCACACTGAGACAATTTAACAAAAGTAAATATATTATTATGCATCATATAATTTTGCAGTAACCTTTATTACAATACTGAGTAAATATAAAGTTAGTGCATATTGTATGGATATAAGTGTATTAATATTCTTTTGATATCAGGATGGTAAAAACACCTTATTTTTCCTAAAATAAATTACAAAAACTATTTCATCACAGAAAATGCAAATTTTGATCTTATGTCGTTTTTGTTTTACCCTGACGCGATGACGTCATCGCGTCAGGGGTGCAGTATCCCCGGCAGCAGCCGCCATTTTGATTTGACATTCCGTGTGGAAGTTCGCTTGCGTTCGGATTGTGCAAAGACATTAAACTAAATACGAGCAATAGACAGGACATCACGAAGAAAATTGTGATCCAAAACTTTTTACCACTAGGTAAAAATCGCTCAGTCTAGTAGTCGCGTTGCTATGCAACGGTAGATTGTGCTACTGACACACGGCATCAATAATTTTGTATGAAAATTTTCCCAATGCCCGCTCTATAGGTTCTTTTAAATCTCTTTGGGTCTGTGGTATAATTTCTTTGCTTTTATTGTTATCGTTGTTGAGTTTGTTACAGTTTTGTTTTTGTGTTCTGTGTTGTTATTGTTACTTCATTTGTTGCTTGTAAAGAAGCATGGAACCAGAAGCCGGAACATCTACTGGTGAAACCAGTAAACGCCGTCGTCGTCCAAACATAGGTATTCCAACCTCAAGAAGGTTCGGAATCGATACCGCTCACATCGCCGCCAGCAAAAAGACAGAAGACGATTCTCACCAGCGGAGAACGTCTTCATGATTATTAATATTTTTAAATATGTCCAAAACACAAAGCCCGAGGATAAATATTTAACTAACCATGATCTTGTCAAACGTACGTCAGAAATATGTGGGGTGAGTGAGAGATCGATATAATTATCGGGTATTACGTGAATACAGAAATACTCATAAAATAACGCAACCTGAAGGTAAAAGGAGTAGACCAAACGTTCTCCAAAACGTTGATGATTTTGATAAATCGGCAATTACTAAAACTAGTTTTTAACAAACATTGTTTAGAAACATGGGCTGAGTTACTCCACTAGAGGTTTTGCGCTATTAACGATACACGTTGTATATACATAATTATATACGTTTGATTCTTTTGATGCCTGTGCATTCCACATTTTTTTATGATGATTCTTTCACAGTCGAGGCTGTCGTTTGTGGAATGCATTGCTTGTATCAGTAAGACAAGCCAAGTCACTGGTTTCTTTTAAAAGCTTAGTCTTAAATCATTTCCTTTTTCTCTAATAATACATATTTATATTTGTGTATTTTATTTTATTATTAATGTTTGTGTGTATTGTAATTTATATTATCGGTTATCTATAATTTGATGTGCATCACTGTCTACCCTCATTTTTTTTAAGGTTCTTCAAGTCCATCATAATTGTCTGGTAGATATCGCTATTAGCGATAAGACCGCCGTTGTACCCTTATTATTAATAAAAACTTTTTTTTAAAAGTACCGACTTTAAAAACAAATACAAAAAAGTGTAAATTAACTTTTCTTTCGGAAATCGGTGGCTTTTGATTTTTATGTCATTGACTATTGCCACCGACTTCCGAAAGAAAAGTTATTTCCACTTTTTTGTATTTGTTTTTGAAGTCGGTACTTTTTAAAAAAGAAGTATTTATTTTACCCTTTTTAGTTCAGACATTCAACAAAAATCTTCGTACAATCGGCAACTTAAGAAATTTATATCCAAGCGAGCAACAAAAACGGATCTATGCGGGCAACGTCACAAGACATCCATTATTATTATATATTAAAACCTTCCCTAGACTGTAATAAACATTTTTCCGTAAACCGCATGAAAATGGGTTCAGACAAACGCGAGATAATCGTGAACAAACATACAATCGACTTTGAAAATCTACTATGATCCGCGCGGACGAAAATACATATGACGGAAAAAGGGCCGTTGCCTATCACTCCGTCACACACTGTGGAACATTTTTTACGTCCCGCGTAAATTTATAAGCACACAATTTGATTTCTAGAAATAAAAAATAATAATTTTTAATTAGAGCAACACAAGATTCACAACCCCTATTATGTCAAGCAGGCTGGTACCACGATACTGTAGCGATAGAAGCAACTGTCAATTATTAGTGGTTTTAGGTAACAATAAGTGTCATTATCGCTTAGTGATGAAAAACTTGGTAGGAGGGAGTGAATGACCTCTTTTGCCATGTTAAATGGTACATACTATAGCATCGTAATTCGAGCATAAACGAATCTATGCACTGGTAGTCGCGATTGATCGAAGATGAACTCAGGTACTACTTGCTGTGCGAATGGAATAATGTGGAGTTGAACCACCTTTTCTACGCAATTTTGAGCAGTTACGTAACTTCGTTAGGAAGTAAAAGCTCAGTTTTGCGAGATGGAGATTATAATTTAGAGCTCACCGAAACATTCTGTTTCAAGAGTTAAATGATCTGAAACCCTGTTGTTTAGATCTTCTCTACACTCTAACAGATGTGTCTTTATTAAAAAAATAACCCAGCTGTAACCCAGTATAAGAAGCACTGAAGCCCAGTCAAAACAGTTCAATAAATATTATCCTTTGTAAATGTTTAACGAGTTGCACCGTCCGCTCACAGTTAACTGCAGGGGAACCAAGAATCTTCTCGAATATTTTTAATCTTCATGGTGTCGATTCGAAATTGTCTTGTCAATTCTATGGGAGCTTGTTGCTGGTCGCAATGGACTTTGTATGATCTGCGTAGTAGATTATCGTTCTCTTTGCGCGGTTTAACGTCTTCTCTGGCCTTGCTCACTTTCTTCCTGGATCACGGCGTTTGGTGATATTACCCGTCTCTTAATTGACACTAGTTTCAAATATTTTGAACCACTGGTTGGAAATATTCGAGCATTAAACCGACCATTTCTGGTTATATCTCCTTATCTATGTCACCGTAATCACCCCAAGTGGCTGGTTTTGCGTCCATAATTATGATTGTCTCTAGATGGCATAAATGACTGTTTGATGTAAAAGTCAAAGAAAAAGTTTGAAAAATTTTAAACACCAAATCGTAAATTCTAAATAATTTCAAAAATCTAATTAAAAAGTTATGAATTCCAATTAGTCACTAGAAACAAAATCAACACCTGAAAGATGTCATAACAAGATAATTTACTCGTATAATACGAGTAAATTATCTTGTTAAGAATGAAATTGAATAATCTCTATAATGCACACTTTGTAAATTACAAACATATCCAATTCGCAGTGTGACACAATGTGCGGTTTAAAGTGTTATTTATTGAGTGGCCCTTATTTTATTTTGATAGGTATATATTTATCATATTATCCATTCGTTTATGAAAATAAGTAGTGTCTAGAAGACCGGCATCTTACTTTGTTTATTCGAAACAAAAGTGGCAAAAGCTCATTATTGTTTGCTTTCTGGTATACGAGGCATAGCTGTTTCGTTAGTGTTTTGTTTTTATGCGGGGGCATCACGATGTCAAATTGACAGGAATTGTGTTCTTTCAGTATGTCATAGTGCCCTTAAATCTGATATTGAAATAAATTAATAGCTTCTTTTTAGAAATATACTTATTTGTATGAATCACAAAAACTTCATGGTTGGTTTTTATTTTTACCGACTTCAAAAAAAAGGAGGTTATCAATTCGACCCGTATGTATGAAATATTATCAGAACTGCCCAGTTTTCGTATATGTGAGTCTATATCAGCGTCTGAACAAATGTACAAAATTTCATAAGTGTATGTATGTATGTTTTTATGTTTGTGCACGCATATCTCCGGAACTTTTTTGATGTACTAGGTATTGTTCAACTTAGGGTACACTGCAAGTTTCATCAAAATCGGTTCAGTAGTTTTAGAGATATGGATTTTTTCGTTGTGATGGATTACATGATTAGTGCACATCATGTAAGAAAACTTTGTATTTTACAAGAATTTGGGTTAAATATTTAATAAATAAACTAAAAAGGGTAAAATAAAAACTTAATAAATAAACTTAATAGACATTAATATATTCCACAACTATAATAATAAAACATTATTTTGAAAGTTGGGAAAGAGAACGCACGAGTTCGGGGATGGCAAAAAAAAGCAGTGGTGTGTATTCACATCCCGCACGCTATACGTCCCTGCAATACATCACTTTTTGAGCAACTGTATTAAAAAAATATTAACCGTCATTTAGTGCAAACTACCTACTTTTCAAACGAAAGTGAACCTAGCTTAACTTCAAATTATAAAGGTTAAGGGGGATGCTCCAACCAGCCCGCGAAATTCAAATATTTTTACGTTTTTTGCAATTTGCAGGCCAGTGACATTATCAAGGATGGAAGCCACTAGATCTATAATTACAGAATAAAAGACTTTTGAGCTAAGTAATACTTTTAAATCAGTTTTTTACAAGTTCTTTCTATCAAACATCTGCCAAATTCAAAATCATAATAAAAAAAGTATTTAAAATATAAAAACATGCTGCCAATGGTAAAAAAGGTTGGTCGGTCCACAACATGGCCCCGAGCGGTGTGAAACACCAAATATCAATTTAAACGGACCAATTTGCGGACTGGCCGACGCAGCACACCCCCTTTAGTTGCTACGTTTACTACGCGAACGATATTGTCCCTACCCGGGAATATCTCGGTAACGCGTCCCATAGGCCAGCAGTTTCGGGGTAGATTACCGTCAGCAATTAAAACCACGTCTCCTGTCTTCAATGATTGGTGGGGTGGAACCGTTCTACGCGGCAATAGAAGCGGCAAGTATTCTTTCGTCCAGCGTTGCCAGAAATGATCTGCAAGACGTTGGGCTTTCCGCCAATCTACACGTCGTGAGAGGTCGGCGTCACAGAATTCCCGTAGACACAGATCGTTGGCGGATGTACCGATCAGAAAATTGAAGGGTGTAAGCGCTTGTTCACTTCTTTCATCAACTGGGACATGAGTTAGCGGTCGAGAATTAATAATGCCTTCCACCTCTATCAGTAGCGTATGTAAGACTTCTACTCTTGGTGATCTGTCTTTCAGCGTTACTTTTAAGGCTCTTTTAACGCTGCCTACCAGGCGCTCCCAGCAGCCGCCCATGAATGGAGCTGAAGGAGGAATAAATTTCCATTCTATGCCTTTATTTACCGAAAAGTCGTAGAGGTCAGGTAATATTTTCGAAGCGCCTACAAATGCGGTTCCATTGTCAGAGTAGATGCGAGTGGGGCAACCGCGTCGGGCTATGAATCGACGTAGGGCCATCAAGGCGGAATCGGACGACAATGACTCAACGATCTCTATATGAATAGCTCTCACAGTAAGGCAGGTGAAAAGAGCAATCCAATTCTTCATTGACCGACGTCCTGCTGTGACAGTCAAAGGGCCAAAATAATCAACACCAACGAAGGTAAATGGTCTAGTATGATGAGCCATCCTGGCTTCAGGTAAGTCTCCAATTGGTGGTATGAGTGGTTTCGCCTTCATATTCCGACAAAATTGACATTGTTTTGCCACACTTCTCACTGATGGTCTCAAACCGACTATGAAGTAACGTTGGCGCAGTTCGTTCACTACAAGTTCGTTGTTGCCGTGGACAAATTTGATGTGGTACGAGCTGATCAGTAAGCGGGTTATCGGGTGTTTTCCATCCAACACAATCGGGTTTGGGTCTATGGCAGTTGAAGCACCCGTGCGGCCGGATAAACGCAGAAGCCTATCATCTCCTAATATCAAAGAAATATTCTTAAGCCTACTTTCCTTTGAAACGGGGCGTGCAGCGTCAATCGACTCATATTCACTGTTGAAAGAATCTAATTGTACGCGCATAAAGGCATGACGTTCAGCAGATGAAATAAAGCAGACATCTAAAACTGCTAAGCCGCGTAATGGAAATTTAGGATTTTCAGGTGAACAGCGAAAAAATGAAGCGCACTGATGAGCTCGCGCAGTAGCACGGATAAATCGCAGCCAGACGCTAAACCGAGTATAATCAGCAACCACGGGTGATGGTGAGTCACCTGGCTGAGTTGATGTCAGACCCACCAGATCCCTATTGGATCTATTTTCCTCAGGAGCTGGTGTGTCAATAATAGATGGTTCACAAGGCCATTCATTTGATGATTGGCGTAAAAATGATGGCCCGGTAAACCACCGTGAGTTGATCGTGAATTCATCCTTGAATCTGGTGGCATCATCCGCGACATTCAAGGATGAAGGTACGTACTTCCAATCAGAAATATTGGTAATCTCGCAAATTTCACAAACTCTATGTGCGACAAAGGACTTAAAGTTGCTTGGATCAGAACGTAACCATTTGAGAACCGTTTGAGAGTCTGACCAGAAAAAAACCCTTTCTGGCTTTCGAGACAGACTCTCGGGCGACCCCAAGCAACGCAGTACTAAGCCTGGCTAGGTTTTCTTCCGGCGTAAAGCTAAGCTCTGACCGCTTGAAAGCCTTCTTAAAAGAAAGCCAGTCAGAAGCGCTACCGTCGTAAGAAGGAAGATTGACACTAACCTGTTTACGTTTACTTCCCAAGTCCGTGATCGCTTTAGCAAGTTTAATAAAAGAGTCTTGTGTCTCTGATTTATTTTTGTTATGGTCATAACAATCTGAAATAAATTTAGTGTTACGTGTACCTAATCGTAATGTATGTGTAGTGTTTTCTTTTCCTTTGTCTTGCTGGTAATAATCACGGTGCGGTGCAGACCGTGCGCTAGTAATGGCAGCGGCGGTGGCGGTGGCATGCTGAGGTTCTGTAGTAAAAGCATCGCCAGGTTCTAAGTCAAGGCTTTGCTCAGGATTATTAATGCTGTAAGGGAAGGGCTCATTAATATCATATTCTCTATTTGCGCTCTCTACCAACCACTTTTGAGTTGAGTTACTTCTTTCGGAAGCCGCTGAATCGATTGCGGCAAGCTCTGCTTGCAACTCTTATGCAGCAGTCTTGCGCTCTTGTTCGGCAAGTTGGTCTGCGACCCTACGTTTTTCTTCAGCAAGTTTTCTTTCTCGTTCAACATTCATGCGAGCGTACCTTGCAAGGGCAGCCAATTTTTGCGTTTTAGTTGAAGCTCGCGATGATGGTAAGGAAATTGTTTTGGAATGAGGTACGGGCAACGTATCACTTAATAAAGGTTGGGGAATATCCTCCTTTAAGAGAGCCTCATCGTGAGGTTGAGCAGGCGCAGTGCCTGACGATGAGGCTGGAGGATTACCACTTACCTGCTGAGTCCTTTTCTTAGTAATTGATCGAGTTATGGGCATCTTCTAATTACTTCTGACACCAAATATCAAGGATGGAAGCCACTAGATCTATAATTACAGAATAAAAGACTTTTGAGCTAGGTAATACTTTTAAATCAGTTTTTTACAAGTTCTTTCTATCAAACATCTGCCAAATTCAAAATCATAATAAAAAAAGTATTTAAAATATAAAAACATGCTGCCAATGGTAAAAAAGGTTGGTCGGTCCACAACAGACATGTTGTAGCTTTATAAATATATGAGTTGCGGTAATAACAAGTATAATTTTAAATATAAAAAATATCAAAAAACTCGCTCCATGAGCTCTCACATAGAAAAGGTGCATCATATTGTTAAAATCTCCGAAATCTAACTACGATGCACCTTTTCTATGTGAGAGCTGATGGAGCGAATTTTTTGATAATTTTTATATTTAAAATTATACTTGTTATTGCCGCAACATATATATTTATAAAGTTACAACATGTCACATGGCCTGCAAATTGCAAAAAACGTAAAAAAAATTGAATTTCGCGGGCTACATCGAAGCAATCACCTTAACTTTAATCTGTGTACTGACCGGTTCGGGATTAGCTAAGAGAAAAATTGGAACTAAATTCCACATCGGTAAGACTGTCAGTGTTGTTATCGGTAAAGTTTTATTAAGTTTTATTGAATTTACACCATATGTAAATATACCCTACGCAATTTTATGTCATTAAAAGTCATACCTAACTCGTAAAACCAATGCAAAATAGGAAATAAAAATTATGCGATGTAAGTGTTCGCTAAAAATACCTTTATTATAGAAAAGTAATAATTCACAAAATATATTTAGAATCCAAGGTTGTTAAATCCTGGAAAACGCCCATAGGCGTCTTCAGCACCTAGAAAGGATTTCGCAATTTTTTTTATAGTTAAAAATCCGGAAACTGCGAGCACTACATTGTGCATTCTAAAAAAAAATAGCACCTATTGCAAAATTTTACTTTTTAGGCTGGTTTTTGCCAAGATATAAACAATTGTAAAAAAACGCCGATAGGCGTCCTCCGCACCTGAATATGAAATAAAAAGACGCCGATAGGCGTCTGCCGCAACGAATGGGTTAAGGGGTATACGCACACAAAAACGACCATCAGACAATCTTGTCGTATTTTTAACAAAGTGATCCTCACATAACTTTTCTTCTGGCATATAAAATGTGTTAGAAGATTTTAAACTGACTTCTTCTAATTGCCAAAACTTTGTTAAATCGGTTCTAATTTTATCCCAATTGTTATCATCATTTGAAACAGTTTTAGAAAAGTTACATTTTAAATCATTATACTGTAATGAACAGTATTGTGTAATTGGACCGGAAACAATCCATCCTAAACGGGTTTCATATAGTATTGGCTTTCCGGTACCTAACTTTAATCTTTGCGATCCTAACAATTCCCAAAAGAGGTCAGCGCCGATTAATAAATCGACATCAGCGGGTTTATAAAATGTAGGATCCGCTAAAGAAATATTCGAAGGTAGATCGAAATCAGATATTATATTTATTTCACGGCACGGTACCTCACTCGTTATAAACGGCAAAACAAAACAATGAAGTTCGAAACTAAAACTATCATCCAATGACGTCATCTTAATTCGACATGTTTTGCCTACGTGCGAAGTAACATTGTTGATGCCAAGTATCGATCTATTTACCTGGCTAGTGATTAAGTTAAGTTTCTTACATAACCGTTCCGTTATGAATGACGAAGTACTACCGCTATCAAGGACCGCGCGCACGAGATGTACACCGCCAGTGTGATCCCGCAGATTGATCAAGGCGGTCGATAACAAAACATCACGCTGCGTATGACCTCGGGAAGATGCAATATGTGCTGATAACGTAACGTTATTTGTTTCTGTGCTCGTAGACGGAACGGATGATGCAGACAAATTATTGTTTGACGAATTACCGCTAAGTGTATTCGCAACATTATCCTTAGAATCTATGTGAATTAGTGTGTTGTGCCTACGTTTACATAGCTTACAACCGGTTTTTTTACATTTGTTAGCGAAGTGACCCGAACGAAAACAGTTAAAACAAATCTTATAATTAGGTAGGAGTTTAAAACGAGCATCATTGCTCAGTGCGAGAAACTGTGGACAATTACTTAATGTGAGATCGTTACTATTACATTTAGGACATACTTTAGGAGCTGACTCGGTGCTGGAACTATTATTAGACTGATTAGCTACCATCGATTTGATCTTAGGGCTTGATTTACCTGCCGTTTGGGAATGATTATTTCGAGGTCGTTCTAAGTTCTCGATCAAATCGGCTCGAGTACGTAGGAACTGCATGAACATATCAAACGTAATAGAACTTTCCCTGTCAATCCTACCTTTGAACTCCTCCCATTCACGATAAGTCCTTTGATCAATCTTTTGAGTGACGTGGTATATCAAAAATGTGTCCCAGTGCTTTACAGGCTCACCTAACGACTCTAGTGCTCGCAAGTCCTTATTTAATTGATCGATTAGACCTTTGAGAGCAACAGACGATTCCTTAGAAACCGCGTCAATGTGATATAATGCGGACATATGATTCTGTGCTAATAATCGTTTGTTGTCAAATCGATCAAGTAACAACCTCCATGCCACAGAGTAATTGCTCGAAGAAAACTCAATTGATTTGATGACTACGGCCGCAGTTCCCTCAAGAGAGGCTCTCAAGTAGTGGAACTTGTTGACTTCATCGATTTCGTCGTTACTGTGAATTAGGCTAGTAAAGGTGTCACGAAATTCTAGCCAATTGCAATATGAACCGCTAAACTTCGGTAATTGTATAGTTGGTAATTTTACTGGCTTGTGTATACTAGCAAGTGTACTTTTACCGCTTTCCATCGATTTACTATCCTTATTACTCTCGTTGAGAATAGTTTGCGCTCTGGACAACGATTTGTAATAAAGAGACTCGAAATCAGTACGCTCGGAACTTTGTACCTTAAGATCGTCTACAAGACATTCCAGACGTAACTGCACCTCATCATACTGTTCGTACAACGACTCCATCTTTCCCATGCGCAACTGCAACTCGGACACCTCACAACTACTTAATACTTTGTCCTTGAGTGAGTCCAGGAAGGTGACGAAAGCAGTCAAGCGACCCTTGAAGCTGCCTCGCTTTTTAACTAATTCCCTTTCCTCGGACATACTGGGAGATGAGTGAAGTCAACCTGGAATTGATACAGGAATACAATTAAAACCAGCAAACAATATGATTTTAATACACACCTAACTGTGTTTTATACACTGCCTAAATGCTATTGCAAAGCAACACAGAACCTACAAAATAATTAACAATTATATAAAGCTAAAATTGGTATACCTACAATTTTTAATGTTGTAAACTTTTATGTTAACTAGCTAATAAATAATCACAACTAAAATACTAATCCCTATTTAATACATAAAATGATTCTAATTCTTAATAACTTTTTACAATTTTGAACAATGACTTGCACTAATATCTAACACTCAAATTATTTGTATTATGTCAAGATACCTGCTACCAATTATATCAACCACTACTAAGTAGATATAAATTATATGAATTAGTTACAGCTTTATATAAATTAAGTTTAAATAATGTAGCAAATAAGCTAACTATACTGCAATGCGTATGATTTTAAACTTAAGCTTTGCTGTTAAAAAATACTAATCACAATGTAACAAAGTACCTAATGATTCTAACGATCAAACTAATACAAAAGTAGTAAAATAAATAATACTGACCTTATAAAATACCTTTACTTAAATACTACCTGAGTGTTGGGTGACGATATTAGTTAAATAAAATACTATACACCGCTAAACCACTTATTCGAACTCAATCCAATCCGCCGGCGAGTAACCTCCACGTCACGGTGGAAAATTACAGTCCTTTATTCCTCTTCAATTAAATTCGCTGATCCTCTCTTTAATTAGGGTCATCCGGCTCGAAGGACCATGTGAAGAACTGGGTCGCTGGTGGAAGAACTTCAGAAAAATACTCGAACAAGAATAGAATAAATTTAATATCGGTGTTAACTACACGAGTTAAGTACATCAAGTGGGTCAAAAAATTGTCGAATCATACAATGTACACATAATTATTAAAGCTAATTAACAGCGATATTGGCAATCGCGAGTTGCTGCTATGGTGAAACCATCAGGCGCATCGACAGACCTCAATTTCTGAGTTCAGTGGTAATGGCGATAATTTTGTTATTGGGCGTTTCATGATCCCTGTTTGAGTTTTGACGGTAGTGACTCAAACATATCCATCAGATCCTGGATGAGTCTCCAGTATACGACCTAGGGCCCATTTTCCCGGCGGTAGATTGTTTTCTTTCACCAGTACTACATCGCCTTCTTTGACGTTTTTAGAAGGCTTGTTCCACTTACTACGTGTTCGTAGAGTAGTCAGGTAATCGTTTGACCAGTTTTTCCAATATTGTTGAAACATATGCTCGGTAAGCTGCCACCTACGGCGTAAATCGATGTTATTTACGTCACTGTAATCAGACAGCGGCATGGATAATATTGGGCTTCCTGTTAGGAAGTGTCCAGGAGTAAGGCAGTTGTAAAATTCTTCTGGATCTTCAGTTAACGGGCACAGGGGTCTTGAATTTAAGCAGGCTTCTATCTTTGCTAACAACGTTATGAACTCCTCGTATGTTAGTTTTTGGTCACCGAGTACTCGTCGTAGATGATGCTTCATCGATTTGACAGCAGCTTCCCACAGACCGCCAGCAGTGGGCCAGGCGGGGGCGTTGAAATGCCACTCCACGTCCAGTTTCGCCAGCTCGTTGAAGAGATCCGGTTTCAATAGTTGTCTGAACTCTTCGAACTCTTGACGAAGTACCTTCGCAGCGCCAATAAAGTTTGTACCACAGTCGGAATACATGTGCTTGGGGGTGCCACGCCTCGCACACAGTCTCTGGAAGGCTGCAATAAACGTTTCTGTGCTGAGGTCGGACACGAGTTCTATATGAACGGCTTTTGTCACCATACATATAAATATGGCTATGTAGCCCGAAGTCGAAGTGTGAATGTAGTCGAAGTTTTGACGCCTCTGCCCTTGTTGTGTTTGACATCAACATGACGTGGATTTTGGTGGATTGGATTGGAGTGATCCTTTGCTGTGGTAAGTCTCCCATGAGTTGGTAGCCCTCTGTCTTGTTGAAGCGATGACAGCGTACACATTTTCGAAGTTGGTTCTTAACGGCCCGGTTTCCGCCGACGATCCAGTAGCGTTGTCTTATATAAGCCAACGTCAGCCGAGCTCCTCCATGCAACGTTGTTGAATGGGCTTCTTCTATAAGCAGTTGGGTAAGTCGGCCTCTATGCGGTATGATGATTGGATTCTTCATCATCCTGGGTAGGCTTGCATGTTTAAGGCGACCTCCGACACAAATAATTCCTGTTTTGTTTAAATAGGGATTCAATTTGAGTATTGCGCTTCTATTTGATACTGTTTCGTTGTTTACAAGTTGTTTGTATTCCGAATTGAACTTCAGTCGCTGCGTGTGCATAATGACACTTTTACGCGCTGCGCTTAGTTCACTTGTGGTTAGGTATGTAGTTTCTGACTTTGTTCTATTAAGCAAAATTGCAATGAAGCGCGAAATCCATGCGATGACCCGGATTACTCGTGTCGATGAACTGTGTTTGTTCAATTTCGTTATTATGTTATTGTCATTGTTTTCTTGCGAAGGTTGTTTGACTTGAATGTGATTTATGCCGCCAAAATTGGTTTGGAAAGCGCATGGTATATCTTCCGATAGATCTTGTTTTGTTAAAAATTCGGGACCATGCCACCATAGACTGAAACTTATCAGTTTGCTTGGCAAAAGACCTCTTGATGCACAGTCAGCGGGATTCTGCTCTGATTTGACATAACGCCATTGAGCTGCAGGAATGACGCTTTTGATCTTTGTAACTCTGTTGGCTATGTACGTCTCCCATCTTGATGGTTCTCCTTGAATTCAACGCCAGGACAACTTGAGAATCTGACCAAGCCCGTATCGATACGTTTCCATGGAACGTTTGCTTGATTTTCTCCATGAGATCAGCCAGTAGTTGAGCGCCACACAGTTCAAGTCTAGGCAGTGTTGTTTTTTGTGCCAGCGGAGCCACCCTTGTTCGAGCAGCTAGTAGAGTTATGACGGGTTGACCATGTTCGTTAAGCACTTTGCTGTATATAACACAAGCGTATGCCTTTTCACTTGCGTCACAGAAGCCTAATAACTCGACGTTTTCTTGTGTATTGCCAATCCATCTGTTTAACGTTATTTTGCTAACGCACGGAAGATCTGTTCTCAGGTTCAGCCACTCAGACTCGATGTTGCTGGGCACCTTGTCATCCCAGATAAGTTTGCTCATCCAGAGTTTCTGGAATAGTAGTTTGGCTTTGATCGTCACTGGGGAGACCCAACCCAGTGGATCGTAAAATCTTGATATGGTTGAGAGTAAATTTCTTTTGTTAGTTGTTTTGTGTTTTCAACAGGCCAGTTAAAGTGGAAAGTGTCGCTATTTGGATTCCAACCGAGTCCCAATGTTTTTGCTGATTCTTCACCTTTAAAATCAAATATGTTTTGAGTTGAAATTTGATCCTCGCGTAAGTCTTCCACTATAGCTCGGTCATTGGCTGTCCACTTTCGTAGATTCATGCCTCCTCCTCTTAACAATTGGATTAGGGATTGTTGTAGTTTTTTCGCTTCTTTGAGATTGTTATGACCGCTGATGACGTCATCTACGTAGCATTCTTCTGTAAGTATCTTGGCAGCTTCAGAATGTTTATAACCATCGTCAATGGCTAATTGTTTCAATGTCCGCATAGCTAGCCACGGTGCACATTTGGTTCCGTAGGTTACGGTACAGAGCTGATAATCGCGAAGGTGGTGATCTCGTGAGTCCCGCCATACAATTCTCTGTAGATGTTGTTGTTCTTTTGAAATCCAAATGCAGTGGTACATTTTTTCAACGTCAGCGGTAAATGCGTATTTATAAGTTCGCCATTTAAATATGAGAGCCTGAATATCTTTTTGAAGATTAGCGCCCTTTTCCATGACGTTGTTCAAACTGAAGCCGCTCGTCGTTCGTTGAGAAGCGTTAAATACAACCCTCAACTTTGTTGTTGTTGAGTTTTCTCTCAGGACACCGTGATGTGGTAAAAAGTAGATGTCAGTAGATATCTGATCCGCAGGTCTCATGTGACCCAGATCTGCATACTCTTCCATGAATTGCTTATACATTGAAGAAAGTTTTTGATTGTTTTTCAGCCGTTTTTCTAACTGTAAAAACTGCGAAACTGCAATACCGTATTTTTCGAGACTTGCCTAGTTTTTCTTCATAGTCTAGAAAGAGAGGCATTTTGACGATGTATTTTCCATCCGCTGATCTTCTCACCGTTTCATTGTAAAATTGTTCGCACTGGTCGTCCTTGGGAATGTCTTTCGTGTTTTGAATTTCTTCATTCTCCCAAAATTTTGTTAGGTCCTCTAAGTCAAATAGAGTAGCATGGCAACCGAACGTTTGTTTCATCTTCCCGCATAAAATCCACCCAATTTGCGTATGTTATGCAACTGGGGAGCTGTTATTGCCTTTTAATACACCTTCTAGGATAATTTCGGAGTACACGTCTGCTCCTATAGTATGTACCATTTAACATGGCAATAGAGGTCATTGCTCCGACTTTCATCCCGATATCTCAATATTAGCGATACTTCCTTTTCACCCGTACAAATCTGTCACAAACAGTCGCAAAACTGACATCGCTTTAGTCTCATAATACATAAAAAATGACCACCAACATAACACAATGCACAACCCAAAATAATAAAAAATCTAGCAAACGTACCCTTTTTTTTTTTTTTTTAGCGTGGTAAAATCATCAAATGAGTCCTCCAACCCCGGGCAGGGCGGGAGGGACTGTCAGACTTCTACTGACTAAAATCCACGGTGTCCTTCATAGCCTGTTACGTTCCGGGGTTACGGTTAGGGAATAATCCCGCGACCCCGGCAGGCTTTGGCCCTCTGAGAGGGGGGCCCCGTCATTATGCTGACGCTCTTTGAGGCGCGCGTGGGACACAACGCGCCGTCGACCCGGGCATGGTCCTTGGTCGGGCAGCGAGTTGCCCTTTACTCGCTGCCCGCATGCCCGCGCCTACGGTGGCCGGAGATCATCTTGCGACGTCCGTCGCCGTGGGCGTCTACCACTGCGGCTGGGGCGGAGGGAGGACGCTGTCCTCTCTCGCTCGCGGCCTGCCTCCTCCTTGACGAGCATTACTGCCTCGCAGAAGGAGCTGACCGCTTCCCACTCCGTCTCGCCCCGCAGCATGGCCGCAACCAATGCCGGGCGCGAGAGGTCTCCGCCTATCGCAGCCGTGAGGACACGTCGGTGCTCCGCCCAAGCTGGGCAGTCTTGCACCGTATGCTCCACCGTGTCCTCCGGGCGATCTTCGCAGTGGTGGCACCCAGGCGTCTCCTCCTTTCGCATCAGACACAGGTACCTCCCGAAACTTCCGTGTCCGGTGAGGACCTGCGTCAAGCGGTAGGTCAGGACGCCATGACTTCTCTCCAGCCACTCCTCAAAGAGGGGTCTTACCGCCGCAATTGCGGCGTGCCCGAGCAAACGTACCCTACGAAATTTTTTTTTTTAAATATTGTATTTTCGTTTTTACACAAGTTTATCACACTGAGACAATTTAACAAAAGTAAATATAATATTATGCATCATATAATTTTGCATTAACCTATGACACAATACTGAGTAAATATAAAGTTAGTGCATATTGTATGGATATAAGTATATTAATAATTCTTTTGATATCAGGATGGTAAAAACACCTTATTTTTCCTAAAATAAATTACAAAAACTATTTCATCACAGAAAATGCTAATTTTGATCTTATGTCGTTTTTGTTTTACCCTGACGCGATGACGTCATCGCGTCAGGGGTGCAGCACCCCTGGCAGCAACCGCCATTTTGATTTGACATTCCGTGTGTAAGTTCGCTTGCGTTCGGTCTGTGCAAAGACATTAAACTAAATACGAGCAATAGACGGGGCATCACGAAGAAAGTTCTGATCCAAAACTTTTTACCACTAGGTAAAAAGTCACTTAGTCTAGTAGTCGCGTTGCTGTGCAACGCTAGATTGTGCTACTGACACACGGCATCAATAAATTTGTATGTCAATTTTCCCAATGCCAGCTCTATAGGTTCTTTCAAATCTCTTTGGGTCTGTGCTATAATTTCTTTGCGTTTTTTGTTATTGTTTCGTTATTGCAAATTTAACTATCGATTTCCGAACGCATCTTTTAAAACCTATTCGTAAAAGTGACAGTTCAGTTCAAAGCAATCGCGCGTGCGGCGAACCAATACAGCTTCGCATCTTTCGTCTTTTCTCCGCTTCTACGTCCCAGAAGACCGTATCATCATCTCAATCACATCACTTGCATCACCCCCTGGCCAGGTGGGAAGGCGAGCCCGTTCGGAGGCAAAAGGTAAGCTGCACGTTTTCCATTGCGAACGAACTAAAGGGCTTTGTGCTTCTTGTACCAGTTCCTTGTCCGCCATTTTGATTTTTTTTCAAAACAGCGTACACGAATGAAACATTGATAAATCGATAGATCAAATCAATACAAACATTAAATGTAAGCGGCAAAACCTCATAAACCGTCACGTTTCCGAGTTATGAGCTGTCAAAAATGTAAAATTAGCGACACATTTTTTCTTTTTTTTTTAATATTTTAATGTTTGTTGATCAAAAAGGTTATTTCCACAATAAAAATATTTGAATATTAGTTTTTCACGCATTTAAAATGCTTTTACATAGGATTATTGCGTTTAACGCAATTTCAGCATTTAAAATGCGTGTAAAACTAATATTCTATTAGTTTTATTGCGGAAGTATCCTTTTTGATCAATAAACATCCAAATATTAAAAAAATAAGAAAAAATGTGTCACTAATTTTACATGTTTGAACGCTCATAACTTGGAAACGTGACGGTTTACGAGGTTTTGCCCCTAACATTTTATGTTTGTATTGATATGATCTATCGATTTATCAACGTTTCATTTGTGTACGCCGTTTTGAAAAAAAATCAAAATGGCGGATGGCATCTGGTACACGGCCCATACAAAAAAGTTCAAACCCCTTTCGAATTTGTCACGATTTACTTTCTTTTCAACAAAATTCGGCGTTCATATTCTTATGGACGACCCAATATATATAACTACCGCATTCCTTTTTCTCTAGTTCCGTTACAGTTATCGTTGTTGAGTTTGTTACTTTTTTGTTTTTGTGTTCTGTGTTGACACGCATCTAATCAGCGACTATATAATACTAGACTCCTAATAACAGGCGACCGATGTCTGTCAACACATAAGGCAAAAAAGGTATTAAATCCGTCTCATTTCGACCACTCCTTGAGTTAGCCAATCACAACGCAGTACCCCGTCCCCCTCGCTTACGTAGTACCTCAGCGAGTTGACAGAATAGTTCTTGTTCCATAAATCGTGCATGAGGAGTCTAGTAATTATATCGTCGTTGCATCTAATTATTCCTTTTTTTTGAAGTCGGTAAAATATTGTAAGGCGATTCTCACACTGCCCCGCATGGTGCAGCGTAGCGCGTGGATGCGTGTTCTTCCGTTGCTTGTAAGTATCTCCGTTTGTATGGAAAACACGCACAGTTCAACACACTGAAAATGCATCCACGCGCGTTCATGCGGATCACGCGCATACACGCGGAGAAACGATAAACATGCACCCCTACGCGCATACACGCGTGCGGGGCGAGACGCAAGGTATGGCACACCGAATCCCGCAGTGCCGCGCGTGATTTTGAATGCTCAGAACTGCACGACCACCACAGAGAACGGTGAATAAATAAATGAGAGCCGCCGTGCGTGAATCTACTAAACGCACCTACGCGCGTGAGTGCGCAAAAAACCCGTACGATGATGCAGATCTGCACTCCCGCAGGAATGCGCGTAGGTGCGTCGACACGCAATATGCAGCACGATGCGGGGCAGTGTGAGAATCGCCTAAAACTTGTTTTCATTTTGGTGTACCATAAAGTATATTCCATTCTATAATAATTTTAAATACTTATAAAAGTAAAGGTCGACCACGAGCGGGTATACCATGAGTTGGACTCAAACCCACACTTTCCAGAAATTTGTACACTGATACCTCAACCACTAAGGGCCCTTTTCCTGTCATGCGTATTTTCACCCGCATGCGGATGTGGTCCGCGTGCAGGCTGCCCGCATCCTATCATTTCATACACGTTTTTCCTATGATGCGGGAAGCACGCGAGCGGACCAGATCCGCGCGCGGTCGAAAATACATATGACGGGAAAAGGGCCGTTACCTATCACTGCATCCATTAAATCCGTCACAGTAGAACATTTTTTTACGTCACGCGTAAATTTATAAGCACACAATTTGATTTCTAGAAATTAAAATTAATTATTTTGAATTAGAGCAACACAAGATTCGCAACCCCTGTATGTCAAACAGGCTGGTACCACGATACTGTAGCGATAGAAGCAACTATCGCTTATTAGTAGTTTTAGGTAACAACAAGTGTCATTATTGCTCAGTAATGAAAAACTTGGTAGGTGGGAGTGAATGACCGCTATTGTCATGTTAAATAGCACATACTATAGTAATAGGTCGATTGGTCGAGATACGTTGAAGTCAGGATCAGCGAGTTTCAAGTTCTCTAAGTGTGACCATGTACCTTTCTCGAACGTTCTCGTTGGCAAATTGTTTGTTAGCTTAGTCATAATGAGCGCTTGGGTCTGAAAACTATAATCGGAGTGAATCGATTGGCAGGTAAATTTCAGTTTTCCCCTGCACTCTCTGGAAACGGAGCCGATTCCCGATACGGACGCGTTGATCCCATTCCGAGGAAGACGTAATATTTGTGCAGCGCTTTCTGTTATCAAGTTCCCTTGTGAGCCTTGATCGAGTAGTGCACGCAATGTGACGTAGGTGCCGTCTATGGATTTAACTCTGAGCTGGACCGTAGTCAGTAGAACTTCCATGTTGTCTTTATACAGATGGTTAGATGTTGGCTGTTGAGTTGATGATGCAGAGCGTTGCTCAATGTTGTTTTTTCCAGTCGTGGACGGGATGTTTTGTTTGTCCGAATTATGCAATAATTTGTTATGTTTCAAGTTGCATTCTTTGCAGGTTTTCGTTAATTTGCACTCGTTGTTGCCGTGGCTGAATAGGCAGTTTTTGCACAGCTGCAGTTTCGAAACTGTGTCATTTCGTTTGCCGAAGTCCATTCGAAGGAATTTGTCACATTGGCGCAATACGTGACTTCCATTGCAAAATGGGCATTTTCCATGTAGAGCGTGATAGTTGTTAGTTTTATTTTGATTGAAATTATAATATTGTTTCTTCATCTGGGTTTGCTTGTTGAATATTTTCCCGCTAGATGATTTTTCTGGAGCTGCAGTATTCGCTTTCTTAGCTGATTTCATCGTTTCGTATGCCATGAACCGTGTTTCGAGGAAATACAGAAAATCGCGCAGATTTTGCAGTTCTCTGTGATCTTGGAGTTCTTTCATGTAGTCACTGAAAGTATTCGAGTCCAGTTTTTGTGACATTATGTGTACAATGATCGGATCCTAGTTTGACGTGTCAATACCGATGTTAGAGATGCCGTTTAGGCATTCAGTAATGACGTCATGCATCTTCTTCAAGTTGTATGAGTCTGCATTTTGTATGATCGGCAGATTTAGCATGTTGTTCATAAATGAAGTAAACTGCAGGCGACGATTATCGTAGCGCTGATTTAGTATATCCCAACATGAGTTATAGTTTTCAGTACTAATCGTCAGATGTTGCACTAAGCGTTCAGCTTCACCTCGCAGTTTAGTCTTTAGGTGCTGCATTTTCTGGACATTGTTGATCATTGGGTTCTTATGTATAGCTTCCAGGAACAGGTCTTTGAAGGAAATCCACTGGCAATAGTTTCCTGAGAACTCAGGGATTTCGATCTGAGGTGTTGATTTCTGGTAATGGACGGTGGACCAGATTTTAGCGTTGATTTTCCTCTTCAGTTCATCGTATTTCTGTTCGATGTCTGTAAACATTTGGTAATAATGCTCGTTCGATCCTTTAAGCTGGAAGTCTATTTCCCAGTGAAGTTTATCAATGGGATCCCATTTTGATTTCAGTGTCGTGAAATGGTCTTCCAGTTCCCATCTTTCCGAGGTAGTGACTACGTCAATTTTGGAGATAACACGGTATATCGCATTGAAGTTGCATTCTTGCTTGTTAAGCAAAAATTGGATGTTGTTGTTGTCGTCTTCCTCGGAAGTCCCGCCTAGATCGAACTTGATGTTTTGTTTACCTAATGTCGCCAGTTTATTAGTGATGTCCGTTTTAGTTGATAAGAACATTTCCTTAGTTTTCCCAAAGATGTCATCCTTGAAGTATGCTGTGTCCTTATCTTCTAGTTCCAGCATCAGTTGCATATGTCTGCTTTCGAAGTCTTGCCATTGGTTTTCTAGCGACGACAAGCGTTTCTTCAAGTATTCCGCAGTTTTTCGTGATGCGGAATCCTTGCGGTAGTTGACACATAATGTTTTTATGTTCTCGAAGCACGCTGACTGCAATTCCAGTTTTTCCATCGTTGTGCTTCTTGTTGGTATCGTTCTCAACTCTGGCACGTCGTTGACGGTGACAGGAGAGCGTTGCGTGGTGTTGCGAAGGCTACTGCGTTGCTCGTAGCTTTCTCCTTTTCAAATCTTGAAATCGTTGTTTTCCTTGATTTGAAATGGTCAGTGGTACTCAGCACCCCTGCGCCTTAGCTACGATATTATGCGACTTCTCAATTTAACTGGGGCGACCCGCTTCTGGGAGACCAGCTAAACCGATTCGCTACCGTAAAGAGACACAAAGGCACCGAATATCCGGCTCGAAGGATCATAAAATGTACGGTGCGTACACTTGCAGAGATGTTGTTGAGGTTGTTGTTCAGGTTTGGAGCGCGTAGAGAAAGATTCACGTTGTTTCCGTTAGGTTTATAACGTTTAATTATGTTTACAATAAAAACTGTTGACGATTCCTTTCTCTAATGTTAGTCACCGCGTAGCAGTAATTGCACTCACCGATTTATTATGTTGTATCGGTATTTATAGAAACAAAACATGTACGTCAGTCATTTTAGGACTGTACACAAGTACTTACCGGTCACGGTTGCTTTGGCGATTACCTGAATAAGATTGGGAGAGAAAATACAGCGAATTGCTATCACTGTGAAGGCGGTCTGGATTCAGCGCAGCACACGCTAGAGGAGTGCCCTGCTTGGGATTCTGAACGACGCATCTTGATAGATTGTATCGGGCAAGACTTATCTGCCAGCGCAGCGGTGGTAGAGGCTATGCTAGCAGACCCTGACAATTGGAGGGCGGTGAGCCTATTCTGTGAGACTGTTATGCTTCAGAAGGAAATTGATGAGCGGGATCGTGAGAGAGCCGATCCCGCTCGAAGAAGGAGGCGCCGGGGTGGCAACCACCCCGTTGCCTAAAATGCTGAAATCCCGCCTGAGTAGGTGGCAGTTTGGGGTCACGAGTGTACAGAGTGGGGACTCTGTGTGACCCCATAGACGACGGTGGCACAGTGGTCACGTGCCGCCGTATACAATAATTCGTACAGCGAAGTTAATAGGAGGCCAATACAGTCTCCCTAGAAATTAGGGCGTTGCACAGAGGGGGCCACGGTCAGGTCTTTTAACAGGAAACGGGGCCTCCTCCCATGTGCTGATGGTGACCACCGGGGTGGTTTTAGTGAGGTATAAATCCCACACTCCCCGGTCTTTTCCCCAAAGACCGGTAGCCTTTTGAAGGTTTCCCCCCGTTAACAAAAAAAAAAAGGGTACCTCCTGTGCACGTAAAGTGGGAATTTTTTTTTCTTTCTCGCGTACCCCTTAGTGTAGAGTATCATTAAATAGGTCTTTAAAAAATAATGTGAGTTTCCACTAACAATTTTTTGATAAAAAAATTCGTTTGTGAAATATTAAGCTTTAAAGTGCTTAATTTTGCTCGACTCGAGTGTCCCCCCCCCTCTACCAACTAAACGGTTATGTTTGGGGGTGTGAAAAAATTCACAATAGTAGTATATATAATGAAATTTAAAAGAAAATTATCATGACTGAGTAGGCTTTACAACTTTACGAGTAATAGTCGACCAACTTATAAAATGTACTTGGTTATCATATTTTCTTAAACAAAATGTATCGGAGAACATGCTCTTCAACTGCAAATGTAAGTTTGTCAACTTTATTTTTACAGCTTTTATAGATAATTATGTTTCTTAGGGATAGTTTCTATCGTCAACTATTTTTAAATAACTTCAAAAAAAGGAAGAGGTTCTAAATTCGTCGTAATCTTTTTTTTTTATGTATTGTCCCTGATTTCTCAAAGACTCCTGGACCGATTTTGAAAATTCTTCTTTTTAAAGTTAAATTCAGCGAATCAGTTTAGTTAGTTCGCATAAGTATTTTGATGGGTAACTACGGAACCCTACACTGTGCGTGGCCCGACACGCACTTGGCCGGTTTTTTTTACTTTAAATGGCGCAGGCTGTTTTCGTGCTGTCCCATGAAAACAAATAATGATAGTTGAAAATATTTTGAAAGCTGCCAGAAAAGCTTTATTTCAAACACAAGTAGAACTATTATTCTATTCAATAAGTTTTTTTAAGTATCAATAAGTAAGGTATTATAAAGGGGTTTGAAGATTTTACTATGGAGCGTGGCATACCTACTGCCGCCATTTTGATTTTTTTTCAAAATCGCGGCCAGCCATGAAACCTTTATAAATCGATAGCTGACATCAATAACAACAAAAAATATTAAGACACCAACCCTCGTAAAGTTTCAGGTTTCTGAGATATAAAGTGTTAAAGTTGACCACATTAATTCGGAATAACAAAGAAAAACGTAGAATGTGCCAGCTATTTCTCTTCCCGGGCAGACCGTAGGTAAAAGTCGATAGCGGGATATGGCAAAATGTAAGATCCATAGCCCCTAAGCTTAAAACTCTTTCAATGGGCAGCAGCGTTGGAAGACTAATAAGCTGAAAAAAATGCGCTCGTCAATCCGCCTGCCAAGCGTGGCGAGTATGGCAATAACCATCCAATGGATAATCCTTAGGTGAGGCCTTAGTCCAGTAGTGGACTTCCTACGGCTGTTATGATGATGATGATGAATTGATAATGATATTAAAACTAGGTACCTATCATGCCTCATGATGTTTCTACTTACTGTGGCCATCACAGCAATATTATCTGGATAGAAGCAATTTATGTTCTTCGATTTGTATCGAGACGAGCGTCTCATATTTTGCATGGATATTTGGATGTTACAACTGTACAGCTGTAATTTAGTATACAAACTTCGGCATAGTCGTCCATTTAGGCACAATTAGGCATTTTTTTACTTTTTGTATTACGTCTGACTGCGAGAATAATCGAGCGAAGACTCGTTAAAAGAAATCAAAATATCTCCTTTTTTTACACGCGAAGTAAATACTCTTCCGGTACAAGCCAATCCAAGTCTGTAGTGGTCATAATTGTTGATGATAGGGATACAATGTAATAGCTAAGTTAGGCTTCATATTGTACAAACAAGAAATTCGATATTTAAAAATGTGGCAAAATCTAATTATCCCTACCAAAATTGCAAAAAGTAAAGGTGACATACTCGTACCATAGTTAGGTATATTCATCACTAAAATATAATACATCATACCATAGATGAATTTATACTCTTCTCTTTCTACGCATCATACATTTCAAAGGTGCGAACGAGACACTTACAATGCAGGTGGGTGAGGCGAGTTGTATCATATTTATACTTTTATTTAACGTATAACTATCGTATTGATAGTTAAATCATATGAAGATATTACATTCAAACAAGTGTAGACGGTCTAAAACTAAGTTATTAAATTCAAAAAGTAGATTATATCAGACGTATAATGTTTAAATAACATCCAGATATAATGCAACATACATATTACGTACAAAAAGTTATTATTTTAACATTTTGATACATTCGAACACATACACTAGCTTAGAATTGTGAATGTCACGTGATTAACTTTCACGGTTATTTTCTCGGAAACCTGAAACTTTACGCGGGTTGTTTTCATAATACTTTTTGTTGGCATTAACGTCAGCTAACGATCTAAAAAGGTTTCATAGCTGGCCGCGATTTTGAAAAAAAATCAAAATGGCGGCGGTAGGTATGCCACAAATCTTCAAACCCCTTTTATAGTAATTTGAAGTTAAAACAAAACTTGATTTGAAGCTGTCCCAAGACCGGTTTTCCCGCATTAAATAGATATTTGTTCCACTGTATGTATTGCGATTTTTTAATTCAATTGTGTCATAGTTATTCTTACATTTAAACTAAATATTAATAATAGCTATCATTTTTTTTTTTTTAGCGTGGTAAAATCATCAAATGAGTCCTCCAACCCCGGGCAGGGCGGGAGGGACTGTCAGACTTCTACTGACTAAAATCCACGGTGTCCTTCATAGCCTGTTACGTTCCGGGGTTACGGTAAGGGAATAATCCCGCGACCCCGGCAGGCTTTGGCCCTCTGAGAGGGGGGCCCCGTCATTATGCTGACGCTCTTTGAGGCGCGCGTGGGAAACAACGCGCCGTCGACCCGGGCATGGTCCTTGGTCGGGCAGCGAGTTGCCCTTTACTCGCTGCCCGCATGCCCGCGCCTACGGTGGCCGGAGATCGTCGCGCGACGTCCGTCGCCGTGGGCGTCCTACACCGCGGTTGGGGCGGAGGGAGGACTCTGTCCTCTCTCGCTCGCGGCGCGCCTCCTCCTTCGCGAGCATTACTGCTTCGCAGAAGGAGGCGACCGCTTCCCACTCCGTCTCGCCCCGCAGCATGGCCGAAACCAATGCCGGGCGCGAGAGGTCTCCGCATATCGCAGCCGTGAGGACACGTCGGTGCACTGCCCAAGCTGGGCAGTCCTGCACCGTATGCTCCACCGTGTCCTCCGGGCGATCTTCGCAGTGATGACACCCAGACGTTTCCTCCTTCCGCATTAGACACAGGTACCTCCCGAAGCACCCGTGCCCGGTGAGGACCTGCGTCAGGCGGAAGGTAAGGACGCCATGACTTCTCTCCAACCACTCCTCAAAGAAGGGTCTTACCGCCGCAATTGCGGCGTGCCCGGCCTTCGATCGCGACAGTCGTTCCTTCCATACTGCCCTGAGATCGCGCCGGAGGTCTTCGCGCCGCGCCTCGACTTCTCGAGGCAGCGGGGTCACGCCCCGGCGCTGCGCCTCCACGCGCCACTCATAGACGCGCTGGAGGGCAGTCGCCTCCAGATCCCAAGGCAGCAATCCGGCAAGCAGGTTGGCCGATTCGCCGGCAATCGTGCGGTATCCCCGGACCATTCGGATAGCCATGACCCTCTGGCATGCGACCAGCTTCTGTGGTCGCGTCCGGATGCTCAGGGCCCACACAGGGGCCCCGTAGAGGGCCCCGTAGAGGGCCATGGACGGCACGACGCCGGCGTACAGCCGATCGGTTCGGGGAGAAGTAAACGCCTACCTCGGCGATCTCCCCGAACCGGGCTGCGACAATCCCGTGCCCTCTCTCGACACGATCGAGGGGTGGGGTACCGGCGGCGGCCGACGAAATTAGGGTCACCGAGCCGTCCAGGTCCGCTACCCATTTGGGTAGCGGACCTGGACGGCTCGGTGACCCTAATTTCGTCGGCCATTCCTGGGCAGGACAAAATACGGCTCGGCGACCACGGCGACGTTGATCAACCACTGCGCCATGCTCTGGAGCAAAAGATCCTGAGCAGCGGCGCAGTGGTTGATGTTCGCCTGGAGGAAGCGCAATGGAGACATTAATCTGAATCCATTGCGTCCTCCTCCAGGGCCCTCCTCGAGGGCGTGGCCACGGCGGCGGCGGCGGTGGCGGCGGCGGCGGCGGCAGCAGGAGCTGCGGCGGCGGCGGCAGTAGCGGGGACAGCGGTGGCAAAGGGCCTAACTCTGCTCTTGGTCTTGGCGGGCGGGGCGCAGGACTTGCCCCCTGCCCGGTGATCGGCCGGCTTACCAGCCGCCGCACATAGGAAGCAGTGCGGCGGGGCGTTACACGAGCCGGCCTTGTGACCGGGCCGACCGCAGCGGAAGCAGTCGCCGCTGCGGTCCACCTCTGAAGTGCACTTGCATGCCGTGTGGTTACCCACTTGGCAGCGGAAGCACCTCAGAGGCCTGGGTTCCAGCAGTTTCACCTGCGCGGACACCCAGCCGACCAAGAGCCTTCGGCCCTCTCCATTCTTTTTAGCCGCGGACACGGGGCAGCTCACTGTCACCGACAGCAGCCCCGCAAAGTCCGGGCGAAGGGTGCCAGCCTTGATCTGGTCGCCAGGGCATTCCCCAACCCTGGCGACGGCAGCCACCACGTCCCCCTCCGTGATCGAGTCGTCCAGGCCCATTATGCGCAGATCTGCGCGCTTTACGGGCCTGGACACCCGAACCTCCTCCGCATCTAAGGACGCTCTTGGCCGTTCGGCCAGAGCGTCAGCGGTCGGACCACTGGAGGCGCCGGGAATCGACAGTAGCCTGGCCCCCGTCGCGGTGACTTGCACCCGGAGACCCCCGTCGATTCCCAACTCCCGGAGGTTCACCGCCTCCTTCGCCTTCGCGAACACATCGCGGTACGTCATGCCCCTTTTCTCCGCGTCCGGCTGCAGTGTAATTACTACAGCCGCGGTCTTAGGGGCGCGGAGTTTCGCCGCGACGGTTCGCTTCCGCTGCTTCCGTCCCTGTTTCCGCCTTTTCTTTTTTGCGGCCCTGCTCTCTCCCGCCACCTGCCATTCGGCATCGGCTGGGGGAGGACGCGAGGGCTGCGTAGGCGGGACAGGTCGGGACGGCTGGCTCACCGCCGCCGCCGCCGGAACACCCTTCCTCTTTTTGGCAGCCGAGCTCTGCGGGGCCGCCTTCGCCCCAGCCGGTGCCGCCACCGCCGGAGCCGCTCTCGCCGTGGCCTGTTGGGCCTGTTTGGGCGGTACCGGAGGTTTTGCCGCTGGTTTCGCCGCGGCCCGCTTCTCCTGGACTGGCCTGGGCGGCGTGGAAGCCGCTACGGCCGCGTAGGAGGACGCGAGCGGGGGGCGCAAGACACGGTTTTCCAGCGCTGTAAAGCGCTGGTTGAAGGCCGCTAGCTCCTGCCGCACCAGATTTAGGACAGCGTTCTCTCTTCTACTGGTGCGGACTTCGCCGGCGGCTCCTTCTGCCGCGTCTGCGCCTGCGTCTGCGTTCGCGCCTGCGCCTGCGGGACCTCCTCTCTGCGGCCCCCCTTTCGCAATCCGGCCAGCTCCGCTTTCAGCTGGATGTTCTCCTTACGGAGAGCATCCATCGCCGCCGTGAGCTTGGCGACCTCCGCCCGCATTTGGGACATTTCGTCCGCTGTTGTCGATGCGGGCGGAGGCCGGCCGAGGCTATCCGTCGCCGCCGCCAGGATTTTCGCCGTGACCGCAGTTATGGCCCTGTCCTTCGTCGCTTTTTTCCCTGGCTTCATGCGGGTCAGGGTACGAAGGGCGTCCTCCACGGTCTCTTCGAGGGAGGGCTCAGTCGTGAGCCCTCTACCTCCAGCTCCTCCAGTCCTGCCTCGGCCTTTACCCCGCACACTTGTCGGGATCTTGGGGCCCGAGGGAGGACCCTCCTCAGACGAGGATAGCACTTGTCGGGAGCGCTTGAGGAACTCGGTCCTCCTATTGGCGCTCCCCTCGCTCCTCCTCGTTGCGCTCCCAGAGCCTACGCTCTGGAAGCTCGTGGCGTCTGATCCCGAGTCGGAGTCCGACTCGAGGACCATCGCCCCCTTCTTACGTGGAGCGGCACTCTGTGCCCGCTCGTTTGGTACCGGTGACTTGGACGTGCTGGATTGGTCCAGCGACTCCTCGTCACGGGTACGTGAGCCCCCCTGGCTCTTTGCGGCGACTGCCGGTGAGAACGGATAAAAGTGGTTGTTGCCCCCCCCCAGAATACGGTGGGGCAGCCCGGACGTGTCCGGAGCGGGATTCTCCAGCTGCGGAGCAGCTGGTACCCGCCTGGGGTAATAATTCTTTCAGACACTTTTTTTCCATGGTTTTTACACTTTTTTAAAGAGGTAAGTTCCTCTGTAACCTATCCCCGAATTTCCCTCCCCGGTTCACTTCACGGTTACGTCTATACACTAGACGCGTACCGGAAGTGAACATTTCCCCCCCTGACCCAGTTTCAGACGACTGGGCCCGCGCCGCCTGAAAGCTCGAGCTAACTGCTCGAACCTCCAGGCTGTAAGGTCCTTTCGTCTCTTACCACCAGCTGCCAGCGTAGATTGCCATGAGACTATGAGGTTCTGTTCGCATGAGGTTGGATAAATAAAAGAAAGTGCTTGATGTCTTCTCAGCTATTTAATTTGATGCACACATGGGTACAGGATCACAGCACGATTCCTTACAAGTTAGGTTATGGATGATATAACACTTACTTCAGATAGAACATTACATACTATCTATCCAGGTCGAACCGTGGATATGTATCGCAGACAGCATTCGCAGCCTGTGTGATTTGTAGGTTAACATACGTGGCTTGGAACCAGAGCTTGTCGTAGCTTACTCCATGTCAATGTGCCAATGGTTGAGAAGACGTTTAATTGTTTTTCTTTAATTAAAATTAAACTAATGGATGGAACCGCGAGAACAATATAAGAAAGAAATCCGTGAGCATTTCAATACAATCATCATGGTGGGTGATGCCATGTAATTGCAACAAAACATGAAATAATTACTAATACATACGCTTATGCGGCTCCTTATATTAATAAACTTTCATTTTCGCCGATGTACCACTCCTATACCGCGTCATTAGAATTTTTCTAGATTCTTATGTTTTATAGATCAGTCAGCGTCTCGTGTCCAGGTTCAAGAAAAAAGACAAAGGGAAGCACAAAAGTTCAACGTCACTCTAATCACTCAAACCCGCTTCAAGGCTTTTGTCTTTTAGACCGTGCGTTATATAATTAAATTTAATTTAACCGAAATATATCACAATTAATTATTTGAATTTTATCTATGTACTTATTTTATTTTTATTTAGAAGTTAAAGTATCATAAATAAATATGTTACTCTCTAACGCCATCTGTTGATGAACTGTAACCTCACCAACTTGTAGAATTCACTATCAGTTCTTGATTTTGACACTAGATGGCGCTACCCGTCTAAAATAATCGATAACTACTTTTATACTTGTTACAATACATCTTTCCCCAATTAAAAAATTTCTACTTGCTGAGAAATTTTTTCTCATCATGTGTATTGAAAGCTCATAATCATCCTATTGAAAACTGAGACAAACCAAATGCCTTAGACTTACAGACTAAATTGCTAAATAATAATGGCTAGTAGCCCAATCCCGAAACAAAACCTATTTGGCATATTCGTACATTGATTGCTCCTGCCTTAAACTATCTACTAAACTAATACTATAATAAGCGTCTGTCTGCCTATCTATATATAGCATGTAGCTGCTCTTTACAGACATCAACTAATTAACTAATTTTTTATTGACTAGTCATGCCTTAGTCTAATTAATTTCCTAATTAAGTTAAGTTTTAAGTTAAATAAACACTAACCTTGAAACCTAGATAAGTGTTATCTATAAAGTATTTAGCCAAAGTATAGGCAAATACTTATTTAAGTTTTTAAATTTATTAAGTCAACCCTATCTCCAATTGATGTAAATAGGTGTTTTATTAAGTATTAAATTATAAAGTATAGGTTTTTATACTTCAAGTTTTTAAGTAAACACTATCCTTAATTAATGTAGATAAGTGTTTTATTAAGTGTTAAGTGGTGAAGTCCCTTTTAAATTAACAATTATTGTGTTTCCTTTCATACATCAGCAAACATTCCTTATTAATAAAATTGGTATACCTATTTAATTTTGAAAAAAAAGAACCTTATACCCTTCCAACATGCATCCATCCCTCTTCAAGCCAAACATTCGCACGTCTATTGCTAATTTCGTGCAAATATTGGATTAACAACAACAATAATGTATAAAACTAGGAGTCTTCATATTTTAAGATGTCTTTAATGTGAAATTTACCTAAATCTTTGTCCTGCATGTCTTTTAAGCTATACACTACAGGTGAGTGCTTCTTTGAAATAACACATCTTATAAAGCGCGGTGCTAGCTTTGAAGTAAAGTTTTTACTAGCATCCGACAAGGTAAATGTTCTTTTATAGACAATTTGACCTACATTAAATTCTAAAGGTCGCTTTCTTAAGTCATAGTGCTTTTTATTTTTATCATGCACAAGTTTCAAGTTTTTACTAACCTCCTGGAAAATTGATTTAAGTTCTTTTAAGTTATCACCATGAATTCTAGGGTCTACAGTTGATAGATCTGAATCAGGCTGTGGCACTTCTGAGTCTTTATGTAATTTACCATCTACAAACATCTCTCTTCCATGTACAAGAAAGTAAGGTGAGAATTTAGTTGACTCGTTAACTGAGGTGTTCAGTGCACACTGAATTTCTGGTATGTGATTGTCCCACTGCCTGTGATTTGTTTTCACATATGAGGCAATCGCATACAGAACATTTCTAATGGCTCTTTCTGCCTGATTTACTTGCGGGTGATACCTAGGATTATAGTAAATATTAGGCACATTATATTTGCACATTAAATCTCTAAATTGTTTTGAGATGAATTGCGGACCGTTGTCTACATAGACAAATTTCGGTATCCCATGTACTAGAAACACTTTTTCTTCCAGAATTTTAACAATAGCATTGCCTGTTGCGTTCCGTATAGGAAACAACATAACATACTTACTAAAATAATCTGAACATACTAAGAGATTCGTGTTCCTTTTAGTGGACACGGGAAAGGGTCCTAGCAAATCACAACAAATCGCTTCAAATGGTTTTGTAACCTGTTTAGGGTTACCCATTAAACCAGGTCTTGATGAATTTACCGGTTTGTACTCCTTACAAGTTTGACAATTATTAACGTAATTTTCGACATCTTTATACATATTTCTCCAAAAATAATGTAATGCTAATCTTTTATGAGTTTTAAATATACCAAAGTGGGCGCCTGTGGGATCATCATGAAATTGTTTTAATAGAGGTCCCACATCATCACTGGGAATCACTTGTTTCCACGTGAATTGTGATGTTAAATTATATTTATTTTTTGAGTGTCGAAATAATTTACCATCTTTAAGAGAATAATTTGGAAATTTATGGGGAAACTTTTCACAATTTTCTACCATTTTTAAATACCATTTATCTTGGATATTGTCAGATATGTCTAACGATTCAATTTTAATTCTTGAGAGTGCATCCGGTAAAACCATCTCTTTACCTTTCCTATGAACGATATTAAAATCAAATTGGCTTAACCGAATACTCCACCGAGCTAACCTGCCTGTGGGATTCTTTAATTTATAAAACCATTGTAGTGATGCATGATCAGTGACTATATTACATTTTTGACCCTCAACATACATTCTAAATTGCTCTAAAGCAAACAAAACTGCTAATAATTCACGTTCTGTAGTAGTGTAATTAACCTCGTGCTTATTAAGTAATCTACTACAGAATGCAACAGGATGGTCAAAATTGTCATATGACTGTGTCAGCACGGCACCAATAGCATATGCTGAGGCATCACATTGAATTGAAAATGGTAAATTAAAATCTGGACATTTAAGAATTGGAGCTGAGACTAAATTTGATTTTAATTTATTAAAAGCCTCTTCTGCTTCCTCTGTCCATTCAAAGTTTACATTTTTACAAGTTAATTTACTAAGTGGTCTACTAATTTTAGAAAAATCCTGTATGAATCTACGGTACCAACCAGCCATTCCCACAAACCTTTTAACTTCTTTGGGTGAGGTGGGTGTGGGGTAATTGAGTATAACTTCCACCTTAGAGGGATCGGTACGAAGACCCTGCTTATCAACCATGTAGCCAAGATATTTAAGTTCCTTTCTACAAAATTGAGATTTACTCATATTAATTGTTAAGTTTGCATCTGCTAAACGTTGGCATACTTTTTCCAACAACTTAACATGTGTATCAAATTCACTGGAAATGCAAATGATATCATCCTGAAAAACAAATACTTTATTATCAAATTCCGGACCAAACAGTTTATCCATAAGTCGTTGCATAGTGGCAGATGCTCCTACAAGACCAAACGACATTGTTGTATAGTGGAAGAGACCACGTCTAGGGACTGTAAATGCAGTTTTCTCAGCAGACTCCACACTATCATATTCAATCTGCCAATAAGCAGCACTCAGGTCAATTGAAGTTAAATATCTTGCATCTCTCAGGCTATCAAGTATTTGATGGATGTATGGTAAAGGATAAGCATCAGCCTTAGAAACGGCATTAAGTTTTCGACAGTCTAAACAAAGCATTAGTTTACCATTAGGTTTGGTTACCATGACAACTGGGGAATTCCAAGGTGAGTTAGAAGGCACTACAACTCCAAGTTGCAGCATTCTATCGAGTTCCTGTTCCAACGCTAATTGTTTGGAAGGTGACAAAGGATAATATCTTTGCTTAATTGGTGGGCTATTTATGAGTAATTAATTTTGTCCTACCTAAACCTACTTTTTCAGTATTAATCTTATCAAATTTTTCAATGACCTTCTGTAGAATTAATTGTTGTTCAGAAGTCAATGAATCAAAACATTCTAAACCTTGGTCCAAGCTAACTGAATTAATATAATTGTCAGGTATACTAAAAATCTTATTATTATTTAATGTGCTGTCTAAAGTTATCAAAAATGCTTTGCAAAAATCCATACCTAAAATGATTGGAGTAATTATGTTGGGAACAATGTAAAATTTTATAACTTTAATTTTATTTAAATAATTAGTGGGTAACTGCATAAAACCTAAACATTGAATTCTTGAACCATCTGCAGCCCTTACATTTTGACCTTTTGGTAATTTAACTAATTTAAACCCATATTTCATAAATAATTTATGTGAATTATCCCCCAATATTGAGCAAACTGCTCCAGTGTCTAGCAAACCATAAACTTCCAAATCTAAAACTTTTACCAATAAATGTGGTCGAATATCATGTGTCTTAGCTTCAAAGTGAGCCACATCAATGTGTGATGGGAAAGATGTTAAATTAATCACTAAATTTTTGTGACTCACATTAATTAGTTTTTTGAACACTTTGGGCAGTTAATTCTTTTAAAGCCCTTTTCACCACATTTAAAGCAGACCAACTCTTTTGAAGTTTTACACTTGCTTGTGAAATGATTCGTGCTGTTACACCTAAAACATTTTTTTCCCTTTGCTTGTGAAGTAGAAGGAGTGTCAACAACAGCAACTGGTTCTCCAGACCTATCTGACCTTGGTTTATGATCAGTTCTCTTCGTAGGCTGAAAATCCTGACTAAGTTTCACTTTTGAGAGGTTAGGTTCTACAAATTGTTCTGACCTAGCTCTAGCAAGTTCTAATTTCTTACCATACAAAAGTAGATCTTTAATGGAATTAATGTCTAGTAAAGCCATTTCCTTCATATACTCAGGTCTTATGTTGTGCATTAGGATTTCTAATTGTTCATCGTCAGAGAGACGTTTAGACAATCTATTAAACATACCCTGCATAATTGACAAATAAATTATTATTGTCTCGTGCTTCGCCTGCGTACGGGAGCGTATTTCCTGAGTCAACCTATAATCTAGATCAGGAATGTCAAAATCTTCCCTTAAACGAGCAAGTAAATGTTTATATGATGTGAAGGTTTGTTTGTATGACCTAAACCAATGTAATGCAGACTTATCTAAAAGATCTGAAAAAGCAATCAATGCACGATCTGCAGATATACCTCGAGCCTGTCTCAACTCTTCTAAACGTTCAATAAAACTCCTAACACATGTAGTACCGTCATACTTTAAATTTAAAGAACACAGATTAATTGGTCTATCCTTAACAACCACTAATTGTGTTTTTTCTGCTGATTCATTTTCAGAGGAGGGATCATGAATAGACTGCATATCCAGTTCTTCAGAGCCTTCCTCTAAAGATGTTATCAACGTTACCAATTTATTTTTAAGTTCAATTAATTCCGGTGATTTATCTTTCACACGTGAAATTCTCATTAAATAATATTGCGAACGAGCTAATATTCGCTTAACAGTGGAGCTATCTCCCTCTGTTAAGTCCCTATGTAATAGGCACAGCTCTTCAATAGGTTCCAAGCATAAGCGTACCTCCTCTGCACTGGCTGGGGTTGCATAATCCTCTGGTTTAATGCTACCTCTTCGAAACAAGCCACACAGATTGCGATACTGCCTGCGAAGCACATCCCTGGTCGCCTTTACATCTGTGGATATATTAAAATATTTAAGCTCATGTAATAATTCTTCTTTACGAAGATAGTCAATCCAGATTGTCTTATCCATATTGAATTTAAAATATTTAATCAGTCTTTGATAATTATTTTGAATCCAATTTTAAAGTTAAGTAAATGTAAATAGTAATTTTACATTAATCAAGGTGAATTAAATTAAATTAGAGTCTATCCATTCAAGTAGTTGCTAAAGTTTACAATGTTAACATGACATGTGGCATAACCTTACTTTTTAACACAAAGTGTTGATGTCTCTAAGTTGTATGACTTTATATAAATCAAGAGGAGTCTATACATTTAAGCTTTTGTACATCAATAATGTGGAAAGATTTGCCTTTTACTAAAAATGTTAACATGTGCTATCAACTAATTTTGAAAACTTAAATTCAGAAAATGTACTAAGTTAAATGACTCTAATTACTAAACATTAAGTTAAGTTAAATTAAGTTAAATCAAGCTCTTAATCTTGAAGTGAAGATTCCAATCTAACCTCATGCGACACGTTGGGCGTACAATTGTAAGGTCCTTTCGTCTCTTACCACCAGCTGCCAGCGTAGATTGCCATGAGACTATGAGGTTCTGTTCGCATGAGGTTGGATAAATAAAAGAAAGTGCTTGATGTCTTCTCAGCTATTTAATTTGATGCACACATGGGTACAGGATCACAGCACGATTCCTTACAAGTTAGGTTATGGATGATATAACACTTACTTCAGATAGAACATTACATACTATCTATCCAGGTCGAACCGTGGATATGTATCGCAGACAGCATTCGCAGCCTGTGTGATTTGTAGGTTAACATACGTGGCTTGGAACCAGAGCTTGTCGTAGCTTACTCCATGTCAATGTGCCAATGGTTGAGAAGACGTTTAATTGTTTTTCTTTAATTAAAATTAAACTAATGGATGGAACCGCGAGAACAATATAAGAAAGAAATCCGTGAGCATTTCAATACAATCATCATGGTGGGTGATGCCATGTAATTGCAACAAAACATGAAATAATTACTAATACATACGCTTATGCGGCTCCTTATATTAATAAACTTTCATTTTCGCCGATGTACCACTCCTATACCGCGTCATTAGAATTTTTCTAGATTCTTATGTTTTATAGATCAGTCAGCGTCTCGTGTCCAGGTTCAAGAAAAAAGACAAAGGGAAGCACAAAAGTTCAACGTCACTCTAATCACTCAAACCCGCTTCAAGGCTTTTGTCTTTTAGACCGTGCGTTATATAATTAAATTTAATTTAACCGAAATATATCACAATTAATTATTTGAATTTTATCTATGTACTTATTTTATTTTTATTTAGAAGTTAAAGTATCATAAATAAATATGTTACTCTCTAACGCCATCTGTTGATGAACTGTAACCTCACCAACTTGTAGAATTCACTATCAGTTCTTGATTTTGACACTAGATGGCGCTACCCGTCTAAAATAATCGATAACTACTTTTATACTTGTTACAAGGCGGCGCGCCTTTCCCCGGTGTATCCCTCTTAGTTTGTAAGCCCCACCACGACGACAACGTGGAGATACGACGGTGGGGAATAATAGCTATCATAGTAAAAGAGTAAGAAAATTAATAAAAAATTATTGTCCCTTAATATTAACATTACAGGACAAGTCTACATAGTAACGTACTTTTTGCTACTAATTTACCCATTTAGAATTTATTTTTATAGCTGTGCCCGCAACTTCGTCCGCGTGGATGTCGGAATTTAACAATGTAGTTTTAATGCGAAGCGCTTAATTCTCGCCACGGTTGTCATATAAACCCAGTCATATAAATATTTAGTTTTCTTAGATTTTTCAAGAATATTTGACTTTGTGTTTATTAAACGCCCTCTGTCGTTCAACGGCAATCATACAATTGCTACTGGATTAGTTTGTTTATCGATATGAATTTTCGATATTGTTTAATGAATTAAATGAATGTCGGTATGGAATAAAATTGATGGAACCTACTCTAAATCCTATTCCAGTGCGCGTGAACGTAAAGCGAAACAAAGAGTTAAAACTCCCATCCAACCCAGTCCGTCCCATTCCGTCCCATTCCGTCCTATTCCGTCCCATTCCGTCCCATTCCTTCCCATTCCGTCCCATTCCCTCCCATACCGTTCCATTCCATCCCATTCCGTCCCGTCCCATTCCGTCTTATTCCGTCCCATTCCATCCCATTCAGCACCATTCCGTCGCATTCCGTCGCATTCAGTCCCATTCCGTCCCATTCCGTACCATTCCGTCCCATTCCATCCCATTCCGTCCCATTCCGTCCCATTCCGTCCCATTCCGTCCCATTCCGTCCCATTCCGTACCATGTATTGTTATGATAAGCTAGGAGGTTAAACTAACAAACTAGGAATGTTACATTTTATTTAAAACTAGTGTTTGCCCGCGGCTTCGCTTGCGTTATTTTAGAATTTGAGAAACAATACGGATCGTGTGGCGCCATCTGGAATATGAACGCAATTGTTTTCTCGGCAACAGCTCTCTTCTGTTATTCGGGATGTAAGATACCTTATATCCGTGTCTATACTCCTGACAACGTATATGCAAAATTTTGGGACGATCGATTCAGTAGGTAGTAATGCGTGAAAAGGTAAAAAACAAACATACTTGCATTTTTATTATTAGTTATCTAGGTACATAGTTTGCATAGGAAACGTCCTTATTTCATTTCAAAGAACCGTGTTTATTTTAAACACATTAGACTATCATTTTTGGGTTGATTTACAGTATCGCTGCAAATTGAACTTACGATGGCATTGCTCTTCTCCCTAGCATTCCGCGTGATACCTAAAAAATAACTAATTATCTGACTCGATGAGTACAATTTGTCGTCGTTTAAAACAGAATCTATGCACTGGTTTGAACACCAATTTATTCAAAACATAAATAAACACAATTTTTTCTAATCTTTAAAATTCCACACCTCGAAACAATTACAATTTAAAAAAATATCCAACTTACTACCTACAATTTAAATCAGTGTAGATTTATATCCTAGAAAACTATTGAAAAAAAAATAGTAATAATTTAAAATCGCGAATAATATTGAAATAAAAGTATACACATTTTTTTAAATTATTTGAAACTCTCAGGACAAATATAAGAAAACTCAAAAAGTGAAAAAAAGAAACAGCGAGATTTGATCCAGAGACCCCTTACACGAAAGTCAAGCAGGATACCAACCAGACTGGCTAGTACGCTGACAGTGTTTTCAAATAGCGGTTCTTATACAAATGTCAACAATGACTGAAAATCAACATATTATAAAATTGCTAATCCCCCAAAGGGAATAGCGTAATTATACATATCCTACTAATAGAAGAGCAGTTTAAGGAATATTTGGGGAAAAATTGACTAAATAATTTCCAGTGGTTTAGCTTCCAACTAAAAACAAACAGATAAAAACAACAAAATTTAAAATTGCTTATCTCCCAGGAAAAATAGCGTAATGATACATAGCCCATCAACAGAAGCATATTATTAGGAATATTTGAGGAAAATTTGATCGACAACTTTACAATAGTTTAAGAGATAGATCAAATCAAAAAAACATAAAAAATTTCGAAAGAAAAAAAAAGTTGATTTGGCATCAAAATCGATCCCTTATCTCGAAAAAAATACAAAAAAGAAAAAATATTCAATGTACAGGAATGACAGCTCTACGATTTTATTATATGTAAAGATAGAAAATACAGGATATTATAAAAGATACAGTCCAAAACACAGTCCACAACACAGTCAGCACAATTCACAGAACGAGGCCGCAATGGCTCTCAGTAGGCAGGAAGTCCCAGAGGGCAAGAACCTCCTCTAGGTTGTTAGACGCTCTTGAGTAGTCCTCTGCAGCAGGGAGTTCTCCAGAGGGCAAGATCCTCCTCTGGAGTAATAGAGGCTCTTTAGTGGACCTCAGCAGCAGGGAGTCTCAGAGGGCAAGAACCTCCTCTGAGTGGAAGATCGAAGAGTGCTGGTTAGAAATGAAGATTACATGACCTGGATAGAATGACCGACAGTTCCGGATAGAATCTACCCGACAGTCCTGGATAGAATACGACGACAGACCTGGATAGAATACGACGATTCCTCAGAATCCTCGGCTTTTATACCAGTCAGTTCTTGTCAGCTTGTTTTCGAAAACATTGTTCTCTTCTTTTTTCGAACATTGTTCTCTTCTCTTTTCGAATTGAGAGAATCTGACATATCAGACCACGGAGGTCTGCGTGCTTTTACATGTGTAAAAATAGAATTTAGTATTTTAATACAAATATTAGTTACAATATTTAAATTAGAATTTATACAATACAATGAAATTAATTAGATAAATTAAATTATACAAATCAAAATGTAGTAACAAAGATCAATAAGCTATAAGCTAAACAGTAAATAAAAATAAACTGACAGTTTGGCAGTTGACATGAGTGTCACAAGAAAAGTAAACAATTATAAAAAACGATTCTAGAAAGGATGATAAATAAGATGAATAGTATTATGAATACCGTAAGTATACATAAATACTATAATATAGTATTTATGTATACTTACGTATAAATTCTATTCTAATTTAATAATATTTGTATTAAAATACTAAATTCTAATTTTACACATGTAAAAGCACGCAGACCTCCGTGGTCTGATATGTCACTCTCTCAATTCGAAAAGAGAAGAGAACAATGTTCGAAAAGAGAAGAGAACAATGTTTTCTAAATCAAGTTGACAAGAACTGACTGGTATAAAAGCCGAGGATTCTGAGGAATCAGGGTATTCTATCCAGGTCTGTCGTCGTATTCTATCCAGGTCTGTCGTCGTATTCTATCCAGGACTGTCGGTATTCTATCCAGGACTGTCGGGTAGATTCTATCCGGAACTGTCGGTCATTCTATCCAGGTCATGTAATCTTCATTTCTAACCAGCACTCTTCGATCTTCCACTCAGAGGAGGTTCTTGCCCTCTGAGACTCCCTGCTGCTGAGGTCTACTAAAGAGCCTCTATTACTCCAGAGGAGGATCTTGCCCTCTGGAGAACTCCCTGCTGCAGAGGACTACTCAAGAGCGTCTAACAACCTAGAGGAGGTTTTTGCCCTCTGGGACTTCCTGCCTACTGAGGGCCATTGCGGCCTCGTTCTGTGAATTGTGCTGACTGTGTTGTGGACTGTGTTTTGGACTGTATCTTTTATAATATCCTGTATTTTCTATTATAAATAAAATGTAACATTACTAAGTTTATTAACCTCCTAGCTTATCATACCGTTACAACCATTCCGTCCCATTCCGTCCCATTCCGTCCCATTCCGTACCATTCCGTCCTATTCCGTCCCATTCCGTCCCATTCCGTCCCATTCCGTCCCATTCCGTCCCATACCGTTCCATTCCGTCCCATTCCGTCTTATTCCGTCCCATTCCGTCCCATTCCGTCCCATTCCGCCCCATTCCGTCGCATTCCGTCGCATTCCGTCCCATTCCATCCCATTCCGTCCCATTCCATCCCATTCCACTCCACTCTACTGTACTCCAAACCGCTCCACTACACACCAATCGAAGCTAGATCGCGCTATTGAACTGCGCGTCTTGGTGTGAACTGACCGTAATTTTACTTCTCAACAACTCGAACACTTTAAATTCAAATATCTTTTGATAGACTGAACCGATTTCAATGAAACAAAAACTAAATGTTACTTCAAGTTACGGTTAGTCGTTGTGTATTCAATTTATCTACATAACTTTCGTACATTTTACGTGATGCCCGAACAAATAAACATACAAACAGACAAAAAATCTAAAAATGCTAGAAATGGGTTCTATTGGTTGTCTTTTAACACGCTGGCTATATGTTTTTAGTTTTTATTTAATGTACAAAAATTATTTTTCTACAGTTTTATTATATGTATAGATATAGAAGAATAGATGTATAGATAGAAGATAGATAGAAGATTTTAATGGCAACCTCAAGCACAAAATCTACGAAAAAAATGCAGCCATATTGAATTTAATCGCGATAGGGAAAATTGGTGGACGTATGTGTGTGCAACGAAAAATTGGTCCAAAAAATTTGTCTCGTTAAGTAACGTGTTTTTACATAAAGCCATTTATCTGGTTGTTAATTCTTTTGGAGCAGTAACACCTTAAAGTATGTAGAGGCTTTTTATGTATGATTTAAAAGCTACATAGTTATATTTTTTGAGTATTTCACATTTATTTTGAAACTGAACTACTTTCGTAACGTCCTGTTTGTAACTGTTACTATAGGGCGGACAAAAACGTCACGAAAAATACAAGTAAAGCTTATTGCACATTGCATTATGAGTACCTAGACGGTATTTAGAGTTTGCAGGCCATCTGATTATAAATGATAAATGATATACTAAGATCCTATTACCAGATTGCACACACTTTAAATTTTAAGGCCCCGCGGCTGAGCAAAAGCGTCGTTTCATGAGTTAGTCCAGTCATTAAAGCCTAAACCCGAAAATAATTAGTAACTTGCTGAAATTTTAAGGGGTTCTTAAGGAAGGTAAAATAACATACCGGGTGATTTTGCAGCGTTCTGGGGTGTACGGAAAGGGTTGAAAAGGGGTGAAAAGTGTTTTTTGCTAATAACATTGCCAAAAAAAATAGTAACACGCTGCAAATTTGGAATAAGGTTGTTCTTACGGTTTTGTAACGTGTATTAAATTTGCAGCGTTTTGCAACATACGGAACATGGTTTTTTTTTACAAAACAGTGCAATTAGTTAAAAACAGGGGTAAGAAAATTAGTAACAGTAATTATTTAACCTTCAATTAACCTTCAATTATCTACCCCATTTGAACATACTCGTAAACAGTCAGTGTAACAATATCAAAATAATCTTGTGATAACAATTATCATTAATACTGCTCACGCGTCGGTGCATCGTCTATTATTTTCTGGGGGACTGCTGCGCTCGTTCACGTCACCTTCGCCTCATCGCCAGATAGGAGACCTAAAAAAAGGAAAAAAAAAAAAAATTAAAATAATATTTACCTTTTATTTCTTGTAAGTATCTTAATAATGGAAGTAGGTACCTATACATCAAAACTCACCCTATGTGCCTGGCCTACTTGCGTGCGATGGGGGCGTGGTGTCGGGAATACTTTTTATTTGTTGTAGGTACTACCTCCATTGCCGTTTTTGTGATGCACCCATGTTTGCGTCAAGCAAAATCGACCATACTCTGAAACAGTAGGATACAAAAGTTACATTGGTATCATTTGGCATATATAGGATGCAACTCGTGTAGAAATATTGTACTAAAGCTATATTTACCTTTTTTCCTTCCTCGATCTTCTTCGTTTATGCCTTTTATTACTATTATTATTATTATTTTCCCATTTAATTTTAAATTTGTACACTATGTCTACCACTTTCACCAAAGATGTTAACGAAATATCTATAGATTGAAAGATAACAGTCCTCGATAGGCTAGGTAAACTTATTAAAATGTAGGTATAATTTGTGAACCCGCACTGTACTAGAACTTGCTAGAACTGTTACGTAACGTCCGGCGCGCGCGGCTGCCTGCAGCGCTTTGATTGAAGTGGGTAAAACAGTGCTTATTCTGTTTGATTCGTATTTCGTCAGAATCAGAACGGTGTTTTAGTCACTTTTATCACACCACATAATTATATCTATGTATTCCATTATTCCTGTACATTTTACTTATTTATTTCTGCTACACATATTTATTTCTTATTATGTTTTATTACACACTACAAAGCTGATTTACATCTGTAACGTCTCACAAGGCTCAGTTGAAAACCAGCGTCAGGCTCCCTGTGGCCTGGCTTTATGCTGAACTGAGCCTATTTGGCACAGCCGTGAGGCACACGGTACTTCTTTAATGTAAATTCTATTGTATTCTGATGTATAACTGTGTGCCAAATGCGTGCCAAATAAACTTTTTTTTTCTTTCTTTTCTTTTAACACGCTGCAAATTTGGAATTAGGTTGTTCTTACCGGTTTGTAACGTGTATCAAATGACAATGGGCAAAAGCGGTCCAAGATCCTCCACTTATGACACTTATGGGAAATGGAAGAACATAGTTGTGAAATCATTCTGCCAAAAGATTATCGAAATCTGTCCTGGGGTTCTTTTTTTATTTCCGTTTAAAAGTGACTACCTTTTTTTTTTTTTTTTTTTTTTTTAACGTGTGGAAATCCTCATGGACTTCCTCCGCCTGGGGAAGACGGAGGGGCATGTCAGACTCGACTGACTAAAACCACACGGTGTCCTCTACTGCCTTAAGCCGGGGGTGCGGGGTCACTTGCGCAATCACCGCTCCCCGGCAGGCCTTGACCCGGCTACATCGCCGAGTCCCTCTCCTCGGTGCGGCCGTAAAGAACGGTCGCACCTCTCTTCGAGTGGCGACGAAGGACACGTCGCCGCCAACTCGGGCCTGTATCTGATCGGGCGGCTGACTTCCCCAAGTCAGCCGCCCGCAGGCTACATCTCATGGAGGACGCAGATCGGTTTGCGCCCGTCGGCGCCCGGTGCGTCTGCTGCGGGAGCTGAGAGGGATAGATATTCTCTCCCTCTCCCTCTCCGAAAAGTGACTACCTAGTCTAACCTAACCCAACTTATTTCATTCAGATGTAAATGATGCCCGACGTATACTGAACTATCTGGGAAGACGGTTGGCTTATGAGTGTCTTGGACCCACTAAAAACACCAACGAAACCTTAAATAGCCAACCTAACCTAACTTTTTTTGTTCAGCTAAAAATGATGCCCGACGCACAGTGAACTATCTCGGAAGACGGTTGGCTTATGTGTGACTTGGACCCACTAAAAATACCAACGAAACCTTAAATAGCTAACCCAACCTAACTTTTTTAATTCAGCTGTAAATGATGCCCGATGCATACTGAACCATCTGGGAAGGCGGTTGGCTTATGTTTGACTTCGAGCCACCAAAAATACCAACAAAACCTTAAATAGCCAACCTAACCTAACTTTTTTTGTTCAACTAAAAATGATGCCCGACGTATACTGAACCATCTGGGAAGACGGTTGGCTTATGTGTGACTTGGACCCACTAAAAATACCAACGAAACCTTAAATAGCTAACCTAACCTAACTTTTTTAATTCAGCTGTAAATGATGCCCGATGCATACTGAACCATCTGGGAAGGCGGTTGGCTTATGTTTGACTTCGAGCCACCAAAAATACCAACAAAACCTTAAATAGCCAACCTAACCTAACTTATTTTTGTTCAGCTAAAAATGATGACCGACGCACAGTGAACCATCTGGGAAGACGGTTGGTTTATGTGTAACTTGGACTCACTAAATATACCAACGAAACCTTAAATAGCTAACCTAACCTGACTTTTTTTATTCAGCTGTAAAAGATGTCCGATGCATACTGAACCATCTGGGAAGGCGGTTGGCTTATGTGTGACTTCGAGCCACTAAAAATACCAACAAAACCTTAAATAGCTAACCTAACCTAACATTTTTGTTCAGCTAAAAATGATGCCTGACGCACAGTGAACCATCTAGGAAGACGGTTGGCTTATGAGTGTCTTGGACCCACTAAAAACACCAACGAAACCTTAAATAGCCAACCTAACCTAACATTTTTTGTTCAGCTAAAAAAGAGAGAACAAAAAAAGTTAGGTTAGGTTGGCTATTTAAGGTTTTGTTGGTATTTTTGGTGGCTCGAAGTCAAACATAAGCCAACCGCCTTCCCAGATGGTTCAGTATGCATCGGGCATCATTTACAGCTGAATTAAAAAAGTTAGGTTGGGTTAGCTATTTAAGGTTTCGTTGGTATTTTTAATGGGTACAAGTCACACATAAGCCAACCGTCTCCCCAAATGGTTCACTGAACGTCAGGCATCATTTTTAGCTGAACAAAAAATGTTAGGTTAGGTTAGCTATTTAAGGTTTCGTTGGTATTTTTAGTGGGTCCAAGTCACACATAAGCCAACCGTCTTCCGAGATGGTTCACTGTGCGTCGGGCATCATTTTTAGCTGAAAAAAAAAAGTTAGGTTAGGTTAGCTATTTAAGGTCTCATTTGTATTTTTAGTCGGTGTAAGTCAAACATAAGCAAACCGTCTTCCCAGATGGTTCAGTATGCATCCGGCATCATTTACAGCTGAATTAAAAAAGTTAGGTTAGGTTAGCTATTTAAGGTTTCGTTGGTATTTTTAGTGGGTCCAAGTCACACATAAGCCATCCGTCTTCCGAGATGGTTCACTGTGCGTCGGGCATCATTTTTAGCTGAACAAAAAAGTTAGGTTAGGTTAGCTATTTAAGGTTTCGTTGGTATTTAATAAGCCAACCGTCTTCCCAGATGGTTCAGTATACGTCGGGCATAATTTTTAGCTGAACAAAAAAAGTTTGGTTAGGTTAGCTATTTATGGGTTTTGTTGGTATTTTTAGTGACTCGAAGTCACACATAAGCCAACCGCCTTCCCAGATGGTTCAGTATACGTCGGGTATCATTTACAGCTTAACAAAACAAGTTAGGTTAGGTTAGGTTTGGATAGGTAAAGTTAGGTTAGGTTAGTAGTCACTTAAATAGACATAAAAAAAGAACCCCAGGGCAGATTTCGATAATCTTTTGGCAGAATGATGTCATAACTATGTTCTTCCATTTCCCATAAGTGCCATCAGTGGAGGATCTTGGACCAAGTTCCATACATTTTTGCCCATTGTCCTTTGCAGCGTTTTGCAACATACGGAACATTGTCTATTATTAAAAAAAAATTTAATTATTTAGTCACACTGGTGAAAAAAAATTGTAACTCGCTGTAAATAAGTTGTTTTTACCGTTTCGTAAGGTATATCAAATTTGCAGCGTTTTACAACAAATTGAACATTGTTTATTATTAAAAAAAACAGTGCGATATACGTTACGAAACGGTAAAAACAACTTAATTACGAATTTACAGCGAGTTACAAATTTTTTTCACCCGTCTGATTAAATAATTTCATTTTTTTTAATAATAGACAATGTTCCGTATGTTGCGAAACGCTGCAAATTTGATACACGTTACAAACCGGTAAGAACAACCTAATTCCAAATTTGCAGCGTGTTACTAATTTTCTTACCCCTGTTTTTAACTAATTGCACTGTTTTTAAAAAAAAAACAATGTTCCGTATGTTGCAAAACGCTGCAAATTTAATACACGTTACAAAACCGTAAGCACAACCTTATTCCAAATTTGCAGCTTGTTACTATTTTTTTTGGCAAAGTTATTAGCAAAAAACACCTTTTCACCCCTTTTCAACCCTTTCCGTACATCCCAGAACGCTGCAAAATCACTCGATATGTTATTTTACCTTCCTTAAGAACCCCCTAAAATTTCAGCAAGTTACTAATTATTTTCGGGTTTTGGCTTTAATGACTGGACTAAGTCGAGAAAGTTGCCACGCACCGCCACCAGCAGGCGCCAGTATCGCGAAATTAACGCAATCCAAAGTTTTATGTGTTTCATTTCGTCAACTGCGACATTTCATAAAGTGTTCCCTTTACGCAAAATACATGTATTACTCTAGTAGAAATATTTTGATATAAGGATTTCGAAACAATTACTAAAACAAAATGATAGAAATACTTATTCATGTGGATAAATATTTTGTAAATATTTTTATCATTCACAGTCTTAAATTTATTTTTAAACACTTTGACGTCCCGAGATAACGAAAAAAACTACTGTTTGGTAGAAAATTAATAAAATTGGCACACTTTGCGAAGGTGACAATTCCTAAAGCCCCAAACACATGCGCGCACGTGTGCGTTGTGTTCCACGTGCGCCTGATAGAGTGTCAGCATAATGACGGGGCTCCCCCTTTGAAGGCCTACCGGGGTCCCGGGACTGACGAATACCGTGACCTCAGAACATAAAGCTCTATTGAAAGACATCGTAGATTTGAGTACCCGCTCTGCCCTGGGTAGAAGGACTCATTTGATTATTACCACGGTAAAAAAAGCCCCAAACACACGCTCCTTTTATTAACGTCCCTTCAGAAAGCTAGTTGCGTGATATCTTTATATGTTCGAGAATGTAAAGCTAAGGTTGGTGCTAGTACTAATTTTTGGGTAAGTAATATATGATATAACTACAAAATCTCTAAAACTTACAAGAGATAACAACTGAACATATAATTTTATTTGATATAACGATCTGATAATATAATAAACGATTGACATAATTTTATAATGACTAATTTCTTTAAGCAAAACAATCAATGAATATAAAATCGTTTTGTATACCGCTCAAAAGACATAAAACTTATTTGGTCTAATTTTTTTTTCTTCCTGGCAAGTAATCTAACACTGATGTACCTAGTAATAGTACCACCTGCCGTGAATCTTCGACGGAGCCCCGCTTCGCGGGGCTCCTATTTCTGCGTACAGGGTTTAAAGTAACCTAACACGAAGGGGATGGCGGGGTCTTTCAGACCCCGCCATCCTCTTCGAACCTAACCTGTCCGTGTCGGGGTGCCCCAAGTCCCGAGCTCGCTTCGCTCGCTCTTGCATCCTAGGTCAAATAACTGAAAAATTATACGTTTCAAACGTTATATGTAATGATTTTCGCTTTATTAAACGTTAAATCAAATAAAATTATATGAAATGAGTTTTAGAGTAACACAAACATTATGTGTGGAGAAATTATATCAACCGTTGGTATATCTCACGTTGATTATATCATGTGAACGTTATTGAAATGAAAATATATCAAATAACTTTATATGAAATGAGACGCACCCCTAATTTTTTATGCATTTTGATGTAATGACAGACACTAGTGCCGCGTAAAAGGGACTTAGTAGTTTTTTAGTCGAATATTATGAGTACAGGGAGGTACACACAATTTTATTGTCAGTTACCTCTTTATAATTGAATCTTCATTCTATAATATCCTATCATTTTTTTTTGGGACAAGGTTTTAATATCACTTTTCTGATAAATGAAACCTTTGAGAGATATCTATCGGCTCCAAAAGAATGAGCCCAGTCAAAATCATTTTTTTTGCCTCCAAAGCAATAAATAGAGCGAGAAGAAACTTGTACCGAACACGCGGTGAGACACCAATGACCACCAATTTTAATTATATATATTATTATATGATATTTAACAGGGTGGTGGGTGCTATGCCTTATAATTATGTAGTTGACATGTAATTTTGAAGTATTCAAAATTTTGACAATAGTAGTTTTCATTTAATTTATTTTAATTCTGTTTCTTCGAAATTGTTATAAATCTATGACGAAACTAAATAAATAATAATAAAAGTGAAGTGTTTCTTATCCTATATCGCAGTTTGATACAATTAAAAGTTGTTTTCAGTTACATATTGTCTCAAATTGTTGACTGCAAATCAGTGCATTTATTATTAGTTCATTTGAAATGGTATTATGATGCATAAAGCATATTAGATGGGAGGAGGATGGACACAGAGGAACCATCCGAAAACAAGAGTACGATATCACGATAGTATTGATATAATTATCACTGTGAGTAATTTATTACCTACCGGGTGTAAAAAGACCGTTAACGAAGCCGAAAGCCACGTATTCTACCCATTATTTGGATCATTTTTTTCCTTTAGACCATACCTGGGACTCCACGGGTTCTCGAGATATTGAAGGTCAAAGTTGCATTATTTTTTTACTTTTTTTTACGAAATCCAATTCTAAGTATCAATACAAAACTTTTTTACAAACAAACATTACCTGTATTTTCGATTTTTCTAAATAAAATACGCATTTGAAGTTACGAACAGTAATGTACGTTAGAAATAAATGCAGAAACGCACAGCTGATTACTTCCGACGGTCAATGACTCTCTTCTCTAGACTTAGGTCCCTTTGGAGGTGCGGGGTGAGGCGCGGGAGGAATGCGTCAAGACCGGAGCGACGCCATTGGTGCGCGCGCGTCTCGTGATATGCCGCTCAGTCGCTATTCGTCTATCGTGGCTCTCACACTGCTGTCTAGTACAGTCGAAAAGAAGTGTTTCTTTGTTTTAAATTGTTTTTTATTTGTTTAGTTTCGTTGTTTGTTAGGTTTTTTGTTGAGATTTGATATTGTTTTGAACTTATTTGCTATTTTAAGCCACCACAATACCGCGAGGAAAAGGCAATGCTTTGAATAGACATTCAAGAAGTTTGGTGTACAACGTTTTACAATTTTTCACAAGATTTTCAAATACTCGAAGATTTTTTTTTTTTTAGTATGGTGAAATCATCAAATGAGTCCTCCGGCCCCGGGCAGGGCGGGAGGGACTGTCAGACTTTTACTGACTAAAATCCACGGTGTCCTTCAATAGCCTGTTATGTTCCGGGGTCACGGTAAGGAAATAATCCCGCGACCCCGGCAGGCTTTGGCCCTCTGAGAGAGACACAAAGCGCCGTCGACCCGGGCATGGTCCATGGTCAGGCAGCGAGTTGCCCTTTACTCGCTACCCGCATGCCCGCGCCTACGGTGGCCGGAGATCATCTGCTGACGTCCGACGCCGAGGGCGCCTACCACTGCGGTTGGGGCAGAGGGAGGACGCTGTCCTCTCTCGCTCGCGGCCCGCCTCCTCCTTCACGAGCATTACTGCCTCGCAGAAGGAGCAGACCGCTTCCCACTCCGAAAATACTCGAAGCTTACAAAAAAAACGGCCGCGGCAACAAAGACGTGTGTATCGACAGTACAAAGAATTACAAAAGAGTAAATCAATTCAAGTTCAATTTATTTTAATAAACATTTTAAATTACTTACCTTTGATTCATTTGCAAAATCAGCATTTACAACATTACACAAATTATTTAAATAACATTAAAATATCATTTCGTCTTAAGTCTTTTCTTCATGAGTGTACGTGCGCAGACGGCCGCCATTTGTGGTCATCTTTCGTGAATCGTATTGTAATGAGAACCCGCCCTCCGCGGTAGTTCAAATGCATGTTCAAACGAGCCGACGCGCTCGCGCCGCCTGCTCGCTCCACCCGCTAACCCCCGCCGCCCTCCGCGACACCCGCTGGCCCCTCCCTCTACCAGCCGCCACGTGCCGTCAAAGAAATTTGTCTTTAGTTCGGTTTCTGACACGATCGAATTTACTTCTTGTGTCTTTGTTTCCGAAAAGTAATACAGTAATGCTGTTGAGTGTTCTGTGACTGTGTACTCGCTAACACACAAAGAGGCTGTGTGTTTTTGAGTACTTTTGTGTTTGTTTTTGCTAGTTAGTGCGTTTCTTTTTTTTTTTAAGTTTTAGATACGAAAATGCCGTTTCATGATTATTCTGCGCGCGAGTATGTTAATATGGTATACTGCTATGGTATGGCGCATGGAAATGCTGCTGAAGCCCTACGAATTTATGGAAGACAATACCCTGAAGCGTTCCAGCCTAGTGATTCACGTATTTTTACGCGGGCAGTGCAACGTTTGTTGGATAATCAGCCTATCGTGCCGATTTCACAGGGGGGTGGCAGGCAAATAACGCCAGCGGCCGAAACGGCCATCTTATCTGTGATGCGAGAAAACCCTCGTTTGGGAGTGCGTACAGCGGCTAAAGTATTGCGAAGGCGGCATGGCCATCGGGCTAGGTACATGGTGTCTCATTCCACCGTGCACAAAGTTCTAAAAAGGGATAGGCAACGACCTTATAAAATTCATCGCGTGCATGCACTCATGCCGGGTGACACAACACGCCGTATGCAGTACTGCAGGTGGCTGCTAAGGCAGGACCGAGGATTTGTGAATAAAGTTATTTTCACGGATGAATGCACTTTCACAAATAATGGAATGTGGAACCGTCGAAATTCACACTATTGGTGCTCCGTGAATCCACATCAAACCCAGGAAACGGGCTTCCAGGTACGGTGGAAACATAATGTGTGGGCTGGCATCATGGGAAATCAGATACTGGGCCCCGTTTTCTTGCCACCAAGTATGAACGGACCTGCCTACCTCAACCTCATTAATGAATACCTAACCGACACGTTAGATGACATGCCACTGATCCAGCGGCGAGACGTGTGGTATCAGCATGACGGTGCACCACCACACATCGTGAGACCGGTTCGCGATCAGCTGACGCAGCTGTTCGGCGACAATTGGATTGGGCGATATGGGCCCCATGATTGGCCTGCACGCTCACCGGACCTAACGCCTTTGGATTTCTTTCTGTGGGGATACGTCAAAGATAGGGTGTTTGACCGTACCTGCCAGACTGCTGCGGAGATGCGTCAAAAAATCATTGATGTTTTTGATGAACTCAAGCAGCGGTCAGAGCGAGAAGGAATCCTGGAACTAGTTCATCAAGAGACGCTGACTAGAGCTCGCGTCTGTCTCCGCGTGGGAGGTCGGCAGTTTGAACCGCAGTTAGTGAGTGTTGAGAGACCACCGATTGATGATATCAGCGATGGACAGTAGGTAAGTGTTTTATGAGTTTTAATTTAAGAACATCTTGGGGTCATGGGATTGTTTGAAAGATGTACCACGGCCCTGGAACGTAAAGGGCACACGAAAGAGCACGTCTTTTTTAGTCGGTGAAGTCTGACAGTACCTCCCGCCCCAACCTGGGCGAGAGGTCTCTTTTCATGATTTTACAATTAAAAAAAAAAAAATTAAGAACATCGTGCATCTCAGTAGGATTTTTCTTATTTGTTTTCACGGAAACTTTATTCATTTCATTCATCCCCGCAAATAATCGAAAGAACGTAGAACTAGAACGTCGCCGATACGTTCTTATCACAGCGCGTTCCAGCGTAAGCAGGCGCGCTTGTGTGCGTGAAGCCCGCCTACGCACACAACGACAGAAACCTGTTTGCTTTACATTGCGCGCCATAAAATTATTATTTTTTTTGATACCTAAAAATAAAAGTCGGTTCCCAGCGATAATTTTAGCGTAAAGCTACTTAGTTAGATGTACAGTATGCGAAGTTAACGGCTTTGTGATCTGTTCAAATACACCCTGTATATTGATAGTGTTACGAGCTGGGTATTGGGATAAATTAATTAACACCAATTAAAACCAAATACAACTTTATTCACAGACAAATCACAAATTAAAACAATCACAAAACACTACTCAACACTTTAACACTTATACACACTCTTAATCACACGTAGAACTCACTTAGATATCGCTTCGAGTTGCCTCGATCGTAGTCAAAACCAGACTGACCCGGTCGCCGATCGGCGCCCCTTTTTATACCTCGGCCGGACCCACTAGATGTTTCTAGAAGGTGGTCGAATGTTCTGGAAACATCCTTTGACTTCGATGTAAACCCATACCTTCTGGAACATTCTAGAACCATCTCGAAACATCTAGAACAGGATAGAACTTTCTAGAAATTTCCTGACCGAACTTGAGTAGAATTGTCGAGAACTTTGTGGAACTTCCGAGAACCTCATAGATAGGTCTCGCAATTCGATCGACGTAACAATAGGAACAATTCATAATGTGTAGTATCATACGTATTCTAACATTGCCCTTGTTTGCTCTGTAGGGAATTTCCTGCCATGATATTCAGTAAATTTAGTTTACTTTATTCTTGATTTATTATTGAAAGTAATATGTTATTGAAAAAAAAAGTTTACGTGACTTATTTACAGTCATGTCCGTTTAATCACGTCCCATTGAACACATCGAAACATAGTTTTGAGTAATCTATAAGCCTACGTATCATTCGTTTTAATTTTCTCGATCTTTTTATCAATTTCCAATTTTATTATTACGAAAATCTGACAGCCGCGATCTGAAAAAAAGTGTCACAGGTCTAGCCTGTAAGAGCCACACTGGCTGACTGATTCGTCAAGGAACGAAAGTGATGACACTACTTTTAAAAGGCAAAAGATGAGAGGACTATAGTGAATGTGTGCTCAGAATCAAACGGCGTATGTGCCCAAACATATTGACGTCTTTTTATGAATTAAAATTGTTATTAATTGAAAAACTGTCTTTACAGAATTTAGATACTAGTATTTTCTACAATTTAAAACAACATCCTTTCAATAACTCATAGTAGTTATGCCATAAAGTCCAAAAACTAAAAAACATGGACCGGACTTTGCATTTTTTTTTGTATCGAGAAAATTTAATTGAATCGTGTTTTCAACTTTGTGGGAATTTAGATCATATAGTTAATAACTATATTTCAAGTTGGAAGATCTGTAGTCCAGTCATGTACGACAGAAAGTAAAATATAAAAACCGTATAAGTACTGACTTAGCCCCTTAATGTAGGTTATGAGCAGTTCTCATTATTGTCTTAATCCGCATGATTGTCGGTTATGTTACAAATCAGTGGCATAGTGAGTACTACTCTTAACAATTCCGTATCGTAACAATTAATGTCTCTCTAGTAACGGCCCCAAATATTTTTCCTTGTTTTTCTTTACAGCAGCTGAATTATTAATCATTGTTATGTACTATAGTAGGTTTTTAATAAATAAAAACATATTACAAATAATATCTTGTTAAAATTTTATTATTAGCTCATCATTTAAATTGTTAAAACTTAAAATTAAACAAACGTTTGGAACCTTTTGTTACTAAATGGATATTCTTTTTTAATTTTAACAAAATGTGGTTATTTAATACGTTCTTAAATATATTTCTTTTCATCTATTAAACACGTGTAATAAGTTAGTAGTCTATTTTTTTCAGATCATCCAGTCAGTGAATTTTTATCAAGTTTTGATTTTTGTGACTATCAGGACAAAATTTTTCTTACTAACCTTGTAAAATAACGATTAATGTAATATATACGTATTTGTACAAGGAATTTGTGCAACTCAATGTTCGCGAAGGAGGAGGCAAGCTGCGTGAGGGAGAGGACAGCGTTCTTCCTCCGCCCCAGCCGCAGTGGTCCACGGCGACGGACGCCGCAAGACGATCTCCGGTCACCGTACCGACCATGGACCATGCCCGGGTCGATGGCGCATTGTGCTACACGCGCGCCTCAAAGAGCGTCAGCAAGATGACGCCCCCCCCCCCCCTCCCGCCTCTAGAGGGCCAAAGCCTACCGGGGTCGCGAGACTTATCTTATTACCGTGACCCTGTAACGTAAAAGGCTGATGAAAGACACCGTGGATTAAGTCAGTACAAGTCAAACAGTCCCTCCCGCCCTGTCCTAGGGGAGCACTCATTTGATGAACCAAGCTAAAAAAATTGTGGCAAAAAGGGAGGGGGGGGGGGGCGAAATGAGCTGTTCCTAGGGGCTCCGAGATGGTTAATCCGGCTCTGGTGTCCGGGCATTAAATTCACTGAGTTTGAAGTCAAAAACACGCGCAGACAAAGTCGCGGAAGAAGTGCTAGTGTATATGTATATTTAAACATCTTACGTCAAAATAAAATTTCCATAAACGCTCCGTCGAAATAGCAGCAATCATGGGCCACCAAAATACAGGAAGGAGTGCCGTGACGGCAACCGGAATAGGTCTACATATGAAGAAAATTAATTGGACCCATAAAAGCCAATCACCATGGGCCTGAAACGAAATGAGTATATTAATAAATCATCATCTGCCTAGCCTTTTCCCAACTATATTGGGGTCGGCTTCCAGTCAAACCAGATTCAGCTGGATATCAGTATTTTACATGGAGCGACTGCCTGTCGGACCTCCACAACCCAGTAACTGGGTAATACGATACCCAATGGTAAGACTGGTTGTCAGACTTTAGAGCTTCTGACTAGCAGTAACGACTGTCAAAGATCTACAAATGACAGCCGGGACCAACGGCTTTACGTGCTTTCCGAGGCACGGAGGAAACTCGCTATGATAGATGGTCACCCATCCACAGACCAACCTCGGCAAGCGCGGCTTAACCCGGAAGATCGGCCTGTGCGGCTGTGATTATTTAGCCACGAGCTATATTAATAAATACAGATAAAATTTAACTGACTTTAAAAACAACCACAAAATAACCTATGACATAACTTTTCTTTCGAAAGTCGGTGACTTTGTTTATTATTTTCATTGACTTTCTAGCCAAATAGCCACCGACTTTCGAAAGAAAAGATATTTTGTAGATTGTAGACAATATCGATATTTTTTTAGGTTTTTGTTTATTTTTCAAAAAACCGCCTATCCTATTTCAAAAAAAATCTTTAATTTCGAAATTTAGATGGCGTTTCATAACCAGCACCCCAATTTATCACGGAATTGGCGTAATACATTTAAATTGACGCCCGCCATCTTGGATTTAAAAAAGAATGGCTCTTTCATAACAAGCACCCCAATTTAACTCGAAATTGACAGCCATATCAAATTCTAAGAAAAAAACTGACATCCGCCATCTTGGATTTCAAAAAGAATGACTTTTTCTTTACAAGCACCCCAATTAACCTCGAAATTGACACCCATATGAAATTCTAAGGAAAAAATGACGTCCGCCATCTTGGATTACAAAAAGAATGGCTTTTTCGTAACAAGCACCCCAATAAAATTAACCTCGAATTTGACACCCATATCAAATTCTAAGAAAAAAATGACGTCCGCCATCTTGGATTTCAAAAAAAATTGCTTTTTCGTAACAAGCACCCCAATTAACCTTGAAATTGACACCCATATCAAATTCTAAGGATTAAAACGACGTCCGCCATCTTGGATTTCAAAACGAATGGCTTTTTCGTTACAAGCACCCCAATTAACCTCGAAATTGACACCCATATCAAATTCTAAGGAAAAAATGACGTCCGCCATCTTAAAAAGAATAGCTTTTTCGTAACAAGCACCCCAATTAACCTCGAAATTGACACCCATATCACCACCCTAAGCCTATCAACTGAAACCAAATATCTGGGCATCTTCTTGGATAAACAGCTGAATTGGGCAAAACACATCAACTACATCAGCACAAAAGCCAGCATATTCCTGTGGCAGTGCAAGCGAATGCTTGGCAGGAATTGGGGGATCAGTCCCAAGATCACTCACTGGCTATATACCACTGTCATACGACCGACAGTCACGTACGGCTCATTGGTCTGGTGGCCCAGAACAAACCAGAGCACAACCCAAAAAGACCTCGAGAAGCTGCAGCGATTCGCTTGTATGGCAGTTACTATCTGTATGAGAACTGCACCCACCGCTGCCCTACAGGCAATGCTTGGACTGCCACCTCTACACCTCATCGTGCAGAAGGAGGCGGCCCTAGCCGCCTTTAGGCTTCATACCCTGGGAACCCTAAACAAAGACTCCAGAATTAAACACACGCGAATTAAGAATGATGCGATCGAACAACAGCCAATGATGGCATCACCATGCGACAAAGCCACAAGACAATACCACTTTGAAAAGCACTACAATATCACACTTGCGGAAGAGCAGTGTGACTATTCAGGCCCGAAAGAACTGAGGATATACACAGATGGATCAAAGAATGATTCCGAAACCGGGGCTGGAGTCTTCTCACACGACCTTAACATAAATATATCTAGCCCGCTGGGAATGTACAACACCGTCTACCAGGCGGAATGCATGGGCATTATACAAGCAGCATATGCGATAGAGGCCAGAAGAGTTACGGATGCCCATATACGTATACTCTCTGATAGTGCCTCAGTCCTTCAATCGTTGGAGAAACAATATACCACTTCAAGCTTAATACTAGAATGTCACAATGCACTAGAACGTCTAACGGTATCTAAACGCAACAAAGTGACACTACAATGGATTAAAGGACATAGTGGATCACTGGGCAACGACGCGGCTGATGAACTAGCTAGGAGAGCATCCAGCGCATCAGTTTGCGGACCTGAACCCATTATACCCTTCCCCTTCAACCAGATACGTAGATGGCTGCAGGAGCGCACCCTCACACAAGCAGAGAGATGGTGGACCTCGACACCAGGCTGCAGGCAATCCAAGGAAGCCCTGCCATCCCTAGATGGCAAGCTAACCAGACGTCTTCTACGCCTGGACAGGACCGGCATGCGCCTGCTGACAGGGACCATAACGGGACACTGCTCCCTAAACAAACACTTCCACAGAATAGGCATAACGGACAGCCCCCTGTGCAGGGCATGCATGAAGACTGAGGAAACCGTCGCGCATGTGCTCTTCGAGTGCACAGGTGTCACACAGATCAGGACAGAAACCCTCGGGACACCCAGGACTTACACAGATGTTCTCCACAGACCAAAGAACCTGATCAACTTCTGGAGGGAGGTGGGCTGGTTGGAATAAGCCACCAAAGGCCACTATGGCTCACGCACAATGGTCCACATGAAGGATTAAGTGCGGAAACCAAAACCCCTAACATAGAACATAGACACCCATATCAAATTCTAAGAAAAAAACGACGTCCGCCATCTTGGATTTCAAAAAGAATGGCTTTTTCGTAACAAGCACCCCAAATAACCTCGAAATTGACACACTTATCAAATTATAAGAAAATGACCTCCGCCATCTTGAATTTCAAAAAGGATGGCTTTTTTTTGTAACAAGGACCCCGAATAAACTCAAAATTGATACCCATACTTGGTAAATTGAAATAAAAATACGTCCCGCCATCTCGAAATTCACCCTTGGTAATTAATAAAAAAAAGTCCACCACATCTTGTCATGGGACATACAAATCATAACACAGTCCTATATAATAATATTAGTAGAATTTTCAAACAGATGCCCTGTGCAATAATCTATTTAAAAAAAAGGCGTGCGCGGGTCGGCCATTTTAAAAAACAAGTAAAAATAAATAAGCACGTCACACGCGATAGCCCTGAATGATAGAGCCCGACATACAGTAACATCGTTCTGTTCCCAAGTCGGGCTCGGCTTACCCGCGTCTCACCCCTCACACCCCGCACGATTGCCCTATCTAGACGTCTTCGTCGGACGACTGTAGGATTATTAGACTGTGGCACAGAATGTTAATAGTAGGTACCTACGACACCTTACGCGAGGAATAATATTTATAATAATAATATTTTTTCTACCTATTATTGTTATAGTTTTGAACATTACATCTTACAAAAATAAAAATAAAAAAAATTAACGAAAAACAAAAAACCAGACTGCGTTAAAAAAAACTAAAAAAAAAGAAAGAAACAATCCCAGTAGTTAAGAATTCACTCATTCACACTCACAGTCGGGACCCATTCAAATTATACCAATCAAATCTTCCCAAGGGGCACCGACTGTGAATGTGAATGAGTGAATTCTTAACTACTGGGCTTGTTTCTTTCTTTTTACCCGACTGCGCGACGCAAAGGAGGGTAATGTGTTTATCAGTCTATGTATGTATGTATGTATGTATGTAAGTATGTATGTATGTTTGTTTCTATGTGGCGTTCTAGAGACCAAATGCGTAGGCCGATTTTGATAATTTTTACGTCAATCGATTCGTCTTAATCTTGCGAGTGTCACTAAAGACATTACTGTAATGAAAATTCACCACAGCGACAACCAGACGACATATTGTGAAAACGAAAAAAAAAAATGTCGATGAACTATGTCATGTGGGGTATCGTTGAATAGGTATTTTAAAATCATTTTTAGGTTCCCTTTATCATTTTTCATTTTAAATAATAGTTTAGGATATATAACGATTTAAAGTTGTTTAGCAAAACAATAATTCTCTGAATAGTAACTAAAAAGTGTGAAATAAAAAAAATATTTAACGAAAAACAAAAAACCCGACTGCGTTAAAAAAACTAAAAAGAAAGAAACAAGTCCAGTAGTTAAGAATTCACTCATTCCACTCACAGTCGGGGCCTGTTGGGAAGATTTGATTGGTATAATTTGAATGGGCCCCGACTGTGAGTGTGAATGAGTGAATTCTTACTTGCACACTTCTAACTACTGGACTTGTTTCTTTCTTTTTAGTTTTTTTAACGCAGTCGGGTTTTTTGTTTTTCGTTAAATATTTTTTTTAGTTTTTTTTAACGAAGTCGGGTTTTTTGTTTTCGTTAAATATTTTTTTATTTCATTCTTTTTAATTACTATGCAGAGAATTATTGTTTTGTTAAACAACTTTAAATCGTTATTTAACCTAAACTATTATTTAAAATGAAAAATGTTAAAGGGAACCTAAACATGATTTTAAAATACCTGTTCAACGATACCCCACATGACATAGTTCATCGACATTTTATTTTTTATTTTGACAATTCGGCACCTGGTTGTCGCTGTGGTGAATTTTAATTAATGTCATGTCTTTAGTGACACTCGCAAGGTTAAGACGAATCGATTGACGTAAAAATTATCAAAATCGGCCTACGCATTTGGTCTCTAGAACGCCACATAGAAACAAACATACATACATACATACATAGATTGATAAACACATTATCCTCCTTTGCGTCGCGCAGTCGGGTAAAAAGAAGATCGCTGACCTATTTTCTGAGTATGAATGTGAGTTTTAAACAACAATGCAAACATCTTTCTACTTTGTACCGAGCGATAAGGTGAGTGAGAGTGATGTCAGGTTTGATATTCGTCTATTTATCTTGGGCGTCTAGTAGGCTCACATCTCCGCCGAGTATCTCGACGCATGTCCAAACTTGTAATGTTACCTAGGTATAGGGATAATCGTGTTCAGTTAAGCGGGTTCAGCACCGGGCACGCCGCAATTGCGGCGGTAAGACACCCCTCTTTGAGGAGTGGCTGGAGAGAAGTCATGGCGTCCTTACCTTCCGCCTGACGTAGGTCCTCACCGGGCACGGGTGCTTCGGGAGATACCTGTTTCTAATGCGGAAGGAGGAAACGTCTGGGTGTCACCGCTGCGAAGATCGCCCGGAGGACACGGTGGAGCATACGGTGCAGGACTGCCCAGCTTGGGCAGCGCACCGACGTGTCCTCACGGCTGCGATAGGAGGAGACCTCTCGCGCCCGGCATTGGTTGCGGCCATGCTGCGGGGCGAGACGGAGTGGGAAGCGGTCGCCTCCTTCTGCGAAGCAGTAATGCTCGCGAAGGAGGAGGCGCGCCGCGAGCGAGAGAGGACAGAGTCCTCCCTCCGCCCCAACCGAGGTGTAGGACGCCCACGGCGGCGGACGTCGCGAGACGATCTCCGGCCAACGTAGGCGCGGGCATGCGGGCAGCGAGTAAAGGGCAACTCACTGCCCGACCATGGACCATGCCCGGGTCGACGGCGCGTTGTGTCCCACGCGCGCCTCAAAGAGCGTCAGCATAATGAAGGGGCCCCCCTCTCAGAGGGCCAAAGCCTGCCGGGGTCGCGGGATTATTTCCTTACCGTAACCCCGGAACAGAACGGGCTATTGAAGGACACCGTGGATTTTAGTCAGTAGAAGTCTGACAGTCCCTCCCGCCCTGCCCAGGGTGGGAGGACTCATTTGATGATTTTACCACGCTAAAAAAAAAAAATTCTATTTAACAAACCCTTTCGTTTAATACCATTTTTATCATGGAGGTTAATTTCAAATAGCCAATTCACCATCTTGACTATTTTTTTGTAGGTACCTATTCCTGACAGTAAACCCTTTCATTTGATACCAATATCATTGGGGTGCATTTCGAGTTATACTTGCATGACCGTGAACATAATTTTCACTGTAAAAGATGGTAATAAACATAATAACTCCAATAACTCCTTGTCTAAAGGGAACGTCGCGCCGCGTCTCAGTGTGAACTGACCGTTATATTCTTTTAGTATGATACCCTTAAAAAAAATTTTAAAAGAATCAAAAAGAATTTAGTACGGTCAATTTAGACATTCGAGGTTACATAAAGTCCCAGCAAGCTGAATTTCTGTGAAGTTGTTCAAAACATAATTATAAACAATGTCTAAAAGTTCCCCATCATTCCCCTGTAAGGAAAAAAAAATATTCAAGGTCGAAGGTAAAAAAATGAGTTTTTCGCGATTTTCAGCAAAACGGTAAGTTTTATCATATAAGTACCTCAGACAAAAATTGTAGATCATAAAATTATCTATAAAAATGTATAATATTTTTTTTCTTACGAGCCACCGTTTCAGAGATATAACGATTCAAAAAGTTATAAAAGTTGTTATCGTCAAGTGCATCTAATGAGGTAGTGTACTTAGCGCGTTTTTTTTAACGTGGTTTCCCCAGTAGGCCTACTCCACGGGTCAGTTGTGATCCTGTTTATTGTAAAACTATTGCAAAATGACGGAAATGTTCAAAGATTGGGAAAGATAAAAGCGATGTAAATGAAAAAAAAGTGTTGAAGTTTATTCGTCTCATTCGTAAGTTTCAAATTCTTGTTCTTCTTCTTGATCTTCTTCTCCTGCTTCTTCTTCATCTTCATTTTGGATGCAAGTAAATTGAACACAGGGACAGGCACGCTTTTATCTTTCCCAATCTTTGAAAATTTTCGTTATTTTGCAATAGTTTTACAATAAACAGGATCACAACTGACCCGTGGAGTAGGCCTACTGGGGAAACCACGTTAAAAAAAACGCGCTAAGTACACTACCTCATTAGATGCTTATGACGATAACAACTTTTATAACTTTTTGAATCGTTATATCTCTGAAACGGTGGCTCGTAAGAAAAAAAGTATTAACACATTTTTATAGATAATTTTATGATCTACAATTTTTGTCTGAGGTACTTGTATGATATAACTTACCGTTTTGCTGGAAATCGCGAAAAACTCATTTTTTTTACCTTGGACCTTGAATATTTTTTTTTCCTTACAGGGGAATGATGGGGAACTTCTAGACATTGTTTATAATTATGTTTTGAACAACTTCACAAAAATTCAGCTTGCTGGGACTTTATGTAATTTCACTCACATTTTTTTGTCTAAATTGACCGGACTAAATTTGAGACTGAGGAATTTTTCGCAGAGTGTTATACAAATGCAATTTTCATGTTTTGGTAAAAAAACAGAACTTTTCGGCTAAAAAAATGTTGGATTATTGTGCATCTATAATCTGTATCACCTACTCTCACCATATTCCAAATGACAATGCCAGATCCTGCCCCACCTTTCAGCCCTTATTACAGGAAATATAAATTAATGAAAAATATTAAATGAAAATAAGACCCCTGATTACATAATTGTTATTCTGCAAAGGATGCTTTTAAAAAGTTAGTGATAAAAGGTGTTAACGCGAACGGGTAACGCCATCTGTTACTGTCATCGGGAAGCGCGTGGCGGATGCGCGCGCCATCTCTCGTTTGCGCCCGAGAGCGCGGAGAGCGGGGGCGGAGCAGCTTGTTCCTGATTCGTCGGCGGGGAGCCGGTCTTCGGTTCGTTCGTCGTTCTGCGCGCGGCCACAGGAATTCGTTCGTTCAACAAGACTCTACTCACTCACTCAATACGAAATCTCCACTCCAATGTGCAGTGCAAAAATGCAAAACTATTGTAATAAGTAAAATTAATAAAATCTGTTAAAACCATAATGAGTCGCCTAACTGAAGAGTTCCTGACCCAACAACACAAACCATAACATTGGACCTTCATTACCGGATCAAAAACCTGCTTCATGTCAAGAAGAAGACCACGCGGAAGCAGCTCGGAAGTCGGCAGCCAGCAGAACAAATGACGGTCAGGCCATTCAGTATTCCTTTCTAAACCTATCCTCCAGGTTCATTTGAGCTAATATCGTGTTCTTGTGCAAAATTCCAGTAGAGAAGGCGCGCCGCGAGCCCGTGCGTTTGAATTAAACCAACCGCCATTTTGTGCAGCGTGGTTTCGTGTTCGATCGAGCAAGTTCTAGAATTGTGAATACTTTCTTTTGTCTCTTTACAATCTCCCAAAATGCCAATCGACGACTACAAAGATTTGATTAAGAAAAGAGGTGTAATAAAAGGAAAGTTTTCTGTGTTTACGAAATACGTGCAGTCGTTACAAAATGTGGAAATTTCAGAGTCTCAAAAGGTAGCTCTAGAGGATCGTGTCAATAATATTATGTCGCTTTTAGATCATTTCGGTACCATTCAAGATGATATAGAATTTCACCTACAGGATTCGGAATTAGATTTAGAAAAACAATTAATAGAAAGAGAAACTTTTGAGAACTTATTTTATGATATTACTTCCAAAGCGAAATGCACTCTAAAAAGTTTAAAAAGTAATGACAGCAATGTTGAGGTCTGCAACAATAACTTTAACAGCATTAAATTACCTACTATTTCGTTACCATCTTTCGACGGCTCGTTCGAACAGTGGTTGGAATTCAGAGACACATACATATCCTTAATTCATTCTTCTAAAACAATTGACGACATTCAAAAATTCCATTATTTGCGTTCCGCACTCACGGGCTCTGCCAGTCAAATAATAAAGTCGATTCAATTTACTGCCGAGAATTACGCTATAGCCTGGAGTTTACTAGAAAACAGATTTAATAATAATAGATTACTCGTTCAAAACCATGTTAAAGCTCTGTTCTCATTACAGTCTTTACATAAAGAATCCGCATCTCATATTCGAAAATTAATAGATAACGTACTAAAAAATATTCGTGCTCTCAAGGGTCTCGATGAGCCCACAGAATACTGGGATACTTTATTAATTTATCTTATTGTTACGAAAATGGACTCCACCACCGAAAAAGAGTGGGAGAACCATAAAAGCGCACTTTCCAAATTACCAACTCACGCTAACAAAAAGTTAACGTTGAACGATATTATTGCGTTTCTTACCGATAAGGCAGACACGTTAGAATCAATCAAAGGTACACATGACTCTAATAAGCAAACGTCTGATAGTTCGGCAAAGAAATCGTCATCCAGTCAATCAAAGCACGCAAGCTCACATAGCTACGTCGCAACAAATAATAATAATAATTCGTCTAAATCGGCACAAAAACATAATTCGAGCAATGATTCTAAACGTTACCAAAGGTGTATTAAGTGTAAAGAGAATCATCCGCTATATTCGTGTAGTAAGTTCAATGACCTTTCTACGAAAGATAAAATAATATTCGTAAACGATAATAAACTATGTGGAAACTGTTTGCGTGCTGGACATACGGTGTCTCAGTGTTGGTTCGGAGCCTGCAAGTTATGCAATCGAAAACATCATTCGCTTCTTCATAGCGAGTGCTGTGATAATGATAACGGCAACGCGTCGAAGTTAGCAGGGCCGCCGCAAGAGGCGCTTGCGTCGCCGCCCATGTCGTGTCGCGAGTCCGAAGCTAAGTGCAGTGCACATAGTACGGCGCTACACAGTGCGTCAACTCCGACGCGTCAACAAGTTAACGATGGGTATTCATTTCAAGAACCCGTTATTCTTTCGACTGCATTAGTAGACATTTTAGACCGTGATAACAATTATCACACTATTCGTACTATTTTAGACAATGGCAGTCAACATTCGTTTATCACAAAATCCTTGTGCGATAAATTAAAAATTCGTTTAATACAGTCCACAGTACAAGTCGCAGGCGTGGGGAATTCGGTAACCCAATCTACTCAGTCGTGCAACGTGCAGTTGCGATCTAAGAATAGTGAATTTAATATGCAATTAAATTGTCTCGTTCTACCTTGTATTACTGCAACGTTACCTTCTGTAAATCCTAATATCGCAACGTTTAAGATTCCGAGTAATGTATCGCTCGCTGATCCTAAGTTTTTCATGTCGAATAGAATCGATCTATTAATCGGCGCCGATAAATTCTGGGACCTTTTGAGTGAAGGATTAATTCGACTAACAAACGGCCCATACTTACAAAATACTAAGTTAGGTTGGGTTGTATCTGGTGTCTTACATGATAAAAAAGGATCATCGGTTAATCGAGTCCAATGTAACTTTACACACACGTACGACAATTTAGATACTCAATTAACAAAATTCTGGGAATTAGAGGAGATTAGTTCTCAAACAAATATTATGTCTAAAGAAGAAAACGACTGCGAAAATTTGTTTATTAAGGCACAGAATATATAATAGTACCTAAAGGCACAGAAGGATAACTCCCAAAAAGAAAACAAAAAAATGTAAAATCTATGCACGAAAGAATAGAGTCCATTTTTACTTGCACCCGCATCACCCACCTACTTTTATAATAGCCTAAACTTCCCGTGCGCAAGCAAAAATGAACTGAATAGTGACGCGCGAGAGTTCATTTTAGTTTATCTGACGCCAACGACATTAAAAGGTTACTGTCGGTCAAGCTCAATAGGGTTGCGACTCGCGAGTTTGGGCACAGTTAGGTAGGAATACGTATTTTATGCATTGTTTAATTACATATATATTTATGTTAATTAATATTAACTTAAATATATATCACTCCTCATTACCTCCTTAAGTCCCTCATGGAATTTTGTTTTTATCATCAGCCTATATCTTTTTCTGTTTCGTCATCGATTACTTCATATTCATATCGATTGGTAGCACAGAGTGTTAACAGTAGGTACCTACGGCACCTTACGTGAGGAATAATATATACACCGTGACTTTTTAGTCGCCTTACAACGGCAGCCCAGTTTATGTATCCAATGACTAAAACACGTTTATAATATAAAATATGTATTTAAGAGATTTCAAAATTTAAAAATAAAATTTTAATTCGTTATTATGACGTAGTCAGGTCGCAAGTCGGGTTTATAATAATAATTATCTTTTCTACGTATTATTTTTATATTTTTTTAAACATATTTTCATCTTAAGAACAATATTTAAAAATATTTGAAATGTTAGGCTTTATTACCTCATCCGTGACATTCGCCACCCAAGTCGTGCGGTGCCTCCGCCGCGCGGCACCACCCGCACCGCGCGCCGTCCCCGCGCCACGCGCGCCGTCAACGCTCTTATGTTTAATAGTACAGGAGCAGTGACCCGATTTGGTCGTAGAAATTAATTCATACTAGAGTACCAAAAAACAACAAAGTGGTTTTGTGTGAGAAGTGTGAGAACACATTTTTGAAGTGAAAACTTCTTTAGCGGCGTTGTACACTTTTTCTGTAATGGGTAAAAAATTTAAAACTCGCGTCAGGGTCACGTGACCAAAACTCGCGTCAGGGTCACGTGACCCTGATCGAAAATGAGTAAGACGTCATTCAAATTAAAAAAAAAGGTTGCACTCCAGGAGTGCCGGTAGAAGTGAAAACTTTTTTGTTACTATGTTTTATTTTTAATTTGAATGACGTCTTACTCATTTTCGATCAGGGTCACGTGACCCTGACGCGAGTTTTGGTCACGTGACCCTGACGCGAGTTTTAAATTTTTTACCCATTACAGAAAAAGTGTACAACGCCGCTAAAGAAGTTTTCACTTCAATAAAACATAGTAACAAAAAAGTTTTCACTTCTACCGGCACTCCTGGAGTGCAACCTTTTTTTTATTCATAATACGTCATAAATAAGAAAGTTCTTTAGTTTTATAGGCTCGTTCGCCCTTTGAAATATGTATAATTGTATATGGAACATTTTTACACCATATGTAGTTCGAAGTTCTTTTTTGACCATGGCTCTTGGTCTATAATTTTATTTACAGCTTGACATAAAACTGTAGAAAACCGGAAGTCGCCACTGTCTTCGCGCTACCAGCACATTTACAGCTTGACATAAAAATGTAGAAAACCGGAAGTCGCCACTGTCTTCGCACTACCAGCACTTTGAATGATTTTTTGAAGTGAAAACTTCTTTAGCGGCGTTGTACACTTTTTCTGTAATGGGTAAAAAATTTAAAACTCGCGTCAGGGTCACGTGACCAAAACTCGCGTCAGGGTCACGTGACCCTGATCGAAAATGAGTAAGACGTCATTCAAATTAAAAATAAAACATAGTAACAAAAAAGTTTTCACTTCTACCGGCACTCCTGGAGTGCAACCTTTTTTTTTTTGAAGTGAAAACTTCTTTAGCGGCGTTGTACACTTTTTCTGTAATGGGTAAAAAATTTAAAACTCGCGTCAGGGTCACGTGACCAAAACTCGCGTCAGGGTCACGTGACCCTGATCGAAAATGAGTAAGACGTCATTCAAATTAAAAATAAAACATAGTAACAAAAAAGTTTTCACTTCTACCGGCACTCCTGGAGTGCAACCTTTTTTTTATTTTTTTTTTCACTTATTACGTTAGTTTTATGGCACAATAATAAATCTAACAAATCTGCGGTCTTTGTTTACATCAAATATCAAAGATTTTAAAACGCTGTCAGAAATAAAAATTTTAGTTCCGTTTCAACCCGTTCTGGCCAAGCTGTAATTAATTTTTTATTTTATTTTTTTTCTCTTAATAAGTTAGTTTTGTAGCACAATAATAAATCTAACAAACCTGCGGTTATTGTTTACATCAAATATCAAAACTTTTAAAACGTTGTCAGAAACAAAAAGATTAGTTCCGTTTCAATTCGTTCTGGCCAAGCTGTAGTCATAACTTTAAAGATCGATTGTTATCGTTTACGGCAAAATAGGTAACTAGTCCTTATCATTTTAATTTCATTGTCACAGGCACAGGCCCCGTGTTGCGTGTCTTTGTAGGTAAGTAGGTAAAAAAGTCGCGAAGAGAATTACGATCGCTGACCTTGAATGCGTAGTGTAGCCATTTTCTGAGTTTGAACGTGTCTAAACAATAACGTAAACATCTTCCTACTTTCTACCGATCATAATTCGACCTACCTACGTATTCAGCTTATGTGAGTGAGAGTGATGTCAGGTTTGATAGTCGTCTATTTTATTTATCTTGGTCGTCTTGTAGGCCAAATTTGTAACCTACCTAATCATGATTACTAGCCGGTACTTGAATGACATTAATAAGCACGCCACAAGCAGGTAGATAGTTTTTTGATCATTATTAAATATGTAGGTACTACATAGATATTCACTTTTTTTCTTACCTTTCGAAATCACGCGGTAGTGTGTGAAACGTGAGGCTCCTATCACTGTCATTATTTAAACAACCAAACGTTATGCAGTATTTTTTTTCTTCATCATATATATTTTTTTTAAACTCATGCGTAAATTCAACCAAACACCAAACTTAAATATTATATAAGTAAGCGCGTGCGTAGTGGGCGGCTCGCGGCAACCGACTAAATGTCCACTCCGAAGTGGAGCCCGCCAACGCTTGCAGTTTTATACCTACACTGCGGAGTGAGCCAGGCCTGATTAAGGTGGCTCTTTGTGCGGACACGAACTCACTGACAGGCGGGGGCCATAAAGCATGTTGTCTCACCTGTCATCGTGCCCGAAAGAGATAGTATCAGTGATGAGCAGTTAGACGCTAGTCCTCACGCACGTCTGCTTTGCACCCACACATATAGCGCTCCGATCCGTTCCGAATAAAAACGAAGTTACACGAACTACACACCGTCACCACATGACATTGTGACATGTGACACATGTGTGTCATGAAATGTTTTTTTAGCATGTTTATGAAACTTAGAGCGAGTAATGCAGATTGCTACAAGGTTGTACCTAAGTTGATAACTGACAGTTCCTTGCATTACTTATTTTTATTTATAGAAACAGAAGAAAATTAGTATGGATCGCTATTACCGGATACGGCTAAGATAACTATATTTATTGAATAAAACAAATAAAATAAACTGTTTCGTAAATATTTGTTGATCATTTATTAAACTGAAAATAAAAAGTATGAACACATTTTTGGGCTTTGAATTATACATATTTTATTCTTTAAATTTTTAAACAGTTTTATTAAACTATGTATAAAAACAAAGAAAAATAACTAGCCCATCAACATCGGAGACAGACAAACCCTCTAACAGTACGCGCTGTGACCAGGAGAACTGCCTTCTGAATCTATGGCTTGATTCAGCTGACTACAGACTTCCTTCAGCTTTCGTGAAATTAAACTGTTCTTCGTTTACATTAACATGTCAATCATCAATCGATGTCAATGCGTTTCGTGTTGATCTAAACATGGATTCAGGGTTAAATTATCAAGCAAAACTACGCACCAACAAAATCTTTTTTTTTTAAATATAAACTCAAAATAATCCTTACGGTGGAGACGTATCCAATAAAGGAGCAATATTTTCTTTATTCATGACCCATGCACTCAATGCTCTCTTATTATTTTTTTTGCGTGGGTCACTTCGATCTAGGCGCCCTTTTATATCGCCTTGGTGTTCCTACAGCCGAACTCGGCTTCGCTGCCCCGCCCCGCGGGACAGTCTTATTAGGTAACAGTGACCCCGGGACGTAAAGTGCTATTGAAGGACATCGTGGATTTTGTTGTTTTTTTTTTTTTTTTTAGCGTAGTAAAATCATCAAATGAGTCCTCCAACCCCGGGCAGGGCGGGAGGGACTGTCAGACTTCTACTGACTAAAATCCACGGTGACCTTCATAGCCTGTTATGTTCCGGGGTTACGGTAAGGGAATAATCCCGCGACCCCGGCAGGCTTTGGCCCTCTGAGAGGGGGGCCCCGTCATTATGCTGACGCTCTTTGAGGCGCGCGTGGGACACAACGCGCCGTCGACCCGGGCATGGTCCTTGGTCGGGCAGCGAGTTGCCCTTTACTCGCTGCTCGCATGCCCGCGCCTACGGTGGCCGGAGATCATCGAGCGACGTTCGTCGCCGTGGGCGCCTTCCACTGCGGCTGGGGCGGAGGGAGGACGCTGTCCTCTCTCGCTCGCGGCCTGCCTCCTCCTTTACGAGCATTACTGCCTCGCAGAAGGAGCTGACCGCTTCCCACTCCGTCTCGCCCCGCAGCATGGCCGCAACCAATGCCGGGCGCGAGAGGTCTCCGCCTATCGCAGCCGTGAGGACACGTCGGTGCTTCGCCCAAGCTGGGCAGTCTTGCACCGTATGCTCCACCGTGTCCTCCGGGCGATCTTCGCAGTATCGTGGATTTTGATTAGTAAAAGACTGTCAGTCCCTGCCCGGGGTGGTAGATCTCATTTGATGATTTTACCCATTGAACTATATTACTAGATTTTACCACGTCATAAAAGATCATCAAATACGAGTATGTAAGTACCTAGAGATTAGTTGTAACAAATTATAAGACTTACCCAATGTTGATTTTAATTTGTTTACAAGTGTTCTACAATGAATCAACACAATCTTACTGGCACTAAAATCCATTCAAAGCTATTCCAATATTTCCAATTTATAATAATTTCAAGTCAAACAGATAAAGTAAGTCTAAAGGCGATATTACACGGTTCAATTAAATTGACAGCAATTCCGTTGAAAAGCATTGAACATTGCACATATTATTTCCTATTTACAAACAAAACAGTCAACAAGACATTCAATGTTCATTTGCCTAGCGATGTCGCGTCGTCAAGTCGTGCGTGCAGGTGTTTCCCTTATTTGTATTTAATGAATGAGCTAAATAAAAAAAAAACTCGGCGTTGGTGGGTACGTCCGTGGATTTAGCGAAGAGCGACCATAGGAGCGTCACAAGTATTATAGTTGGATTTTGTATTCCACAAACACTCATATTTTTGAAAAAGTTCCAGAAAATGAGGAACATGATTGTCACGCCACTCAAAAGCCATTTTTAAAACTATAAACATTAGCGCACGCTAGAAACTACACAATCCTATACGTCCGATTCCTTCGCTGCCGTTCGCGGATTGGTCATTGTTCAATGTTCGTGTTTACATGTTTTAACCGACATTTCGATTGATCAATATTGGTTCCATTCCATTGAAAGGCAATTAAAAATCTAAACTTTCAATGATATTAGACAATCAAATCGAAATTGTGTTTAGATGCGTCAATGCTATTGAAGCAATGGAATGGAAAGCAATATTGAACCGAAATTGACCTGTGTAATATCGGCTTAATCAAAATCCAAACTTCAAGCCAGGTTCAAAAGAGTATTATCGTAAACCATAGATATTATAGGTTGTCAACGTACACGTCATACGGAGACAGCCGGGCGGGGCGCCGTGTCTATTCATAGTATGCATGTGTGCGTGCGCGTCACCCTCCCGCACCGCACCGAAGGCAACTATTCAGTGAGATGCACGATATTTCACGAGTAAAAGGCGCACGTGATAAAATACAAAAAGGCCTTTGGAATTTGGGGTTTTATGAAACACTCTACCACTGCATCAATCAATTTCAAGAAACATTTACTAAATTCTTCGATAAATTTGCTGTGTCGGTACAGGCTTCGTTTTGGAAATTGATGCTTCTTTTATTTCAAATTTACGCCCAAAGTTGTGTTAAAATTAGCAAAAAATAATGAATCTTTAGAAGCTCGTAACTTTTTAATGGTTTCATATTTTACAATTCTGCTTCCGTACCGACAAAATTTATAAGGAGACAAAACGATACCATGTTTAACTTTGGATATACTTTGTCAAATAGTGGAGTAAAACCCCAACGAAGTTTCTATGGAAAAAATGTTGACTTGTTTGCTCTTAAAACAACTATACGCGCAATGATATTTAAACTAGATACGTTGTCCGCACTCTAAAATGGCAAAAAAAAATCAAGCCAATTGGCTTGCGTTGCGTTGATATTGCGCTTAGTTGCGTCTCCCTCGCGCCGTACGGTGTCATATTTTCTTTCTCTTTCTTCACGCGTATAAGTAGGTTCTAGTATTGTCGCCGTTTTTAAGCGCCGCGATGTTCGTTCATGACGTGTCTATATTTAATATGTCATTGTATACGCGATAATCGTGGTCGTTTCTCCGTGCGTATACCACTACGCGAATCAGCTGATCAGCTGGGCGACTCATACTTACAAGCCGAGAGTCGGTTCCTCGCGCTGGAACGTAAGTTAGGTCGTTGCACACCAAGTTATAAAAAATTGTATTTAGATTTTATGCGTGAATATTTAGAACTCGGTCACATGACGAAAATAGATAATTATCCATCTCCACATTATTTTTTGCCGCATCATGGTATATTTAGAGAACATAGTACAACTACGAAATTGCGAGTAGTTTTTGACGCTAGTGCTAAAACTACTTCCGGTAAGTCGCTTAACGACATTCAATTGATCGGTCCGTCCTTACAAAACGATATTGTTGCCATTCTGCTAAGATTTCGTCAGTACACATACGTTGCCTGTGCAGATGTCGAGAAAATGTACAGACAAATATGGATTCAGCCCGATCAACAATATTTACAATTAATTTTTTGGCGAGATAACCCGATGGATGCGCTCGGTGTGTACCGGCTCAACACAGTTACGTACGGTACCGCGTCCGCGCCATACTTGAGCATGCGCTGTTTACAACAGCTAGCGTCTGAGTGCACTGATAAGGACATCGCTAATGTCATTTATAAAGATATGTAAGTAGACGATCTTATTACAGGTAGTGATAATAAAACCGAATTATTAGACATTTGTGATAAAGTTTCTACAGTGTTAAAATCGGGATGTTTTTATTTACGAAAATGGCTGTTCAATTTTGATTTGTCAACTTTAAGCGTGGCAAAGAATTTATCGCTCGGCGAATCATGTCAAAGTAAAACTTTAGGTTTAGGATGGTTCGCAAATACGGATGAGTTATATTATACGACTAAACTTAAATTAACCGGAGGTCACGTGACTAAGCGCATAATGTTATCAGCTATCTCGCAGATCTACGATCCGTTAGGCCTATTAGCGCCTCTTGTAATACTTGCAAAAATATTATTACAGAAATTATGGTCGTATAAGATCGGATGGGACGATCCGGTGCCTCAAGATATTTTAATTAATTGGCAAAAACTCGTTGACACGCTTGACTATTTAGATAAAATACGTATGCCTCGTCAGGTTCCTCTCGCGCCCGGCATTGGTTTCGGCCATGCTGCGGGGCGAGACGGAGTGGGAAGCGGTCGCCTCCTTCTGCGAAGCAGTAATGCTCGCGAAGGAGGAGGCGCGCCGCGAGCGAGAGAGGACAGAGTTCTCCCTCCGCCCCAACCGCGGTGTAGGACGCCCACGGCGACGGACGTCGCGCGACGATCTCCGGCCACCGTAGGCGCGGGCATGCGGGCAGCGAGTAAAGGGCAACTCGCTGCCCGACCAAGGACCATGCCCGGGTCGACGGCGCGTTGTGTCCCACGCGCGCCTCAAAGAGCGTCAGCATAATGACGGGGCCCCCCTCTCAGAGAGGGCCAAAGCCTGCCGGGGTCGCGGGATTATTCCCTAACCGTAACCCCGGAACGTAACAGGCTATGAAGGACACCGTGGATTTTAGTCAGTAGAAGTCTGACAGTCCCTCCCGCCCTGCCCGGGGTTGGAGGATTCATTTGATGATTTTACCACGCTAAAAAAAAAAAAAAAAATGCCTCGTCAGGTTATAAATTCTAAAATGCAATATATAGAATTGCACATATTCACGGACGCTTCTCAAAATGCGTACGGGGCATGCGCTTACGTGCGTGTGTACTCGGACAATGATACTAATGTGTCCGTAGCCTTATTGTGCGCCAAGTCGAAGGTCGCACCTGTCAAACCGATAACGATACCGCGTTTGGAATTATGTGGGGCATTATTAGGTGCAAAGTTGTACACAAAAATTATTGACTCACTTCATTTAAAATTTACTAATATTTATTTTTGGTCTGATTCCACAATTGTGTTGGGATGGTTACGGATGTCACCTAACACACTTAAAACGTTCGTACAAAATAGAGTGGCTCAGATCAACGAACTCGCAGGTAGTTTACCATGGTTACACGTAGGAAGTAAATCCAACCCAGCTGATTTAGTGTCACGTGGGGTTACGCTGGACGTGTTGCGCACGTCTGATCTTTGGTGGCACGGCCCGGCATTTTTACACGAACCGCGATGTAACTTTAGTTATGATTCTAGTTGTCATAATGTTAATTTTAATGAGTTGCCAGATGTTAAATTAAGTACTACTCTGTTGGTACATCAGGCAAACGAAAATAAGTTTCCGTTTGAGAGATTTTCTTCTTTTATTCGTATGAAGCGTGTAGTTGCGTACATGTTAAGATTCATTGATAACGTTCGTAATAAAATAAAAATAAATCGTAAATACGGCCCGCTTCAAGTAGATGAGTTAAATAAATCTACTATTAAACTAACTCAACTGTCACAAAGTGATTCATTTCCTGATTTAAATATTTCATCAAAGGGGAATGTAACCTTAAAGGCTACCCGGAGTGTTTCCGGTCTTAATATTTTTGTGGATAATAATAACATTATTAGGGTTGGAGGTAGATTAGATAATTCAAATTTTTCATACAATAAAAAGCATCCCATACTGCTATGCAGCAAACATACTTTTACTAATTTATTATTTCAACATGAACATAAGCGTCAGCTTCATGCAGGCCCTCAACTACTTCTGGCCAGCATTCGTGAAACTTGGTGGCCCCTCAGAGGCCGTAATCTGGCTAGAAAAGTGGTCCGTCAGTGCGTCCGCTGCACGCGTCTGAGAGGGGAAACCGTTTCCCCGCTCATGGGTAACCTACCTGCAGAGCGGTTGGAACCGGGTTTTCCTTTCATTCGTTGTGAGGTAGACTATGCCGGACCCGTATCATTACTAAATCGCAAAGGTAGGGGGGCTAAACTTGAAAAAGGATATATATGTCTCTTTGTTTGTTTTTTAACACGAGCTGTTCACCTCGAACTTGTCACTACTCTTTCTACACAAGATTACTTATCCGCACTTAAAAGATTTATGGCTCGACGGGGTAAACCGGCCGAAATATTCTCTGACAATGGTCGAAATTTTGTTGGGGCTATGAAGGAATTTACTCAATTCTTAAAGGATAATGGTGATAATATTATAGAGATTTTGGCTAATGATAATATAAAACTGAATTTCATACCTCCGTATTCACCGCATTTTGGGGGATTGTGGGAGGCAGGAGTAAAGTCCTGCAAATATCACATCCGTCGCGTTATTGGCAATGCAAACTTGACATACGAAGAGTTTAGCACGATATTAGCTCAAATTGAAGCCGTCCTAAACTCTCGACTCATGTACCCACTGTCCACGGATCCCACTGACCTTCTTCCCCTCAGTCCTTCTCTGTTTCTGATTGGCCGGCCGCTCACCTCACCTGCCAGCCCAGACCTGACGACTGCAGCTTCACATCGCCTGTCCCGCTATGACCGCTTGGAGAAGATGCGCCAGCAGTTCTGGCAGAGATGGTCAAAAGAATATACAGGGTGGAATTTTGTAATGCCACCTGGAGGGAAAGTACCCTTAATTCTGCAGATAGAAAATTTTACTCAAAGGAAACATTCCTTTATTTTTGAATAGAAAGCAAACTGCATTCAAAGATTTTCGAAAATTCTCTTCTCCCACCCAGGAATCGAACCGGCTAAAATCTGAAAAAATTATACCCGTACTTATATTTCAAATGTTTGTGTGATGAGCACGATCATTTGTTCTGTGTCTGGGTGTAATTTATCTATAATATGTATGTATTTAGAAATATATAAGTATGTTTATCAGTTGTCTAGTACCCATAACACAAGCTCTGCTTAGCTTGGGACTAGATGGCGTTGTGTGATAGTTGTGAAATATTATTATTATTATTATTATTATTATTTTATTGCACCGATCGTTAGGGTCAATTATAACGATGATATCTCTCTAACAAACATGATAAATTAAATGAAAGGAAAACCAGGAAATCTTAAATTAAAGCTCTCGTAACATGTAATATGGTTTCTTGGTTCAATTCCCGGGTGTGGGAGAAGAGAATTTTCGGAAATCTTTGAATGCAGTTTGCTTTCTATCCAAAAATAAAGGAATGTTTCCTTTGAGTAAAATTTTCTTTCTGCAGTATTAAGGGTACTTTCCCTCCAGGTGGCATTACAAAATTCCACCGATATGGACCAAGAAACCATATTACATGTTACGAGAGCTTTAATTTAAGATTTCTTGGTTTTCCTTTCATTTGATTTACCATGTTTATTAGAGAGATTTCATTGTTATAATTGACCCTAACGATCGGTGCAATAAAAGTACAGGGTATAATTTTTTCAGATTTTAGCCGATTCGATTCCCGGGTGGGAGAAGAGAATTTTCGAAAATCTTTGAATGCAGTTTGCTTTCTATCCAAAAATAAAGGAATGTTTCCTTTGAGTTAAATTTTCTATCTGCAGTATTAAGAGTACTTTCCCTCCAGGTGGCATTACAAAATTCCACCCTGTATAGCGGAGCTCCAAACCAGAACGAAGTGGAAGACAAGTAAAGGGGAGTTGGTGCCTAATACTCTTGTACTCATCAAGGAGGATAATCTTCCACCTCTCAAATGGCGCTTAGGAAGAATTTTGCATACCTTTCCTGGGAAAGACGGCCTGTCACGCGTCGCGGACATCAAAACGACAACCGGGACTGTGCGAAGGGCATTCTCCAAACTATGTCCTTTGTTCCCGCAAAAGGAAGAGGAGTCAACGGCAGAAGAAACTTCGTTGGAAGCAAGGGCTTCCAAGGCCGGGGGCTTATGTTAACGCGAACGGGTAACGCCATCTGTTACTGTCATCGGGAAGCGCGTGGCGGATGCGCGCGCCATCTCTCGTTTGCGCCCGAGAGCGCGGAGAGCGGGGGCGGAGCAGCTTGTTCCTGATTGGTCGGCGGGGAGCCGGTCTTCGGTTCGTTCGTCGTTCTGCGCGCGGCCACAGGAATTCGTTCGTTCAACAAGACTCTACTCACTCACTCAATACGAAATCTCCACTCCAATGTGCAGTGCAAAAATGCAAAACTATTGTAATAAGTAAAATTAATAAAATCTGTTAAAACCATAATGAGTCGCCTAACTGAAGAGTTCCTGACCCAACAACACAAACCATAACAATAGGATTTCGAAACCCCAAAAACCATTTCCTGTTTTCACCGCGGCCATGTGCGTTACGCATTAAGGTCTCAGCACACATATGGGATCGGAAAGGGATCGTAACCGTAACGCCTTTCGCCTCGCTGTCAACCAGGCGTCAACCTACCGTATGCACGTAACGAAAGCGTATCAGCAGCGCCTGTACGTCAACTCGGCTACGGCTAGGCGACACCGCGCTTACGCCTCGCCGCCCCCTGGCTGACCTGGTTGGCACCAGATCAGTTTGAATCCAAACGTTAAGTGTAGCGCACGGTTATGTCTTGGTTTACAATACGTGAGTTGGCTATCATAGCCATAGCACTTGATGAAGAGGAAATACTCCTTGCGAATGGCGGCGTCTTTAGCAGGCAAGTCGCGGGAGGGGAAAGGGTGGACGAAGTGATGTGAGCTCGGGTACGGAGAGACGTAAGCGCGGGGACGGAGAAACGTAAGCGCGGGGACGATGAGCCGTAAGCGCGGGAATTCAAGTTCGGAGCCTGTACCGAGGCGAGGCGATTACGTTATTATTCCGATTAGTGTGCGTTGCAGTAGGGAGTTTAATACAAACCATTCTGAACGGCTCGAGGCGATACGGTGACGATCCCTTTCCGATCCCATATGTGTGCTGAGACCCTTAAGCATACCTACACGCAGAGAAAATGACAAATGACACCTTTTAATGTGTAATTGTTCGGATTTAAATATGCAATATTCAGTTTTAATAAAACATTATTTTCAATAAGTGTGTTTAACGAAAATAATGTTTTTTTTTATATAAATAACATCATGTATATACAGTCTTAAAAATATTTCACATTTGAGCATGAATGATTAGGTACAACGAAACGTCATTGACGCGGAAATACCTAATAAAAACATAGCCCTATCATAAAATCTGGACTGAGCACTTCAATTTACGTAGTACCCAAAAATGAACCGTAATCGCCACCGTTTAGGTTTTTTTTGATTTGCTATAATTAGCATGACGAAAGAGAAGAGCAACTTGGATGGCGCTTGTCCCTTCCCTCCTATTCCCAGAAAGTAGTATGGATAGCAATAGTAAAATATAACTCTTACCTGTTTTTTTTTTTACGTGGCAAAATCATCGATTGAGTCCTCCAACCCCGGGCAGGGCGGGAGGGACTGTCAGACTTGTACTGACTAAAATCCACGGACGGTGTCCTTCGGTAGCCCTTTGTGTGCCGGAGTCGCGGTATACGTATGTCCCGCAACCCCGGCAGGACTGTGGCCCTCTATAGGGGGGCCCCGTCACTATGCTGACGCTCCTTGAGGCGCGCGTGGTACACAACGCGCCGTCGACCCGGGCATGGTCCATGGTCGGGCAGCGCGTTGCCCTTTACTCGCCGCCCGCATGCCCGCGCCTACGGTGGCCGGAGATCGTCCCGCGACATCCGTCGCCGTGGGCGTCTACCACTGCGTCTCGGGCGGAGGGAGGACGGTATCCTCTCCCTCAAGCGGCCCGCCTCCTCCTTCGCGAGCAAGACTGCTTCGCAGAAGGAGGCGACCGCCTCCCACTCCGTCTCGCCCCGCAGCATGGCCGCAACCAATGCCAGGCGCGAGAGGTCTCCGCCTATCGCCGCAGTGAGGACACGGCGGTGCTCCGCCCAAGCTGGGCAGTCCTGCACCGTATGCTCCACCGTGTCCTCAGGGCGATCCTCGCAGTGGTGACACCCGGGCAACTCTTACTTGTTAACCTTATTTACTTTTTCGGCTTTAAAATTGCTTTCAGGTTTATTTTTCAATATTCTTTTTTTATTTTTGTTGTCGCCAATGTCCCTGATATTGTTGTGATAGACAGATCGATGCGCCGCGTAATGATAAATAATAATCGATGATACCATCTCGCATGACGAGAACCTTCTGAACTGAAAGCTGAGAAATATAAATAAATGAAATATCTCAACTTAGTACGCGCGGTTGTCGGAGTGGGAATGTGAGCTCGGCTATCATTGTGCCGATTTATCGTTACAGCCAATGGCCTAATGGCAAAGGGCCTCGACGAATACCTTTCAAGGCTCTCTCTAGGTAGTTGGATCAAGGGCCTGATTTTGAAGGCAGTGTTCCTAAATACGGCCCGCATTGTGAGGAGGTACCTGTTTCTGTAGCCCTAACCACCGGTAGTTTGGACCGCGCTCCCACACCGGCGGACTACTGTTTTTACGTTAATAAATGTTTTTTTTAAGAAATATTTAAAAACGTGATAACATTTATTTTGGTTACCTACCCTATTCATCAGCATCATCATCATCTTATCAGCGGTAAGACGTCCACTGCTGAACATAGGCCTCCTTTGGACTTGTAGGACTGGTTGTAAGCGGCCTGCATCCAGCGTGATCCTGTGGCCTTCATAAGATCGTCTGCCCACCTAGTGGGTGGACGTCCTACGCTGCGCTTGCCGGTGCGTGGTCTCCATTCGAGAACCTTACGGCCCCATCGGCCATCAGTTCTGCGAGCTATATTATGGCCTGCCCACTGCCATTTCAACTTGCTAATTCGTTGGGCTATGTCGGTTACTTTGGTTCGTCTACGAATCTCCTCATTTCTGAGGCATGAGTGCGCAGTCCATTTTGTATATTGTTTGTGTATTTTATCCTTGTGTCAAAATGTCACAACTGGCATTATGGACAAGTCATTTGATTTTTGGGTGGCTATAGTGTTTGTATATTCCAAATTATAAATGTGTTTGAATTATCTTACAGTTTCCACCAACATCTGTAATCCGTCAAGATTGTTAGTATTGTATTGTTACGTCGGTCGGATTGCGAGACCAATCTATAAGGTTCTCGAAGGTTCCACAAGGTTCTCGACTATTCTAGTGAAGATTGGTCTGGAAGATTCTAGAAAGTTCTACCCTGTTCTAGATGTTTCGAGATGGTTCTGGAATGTTCCAGAAGGTATGGGACTATGTCGAAGTCCATGGATGTTTCCAGAACATTCGACTACCTTCTAGAAACATCTAGTGGGTCCGGCCGGGGTATAAAAAGGGCGTCGATCATCGACCTGAGTCAGTCTAGTTTTGACTACGATCGAGGCGACTCGAAGTGAAATACAAGCGATATCTAAGTGAGTTCTACGTGTGATTAAGAGTGCGTATAAGTGTTAAAGTGTTGAGTAGTGTTTTGTGATTGTTTTAATTTGTGATTTGTCTGTGAATAAAGTTGTATTTGGTTTTAATTGGTGTTAATTAATTTATCCCAATACCCAGCTCGTAACATTTGGTGTCAGAAGTGAGGGATAAAATGCCAATTTTACCGAAGGACGACACGGACGGTATTCGTACCAGGAGTCAGCGCCAGCAAGACATGGACCAGAGGCGGTTTGGAGGTTCCCCGATACAGACGCCGGGTGGTACTCAGCCTACGACGGAACCAGCCGCTGGTCCATCTGCAGTCTCGTCAGCACCATCGAGTCCAGACCTGTCTGCGCTTATGGCGCTGCTGCAGGAGCAGGCTCGCCGCCAGGAGGAGCAAGCTCGCCGCCTGGAAGAGCAGCTACAAAAGGACAAGGAGGAGCAAGCCCGCCGCCAGGAGGAGCAAGTCCGCCGCCAGGAGGAGCAAGTCCGCCGCCAGGAGGAGCAGGCTCGCCGCCTGGAAGAACAGCTACAAAAAGATAAAGAGGAGCAGGCCCGTCACCAAGAGGAGCAGGCTCGTCGCCAAGAGGAGCAGATGTACCTGATCAAAGACCTGCACTCGACATTTGGCAAGGAGCTCAAGATGATGAAGGAACAAGTTCTCCAGCTAGAGAGTCGTATCTCAGAAGCTGAAGTTCAGATTGCTGAGATGAAGAAGACTTTGGGTGAACTAAGGACTGGAGACGGGGCTGTGTGTCCAGTAGTTGCGGCACCTTCGGCACGAGGATTTAAGGTGCCGCCATTCGACGGAACAGCATCATGGTCGGCCTACAGGATGCAGTTTGAGGCTGTTATGAAGGCGAATGTGTGGACCAAGGAGCAAGCTACGACCGCTCTCATCTTAGGTCTGCGAGACCAGGCCCTGACCGTACTTGAAGCCCTTGGCAAGGATGTGACATACGAGCAGCTGCTGGAAGCGTTAGAGTCCAGGTACGGCGACGCGCACCTGGAGTATGTATATCGCGCTAAGCTGAAGGATCGTGTTCAGCATAGTGGCGAAAGCCTGCAACAGTGGGCTCTAGAAATTGAGAAGATGGTCCGGAAAGCATATCGGTCCGTCCCGGCTCTCATTGATTGCAATCTGGTACAGGCTTTCATCGACGGGATACGTGACTTGGAAGTTAGAGCAGCTGTAAGACTTGGGCATCACGAGACCTTGAAGGGCGCCTTGGCTCATGCTTTGGAAGTGGAGGCAGTGAGGCAAGACCATCGAACTCAGCGTAGTAGGGAGGTGGTGCCATCTTTTGTACGCGGCAGTTCGAGAGGATACAGCCCTAGGTGCTATACCTGCGGAGAAAGGGGTCACCTTCAGTCAAGCTGTCCAAAGCGAAGGGCAGCCGATATGACTGCCCAGCATCGCAGTTGGAGATCGCAAGGTGATTCTCATACACTGCCTAGAAGACATTGTCCTGAAGACAGTAAGCACAGCATCAAGGAAGAGTCTAAGGAAGAAGTGCTCGTGAGGACGCTAAAAGGAAGCACGGATCTCGGCAATGAACGGAAGGAAACCTTACAGCCTGCGCAGGAAAATGACCTGGATAACTGTGTGAAAAGACCACAGAAAAACAATAGTGGTTTTGACGTAGTGTCGCTTATTGTGCATAAACCAGTGCGCCGTACACGGAAGTCCCGTAAATCGAAAGTTAAACGGGATGGACTATGCCGAGTTGCGACCAGGAGCAGTGATGTTCCTTACCGCATACAGAGTGGTCAAGGTGGTGCGCCTAAGTTTGACCACGTTAAATGGTTGGCGCGATACAACGACGACTACGACGGACTGTGCATGCTCGGGAGTGATCGGGATTAACGATGCTCGGGACGAGCATGTCTAAGGAGGGGGCAGTGTTACGTCGGTCGGATTGCGAGACCAATCTATAAGGTTCTCGAAGGTTCCACAAGGTTCTCGACTATTCTAGTGAAGATTGGTCTGGAAGATTCTAGAAAGTTCTACCCTGTTCTAGATGTTTCGAGATGGTTCTGGAATGTTCCAGAAGGTATGGGACTATGTCGAAGTCCATGGATGTTTCCAGAACATTCGACTACCTTCTAGAAACATCTAGTGGGTCCGGCCGGGGTATAAAAAGGGCGTCGATCATCGACCTGAGTCAGTCTAGTTTTGACTACGATCGAGGCGACTCGAAGTGAAATACAAGCGATATCTAAGTGAGTTCTACGTGTGATTAAGAGTGCGTATAAGTGTTAAAGTGTTGAGTAGTGTTTTGTGATTGTTTTAATTTGTGATTTGTCTGTGAATAAAGTTGTATTTGGTTTTAATTGGTGTTAATTAATTTATCCCAATACCCAGCTCGTAACAGTATTGTGTGTGCTTTGTGGCTAGACCAGCATTGTGAAAATAGGGACGTGACGTTAATGTATGCTCGACATAGGTATCTAACCTAAATGTGATATTTTATCCAATTAAACAGAAACGGCAGGATTATAGACTTATAAAACATGATTTTACTTATAACTGATAAAGCACAAATATAATGTTACATTTGGTATAGCTGGAAGCCAAATTTTATTTGGTGGGTCATAGCTCTAAGGAGCAACCGGCATTGTCTTTTCAGCATCGGAAGAATTTTTCGAAAGCCTTCATACAACGGGCACGCCGCAATTGCGGCGGTAAGACCCCTCTTTGAGGAGTGGCTGGAGAGAAGTCATGGCGTCCTGACCTACCGCTTGACACAGGTCCTCACCGGACACGGAAGTTTCGGGAGGTACCTGTGTCTGATGCGAAAGGAGGAGACGCCTGGGTGTCACCACTGCGAAGATCGCCCGGAGGACACGGTGGAGCATACGGTGCAAGACTGCCCAGCTTGGGCGGAGCACCGACGTGTCCTCACGGCTGCGATAGGCGGAGACCTCTCGCGCCCGGCATTGGTTGCGGCCATGCTGCGGGGCGAGACGAAGTGGGAAGCGGTCAGCTCCTTCTGCGAGGCAGTAATGCTCGTAAAGGAGGAGGCAGGCCGCGAGCGAGAGAGGACAGCGTCCTCCCTCCGCCCCAGCCGCAGTGGTAGGCGCCCACGGCGACGGACGTCGCTAGATGATCTCCGGCCACCGTAGGCGCGGGCATGCGGGCAGCGAGTAAAGGGCAACTCGCTGCCCGACCAAGGACCATGCCCGGGTCGACGGCGCGTTGTGTCCCACGCGCGCCTCAAAGAGCGTCAGCATAATGACGGGGCCCTCTCAGAGGGCCAAAGCCTGCCGGGGTCGCGGGATTATTCCCTTACCGTAACCCCGGAACGTAACAGGCTATGAAGGACACCGTGGATTTTAGTCAGTAGAAGTCTGACAGAAAGGGGTTGGAGGACTCATTTGATGATTTTACCACGCTAAAAAAAAAAAAAAAAAAAGCCTTCATACAAAAAAAAATTGCTCTCCGTTTGCTCCAGTAAGGGTCGATTTATACTAGCGCAGAGTCGAAGCGCATCGAAGCGTATTTCTAAAACTGAACGTAACAATTTCAACCTTTAAATTTAACCATTCATAATGTTAAATATTAAATGGTAAATGTTGCGTATACCTGTAATAGGCTTGCATACCAGCGCATAAGTTTATATTTTTTTCTTTTCTATTAATGCATTGTATGTTTTGCTGTTGGTGTACCTTTAAATAAATAAATAAATAAATAAACCTTAACTCCACAGCGTAACGCACACATTACTTCTAAGATTTTCACGATTAACGATCAGCGTTCTTCACTTTTTAAAATCTTAGAAGTAATATGTGCTTTACGCTGTGGAATTAAGGTTGAAATTGTTATGTTCAGTTTTAGAAATACGCTTCGATGCGCTTCGACTCTGCGCTAGTATTAATCGACCCTTACATGCACCGTGTATAAGCACCCTTATTGACTGAACAAGCCCGTGCGTGTTACCGCTGGCAGGCACCGCGCGTGGCCCCGCACGTGGCTTCGCGCGTGGTTCCGCGCGGGTCCCCGCACGGGTCCCCGCGACGGAGCACTTTTGTATAGAACCGCATGTGCATCCGCGTAACGCAGCGTCGGGCCTTACTGGGTAGGGTGAAGCGGGCAGAGAAAAAATTAAGGGTTCAGGCACCTAGTGAATCCAAGAAATCTCCTCGCTTACCTCCGATTGAAATACCCGAATTCAATGGGGATATTAAAAATTGGCGTATTTTCATTGCTAGTTTTCGGAACGCCGCCGTGCTTAACCCTTAAATTGATTTTGTCCGTTTTAAAGGACACAGTATTTCCACGCGCACAGATCCTATTGTAACACTCCTAAACGCTGTGCGTGGGTGGAATGGCAGGGTCCTAGCTATGTCTTTCGCACCGGTGCATGTTCCATTGACGAAGCGATGAACGGTCACGAATAGTGATCATTTGAAAAAGTGCAACGATCAGATTTGTTAACGCTTCTGTTTCAAATGATAATAACTGCAAGTATAATGGTTGTTTTGATTATAATGTTATATTATTAGTTAGAATATGGATAAAGGTGTAGTATATTGACAGATATTTTTTTAATTTAAGTGTATTTAGAATAAAAAACCGAGTTCATTTATAGTGTCCCACAAAACGGACCTTGCCAACTTGAAGTATATACTAGTGTATTCTTTGACTGTCCCATGTAACGGACATTGTCATTTAGGCCTTCTTGCAAGAATTCTTTTTTTTGTCCTATACAACGGACGACGCCAATTAATTGTCACTTTTAACTTCATTGTTATAATTATATTTTTTAGTTTTTCATCAAATACATTTATATCAGGAACATGGCTTGGCGATCAAAGAAAATCTTCTCACTATTACCTCCGGTGGAATCTGAATAGTGCACTCAAAATACGCGCATATGACGTAGAGTTGCGGATACCAGCCCGTCATACAATACAATACAATCTGAAAAGTGTAACATTGAGACTTAATGACGATTTGGAAAGCAACGACGTGAGTATTTTCACGATGATGACAGTTGCAGATCTTCACTCCGTACCGTATCTCCGGTATTGAAGGGTGTATTGGCTGATCTCAGTGACTTGAAAGTCACGAATACATAAAATAAATGCTGCAGAACAGCCATCGCAGACCGCGCCAGATGAATCTTCTCCACTCCCTGGTAAGCCTTCAGTCCCATCATGTTATACAGGGTGTCCCAAAACTCAACGTCAAGCCGAAACGGGGTGATAGGATTGATCATAACCATCACGAGAAAAATCTGAAAAAAATTCTATCCTATGCAGTTTAAAAATTATGGGCATTTTAAGAAAAACCTAGAAATTTGATCAAACGGTACCATTTTTCGGTTATTGTGGTTATTCTTTTTTATTTTTGTTCAATTGAACTTTGGAAACGTAATCCTTAATAACATTTCTAGAATCCCAATAAAAAGTAATGACACGATTGCCTCAAGTTTCCGAGAATTGAGACTATTTGTTTAACTACGAATTTAAAATTTTCAACATCCATCGACTTTGACAGGCCCTCCTTTAAAAACAATGTACTAGAGTGCCTTGGCAAGTGGCATCAAAAGTTGGCGCATTTAATCAGGATTCTAAAATGGTACAATACTTGATAGTTTCATACAATAAAAAAGAGTAAAAAAAATAAAACCTCAAGTAAGCCGATTTTTGCTATCTCATTTAAAATGTTTTTGATTCGCACAACCTTCTCCGATATTTCGCCGGAAAAAAATTAAACTGGCGAGGGTTCGCTGAACGGAGTCATAAGTTTCTGTCAATGTTAGTTGTCAAATTCAATTGACAGCTCAGTTTATTGAACAAATAATCAATTTGCCGGTCTAATATAAATCCATAATCCAAAAATAATATTTACTCTCTAAAATAAAAATAATATTTGTTTTTACGGCGAGAATCTAGCAAAACAACAAAACTTAATGTCAATCTGACAGCAGGATAAAAATTTGCGTGGTAAAAAGGTCGCAAAAATTTATTCCTTTCAGCAAAAACATAGACCAGCGGACGACCGTAAACGGGGCAGATCAAATTTAAATTGGTACAATTTTTCACCTCTCGGTGTACTTAAACGGGCTGTTTGACATTTAGTCAGTATAAAATTAAACTGGATAAAGGATTTAAACGCAGCCCAATATGCGCAGGAATTACTCCGTCAGCTGATAATTACCCTCTTATTTTCGACTCACTTTGTGAAAGGTATAAAACCGGCAATAAAGGTAATAAACGGCAATCGGCAACTTCATATCTAGACCAATTATTTGAATTTAAATCTATTTCGTCAGTTTCATCGAGTAACTTAGAGGCGTTTCTCGATAAATTCGCGACGTCGGTGGCCGGGTTTAAGAGTGCTTTCACACGGTTCGTTGTTTTTGTGCGACTTTTGGAACCTGATTCTGGGTATGACATTGCCACAAATAAAAAAAGTACATATACTCGAGAAAGTTTGATTCTGTCTGCGTGGAGTGCTTTAAACACATTTTTAGATTTGTTTACATACATAAGTAAAAACCTTGTCTCTGCTAAGGATGTTTCATAAAATTCTACTTTTTGTCAAACTTTGGTACCGAATTACATAGAAGGGATTATAGTAAAATAATATTTGAAAATGTCCATGGTACATCTGAAAGATTATATTTGGACTGCATTAATCACTTTTTTATTTTTCACTCAGAAATAAACCAAAAATAATGTTTCAAAACAGGAAGAATTTGACATTTTTTCGTCCGAAATTATATTTTTTATCTATCAAGATTTACTGAATATTCAATCAAAAAGTATTGAATAACTAAGGTTACTATGTTAGCTTGCATTAAAAAAATAATTAGTTCATTTAAAAGTAAAATAATAGTATTAAACAATTATAATATGCAATGACAAAATTCAATATAAAACCAAGAACGGTTTGTTCTTTGATTTAGACGGCGCGGGGCGCCTTCTGAGGGAGGACGTATCGCTCGCAACCATTTTGACATTAGTCACGTAATTATTAAAATTTAAAATACACGCCACCATTCACCTTTACACGCGGCGCCAGTGTCTTTGTCATGACATCAAATTCCATGTGAAAAATGTAGTACCTCGAATTTTCCGCAGGTCATGAGTGGTGGCCAGTAATTTTCCCAGTCGCCAAGAATACAGCATAACCTACCTTTCTTGATACAAGCTAATATTTTGAATTAATTTGATTGAATTTTCCTACTATATTCGAATGAGGATATAATTGTAAATAAAAAATAAAGTACATAATAAACAAAAACAATTTAAAAAATTCTGATAGCTTTTTTTTGAATAGCTATAGCTCTTCAGAAATAAAAATAATATAGCTCGCTGCGGGACCCACCATACCACCGGTCATGCCCCTGGTGGTATGGCTTTTTATAACGTGGTAAAATCATCAGATCAGCCCTTCCACCCAGGGAAGGACAGGAGGGACATACAAACTTGTACTGACTAAAATCTACGGTGTCCTTCAATAACCCATTGCGATCCCAGGCTATGGATACCCGATAAGACAATTCCGCGACGCCCGGCAGGATTTGGCTCTTTAACGTGCGCCCCGAAAATCCGTGAAAAATTGATCTGATCGTTTTGAGGTAGCGGTTAACCCAGAGAAAAGTTTTGTTTTAAACTTTTTGAAGTCGGTACTTTTTTTCATCAATGTATTTTTATTAGGTTTGATCGAAGAGAGTTGAAGTCTTGTATCAGGTTCGGCATCCAGTCAATTGCGGTATTCCGTTTTGGTAGCTGCATTGTATTTTTTTTTTTTTGGTAAAATCATCAAAATATGTGTCCTCCCGAGCGGGACGGGATTTATTACCAGACTCTAGTACTTACTAATATCCATGGTGACCCTTCAGTAGCCCTTTACGTTCCAGGGTCACCGTTACCTGATAAGACAGTCCAGTGACCAAGGCAAGCTCCTACCCTCAAATAGAAATCGCTTCTCGGCGCCGTAGGTCACGCGGCTGTTCTCCCTCACGTGTTCCACCTCCTACTTCGCTAGCATGACTGCTTTGCATAAGGATTCGAGGTGACTACTTCCTATTCCGTCTTGCCCCGCAGATCGTGGCCTCGATCAATGCCGGGCGCTATTAAATTGACTCAAGTGCATCGAGTTGGGATTTGGCAAACCTGTATCACTTCATGTACCTAACTTTTTTGCAGACAACTCAATAAGTGGACTAATATAGTGGGTCGATGTAAACGGCACCTCCAAAAGGTCAAGATAGCCTGTCATTTTTACGGTTACACCTCAGAAAGATAGAACCGAGTCGGATTGGCTCCTTTTTGCGGAAAAATTCACGTCTTAGCAGCATTGAAGCTCAAGCACTCAACCGGCCATGGCTCTTTTGCCTGATATTACGAAAAACAGATACTATTCAGGAAACCCGAAGACTTCCAACTTGAACTACACAATCGCTTCCAGTGCCTAACCGAATGCGAAACTGTGGACGAGATTAACAATGGGTTGGTGGAAACTGTCCAAGCTGTGGGGTCCAAGTTCTTTAAGACCCCGCGCCGCAATAAGCCTCAAAAGCTCTCGAACGGAAAAATCCGGTTGATGCAGGACCGGACCGAGATGAGGCTGCAATCTTCAGCTGATATGTCGGAATATGGCAAACTCAATGCAACGTGACCTGCCCTCCTTTGGTGCGGCACGGATCAAAGAGGCAATCGAGCGGAACCGGGGCTCAAAAATGTTCGCAAATTCGTCTATTGGAAAGAGCCAAATGACAAAGCTGAAGATTAACGACGGCAGCATCATTTCGACTAAACTAGAGATACTAAGGAAGGATATACATCAACACGACAACCCAGTGTCGGTACATCTTGAGACTCAAGAGCTAAACTGACTCGACACTACACTGAGGATATCCCGGACATCAGCCTGTACGAGATTAGAATGGCTCTTAAACAGCTCAAGAATAACAAGGCGCCGGGTGAGGACAGAATCACAACAGAACTTTTGAGAGCGGGTGGAAAACCAGTACGTCTAGTCCTCCAGAAGTTATTTAATTCCGTCATACTCAAAGGTTTTACGCCAGAAGCATGGCACAGGAGTGTGGTTGTTCTTTTCTTCAAAAAAGGTGACAACACCTTGTTGAAGAACTACAGGCCAATCTCACTTCTGAGCCATGTATACAAGCTGTTCTCAAGAGTCATTACGAACCGTCTCGAACGCAGGTTTGATGACTTCCAGCCTATAGGTATATCGAAGTGTTGAAGTGTTTGTATAGAAACGCTACCATGTCCATTCGACTTCAGCAGGCGTAGCATGGCGCCGTAGAAAGGGGTTTGTCGACGGAAGAATAGACAAAATGACAGAACGTAGAAATATTTTTATCGTTTTAAGCATGGTTATGTGAAAAACATGGAAAAAAAACGTTCTTTTCTTCAATAGTGTTCAAATGGTGTCACATTTGTGCAAAAAAAACAGTCGATTTGTGAAGAAATAACTTTGTCTTTTCTTCGTAGAATAGAGATAGAGTCGCCATGCTACGCGTGCAGGAAGAGAGCACGAAACCAATCCAATAAAAGGCGTGAGACAGGGAGACGTTATTTCTCCGAAACTGTTCACGAACGCGTTGGAAGACGTTTTCAAGCTCTTGAAATGGAACGGATTCGGCATCAACATCAATGGCGAATACATAACTCACCTTCGTTTTGCCGATGATATTAGTCATCATAGCAGAATCGTTGGAGCACCTCAATACTATGCTCAGCGACCTTAGTATCGTTTCCCAACGGGTCGGCCTTAAAATGAACATGGACAAGACGAAAGTCCATGTGGCACCCTTACCGGTTGTTGTTGGGAGCGATACTCTCGAAGTTGTAGACCATTATACTTACCTTGGACAGATTGTTCAGTTAGGTAGGTCCAACTTCGAGAAAGAGGTCGCCCGAAGAATCCAACTCGGATGGGCAGCGTTTGGGAAGCTACGTGATATTTTCTCATCGAGAATCCCAGTGTCTCAAGAGAAGGGTGTTTGACCAGTGTGTGTTGCCAGTGATGATATATGGCTCCGAAACGTGGTCCTTGACTGCTGGCCTTTTAGAGAGACTAAGAGTCACTCAACGAGCAATGGCAATGCTCGGAGTTTCTTTGCGGGATAAAATCCGAAACATGGATATTCGGCAAAGAACCAGAGTCACCGACATAGCTCATAAAATTTGCAAGTTGAAGTGGCAATGGGCAGGCCACAGCGCTCGTAGAACTGACAACCGATGGGGAAGAAAAGTTCTCGAGTGGCGACCACGGACCGGAAAGCGCAGCGTAGGCAGGCCTCCCACTAGGTGGACCGACGACATCTTGAGGGTCGCGGGCATCCGATGGATGCAAGTGGCGAATTGTCGTTCGGAGTGGCGGTCTAAGGGGGAGACCTATGTTCAGCAGTGGACGTCCTCCGGCTACTGATGATGTTGATGATGATGAAATACTACTCAGAATAAAACATACAAAAAAATAAGTTAGCATTCAAATAAAGCGTAAAAATAAGCGAAATTGAATGAAAAGTCAGAAATTACAGGAATGTGTCAAGTTTCTTATACATAAATAATAATGAAATCCAAAAAATAATGTTCTTTTGTCTCTTAAACCCTGTGTTATTTTACTGAAGGTGAAAATTAAATGTTCTCTATTAAATAACGAACATTTTCTATACCGTTTCAATAGAAATTAGGTAAAAAGCCTGAGTGACCAATTGTAGCATCGTAATTCGAGCATAAACGAATCTATGCACTGTTAGTCGCAATTGATCGAAGATGAACTCAGGTACTACTTGCTGTGCGAATGGAATAATGTGGAGTTGAACCACATTTTCTACGCAATTTTGAGCAGTCACGTAACTTCATTAGGAAGTGTAAGTTCAGTTTTTCGAGATAGAGATTATAACTTAGAGCTCACCGAAACATTCTGTTTCAAGAGTTAAATGATCTGAAACCCTGTTGTTTAGATCTTCTCTACACTCTGATAGATCTCTCTTTATTAAAAAAAATACCCAGCTGTAACCCAGTATAAGCAGCACTGAAGCCCAGTCAAAACAGTTCAATAAATATTCTCCTTTGCAAATGTTTAACGGGTTGCACCATCCGCTCACAGTTAACTGCAAAATATTCGAGAAGATTCTTGGTTCGCCACAAGAATCTTCTCGAATATTTTTAATCTTCATGGTGTCGATTCGAAATTGTCTTGTCAATTAAAGGGGAGCTTGTGGCTGGTCGCAATGGAGTTTGTATGATCCGCGTAGTAGATTATCGCTCTCTTTGCGCGGTTTAACGTCTTCTTGGGCCTTGCTCACTTTCTTCCTGGATCACGGCGTTTGGTGATATTACCCCTTTCTTAATTGACACTAGTTTCAAATATTTTGAACCACTGGTTGGAAATATTCGATCATTAAACCGACCATTTCTGGCTATATCTCCTTACCGTAATCACCCCAAGTGCTGGTTTTGCGTCCATAATTATGTCTCTGAATAGATGGCATAAATGACTGTTTGGACTGTGTAAATTCTTTATAATTTCAAAAATTTAATTAAATAGTTATGAATTCCAGTTAGTCACTAGAAACAAAATTAACACTTGAAGAAGTCATAACAAGATAATTTACTCGTATAGAATGGAACTGAATAATCTCTTTAATGCACACTTTGTAAATTACAAACATATCCAATTCGCAGTGTGACACAATGTGCGGTTTAAAGTGTAATATAATGAGTGAACCTTATTTTATTTTGATAGGTATATATTTATCATATTATACATTCGTTTATGAAAATAATTAGTGTCTAGAAGACCGGAATCTTACTTTGTTTATTCGAAACAAAAGTGGCCAAAAGGTCATGTTGTTTTCTTTCTGGTATACGAGGCATAGCTGTTTCGTTAGTGTTTTGTTTTTATGCGGGGGGCATCACGATGTCAAATTGACAGGAATTGTGTTCTTTCAGTATGTCATAGCGCCCTTAAAAACGTAAAAGTCAACGACCACGCAGATTTCATGTTATTGCATATCGCACTTAAAAAACTCGACACAGACTCTGTATTCGAATCTCATCATCAATTAAAATCAAGTAGTTCCGAAATTCCATCTTTTAATGAATTAGTTGGGTTTGTTCGTGATCACATAAAGGTTTTGCAACGTACTTCGTCGACCGTCGCTAAGCCTATTAACAATAAGGTACCTTCCAACCGTAAATATACTAATACATATGACAGTATAGCCGATAACGTACCAGCCGCGTGTGTTTTGTGTAATGAGAACCATGATCACGTATATAAATGTAAAGTATTTAATAATTATAATCCCGATCAGAGATTTAAGTTTGTGAAATCAAATAATTTATGCATTAGTTGTTTAAGTCAACAACATCGTGTGTCCGCTTGTGGGTCAAATTCCACTTGTAAAAAATGTAGTTCTAAACATCATACGCTTCTGTGTTTTGGCAACAAAGTGAGTGAGGCACACGGTTCAAGGTCAACCGGTGCCCGCACACCTCCACCAACAAAACAAACTGACGTAGTTCTATGTTCGACGAATGATAACCGTATGAATCATTAATTTGTATCGAGGTCCCACTACGATTTTGATTGCAACCGCACGAGTTATTGTAATGGATTCTTTTGGGATAGAACATATTGTTCGCGCAATATTAGACAGCGCCTCTCAAAGCAACTTTATCACTAAAAAATGTTGTCAACTTTTGGGTTTGAATATAAACAATAAACCTACCTGTGCAACCGTAAGGGGTATAGGAGGTTCTAGTAAACAAATACAGGGTTCCGTACAAATTAAATTTTATTCACGTATAGGTATGGGTAGGTGTGGTGTGGTAGAAATAAGCACGTAACTCACGTTGCAGAGGATTTTTATTGTCCACAGTTGTACACCGTATATACTAAGTTCAGAAGGCACAATAGAGAAGAGTTCACAAGCACAAGCAGAAGCACAGTACAGAGTAGCGGAAGGATGAAAGTAGAAGAATGATAGACAGATGAAAAAGTTCAGATGAATAACAATGAAAAACAAAGCTAATTCGCAATACCGCGTGATTATGAAATTGAGGCGACAAGCGTGCGCTCCGCGTCGAGGTAAGGTCCTGACTGGCTCGACCTTGCACGGTGAAAGGGCATGCGCCCGCGCAGCTGTAGCCGGCCGTATATGGCTATTGATAGTTATAAAGGTATCGGTAATTAGTGATGACGGCTCGGTCGATAGTTTAGTGACTATCGACTATCGATAGAAAATTTATCGACCAACTGGCAAGGGTGTAGATATGATGGTGTTTAGTGATTGCGTTTAAATGTAAATAAATGTATTTTAATTGTATTGTTATTTGTAATTATGTTTGTTTGTAAATATTAGTTTTAAGTTTTAGATTTATAGAAAAACTAGCTGTGCCCGCGACTTCGTTCGCGTGGATGTCGGAACTTAACAATGTATTTTCTTTTAAATTGACAGAGTGTCATACAAACTTCAATCCCCTATTTTATCCCCTTGGGGGTGGAATGGATCAAAATCCTTTCTTAGCGGATGCCTACGTCATAACATCTACCTGCATGCCAAATTTCAGCCGGATCCGTCCAGTGAAAGCACCATCTATCGACAATCAATGAACTATTTTATTGCAATGTTATGATTTTATTGCTGTGCGGTTTAACATTCGTTTTAATTGATTCGTTCCATTAGGTACTGATAGGTTCTAACTAATACATTTACATCCTCCATCATCCCATATTATATCGCCATGGGGGTTGAATTCCGCGGGCATGCGGGCAGCGAGTAAAGGGCAACTCGCTGCCCGACCAAGGACCATGCCCGGGTCGACGGCGCGTTGTGTCCCACGCGCGCCTCAAAGAGCGTCAGCATAATGACGGGGCCCCCCTCTCAGAGAGGGCCAAAGCCTGCCGGGGTCGCGGGATTATTCCCTAACCGTAACCCCGGAACGTAACAGGCTATGAAGGACACCGTGGATTTTAGTCAGTAGAAGTCTGACAGTCCCTCCCGCCCTGCCCGGGGTTGGAGGACTCATTTGATGATTTTACCACGCTAAAAAAAAAAAAAAAAATGGGGGTTGAATTCATCAAAATCCTATTTAAGCGGACGTCTTCCAATCTTTGATTTCAGGTCAATCAGTCGAAAATCAAAGAAGACTTATAAACTTTCATCCCCTCTTTTATCTCCTTAGTGATGGAATTTATCAAAATCCTTTCTTAAGGGGTGCCTACGTCATAGTAGCTTTATGCATGCAAAGTTTCAGCTCGATCGGTTTAAAATTGATGAAGTTTCATATAAACTTTCATCCCCTATTTCATCCCCTTAGGGGTGGAATTTATCAAAATCCTTTCTAAAGGGTTGCCTACGTCATAGTAGCTTTATGCATGCAAAGTTTCAGCCCGATCGGTTTAAAATTGACGAAGTTTCATACAAACTTTCATCCCCTATTTCATCCCCTTACTGCCCAGCTTGGGCGGAGCACCGACGTGTCCTCACGGCTACGATAGGCGGAGACCTCTCGCGCCCGGCATTGGTTGCGGCCATGCTGCGGGGCGAGACGGAGTGGGAAGCGGTCAGCTCCTTCTGCGAGGCAGTAATGCTCGTAAAGGAGGAGGCAGGCCGCGAGCGAGAGAGGACAGCGTCCTCCCTCCGCCCCAGCCGCAGTGGTAGGCGCCCACGGCGACGGACGTCGCAAGATGATCTCCGGCCACCGTAGGCGCGGGCATGCGGGCAGCGAGTAAAGGGCAACTCGCTGCCCGACCAAGGACCATGCCCGGGTCGACGGCGCGTTGTGTCCCACGCGCGCCTCAAAGAGCGTCAGCATAATGACGGGGCCCCCCTCTCAGAGGGCCAAAGCCTGCCGGGGTCGCGGGATTATTCCCTAACCGTAACCCCGGAACGTAACAGGCTATGAAGGACACCGTGGATTTTAGTCAGTAGAAGTCTGACAGTCCCTCCCGCCCTGCCCGGGGTTGGAGGACTCATTTGATGATTTTACCACGCTAAGTGGAATTTATCAAAATCCTTTCTTAAGGAATGCCTACGTCATAGTAGCTTTATGCATGAAAAGTTTCAGCCCGATCGGTTTAAAATTGACGAAGTTTCATACAAACTTTCATCCCCTATTTCATCCCCTTAGAGGTGGAATTTATCAAAATCCTTTCTTAGCGGATGCCTACGTCATAACATCTACCCACATGCCAAATTTCAGCCCGATCCGTCTAGTAGTTTGGGCTGTGCGTTGATAGATCACTATGTCAGTCAGTCACCTTTGTGTTTTATATACACACTAGCACTACGCCCGCGACTTCGTCCGCGTGATTTCCGAACTTTGCTTTTGTGAATTTCTAGTCCCGGCCACCCTCTATATGGGATACTGTTGGAAAAACGAAATCAATGTTCAACAAAAATTCTATCAACCCGCAATATTGCGTCTTAGGTAGCACCTAGGTCCTAAATATTTAAGACTCCTAACTATCAACCGCAATACAAACTTTTAGGGGCTGAATTTCTTATCATCCTCTCTTAGTGAGAATCTGTATCCTAAATAGAAACCCCCTGCAATGTTGAGTCCTCTAATTACAAACTCCAAAGACAACCCCTAAGGGGTCGAACTTGTATAACTCCGACTTAGTGAGAACCTAGGTCCTAAAACAACCCCCATGCTGAGAAACTCCAAGCATTTGTAGCAACAAAGTTTTTTTTTGCAGAAAACAGTGTCTTGGTATATTTGCGTCATAAAAGAACAACCCTGCAAAATTTAATACTCCTAGCATTTGTAAAATCTCGCCCAAAAAAGAATCTCTACGCAAAATTTGAGTCTCCAAACCGTCGACCCCGAAAAAACCCCTTAGGGGTCGAATTTCGCAAAACCGTCTTAGTGAACATTTAGGTCTTAAAAAAAGCCCCTCGCAAAATTTGAGACGCATAGCACTTGTAACAAAGTTTCATACAAACAATCTAACACAAAAACAAACCCCTTGGGGGTCGATTTTTGCAAAATCCCGCCATAGTGTGCATCTAAGTCCTATAAAGGAATCCGGTGCAAAATTTGAGGCTCCTCGCACTTGTAGTAACAGAGTTTCATACAAACTTTCAACCCCAGAAACAACCTTTTAGGGATCTAATTTCGCAAAATCCCGTCTTAGGTATTACTTACGTCCAAGAAAGAACCCCTATGTAAAAATTTGAATCTCAATACTATCAACCCCAAAAACAGGGGTTAGGGGTCGAACTTCTCAAATTTTCCACCTTGGTGAGCATTTACATCTTAAAAAGTACCACCATGCAAGATTTGAGATGCCTAGCACTTGTATTAAAAAAGTTTCATACAAACTATCAACCCCAAAAACAAACCCCTTAGGGGTCGAATTTCGCAAAATCCCGTCATGGTGACCATCTACGTCCTAAAAAGAACCCTCATGCAAACCTTGAAATTCCTAGCACCTGTAATAACGAAGTTTCATACAAACTATCAACCCCAAAAACAACCACTTAGGGGCCGAATTTCGCAAAATCCGTTCTTAGTGCTCACCTACGTGGTATAAGGAGGGTTTATGCCAAATTTCAAGTTTCTAGGCCCAGCGGTTTGGGCTGTGCGTTGTCAGATCAGTCAGTCAGTTTTGAATTTTATATATATAGATATTTAGATACTCGTGTATGTAAATAATTTGGAATAAAGTGTATAGTTGCCTATACCACCCCCCTCCAGAGACCGTCAAGGGCGATAGAAGTCTGTAAATTTAACTCGCCTCCCAGAACGTGTAGTATAACTTGGTGGCACTACTGGTGAGGGTTCCTCCACCTGCTCAGATAGAATGAAGGCAGGCTTCAGTCGGTCAATGGATACCGTCACTTCGTTGTTTTTAACAAGTATCCTAAACACCTTGTCCCCTCGTGTGATGACTTTATATGGCCCAGAATAAGCAGGCTGGAGAGCACCTCGCAATGCGTCTTCACGGAGGAAAACGTGATCGCAAGTTTCTAGCTCCTTGTACACGAATACCTTGGGATTGCAGTGGCGGGAAGCTGGTACTGGTCGCAGTTTTTCGGTGAAATTTCTGAGCCTTGCAATAAATTCGGACGTGTCTACTGTACCGTTGACCGTTGGCTCAAAAAATTCTCCGGGTAACCTTAGCGCTTCCCGTACAGCAGTTCCGCAGAAGAGGCTTGGAGGTCTTCCTTAAAGGCAGATCTTACGCCTAATAAGACCCATGGCAAAGATTCCGTCCACCTATCGTTTGCATGGCAGACGATCGCGGCCTTCAGCTTACGGTTAAACCGTTCAACAAGCCCATTGCATGCCGGATGGTAGGCTGTCGTCCGCTTATGTTTGAATCCGGCTATCCTCGACAGACATTGGAACAGAGCCGATTCAAACTGGCGACCACGGTCAGTTACAATATGTGTCGGGCAACCGAATCGAGAAATCCACATGGACAGCAAAGCCTTGGCCACAGTTTCCGCGGTAATATCTTGTATCGGTACTGCCTCTGGCCATCGTGTAAATCTATCCACGGCCGTCAAGCAGTACCGATAACCTTGAGAAAGTGGAAGAGGACCCACCAGATCAATATGGATCTGCTTAAACCGAGCGCGTGGTAAGCTGTAAGTGCCGAGAGCTAAACTTTATAGAAATGACTAAAGTAACCAATGTATGTTTACTAAATAGGCCTCTCAAGTGTCATGTATACTAATTTAGAATTTATATTCATAAGTTATAGTATTAACATGTGTAGTTATAAGCCATAATTAGGTTACATTTATATTATAATGGTTAACAATATACCCTGCGCAGGTATACTATATTAAAACTTAAAAATAATAATCGTGTAATATTATTATTTTTTTAGATAAAGGGGAAGGTGTGATGTAGTAGTTGTAAGGTATATAATAAGGTATCTTTATTCCAATATAGTCAGTGTATTCTCGAACCTCATTCGTTTCATTAGTCTCCTAAACACCCGACCTTACATGACGGTTGACTTTCGTCCTCTGACACGGTATGCAAGCACGCGCCCAATCCCTACTGTCTTTCCGCACACCCGGCCATACAAATCGCTCGGCTATGAGCTTGGCCGACGCATTGGCACCAGGGTGGCTTAGAGAATGCAAGCTATTAAAGATTTGCCTTCGGAGTGATTTAGGCACGTATGGCCTGGAAGATGAAGTACTGACGTCGCAGTACAGAGGAATTCGGCTTCCAGGGACATTGAATTTTTTAAGCTGCAGAGAAGAACCTTCGCTCAAAAGCTTACAGAGTTCTGAATCAGCAGCCTGAGCTTGAGCTAATTTCTCGAGGTCTACAGTAATGTGACTGTGTGTGTGTAAGTAGGTGTGGTGTGGTAAACTAATTCGCGACAAGGTATCTGCAACCACATTATCCTTACCGGAAATGTGGCGGATATCTGTCGTGAATTGGGATATAAAATCCAAGTGCCTGTACTGCCTAGGGGAACAGTTGTTCTTCCTTTCATTGAAGGCAAAACTAATTGGTTTATGGTCTGTGTAGACTATAAAATGGCGAGCTTCTAGCATGTGCCTAAAATATTTAATGGCTTCATAAATTGCTAGAAGCTCCCTATCATATGGTGAGTATTTCACCTGTGAAGGGCTCAATTTCCTCGAAAAGAAAGCTAAGGGCTGCCACGCGTCATCTTTAAATTGCTGCAGGACTGCCCTGATAGCTTTGTCGGAAGCGTCTGTAACCACAGCAAGTTTAGCGGTGCAGTCCGGGTGAGCTAACAGAGCAGCTTTGGTGAGGCTTTCTTTGCAAGCTTCGAAAGCAGTTAGTGTGTCGCCTGTCAAGGAAATTGGCTGTGAGCCTTTGACGGAGCCTGTTAGTAAGGCGTGAAGTGGGGCTTGGATTTCGTCTGCGCGAGGAAGGTATCTCCTATAAAAATTAACCATGCCGAGGAAGCCTCTGAGCTGGCGGACGTTGGTTGGTGGGGGAAATTCCTTGATCGCCTGAACTTTGGCATCAAGTGGCTTAGTACCGCTCTCGGTAATCCGGTAGCCTAGAAACGTTACCTCCTGCGTACCGAAAACGCATTTCGAGGTGTTCACCAACATGCCATATTCCTTCAGCCTGTTGAAGACCTGACGAAGGTGGTCCTCGTGCTCCTCAGGAGTTCTAGAAAACACGAGAAAATCGTCCAGGTAGCAATAAACGAAGTCTAATCCCCTCGTCATCTCGTCGACGAACCGCTGAAAAGTTTGGCCCGCATTCCTAAGACCGAACGTCATAAAAGGAAATTCAAATAGACCAAATGGGGTCGTGATGGCGGTCTTAGGAATGTCCTCGGGGCTGACAGGTATCTGATTGTAAGCTTTCTCTAAATCGAGCGTGCTGAAGACTTTACATCCAGCTATACTATGGGTAAAGTCGTGGATGTGCTTAATCGGATACCTGTCAGGCACGGTACGGGCATTCAACTTACGGTAGTCGCCGCAAGGACGCCAGCCATTGTTTTTCTTTGGCGCTAGATGAAGAGGTGAAGCCCACGGACTCTCAGAAGGTCTAGCTGTGCCAAGGGAAAGCATAGACTGGAACTCTTTTTGGGCGACCTTAAGCTTATCAGGTGCTAAACGACGAGGTGAAGAGCAAACTGGAGGGCCTGGTGTCGTGCGTATGTGATGTACTGTTTTGTGTGGTGTGCAGTGTGGCTTACCAGCTGGTCGAGTAATTTCCGGAAACTCGCTGAGAATTTTATGATACCGAGTCTCACCAGTCACGATCTTAACAGAAGATATGTTATTACAATTGGCTATAGTAGCAATAGAAGAAATAGATGTTAAATTATTTATCAATTAGGCGCTTGTTACGACAGTCAACAATGAGGTTATAAAAATTTAAAAAATCTACGCCTATTATAGGCTTCGTTACATCTGTTACAATGAAGCGCCATTGAAAAGTTCTACGTAAACCAAAATCTAAATCTAAATTTATACAACCATACGTAGCTATGCTAGAACCATTAGCTGCACACAAACTATAGTCCGTACGAGCACGACGATCATGAAGCGCTGACCGTGGGAACACGCAGAGGTCGCTCCCTGTATCGACCAGGAACTGCGTCTTCGAAGATCGGTCAGTGATAAACAGGCGACCAGAAGCGGAGAAAGGGCAATCGTCAGTGGCCATTACCGACTGCCCTTGGAGTTTTCCGCCTTGTAGTCGCAGGGCCGGATACACTTGTTGGCCTTTCCTCCAAACTTGCTGTGGTACCAACAATTGGGGTACTTTTTGTAGTTCGATTGAGAGCGCTGCCTCGAACTGCTGCGAGTGTTTCTCGTGGAACGGGAGCGTGAACGGCTGTTCCGAGTAGACATCTGCTGGAACTGACGACGTGGCTCAGCTATCTCCCTAGTTAGTTCGCTCAGACCTGAACTAGGGATGGCGTCGCTCACAGCAGCGACCTTCGGAGTTGTCGTAGCCAGGTCGTTCACTCTATCGGCTAAGTCAGCTAGATCCTCGAGAGAAGCTGCCCCTGGTTGACCTGCGAGCACAGTCTGGATGCCATACGGTAGGCGACTAACCCATATCGTCCTCAAGAAATCGTCAGGAACGTTTGAGCCTGCCAGGCTTTTCAAGTGGCGAAGAAATTGCAACGGCTTCCTGTCGCCAAGCTCCTCATGCATCAACAACTATTTGATCTTCTTCTCGTTGGAAGCAGTGAGTCGCTTGATGAGCTCGGTCTTCAGCTTTTCATATTTGTTAGTGGCAGGCGGGCAAATAATTATGTCTTTTATTTCCCTGGAATGCTGGTTGTCCTGGTGACCGATGACATAATTAAATTTGGTAACGTCGCTGCTTATTCCAGCTATGCTGAATTGGCCTTCGACCTGGGCGAACCAAATCTCGGGTTCTTCAGCCCAAAATGGAGGCACTCGAACGCCGACTTTACAAATGTTGCTGGGGTCTATCGACATCGGTACATCACTAGTGCCAGGTGGCGGCAACGCCGCCGTGCCTTGTGCGTCTTTGAACGTGTCTCCTTCCATCGTTCTTCACGGGGTCACCAGTATAGGTATGGGTAGGTGTGGTGTGGTAGAAATAAGCACGTAACTCACGTTGCAGAGGATTTTTATTAGTGACCGACCGAAAGGGCTTTGTGCTTTTTGTACCAGTTCCTTGTCCGCCATTTTGATTTTTTTTCAAAACAGCGTACACGAATGAAACATTGATAAATCGATAGATCAAATCAATACAAACATAAAATGTAAGCGGCAAAACCTCGTAAACCGTCACGTTTCCGAATTATGAGCTGTCAAAAATGTAAAATTAGCGACACATTTTTTCTTTTTTTTTTCAATATTTTAATGTTTGTTGATCAAAAAGGTTATTTCCACAATAAAAATAATTGAATATTAGTTTTTCACGCATTTCAAATGCTTTTACATAGGATTATTTCGTTTAATGCAATTTCAGCATTTAAAATGCGTGAAAAAACTAATATTCAATTAGTTTTGTTGCGGAAGTATCCTTTTTGATCATTAAACATCCAAATATTAAAAAAATAAGAAAAAATGTGTCACTAATTTTACATGTTTGACAGCTCATAACTCTGAAACGTGACGGTTTACGAGGTTTTGCCCCTTACATTTTATGTTTGTATTGATGTGATCTATCGATTTATCAATGTTTCATTCGTGTACGCCGTTTTGAATAAAAATCAAAATGGCGGATGGCATCTGGTACACGGCCCATACAAAAAAGTTCAAACCCCTTTCGGTTTCGGTTTCGGTTCCGGCCGGTTTCGGCCAAAAAATCCAGTTTCGGCCTTAGTTTCGGTTTCGGCCAAAATATAGCCGAAACTTTCGGCCCCGCCGAAACTCGAGTGTTCGTGCTTTTTCGTGCGTCGTTCGGTAAAATTCGTAGCTAACACGTGTTTGCTAGCCGGCGGCCCCAGCTTAGTTCGCCGCCGTCCATTTAATCGTGAGTTGAGGTTATGTTTTTGAGCTTACTGCCTACTAAATAACAAAATATGTTACGTACGTTAATGATTAAAAAACTAAACAATCGTCAAGGCAGTGACTCTATTCGACTTCTTTGAAACATGCAATGCTATTTTTTTAAACACAGTATTTTTGTGATGCTGAATATAGTGCGATTGCTGAGACTTCAAATCCAGTAAAACGTTGGAAACAATGAATTTTTACAATTTCGAATAGATTATAGCAAGAAGTCATGTACAAATATAATAGAAAAATAGAAATTTCTTAAAAATCTGCTGTTTCCATAAGTTTGCCATATACCATTACTTTCCAGAACTTGATCCTTATATAGCAACACTGTCGGATAGTTTTATAATAATACAGTATTTTTTTCCCAAAATCAGCGGTTTCGATTCCTGGCCAGGATTATTAATTTGTCTAAAATCCAATGATGCAGTTTTCATTTTCGTCAAAATCGGTCTCGAGACTCTATTCAATTTTTTCGATATTCCTCATTGTTAACGATGTAGACATCCACGCCTAGTTGAAAAATTCAACCTGTTTAGGTGACATTTTTTTATGTGTTAATAAATGTAAAAATAAAAACAGTAAAAGTAAAATATCAGACAAAAACCGATTATTTAAATGTTTAAAAAGTTTCGGTTTCGGTTTCGGTTTCGGCCGAAACTGAGAGCAAGGCCGAAAGTTCAGTTTCGGTTTCGGTTTCGGCTGAAAAATCAGTTTCGGTCGGACACTAATTTTTATTGTCCACAGTTGTACACCGTATATACTAAGTTCAGAAGGCACAATAGAGAAGAGTTCACAAGCACAAGCACAAGCAGAAGCACAGTACAGAGTAGCGGAAGGATGAAAGTAGAAGAATGATAGACAGATGAAAAAGTTCAGATGTAAAACAATGAAAAACAAAGCTAATTCGCAATACCGCGTGATTATGAAATTGAGGCGACAAGCGTGCGCTCCGCGTCGAGGTAAGGTCCTGACTGGCTCGACCTTGCACGGTGACACCCGGGCGTCCTGCCTTTTTATCATGAAAGGGCATGCGCCCGCGCAGCTGTAGCCGGCCGTATATGGCTATTGATAGTTATAAAGGTATCGGTAATTAGTGATGACGGCTCGGTCGATAGTTTAGTGACTATCGACTATCGATAGAAAATTTATCGACCAACTGGTAAGGGTGTAGATATGATTTGCGTTTAAATGTAAATAAATGTATTTTAATTGTATTGTTATTTGTAATTATGTTTGTTTGTAAATATTAGTTTTAAGTTTTAGATTTATATGTAAATAATTTGGAATAAAGTGTATAGTTGCCTACATTTCAATCGTAATATAAATTATAATATTGAGTCATTCGTAATAGATAAAATTACTGAACGTTTGCCAACAGTCACCCGTGACGTTTCGCTTTTGAATAATTTTAAAAATTTACAGTTAGCAGACGATACATATTTTTCTTCAAATACGATTCAATTATTGATCGGTGCTTCGACTTTCCCGCACTTACTCTTATCTAACAGAGTTCAAGGTCAGCCTACACCCTAATTCCCCAATCGCTTTGGAAACTGTGCTCGGCTATGTAATTGTCGGTCAGGCGCCGGTTCGCATCGATAACAATTCGACCACTTCGTATTGTTGCACCGCGGAGCCGTTAGACTCAGCAATCCGGAAGTTCTGGGAATTAGAAGAGGTAAATGTTGCCCCGGTACTCAGCCTAGATGACAAATTATGTGAGGAGTTTTATACCCGCACTACCACTCGAGATAGTGACGGACGATACATATTCGCTTTGCCTTTCAAGGGTGATGTCGAATCCCTGGGCAACTCACGTCAAGCAAGTGAACGCCGGTTTCTCTGCTTGGAAAGGAAGATGCAAGCTTCTCCACATTTAAAGGCCGCGTATGACAACGTCATCATAGAATATTTAGATAAGGGCTATATTTCACGAACAATTCCTGATTCTTCGGAACCTTCGTACTACATTCCGCATCATGGTGTGATCCGAGATGATAAGGTCACAACCAAACTTCGTGTCGTTCTCGACGGTAGTTGTAAAACTACTACCCGCGTTTCGCTTAATGATCTCTTGTATGGTGGACAGAACCTACAAGGGAATTTGTTTAACATTATAGTTAATTTTCGTTTGTTTTCGATCGCGCTTTCTTCAGACATTCGTCAAATGTTTCCAAGCATTGGAATCCGCGAATCTGATCGGCGTTTCCAGCGCATCTTGTATCGGTTTTCACCGCAGGAACCTTTGCAAGTTTATGAGTTCAACCGTGTCGTTTTTGGACTTAAATCTAGCCCCTTTCACGCGCTGCGAACTATTAAGCAGCTAGCGGAGGATGAGGGTGACTCCTACCCTCAGGCCAAAGCCATTGTCGACACGGGATTATACATGGACGATTTTGTTTCATTTCCATTCCGTCCTCACGGAAAACCAGGGCATTTCCACCGCTTCGGAGATGATCGGTCTTATGAAGGCTGGTCAATTCGAGTTGGTCAAGTGGACCAGTAATTCACAAGTGGTGTTGAATTCTATTCCACTTTCGCATCGTCTGCCAGCGGTCAAGGAGTTCGACGGGTCCGACCAACATAAAGTACTTGGTTTGTGTTGTGGTCGCCCACGTCAGACCACTTCGCTATGAAAGTAAACACTCCCGCTCAGACTTGTACTAAGCGTACAATATTGTCGTGTGTCGCTTAAATATGGGACGTCATGGGATTTGTCGCGCCTGTCGTCTTGCATGCCAAGCTTCTCATCAAAAGGCTTTGGCTATGCAACTGCGACTGGGATGAGGCACCACCTGAAGATATAGTCAAGCTGTGGACTCGCTTTAGGGAAGAGCTTCCTTTGCTCTGCAACATAAAAATCCCACGCCACGTTGGTATTGTCGCCGATAGTATGGTCACAATGTTGGCTTTCGCGGACGCTAGCGAGAAAGCATACGGGGGAGTGATCTATTTCCACGTCCACAATAGCGATGGCAATACCGTCAATTTGGTGACAGCTAAGTCTAAGGTCTCTCCCAAAAATGTCGTTTCTCTCGCTCGTCTTGAGCTCTGTGCTATTCTTGTTTTGTCCCAATTAATAAGAAACGTCGTGGTCGCTTATCAAAACCGAATAGTTTTCCGTGATATATTCGCATTTTCGGATTCGACGGTCGCGCTCTGTTGGGTACATTCGTCGCCCCATCGTTGCAATACGTTTGTAGCCAACAGAGTTTCGAAAATCCAAAGCGATTTGTCACCGCAAAATTTATATCACGTGTCCGGTGTGGACAATCCAGGAGATTGTCTTTCGCGCGGACTCACACCCTCACAAATTGTAGACCATCCGCTTTGGTTTAGTGGGCCCCCGTGGGCTCACATGGACATCTCACAATGGCCTGTCGTTCCTTTCAATCCCTCCACGGTGTCCGAAGCACCTGAGGAGAAGAAAAATTCGTTGTTGGTAGCTGCACCTAACGAAAGATCTCCTATTCTTTCTTTAGTCGATCGTATCTCGTCTTGGAGTAAATTACTTAGAGTAGTGATTTACGTTTGTCGTTTTGCTAAGTTATTACCTGTTGCTTGCCGCATGTCACCAGCGGATTATGATTTCGCTGAACTACTCATTTTACGTGAGATTCAACGCTTCTATTTCTCAAAGGAGATTGCCCGACTCAGGGAGGGTAAGGATTGTAGTCATTCTCTTCGGCATTTAAAACCTTTCCTCAAAGACGGACTCATTAGAGTCGGAGGCCGTTTAAGGAATTCGGATGCGGGTTATGAAGCGAAACACCCAATTCTGCTCCCAAGGAAAGATCCCATTCTGAATTTGCTTGTCGAATACCATCACAAGTTGAATTGCCACGTGGGCCCCGACCTGTTGATGTCGCTATTACGTCAAAGATATTGGATACTTTCTGCACGCAATTTAGTTAGGAATAGGATCCATAAGTATCTTCCCTGCTTTCGTCTCCGTCCCAAGCCAACTTTCCCTGAGATGGCAGATCATCGGTCTTGTCGTGTGGTTCAGTCGACTAAACCATTCGTTCACACGGGCACGGACTACGCCGGTCCCTTCAAGGTTACCATGTCTCGCGGCCGAGGCATTCGTTCTACCAAAGCATACGTGTGTCTCTTCGTCTGCATGACGACACGCGCGGTACATATCGAACTAGCCGGTGATCTTAGTACAATCAGTTTTATGAGCGCTTTCAAACGATTCCTGTCGAGACGTGGCCCTGTTAGTAGGATTTACTCGGATAACGGGACAAATTACATTGGCGCTAAGCGTAAACTTTCGGAACTTCACGACTTCCTTTGTTCGAAATATCACAACACCGAATTTGGTCACATGTTAGCTGCAAATCGCATAAATTGGTCACTTAATGTCCTTACTGCTAGTCATTTCGGCGGTAATTGGGAGGCGAATATTAGAAGTTTAAAGATTCACTTATACCGTGTAATAGGTGATACCATCCTTTCGCTTGAAGAGTTAAATACCGTTCTTATTCAAGTCGAATCAGTAATGAATACTAGACCTCTTTGCAGGACACTCTCTAGTGATCCTTTAGAACCGCTAGCTTTGACTCCAGCGCACTTTCTAAATCTCACCCCATTAAAATATTTACCTGCCGAAGAGATAGACGAGAGAACTGTTGTTTCGAGACATAAATTGTTAGACCAATTGGTACAGTCGTTTTGGAAGCGCTGGAGAAGTGGATATCTTCACACTTTACAATCGCGTCGTAAATGGATAATGCGCTGCGCTGTCTCAAAGTAGATAATGCGCCCCCACTTCACTGGCCTTTGGGTATCGAGGAAGAAGTTTTTCCTGACTCGGCAGGAGTCACTCGCATCGCCCGCGTTTAGACAATGACTGGATCCTACTTGCGTCCCGTCGTTCGTCTTTGCCCATTGCCTAACCAATAAGTTCGGCCCCGTAATCCGAGGTTAGGTTAGCATTAGTAAGTAGTTAATTGTTTGATTTTATTGATTTACTAGCACTTCCCCCGCGACTTCGTCCGCGCTTATTAGAGCTTCGCTTCGGTGAATTTCTTCTCCGGCCACCCTCTTTATGGAACACTTTAAGAAAATGTAAATCAATATGCGACTAAAATTCCATTCTCTCTCATTCTACAACGAAACATCCCTTTAGCAGTCGGTTTTCGCAACATCCCATCTTAATAAGCTCTTACATCCTAAAGATATACCCCTGGGATAATTTGAGACTCGTAACACTTGTCTTGTAGTAACGAAGTTTCATACAATCTCTGAAGGTAAAAAGTGTAAAAATTACCCCTTAGGGAGGGAATCCCCGTCATAATCCCGTCTTAAGTAACAACTACGTCGTAAAAGAACCCTCGGGTGAAACATTACAAACTCCTATATATATTAACTATCAACCTTGACAACAACCCTTTAGAGGTCAATTTCACCACATCCCGTCCTACCTTTTTTAAAAGACCCCCTTCCAAAAATGACTTCTATCTTTCAAACAACAGAAACAACCCCTTTAGGGTCCAATTTCACAAATCTACATTCTAAAAATAGCTCCCCCCCCCCCCCCCCCCCCCCCCAAAAATCGGACGCCCAGCATTTCTAGTAACGAAGCTTCATACAAACTATTAACACCAAAAACAACTATTTAGGGGTTGATTTATCCAAAACTCGTCTGAGGTAGAATCTACGTCCTAAAAAAACCATAAGCAAAATTTTAAACATATCTATCCCGTCTTAGTGAGCAACTTCTCCCTAAAAACCTCTTTGCATATTTTGACACTCCCAACACTTATAATAACGAAGTTTCATGCAAACTAATAACCGTAAAAACATCCCCTTAGGGATAGAATTTCAGAAAATCCCGCATAGGTAGTACCTTCGTCTTCTCTTCTTCCCAATTTGAGACTATCTATCTATCAACCCCAAAAACAACCCCTTAGGTGTTGAATCTCGCACAATCCCATCTTATTGATCACCAACGTTCTTAAAAAACCCCATGCGAAATTTTAAACCCCTAACACTTATAGTAACGAAAGTTTCATACAAACTATGAACCCCAAAAACAACCCTTTAGAATTGAAGTATATCAAAATCCCGTCTTAGTGAGCACCTACGTCCTTAAAAGAATCCCTATGCAAAATTTGAAACTTATAGTGAGCGTCTAAGTTAAGTACCTAGCTAAGTAGCTAAGTACCCCGTTATAGTGAGCGTCTAAGTCCTAAAAATAAACCCCATGCAAAATTTGAAACTTCTAGTACTTGTAGTAACAAAGTTTCATGCAACCTATCAACCCCAAAAACAACTCCTTAGGGGTGGTATTTCGCAAAAACCCGTCTTAGGTAGCGCGTACATCCGAAAAAGAACCCGCATGCAAAATTTGAAACTCCTAGTACTTGTAGCAAAAAAGTTTCATACAAACTGTCAACCCCAAAAACAACCCCTTAGGGGCATAATATCGCAAAAGCCCGTCTTGGTGAGCACCTACGTCTTTAAAAGAATCCTCATGCAAAATTTGAGACCTCTATCTATCAACACCTAAAACAACCCTTTAGGGGTTGAATTTCGAAAAACCCCGTTAAGGGTAGTGCGTATGTCTTAAAAACAAACCCCATTAAAAATTTGAGACTCCTACCACGTGTAATAACGAAGTTTCAAACAAACTTTCAACACCAGAAACAACCCCTTAGGGGTCGAATTTCGAAAAACCCTTTTCTAAAGTAGCACCTACGTCTTAAAAAGAACCTGCATGCAAAATTTTAAACTCCTGGTCCTTGTAGCAAAAAAGTTTCATACAAACTGTCAACCCCAAAAACAACCCCTTAGGGGCGTAATATCGCAAAATCCGTTCTTAGCGGGTAGTTTCCGAGCTTTCGTGTCCTATGAGTGAGTGACCTTTTGCTTTTATATATATTATAATATTATAATATAGATGTACGTACTAGCTGTTGCCAGCGGCTTCACCCGCTACAACTCGAAAATTATCCCACGGGAACATAAAATCGGGATAAAAGCTATCCTATGTGTTAATCCAGGTTATAAACTATCTGTGTACCAAATTTTAGCCAAATCCGTTCAGTGGTTTTTGCGTGAAAGAGTAACAAACATCCATACATCCATACTTACAAACTTTCGCCTTTATAATAGTAGTAGGATAGATAGTAGTTATTGTAGTTTATTTTCGCGAAGTTTGCCTTCAACTTTTGAAGACATCCCTTCAAGCCCGGGGGGAATGGTTACGCTGACAGATTTAATCGGTTCAACACTCCATGTCATTGGACGTCTAATCTGATTGGCTGTGATTTCCTACTACCCCCTACTCCTTCCATGCATTTTGCCTGCGCGTCGTCGGTCAAGTGACGAGCTCCAGTCGAGAGTCGTTCGCTCGCATCCTCACCAGACGATTGGCTACCGCGCGCGCGCCTGTGCAACAAATTCTCAAGTGTCTTAGCTATCGAGCTTCAAGAAACTTACAGCAGAAGAAGAGAATCATCTCATCCACGACGTCTCCGGAGAAAAAAGGTACTGTGCACTTCCTTCCTTAGGTTGTTCTGCATTCTAAACCCTCTCCGTCTTATTACAAAAGTTTGATTTAGTACTGGTTTAAACCTGGACTAAATAGTCTAGGATTGTTACGGTATTATAGTTAGTACCAGGCTTAAAATGTGATCATATTACAAATCTAAGACCAACTGAAGATCAGTTAGTCCAAAGATCATCCATGGTTTACACAGATAAAAAATGAAAAAAAGACAATCATTCATTCTTTTACACTGGCTTCATTCAATATGACATTCCGTTTTTACTAATGTTGATATTAAATACTTGAAATGTATAATAACTCTTTACTCCTAAGTCCTAACAAACAAACCATTTAATTTCATGTCCAAGTTCCATCCTCTTGAACGAGCGCAACAAACACACATAATATCGCGTTTTTTTTATCAAGTTATTTTTTTATCAAAGAACGTGAAACGGAGTACATAGTAAAAACTATATGGACTTCCTATGTTGCTAGGCAACACTCTTGTTTATAACTTTGAAGTTTGTGGCGTAAAATAAAACTATCTTTTTTCTTCATGTATTTCTATTACATTTAACAATCAAGTCAATCATTTTAATATCCATTTTTTAACGCTATAAAAACAATAAACACAGAAATTTACAGCCACGATACCTTCAACTTTTTGTAGAAATTGACATTTGACAGTAGTACCAAAGTTAGACCTTGGATAAACTAGGGGTCTCGCGGGTTTATCTTTAGTACCATAGATAGTACAAGGATTAGTGATAAACTTCATTTTATAATAAGGTTTTTCTTAGTCCATGGTTTAAACCTAGAACTAATCCCAGTACTATATTTAGTCGGCGTTTTGGAATAAGACGGTCTGTGTCTCCCGGCAGAACGTCAACTCCCAGTTTTTTCGTCATAGCCAATTAGTCTTTCGTTAACCCGCGCATCCACACACCCTAACTTTTTTTCGAATTCTTAGTATTTTGTGATTAATACATATTCATTGCTGTACGTATAAATCATAATGACATGTTTTTGAAAAAAGACCTGAAAATCTTTGTTTTTCGAGAAAATCATGAAAATCATAATTATGGCCAGTAAACTGGCCTCAAGTCTGCTATTACAATAGTGTCACAATGGTCTATCATTGATTTCATAATTGTTGATTTTGACAAGTTTGGTAATCTACTATTATAATGGCGTCATTATGACTTTCCAATGGACAACCACTGACATTCCATTGAAAGAAATGGCTTAGAATGGTAATCTCGTACACAATGACAAATGAATGACTGACGTAAGGGGTAATCTGCTAAAATTTTGACAGTTCCTTTGATCATTGATCTACCATTTTTTTAATAATAATAATTTCGTTTATTTACCAACAAAAGTTACAAATAAACTTATAAATACAAATGTTGCAAAAACTATACAATAAATTGATAACCCTGCCTCTTAAACTAGGATAAACACCTGTATTTTAAGAGACAGTGCTCCACCGAGCAGTTCCATAAACATAGTTTGACACAATAGTGGGTGGGAGATTACATAAATTTGCGAAGTGTGGGTGAGAAAAAGTACAGGTGTGCATGGAATAAGAAGTGAGTAAGTCGTGTATGTGTATGTGTGAGTGTGTGTGGGTGTGTGTGTGAGTGTGTGTGTATGTGTGTGTGTGTGTGTGTGTATTTGTAGTTGTGAGTATGTGTCTATAGTAAAAAATAGGTGTGTTTGTCCTTTCGTTGTGAGTTTATGTTTATAGGAAATAGGTACTTAAATTATTAGACGATGTATGTGAGTAAAGACTCTGTGTAGGCATAGTCCTTCTGCAATAGCCACTCTGTTACCGTGTTTTTAAGTTTGTGTACGTTTAAGTTTATAATATTTAGTTGCGTATTTATTTTTTGGTATATGTGTGTACTTAGTATGTAGAATTGATGTGTTGCGAAGGTGGTTTTGTGCTGGGTTCTCGGAAGAAGATTTACTCGCTTATTTGGATTTGGCGGAGGCAAACCGCCGTGTATTCTAAGAAGTGATCTGAGCACAAAGAGTTGCCGAACCGTCAGAACACTACAGTCAGAATACAATTCTGTAGTCGGATATCTGTAGGGTTTTTTGGTCATAACTTTGAGAATGGCTCTCTGTGCTCTTTCCACTCTCAAAATACTCGTTTTGGCTGCACCGCCCCACGCAGTTATGCAGTATCCGAGAACTGACTGACACAGAGCGTAATAAACCATCTTCAGTGTGTCAAGATTAGCCGAATCTCTAAGGGACTTAAAAATGTGGATAATGCGCAATGTTCTTGTGGTAATGGCTTCAATTTGTTTGTCCCATCTTAGGCCGCTATCAATCTGCACTCCAAGGTACCTTGCACTGTCAGCTCTAATGAGTGCTGGACAGACACAGTGGTCGTTTAAATTGAGGCATGAGTGAGCAATTACAGAGAAAGTATGAGAAGGTGCAGTGTGACGTCGGATTGCGAAGGGGATGAAAGTTGTTTTGCTAACGTTGAGTGTCAGGAGGTTATAACTAAGCCATTCCATAATTTTGCGCAAAGCATCTTCTGTAGTAGCCTTGACCATGTCCCATGTAGGTCCGTGGACAAGTATCGCAGTATCGTCAGCATACGCGTATATATTACAGTTGGTAAGGCTCATCATGCACAGGTCGTTGACGTAAATTAGAAAAAGTGTAGGTCCGAGTATGCTTCCCTGGGGGACGCCATAGGATACCGGTTCCTCGTCACTGAAGTGTCCGTCAATTTTTACCACTTGTGTGCGATTTTTGAGGTAACTTTTGAACATCTCAAGTGAGATTCCACGCACACCGACAAGTTCCAGTTTGTCTATAAGTTTGGGAACAGAAACGGTGTCAAATGCTTTGGCAAGATCAAGCATGATAACCAGACATTTTGATTTACTATCCAACCTTCTAGCAACCTGTTGCGTGAGGTCCAATACGGCATCTTCTGTCGACACTCCTTGCCGAAACCCGTATTGGTTCTCTGCAATTATTTTATGTTTGTCCAGGAAGGCCTTTAGAGATTTGTTTAAGATCTTTTCCAGAATCTTGGATAGGGCTGGCAAAACTGATATTGGCCTGTAATTATTGACACTGTCTCTGTTCCCCCCCTTATGAATTGGGTGTATTATTGCCTTTTTGAGAGCATCCGGAAATACACCTGTTTGGATGCAACGGTTACAGAGGTGCGTTATTAGTGGGACCAGCACATGACGGCTCTTCTTAAGCAGAATAGATGATATTCCGTCGCATCCCACAGCACAATTATCACGCAACTGAAGTATGATAGATTCTACTTCTACTTCATCAACATCCAATATAACCAGAGAGTCCACTGGGGAGATGTTAGAGTTTTCATGTACTAAAGTAGGAGGACAAGGATTGATGTTGGTTGTGGTGGTTGTACGTCCCTGTAACTTAATTTTTGCAGCCAAATTTTTGCCTACATTACTGAAAAACCTATTCACGTCATGTATCGATGATTTAGGGTTGTGTCGGTCTTTAATCAGCTCTGAGGCACTGACTTTTGTTTTATGTGTGTTTGTGATGTTTTTTATTGTTTTCCACATGTTTTTGGGATTATTTTTGGCTTTATCTAACTCACTTTTTTCATAGGCAACTTTTAATTTTTTGAGCAAGCCATTGCAAAAGTTTCTATAGCGTTTATATGTGGTCTCAAGAATTGGATTATTTGGATCCTTCTTTAATTTCATGTGCATTTTGTCCCTATTTCTAATACATTTTAAAAGCCCAGGAGTCATCCATGGTTTTATTTTTCTTTTTCGTCTAGGAATATTTACTAATTTTGTATGTTTTGAAATAACTGATTTAATAATATTAATAAATTGGGTCATACATTCATTTGCATCTTCAGCTTGGTATATAGCTGTAAAGTCCGTATTTTCAAGCTCAAGTATAGTGGATTCATAATCAAGACGGGTGGTAGATTGGCAGACTTTCGTGGAGGGAACAGTGTTAGCTATAGACAAGACAATAGGTTTGTGGTCTGTAATATGCGATTCCAAAACTAGTGTGGTCGCACGTAAGTTTGACTTGAGAAAAAAATGATCAATACAGTGTTCCTGTCGGGTATGAAATAGATGTGTTGGCATGAGTCCATAAGAGGCATTTATCATCAGATATTCTAAGCTCCGTTCATTTCTATTATTTGGGCTTATATCGATGTTGAGATCGCCTACGAGGACAACACTAGTACAAGAGGATATTTTATCATATGTCTTAACTAGGCTTTGCGTGAATTTATCAAAACATTCTTTTGAATTTAGTGATGGAGAGCGATAGACGGCTAGAATAGCCAACCTTTTATCAATCTGATAAACAAGACAATTCCCACCCTCAAAAGTCGGCTCCCACACAGAACCCTGCAAAGCTCGTTTCGTGTAAATTATTACACCATCATTTTGGTTATTATTTCTAGAGCTCGAATGAGACTCGAATTCGTCCAAAACAGGTAGATTATTGACTTTACTTAGCCAGCATTCTGTCAGAACAACAATGTCGAAATTGATTTTGGTCATATTTAACAGTACTTGCAGTTGATTAAAATTTTTGTTAATACTTCGTATATTAATATGTAATACGTTCGTACTGCAATCGGATTTGTTGATGTGCTTGAGGCAATCTTCAGGTTCACAGCAATATGAATTACCTATTTGAATATTATCAAGCTCATTGTTGATGATATTTATGGAGGCCATTATGAATTATTATATGTAAGGTTGGGTTGTAACATTGATAAATTTATAGCGAATCGACCAATTATCGTAAGGGTTATTATATTATAGAATGAATTTGTTCTGCTGAGTTGTGAGAGTGAGGCGTGAATGTAGTATGTATCGAATCTGGTGTGTTGTGTGAGATAAGCATGTGTGTGATACGTAATAATTATGATGTGTTTTGTGAGAGTTTCATGTGTGTAATCAAGTTTATTATAGTGATGTGTGTTATAGACAAGTTTGTGAGAGAACGTGAAAAACTTACCCGCAAGGGCACACCCGTGTAGTAACATTTTACAGAGTATTATAATTATAAAATAAGCTATATTATACTTAACATTAAATTGCCAGTTTTGTAGGTTTCCCGCAGTTGCTGAAAGGTATTTTCGTTTTTGACATATACGCTGGATAACAGGAGAAGTTTGTGAGGATATGATATGTGTATGTGTAGTCTTCAGTGTAGTATTGTGTAAGTTGTTTGTATTAAGGTGAGGAGATATATGATTTTGTGTGATGAGTGAGAAGAAGGTTACTGTAATTTTATAATTAATATACCAATTATACATAACTATAGAGTCAGAGTTAGCAAACCCGTTTGTTATGTGATTAAACATTTTAAGAAATAGTTTTAGGTAATTAGGCATGAGCAGTTGGTACATGAGCAGTTGGTACAGGAGCAGTTGGCACACTGTGGAGACTTTCTTGACATAAGATCCGAAAAAGCTGACTGCCGGGTTCTTTGCGCAAGTATATCCTTCCATTTATGACCCAGCAATACTTGTAACCGTTGTTTGTGGCAAATTGTTTGGTATGATAAAAAAGTCTTTTAATGGAGGGGGGTAAGTACTCTGCAACGAAGACAGGCTCAGGCTTGCCCGGAATGCCCAGCAGATTTGTATTAAGTTTGTCTTTGCGGTCCTTATTTTTATTGAATGTTTTTACAGAAGACAAAAACTTATCCTTTTTGTTTACAGAGGTGAACTCAATAACCATGTGCTTATTAGGTCCGGTCTTGGTGGGTAAGCGGTAGGTGTCACGTATATCTGCAGAGCAAACAGGAGCTCCGACAGCTTTGCTAATATTACACACGGTAGAAATTAGATCCTCATAGTTCTCTTTATCTGAGTCCGGTAAGTTTCTAATCTCCAAGGCGGAAGGTCTAGAGGCGAGCTCGAAGTCCTTTAGTTTATTCTCCAAGCTATGTATATACTCTCTGTCCTTTTCTCTCATTTTTTCCAATTTCTCAATCCTTAACTTCATATCTTCATACATCAGGTTGGAAAACTCCATACTTTTTTGAATCTCGAGATTAGCCTTTTGTATGTCCTTGTTTTGTTCTTTGAGTTCCCTAATATCCGTCATCAGAGATTGCAACATGTCTTTCAGCTCATCGTAGTCACTGTTTGGGGAGCTAAAATGGTCAGGTTTTTGACGTTTAGCACGTAGGGAAGAGCTGCGTAGTTGAAATTCTGATGGGGGCGTTGTTAAATCCGGGTTAGAAGCTGCTTTCGACATTTTAATTTTCTGAGTTAGTTGTCGTTTTTATAACAAGATGAATAATAAATAGCAAGCGTAGGCGTAAACACTAAAAGCAGCGGGTTTCGTAGCTGATAGGCGACGCGCGCGTAGCACACGTAGCAGACAGTGCACCAGCGCGAGTGAGGCGGGAGGCGTAGCACAGGTGTCGACGTCACATGCGCCGCACGTAGGCAGTAAGTTTGACCGCGGCGTAGCAAGTCACCGTAGCGAGTCGCTCAAGCGCTGGATCCGCACGCACGACACTCCGGGTTCAAATCCGCACTATGTCGCTCTTTGCAAAGTCACCATTTATAATTCAGAATGAAACTGGTCAAAGTAGTGCTATCTCACTTGCACTCCCCCCGAGGGGAAATAAACCGATTTAAGTTCTTAAGGTGCGACAAGGAATTGAGTTTAACACTGTCAACCAATCACAATTTAAAATAAAAAATACTGATTAAAAATTTGTAACGAGACCAGGTAACAACCGCACTCCGCCACCGCGCACGGAGGAATATTTTGGATCGTCATTGTGCAGTCATTGCTTCTAATAGCTCGGTAGTCGAAAAGAGTTTGTTATCTATCGTGTTTGTATTGTATTTTGTGAAATATTGAGTGGAGAAATGTATTCACTACGAGCAAATATTCTCGAGCCAGTCAGCGCAGTGGATCCTAGAGAAAGAAGATGCGCGGAATGCAAAAGTCGTTTTGCCCTGGAAGAAAGGACTCAGTAAGGGGGTTAATTAAAGAACTCATTCCCTTTATGGCCAGACTGCGTCGAAACGATAGCATATCGGGAATACTGAATTTGATTTTCATTGATTTATTAAGGTGAACGCAGACCTAGCCGCACCGCAGTCTCCGCATTCCCCGCATTACAAATTCTTTGTATGAAGTTCTATGAAACAACGCACACTCACCCGCTTCGCAGTAGCCGCAGAAGCGGTAAGAAAACGATGACTGCGGGACTGCGGAGACTGCGGTGCGGCTAGGTCTGCGTTCACCTTTATTCTGTAGCTATAAACACGTAGTAGCCAAGAGCCAGGTCTTGGTGGTTTTCCATTAAATCAATTAGAGCCGAAATTTGCTCTATTAGCACCATTTTGTATAAAATATTATATATAAATAGAACACATAAATGAAAATAAATAGCAAAATACCGGTGAACGCACACCTAGCCGCACCGCAGTCTGTTTTCTTACCGATTCTGCGGCTACTGCGATGCGGGTAAGTGTGCGAGGTTTCATAGAACTTTATACAAAGATCGAAGATGGCAACTCAAAGCTAATCGTAGATGGCGCTGCGATAGTTGGTCCCCACGTCTACCTTGTACAAAAAAACAAACAAGATTATTTGTTATAAAAATTGAGTATAAATACAAAACAAATATGGAAAATTATTCGTCCATGCAAGTACTATATAATAAAAGAAGAATTAAGACGCCGCGGCGCATCTACAAGAGGAAAAAAGTGATTTAATTGAGTGGTTATACATTTGATTTTACCGTAATAAATCCACAATTACTTGTAGTTGAGGTTTCAATTTTTGAGTTTAGGTATGTTTTACCTGTCCTCTCCTTTATCAAGAATATAATGCTGGTTTTGACTTTCTATTTTGATAAAATAAAGTCAGTAATTTTAACCTTTTTTTCTATTTAGATTCGAGAAATATCACAATATATTTAATTTCTTAACACCACAACTATTACAAAACTCGTTCCAGGTGATAATTCTTCGATTTTCGAGCGATGCAATACTGGTACTTAACCTCCAAAAGAAAAGTAGATATTATGTTGAAAAGTGTATTCCATCATTTTTACGGCTTATTACACAACATCTAGTCATTTTACATCAATAAATGGTTTTTTTTCTGAAAATTCCTTTGATTTTACAGTTCTTTGGGGACCAAACTGTCATTTCCACTTTGACACTTGCCTTCCCCATTCATAATGCGGGGACTGCGGTGCGGCTAGATGTGCGTTCACCATTAGAATTATAAACTGTAAGCAGTAATGTCACATTTGACTTTGACAGCTACAGATAAAACATTATTGAGTTTCACATATTTCTATGTAGTCTGTGGTTTCACTGCTAAAAACGTTACACATTTTAATGTTTTTGCTATTTAGGAACTTCTTACTACTTCAGATTGCTTATAACATTATTAAATAATATGTAAACATGTTTATCTACTCTCATATCGTAAACTTCGAAATACAAAACTCAAAACGAGTTTATAATGACATACTTTATACCATAGAGCAGTGTTTCCCAACCTGTGGTCCGCGGACCCCTGGGGGTCCGCGAGTATACGTATGGGGGTCCGCGGTGTCATCTCTGGATCATAAATAAATACAAATGTCTCGTAATCGTAACGGTTAGCGAGACTGGATGAATGATGTGAGTGAAAAAAGTACAAAAAAAATACAGATTACAATTCGAATCTGATTTGAGATTTCAATTATGTATTATTTTATTAAGGGGGTCCGTGAACGGGCACGCCGCAATTGCGGCGGTAAGACCCCTCTTTGAGGAGTGGCTGGAGAGAAGTCATGGCGTCCTGACCTACCGCTTGACGCAGGTCCTCACCGGACACGGAAGTTTCGGGAGGTACCTGTGTCTGATGCGAAAGGAGGAGACGCCTGGGTGTCACCACTGCGAAGATCGCCCGGAGGACACGGTGGAGCATACGGTGCAAGACTGCCCAGCTTGGGCGGAGCACCGACGTGTCCTCACGGCTGCGATAGGCGGAGACCTCTCGCGCCCGGCATTGGTTGCGGCCATGCTGCGGGGCGAAACGGAGTGGGAAGCGGTCAGCTCCTTCTGCGAGGCAGTAATGCTCGTAAAGGAGGAGGCAGGCCGCGAGCGAGAGAGGACAGCGTCCTCCCTCCGCCCCAGCCGCAGTGGTAGGCGCCCACGGCGACGGACGTCGCTAGATGATCTCCGGCCACCGTAGGCGCGGGCATGCGGGCAGCGAGTAAAGGGCAACTCGCTGCCCGACCAAGGACCATGCCCGGGTCGACGGCGCGTTGTGTCCCACGCGCACCTCAAAGAGCGTCAGCATAATGACGGGGCCCCCCTCTCAGAGGGCCAAAGCCTGCCGGGGTCGCGGGATTATTCCCTTACCGTAACCCCGGAACGTAACAGGCTATGAAGGACACCGTGGATTTTAGTCAGAAGGAGTCTGACAGTCCCTCCCGCCCTGATGATTTTACCACGCTAAAAAAAAAAAAAAAAAAAGGGGGTCCGTGAAAACTGTGCTTGATTCCCTAGGGGTCCGAGGCCGAAAAAGGTTGGGAAACGATGCCATAGAGTATCGTAATGAAATTAAAAAATTAAATTATAACACTGTTTGTCTAACAAAACAATGTTATAATTTAATTTTTTTTCATTATGATACAGATTACTGATCATAGACACATTTTTTTACTTTTTTATCTGTGGCTGCGCGCGCTTTCTAAGGGAATGTTGGGATTTTGACGTTTGTGTTTCGGTGGATGACATGGTGGATGATTATTAGTGTTTATTTATTTTTATCTTTTATTTGATATGTTGGTGTTCAATGAGAGTAGATAAAGTAGTGTATGAAACTGTACATAACTAGGTATTATACCACTCGTGTGATACTATTATAAAACTCGCTTCGCTCGTTTTATAAACTCACACTCGTGTATAATACCCCTCATTATGTACCAGTTACATAAACTACTAATATAAATGAAATCTAAATGTTCAAATTTAGTAGTAGTTTTTCGTAAATCATTTCTACTACCGGGTTTTATAATAATGGCAATACGACAATGTCATTCTGCCACGATTCCATTACGAGACCACTGACCGACCAGTGATCGACCATTATGAATTAGCAGATTACAAACTTTTATCAAAATGACAATTGGATCGTGTTAGAATGACGAATTTATTAAAATTAGCAGACTAGGGGCCCAATCTGCTAAAATTTTGACAGTTCCTTTGATCATTGATCTACCATTGGATCGTCATTGTGCAGTCATTGCTTCTAATAGCTCGGTAGTCGAAAAGAGTTTGTTATCTATCGTGTTTGTATTGTATTTTGTGAAATATTGAGTGGAGAAATGTATTCACTACGAGCAAATATTCTCGAGCCAGTCAGCGCAGTGGATCCTAGAGAAAGAAGATGCGCGGAATGCAAAAGTCCCGTCGCTATTGATATTTCCGAGGCGGAATTTGCAAAAACGTTTTGCCCTGGAAGAAAGGACTCAGTAAGGGGGTTAATTAAAGAACTCATTCCCTTTATGGCCAGACTGCGTCGAAACGATAGCATATCGGGAATACTGAATTTGATTTTCATTGATTTATTAAGGTGAACGCAGACCTAGCCGCACCGCAGTCTCCGCATTCCCCGCATTACGAATTCTTTGTATGAAGTTCTATGAAACAACGCACACTCACCCGCTTCGCAGTAGCCGCAGAAGCGGTAAGAAAACGATGACTGCGGGACTGCGGAGACTGCGGTGCGGCTAGGTCTGCGTTCACCTTTATTCTGTAGCTATAAACACGTAGTAGCCAAGAGCCAGGTCTTGGTGGTTTTCCATTAAATCAATTAGAGCCGAAATTTGCTCTATTAGCACCATTTTGTATAAAATATTATATATAAATAGAACACATAAATGAAAATAAATAGCAAAATACCGGTGAACGCACACCTAGCCGCACCGCAGTCTGTTTTCTTACCGATTCTGCGGCTACTGCGATGCGGGTAAGTGTGCGAGGTTTCATAGAACTTTATACAAAGATCGAAGATGGCAACTCAAAGCTAATCGTAGATGGCGCTGCGATAGTTGGTCCCCACGTCTACCTTGTACAAAAAAACAAACAAGATTATTTGTTATAAAAATTGAGTATAAATACAAAACAAATATGGAAAATTATTCGTCCATGCAAGTACTATATAATAAAAGAAGAATTAAGACGCCGCGGCGCATCTACAAGAGGAAAAAAGTGATTTAATTGAGTGGTTATACATTTGATTTTACCGTAATAAATCCACAATTACTTGTAGTTGAGGTTTCAATTTTTGAGTTTAGGTATGTTTTACCTGTCCTCTCCTTTATCAAGAATATAATGCTGGTTTTGACTTTCTATTTTGATAAAATAAAGTCAGTAATTTTAACCTTTTTTTCTATTTAGATTCGAGAAATATCACAATATATTTAATTTCTTAACACCACAACTATTACAAAACTCGTTCCAGGTGATAATTCTTCGATTTTCGAGCGATGCAATACTGGTACTTAACCTCCAAAAGAAAAGTAGATATTATGTTGAAAAGTGTATTCCATCATTTTTACGGCTTATTACACAACATCTAGTCATTTTACATCAATAAATGGTTTTTTTTCTGAAAATTCCTTTGATTTTACAGTTCTTTGGGGACCAAACTGTCATTTCCACTTTGACACTTGCCTTCCCCATTCATAATGCGGGGACTGCGGTGCGGCTAGATGTGCGTTCACCATTAGAATTATAAACTGTAAGCAGTAATGTTAAATCAAACGACAAAATCTTAAATAATCCTGTTGAAATAGCACAAGCTCTTAATAATTATTTTGTCGATCAAGTGGAACCGGTTACTAATTCAGAAATTCATAAAAATAAACACAAAATAAACAGTAGAATTAGTTCTATGTTCATGTCACCCACAATACCGCTAGAAATTCACAAAATTATTATGTCACTAAAGAATACATCTAGCACTGGGTACGATGATATAAGTACTAACGTTATTAAACAAGTATCCACAGTAATTGCCCCCGTGTTGAGTCATCTTATCAATATGTGCATATGTCACGGTCACTTTCCAGAAGAATTAAAAATAACAGTTATAAAACCACTCTTCAAGAAAGGTAACAGAGAAGATATGTCCTGCTACAGACCCATTGCGTTAATACCAATTTTCTCAAAAATATTTGAGAAAGCGATATATTTTCAACTTACTTCATACTTCGAAAAAAACTCCCTTTTTGTTGATAATCAGAAAGGTTTTAGGAAAAATAGATCTATTGACATGGCCATCTACGATTTCTTACAAATGGTTACCGACAGAGTGGACAAGAGACTACCAACTCTAGCGCTTTATATGGACATGTCAAAAGCTTTTGATCGCGTAGATCATAAAACACTATTAAGTAAACTTGAGGCGTATGGCATAAGGGGAAATATATTAAACTTAATAGAATCTTATCTCTGTAATAGGCAGCAAATGACGACAATCAGTAGAATTTCTAAAAAAACCGTAATAACCTATAAATCTAGCCTGAGAACGGTAAAATATGGAGTACCACAAGGTAGTGTACTGGGGCCACCTCTATTTACAGTTTATATTAACGATTTTCCTACAGCATCATCATATCCCATGACAATGTTTGCAGATGACAGCACTTTACTTTTCAATTGTGACGATGTGAGTAAAATAGAGCCTGAGATAAATTTGACACTACTATCAGTCGTGAATTGGCTACAAAATAATAATTTGGTTATAAATCTTGACAAATCAGTATTAATGAAGTTTCAACAAAGAGCAAATTACAATCTTGACTTAAATATCAAATACAAGGACAAAATTATTAGTGAAACAAATGAGACTAAATTTCTTGGACTAAACATAGAAAACAATTTAAAATGGAATTCACATATTGACAAAGTTTGCAGTAAGCTTAATCAGCATTCTTATGCTTTACATATGTTAAGTAAAACGGCCAATCGAGCAACAGTTTTAACGGCCTATCACGGTTTAGTAGCCTCAACATTGAGATACGGAATTATATTTTGGGGGAATGCCACGGGTAAAGAAATGGTATTTAAGTGTCAAAAAAGATGCATTAGAGCTATACACAATTTAAAGACTACAGATAGCTGCAAACCGTTTTTCAAAAATGCAAAAATATTAACGATGCCATCGCTGTACATATATGAAACGTCCATGTTCGTCAAAAATAATTTACATAAATTTTCTCGAGTTACTAGCCAACGCCGTTGTGATCGGTTACAAACAGTTGGGTCTAGAACTGCGCTATATGGAAATAGTATTTTTGTAATGGCACCAAAGGTCTATAATAAATTGCCAAAATCTATAAGGAGTGAAGATAATATCCGTAAATTCAAAAGTAAATTGCGTTTATTTTTATTAGATAAGACATATTACTCCGTAGAAGAATTTTTAAATGATAAAATATGACATTGTTATCCTTTTATTACAATTATTTACCTTTGACATGCAATGATTGATTTAATTGACATAATTACTCGAACTTGACTTTTATTATATAAATTCTGACATGCTACTAAAAAATGAATAGATTTGTACACCAATTTTATTGGTAGGACATAGAGCTCAACTAAAATGTATAAGACCTTTATTGTAAATACCTATGTTCACAAATAAAGTTTGATTTGATTTGATTTGATTTGTCACATTTGACTTTGACAGCTACAGATAAAACATTATTGAGTTTCACATATTTCTATGTAGTCTGTGGTTTCACTGCTAAAAACGTTACACATTTTAATGTTTTTGCTATTTAGGAACTTCTTACTACTTCAGATTGCTTATAACATTATTAAATAATATGTAAACATGTTTATCTACTCTCATATCGTAAACTTCGAAATACAAAACTCAAAACGAGTTTATAATGACATACTTTATACCATAGAGCAGTGTTTCCCAACCTGTGGTCCGCGGACCCCTGGGGGTCCGCGAGTATACGTATGGGGGTCCGCGGTGTCATCTCTGGATCATAAATAAATACAAATGTCTCGTAATCGTAACGGTTAGCGAGACTGGATGAATGATGTGAGTGAAAAAAGTACAAAAAAAATACAGATTACAATTCGAATCTGATTTGAGATTTCAATTATGTATTATTTTATTAAGGGGGTCCGTGAACGGGCACGCCGCAATTGCGGCGGTAAGACCCCTCTTTGAGGAGTGGCTGGAGAGAAGTCATGGCGTCCTGACCTACCGCTTGACGCAGGTCCTCACCGGACACGGAAGTTTCGGGAGGTACCTGTGTCTGATGCGAAAGGAGGAGACGCCTGGGTGTCACCACTGCGAAGATCGCCCGGAGGACACGGTGGAGCATACGGTGCAAGACTGCCCAGCTTGGGCGGAGCACCGACGTGTCCTCACGGCTGCGATAGGCGGAGACCTCTCGCGCCCGGCATTGGTTGCGGCCATGCTGCGGGGCGAGACGGAGTGGGAAGCGGTCAGCTCCTTCTGCGAGGCAGTAATGCTCGTAAAGGAGGAGGCAGGCCGCGAGCGAGAGAGGACAGCGTCCTCCCTCCGCCCCAGCCGCAGTGGTAGGCGCCCACGGCGACGGACGTCGCTAGATGATCTCCGGCCACCGTAGGCGCGGGCATGCGGGCAGCGAGTAAAGGGCAACTCGCTGCCCGACCAAGGACCATGCCCGGGTCGACGGCGCGTTGTGTCCCACGCGCACCTCAAAGAGCGTCAGCATAATGACGGGGCCCCCCTCTCAGAGGGCCAAAGCCTGCCGGGGTCGCGGGATTATTCCCTTACCGTAACCCCGGAACGTAACAGGCTATGAAGGACACCGTGGATTTTAGTCAGAAGGAGTCTGACAGTCCCTCCCGCCCTGATGATTTTACCACGCTAAAAAAAAAAAAAAAAAAAAGGGGGTCCGTGAAAACTGTGCTTGATTCCCTAGGGGTCCGAGGCCGAAAAAGGTTGGGAAACGATGCCATAGAGTATCGTAATGAAATTAAAAAATTAAATTATAACACTGTTTGTCTAACAAAACAATGTTATAATTTAATTTTTTTTCATTATGATACAGATTACTGATCATAGACACATTTTTTTACTTTTTTATCTGTGGCTGCGCGCGCTTTCTAAGGGAATGTTGGGATTTTGACGTTTGTGTTTCGGTGGATGACATGGTGGATGATTATTAGTGTTTATTTATTTTTATCTTTTATTTGATATGTTGGTGTTCAATGAGAGTAGATAAAGTAGTGTATGAAACTGTACATAACTAGGTATTATACCACTCGTGTGATACTATTATAAAACTCGCTTCGCTCGTTTTATAAACTCACACTCGTGTATAATACCCCTCATTATGTACCAGTTACATAAACTACTAATATAAATGAAATCTAAATGTTCAAATTTAGTAGTAGTTTTTCGTAAATCATTTCTACTACCGGGTTTTATAATAATGGCAATACGACAATGTCATTCTGCCACGATTCCATTACGAGACCACTGACCGACCAGTGATCGACCATTATGAATTAGCAGATTACAAACTTTTATCAAAATGACAATTGGATCGTGTTAGAATGACGAATTTATTAAAATTAGCAGACTAGGGGCCCTGGCCACTGAACGTTCTGAGTCACTAACCATCACAGCAATATCACTGGCTAGTAAAATGGACACTAATGAAATCTATTTATTATTTACGAAAAGATGATAATAATGTTAAACTAAATGTATTTCCTCATCAATCGTTAATAATAGAACATCAATTATTGACAGTCAGTTTTAATTACCCGACTGCGCGACGCAAAGGAGGGTAATGTGTTTATCAGTCTATGTACTTACGTATGTATGTTTGTTTCTATGTGGCGTTCTAGAGACCAAATGCGTAGGCCGATTTTGATAATTTTGACGTCAATCGATTCGTCTTAACCTTGCGAGTGTCACTAAAGACATGACACAAAATTCACCACAGCGACAACCAGACGCCATTTGTCAAAATGAAAAAAAAAAATGTCTATGAACCAATGATATTTTAGGACATATTTAACGATTTAAAGTTGTTTAGCAAAACAATAATTCTCTGAATAGTAACTAAAAAGTATGAAATAAAAAAAAAAAATACGAAAAACAAAAAACCCGACTGCGTTACAAAAACTAAAAAGACAGAAACAAGGCCAGTAGTTAAAGAATTCACTCATTCACACTCACAGTCGGGCGGGGCCCGTTGGGAAGATTTGATTGGTATTAATTTGAATGAGCCCCGACAATCACTGGCTAGTAAAATGGACACTAATGAAATCCATTTATTATTTACGAAAAGATGATAATAATGTTAAAATAAATGTATTTCCTCATCAATCGTTAATAATAGAACATCAATTGACAGTCAGTTTTAATTACAAATAGAAATAACATTACATTTTCTTCTAAAAGAAAACTTCATTTTTAATTTGTGCCGTTCTTGTATACTGGTGATTCCCGAAATATTTTATTACTCATCTCACTTTTCTATGTCTCCTCTACCTTCATGTATTATATTCCCTCGAGGAGCTACGTCTTCGGGAGAAATTATCTCGTATTACTTGGTGTTTGGTGACAGCAGCTGTGACCGTAGAGATGGCGGCGGCTGCAGAGGTAGGGATGATGGCAGAAAATATTACTCCTGTGGTGGTTGCGATGAAGACGATGTTCCAGAACATGAGCCTTGATTTCAAATATGTGTGCTCAGTGTGCTGGTACTAAAACTTTCGTTGAAGCAATCATCAGCATCGGAATCACCACCGCTTTCTGATTGTGTGGACTGGTCTTCAGTCATACCCACGAAGTCATTCCATTAGACCTTGTTTAGTGACTCCAACTCCCGTTATGTTTATGTGAGTCTAAAACAATGAGAAAATTACAATGCAAAACGAATAAATTACTATTTTCAGAAGTACCCATTAGCAAGTACACATTTGCAAAAAAAAAAAAACGAAAACTTTCTCGGTTATAACTACCGAACAAGATTGTTTATCGCAAATTTATTATTATATTATAAAATACGGTTATATACTTGTTGTAAAACTAAAGGTTTCTTAAGGATTATTCGAAAATAAATACTCAATACAACATCTCAAAGTTAGGTAGGCAATGTTTAGGCAATCATTTTTCAGCAAGCCGGTTTATATACAATTCCAAATAATGTATATTTTTCTTATTATCCTCGATTAGATTTTCACATAACCTCGTAGTTTATACTCTAAAATAATTGTTTTACTTACCTTTTCCAAGAAGACATGATTTTTTATCACCTTAAAACTTATAAACACATAAGGTACACACGTGATGACAGCAAATGTTCCTGCACGGGTGCACGGTGGCCAGTTCACTGGCCATCTTGAAAAAAGGCGCGAATATAAAATGTCGCGCTGCGAACTGGAATGCTGGCCTGTTGACGGCCCAGTGTGCTCTATTGCGGGTCGTAAATGTTCATAAGGTTCAATATATAAACAAAAATCTATGAGATACCGACCTTTAATTCCCGGTGACCGCCCACTTTGTATGAGCCGTCCTATAAAGGGTTAAATAAAATTAAAAGTCGTACATTCACACACAATAAATTTATCGTGGAGTGGCTACAGAGCACATCTTAAAAATGACGCCCTTTTACATGATTGTGTTGAATTGTCGGACTATAAGACTGATAAAATAAGACCCACGTGACCGTGCGCGCGAAACGCAAAGGGCTATTAAAGGACACCGTGGATTATACTCGGTACAAGTCTGACAGTCCCTCCCGTCCTGTCCTGGGTGGAAGGACTCATCAAATGATTTTAACACTTGAAAAAACTTAATTGGCGGTCTCTCCAGTCCTGTGCCCATAACCCTTGCAGGAACGCCCATACCAGTCTGTTCCGACTTCCCGTACCTCGGGTCGCTTGTCCAAGGAGATGGCGATGTAGACAGGACATAACACACCGGATCAACTCGGGATGGATGAAATGGCGACAGGTCACCGGAACAACTAGCGACCCACGGATGCCCCTCAAGTTAAAGAGGAAAATATACAAATCCGTGATTAGACCTGTCGTATTGTACGGATCGGAATGCTGGGCTGTGAAAAAGATGGATGAGAAACGATTGCATGTAGCGGAGATGATGGATGTTAAGGTGGATGTGTGGAGTAACAAGAATGGATAAAGTAAAGAATGAGTTTATAAGGGGCAGTTTGAAAGTGGCGCCTGTTACAGAAAAAAATGAAAGGGAATCGTCTATCTTGGTATGGACATGTGATGAGGAGGGATGACAGTCATGTGATTAAGAGAGTGATGAGTATGAATGTTGATGGATGGAGAGGAAGCGGAAGGCCAAAGAAGAGATGGATGGATTGTCTAAGGAATGATAAGAAAGAAAAAGGGGTAGATGATACTATGACGTGTGATAGGGGAGAATGGAAGAAAAAAACGTGTTGCGCCGACCCCAAGTAAAATGGGATCAGGGCAGGAAGATGATGATGATCCGTACCTTTGTGCTTTGGATTCCACAATATATTACTAATGGTATCAATAGTACAACAGTTCCAAGCGCCCTGAAGTTATTCTTTGCAATGTTGCGAATTCGGTCGATAAAGCTACGGATTGGAGTCTTCGGAGGAGGTCCTTTACTAAAACATAATATTATTATTTCTTGTGCTTTTTCGCCGCAGTCGTGATAGTTTAGCTTAGAGGATAAGCACTTCACTTCTTGATTTATTGATTGATTGACCACCGGCGGCAGCACCGCGGCCACATCGCAACAACTATCTATCCTCCATCACTACGTTCAGTCAAGCCACGTGTCCTCTACGAAAGCCGGAGTATAACTGCACATGACCACGTGGTAACCACATCGCAACGACAGCGACAACGCAACCACATCGACATTTTGTCGGTACAACAACGCAACTGACGCAAAAACCGCTGCGACACTATTCACACGTAACCACAGCTTGACCACAATTTGTCGCTGCGACGTGGTGTGGTTGCGGTACGTGTGAATACACGTTAAGGTAAGTACCATAATTGTGTATTTTTCAATTCATATCACGTACTTTCTGAGTATATCTGTAACTTCACTGCCATCAGTGCCATAGAAACATGGACTTAAGTCCAAAGTGGTGTTAGAGGCTTGCGAGGTTACCAGCGGCGGTATAATTAACTCAAGTGGCATAGTGAGACAATCTAAAGCGTATTTCACACAGAGAGCGGGCGCGGGTCGGGCGCGTTTCGGGGCGGGAGTACGGCGGGTCTAGTTCTTTGTATTTAAATGGAAGACATCACACTGAAAGCGTGCGCGGGTCGGGCGCGGGGCGGGTCGTGCCGCCGTACTCCCGCCCCGAAACGCGTCCGACCCGCGCCCGCTCTCTATGTGAAATACGCTTTAAAGGGGGCAAGACGCCTCTGCAAGGCCCTTTTCTTTCAACACACGTAGCATGACCACGAAAACAAGTTATACGGATACCGACGGGAGCATCGACAAAATAACAGAATGACGAAAGATTTTTATCGTTATATGCATAGCGCGATGTTAACACGTAAGGTAGGTGAACCAAGGAAGGCCACACTAACAAATAAACAGTTATTATTCGTTTATTTACTAAACAAATAAAACTAACAAATATTGTAGTAATCATCATCATCAGCCTATTAATGTTCCCACTGCTGGGACACAGGCCTCCTCTCTGTGAATACTTTTGTAGTAATACTTTGTTTTATTACATAACATAAGACCACTTTTTTGAATTGCAGATTTAATCAATATTAATTAGACATAAGTTTTATTGAACTCTACCAAATGGCCTAACTAGGAACAGGGGCTTCTATGAAGGCCATCGTAATAAATAGGTTATTTAACACTAAAAGTTACTGTTATTAAATCTACGTTAAAAAGAAGTGGTTTATAATTATGATTGTTATATAATAAAACAAAGTATCACTTTAACATTTGTTAGTTTAATTTATGCAATAAATGAATTAATAATAACTGTTTATTTATGAGAGTGGCCTTCCATGGTACACCACCTTAATTTTACGTTGTCTATTCCCGATATCCAAGAAGCGAGGGCCTGTTACGTACTACCAAAATAATAGCGCGAGCGATTCGCGGCTGCGTCTGTGATTTTCAGTTGGATGGATCTTTGTAAACGGAAGGAATTTGTCATCACATGGCAATAACTACGAAATTTTAATAATTGGCCTTCGAAGGAGCATGGCCTTCCATGGTCCACCCACCTTACAAAGGAAATGTTTCTTCTCTACGATACACGCACAAGTCTACAACTTTCGTGGTAGAATAGAGATAGAATCGGCATGCTACGGGTGCTGAACGATCAATATTAAGGCTGCTTTTCCACCAGAGATGCGCTATGCTACGTTGCTAAGGATGCGTTTGATATCCACCAATCATACTCATTATGTGTGTGTGCGTTATGAAAACAAATGAATGTGATTGGTGGATAACAAACATATCCGTAGCAACGTAGCACAGCGCATCTCTGGTGGAAAGGCAGCCTAAGTCTTGCATCTAGACTTAAACGCTATTGGTGGGACATCTGCCCCCCTAGACAAGTCGCAAACGATAATCGTTAACGTTCGGTTCTCCCCAATAGATTTTCAACCTTATTCCTTCGAGTCTTTACTTGAAAATCTATTTAGGATTTCTAAGCGTTAGCGACTGGAACGAACGACAACGCCATTAAATCTTCGATAGATTTTCAACTAAAGACTCGAAGGAATAAGGTTGAAAATCTATTGGGGAGAACCGAGCGTTAACGATTATCGTTTGCGACTTGTCTAGGGGGGCAGCATTCTAGGTTGTTTATCCACATTTTTCTCAGAGCGCGAGGCCCCTTCAAGTGCAAGGCCGCCGGGGGCTAGGCCCCGCTTAGCCCTCGCCTAGCTACGCCACTTATTAACTCTAAAACCAAAGAGATTTTCACTTATTCTCATACGAAAAAGAATAAAGCTTATTTGAATAAACGTGATTAACAAATGTATGTGCTTCCTTTGGATTACTCTAAAGACAAACCACTTGATACTTAATAAATTATCGACCATTCCAAGGGTGATTGAGCAACACATAGGCTCACGTTTTCTCATTTAAGGTGAACGCAGACCTAGCCGCACCGCAGTCTCCGCAGTCATCATTTTCTTACCGTATCTGCGGCTACTGTGATGCGGGTGAGTGTGCGAGGTTTCATAGAACTTCATACAAAGAATTCGTAATGCGGGGACTGCGGAGACTGCGGTGCGGCTAGGTCTGCGTTCACCTTTATATCCCCTTTTGATTACACACAAATTTTGCTCTTCGACGGAGATATTTATTTCAAGACCTAGTCCTACAACGATACTATTTTTGTCCGCTCAACCATGGCTTCTTTCAAGGAACAAACTTCATCCCCTGTGCATAGACCTAAAAAAAAGGCGGACGGAACTTCACTAAGAAACAACTGAAGCACCCATAGTAAGTCAGTGCGTTAATGTGGACAAGCCAGCACGCACACATTCACACCATAGTAAGTCAGCCGTCGGCCATTACGCTTCGAACGACGCTCGCGTGTTATTCGGCGTTATTTTGTCTAATAAAAATCAAAGTATGCCGTCATGTGTTGCAAAAAGTTGTCTAAACCATAGTAGTTCAATTAAAAAAGCCAGGAGATCACTATTCATAGTTAAGCATGTCATTTTGAAGCTTATTTCTCGATTTTACGTCAATAAATTTAATAAACATCTCGAAATCAATCAGTGTTGCAACTATTTAAAGGTTCAAATTATTTTAAAATTGGGAGATTTATATTTTATGTTACTATTTATCGTTATTGTATTCTTCTGTATTTTTACAGATTTCCCTCGGCAAATGATGCATGGAAAAATGATTGTATAAAAATAATAAGGGAGTGTAGACATGGAATAGGAATGTAGACATGTAGGAATGGAACATAAAATAGCTTTAATTAAATATTTATAGCCGAAAAATACTTAAACATTCGTTTTCACCACTTAAGTAAATAGAAGGGATTTCTAGATGTGTCGATAGCAAAAGACAAGTCTACAAAAATTTGAATCAACAAAAGGGATTGTAAAACTTTATTAACATTAAACGAGTTGTAAATATTATTTTAATATCCAATGTGTTTAAATTATTTTACCTTTATTTAAAAAAAAGATATCCGTAACAAAAAAATGTAATTAAACTTAAGTTCAAGGGAGATCTTAATGGGGAAGGCAAGTGTCAAAGTGACAAGTGATAGTTTGGTCCCCAAAGAACAGACTGTCAAATCAAAGGAATTTACAAAAAAAAACGATTTATTGATGTAAAATGACTAGATGTTGTGTAATATAATAAGCTGTAAAAATGATGGAACATAGAAATGACAATGCCAGATCCTGCCCCACCTTTCAGCCCTTGATACAGGAAATATAAACTAATGAAAAATATTAAATGAAAATAAGACCCCTGATTACATAATTGTTATTCTGCAAGAGATGCTTTTAGATAAAAGGATTTCGAAAACCCAAAAACCATTTCCTGTTTTCATCGCGGCCATGTGCGTTACGCAATAAGCATACCTACACGCAGAGAAAATGACAAATGACACCTTTTAATGTGTTAATGTTCGGATTTACATATGCAATATTCAGTTTTAATAAAACATTATTTTCAATAAGTGTTTTTACCGAAAATTATGGTTTTTTTTTATAATTATAAATCACATTATGAATATACACTCTTAAAAATATTTCACATTTGACCATGTAAACTTAACCCGGCGTGAGTGAGGTCGGGTATGTACCCGAGAAGTTTTTAAACGCAGATTATTTAATGTTACTGTTGCCATGCGAGTCCTGTCGTTTCAGTAGCTGGAGGTAAGGGTGCGAGGGACGAGGTACAGGATCGAGTTTAGTGTTGCGCCTGCGACGACATACGTAGTATCTCTTAGTAGTCTGTGGCGACGACGGTAGATACACGTGCGTAAATGTGGCTGGGGTACGTTACACCCGACCTCGTAGTCGGTGTTACATATTTGTGTTGACACAAAATTTTTGATTTATAGTATTTTATGATTTATTTTTAAATTTTTCAAGATACCTTATGAATAAAATTAACGTCCGCTACGAGAATTATTAGAAAACTGCTCAAGTGCTAGCTCCTGTGATTCCGAGAGCGAAGTTCGTCTTCGCTTTCGGAATCACAGGAGCTAGCTAGCTATTGATAAGGTTTCTCATAGATGTGAAGAAATTGATTGGGAAAAAGAGGGTATTTTGGATAATTTGGAAGAGCCGGAATCTGTGCCAAAATGTGAAAAGCCAATATGTATAAAACACGCGATTTTTTTGTGCGGGGTTTGTTCTGATTTGTAGGTGTAACTTTGGCGCTCCGTAACATGATCTCATAAGACTTTTCAGTTCCGTTTTTATTTATCACTAGCACTACGCCCGCGACCTCGTCCGCGTGATTTTCGAACTATGCCTTTGTGATATTATGGGATACTGTTAAAAAACAAAATCAATATTCCACAAAAATTCTATCAACACGCAATATTCCGTTTTAGGTACCTAACACTGTTTGGATCCTAAAAATAATCCCAATGCAAAATTTAAGACTCCTAACTTTCAACACCAATACAAACTTTTAAGGGTCGAATTTCGTATAATTCTCTCTTAGTGAGAACCTGTATCGTAAATAGAACCCCCCTGCAATGCTGAGTTGTCTAATTACAAACACCAAAGACAACCCCTAAGGGGTCGGATTTTATAAAATTCCGTCTTAGTGAGAACCTAGGTTCTAAAACAACCCCCATGCTGAAATTTCTAGCATTTGTCAGCAACAAAGTTCCAAACAATCTGTCAAAGAGTGCCTTGGTGTGCATTTACGTCATAAAAGAACAACTTTGAAAAAAATTAATACTCCTAGCATTTAATTATGTAGAAACGAAGTCATACAAAATATCAACCCCTTGGGTCCATTTTCACAAAACACCCGTTTCAAAAAAGAATCTCTATGCAAAATTTGAGTCTCCAAACTATCAACCCCGAAAACACCAAACCGTCTTAGTGAGCATTTACATCTTAAAAAGAACCCCTCGCAAAATTCGAAACGCCTAGCACTTGTAGTAAAAAAGTTTCATACAAACTATCAAACACAAAAACAAACCTCTTTGGGGTCGAATTTCGCAAAATCCCGCCGTGGTGTGCATCTAAATCCTATAAAAGAACCCGGTGCAAAATTTGAGACTCCTCGCACTTGTAGTAACAAAGTTTCATACAAACTATCAACCCCAAAAACAAACCCTAAGGGGTCGAATTTCGCAAAATCCCGACTTAGGTGTCACTTACGCTCAAAAAAGAACCCCTATGTAAAATTTGAGTCTCAAAACTTTCAACCCCAAAAACAACCCCTTAGGGGTCGAATTTCACAAAACTGACACGTTGGTGAGCATTAACGTCTTAAATAGAACCGGCATGCAAGATTTGAGACGCCTAGCACTTGTAGTAACAAAGTTTCATACAAACTATCAACCCCAAAAACAAACCCCTTAGGGGTCGAATTTCGCAAAATCCCATCTTAGGTATTACTTACGGCCAAAAAGGAACCCCTATGTAAAAACTTTGAATCTCAATACTATCAACCCCAAAAACAACCCCTTAGGGGTCGAATTTTTCAAAACTTCCACCTTGGTAAGCATATACATCTTAATAAATATCACCATGCAAGATTCGAGACGCCTAGCACTTGAACTAAAAAAGTTTCATACAAACTATCAACCCCAAAAACAAACCCTTCAGGGGTCGGATTTCGCAAAATCTCGTCATATTGAGCATCTACGTTCTAAAAAGACACCCCATGCAAAATTTGGAATTCCTAACACCTGTAGTAGCGAAGTTTCATACAAACTATCAACCCCAAAAACAACCCCTTAGGGGCCGAATTTCGCAAAATCCGTTCTTAGTGCTCACCTACGTGGTATAAGGAGAGCTTATGCCAAATTTCAAGTTTCTAGGCCCAGCGGTTTGGGCTGTGCGTTGTCAGATCAGTCAGTCAGTTTTGAATTTTATATATATAGATTATTAGAAGACACTATTGTTAGGTCAATTTACCAAAGAAATTGTATTTTTTGTTAGATTTTATGGGTAAAGAAGTTACCTACCTAAACTTGTATTTTTTTTCAAAGAAATTTTAGTTTGTTATTCCAATAAAAAATAACGCTTTTTGTACTCGTATTTTGTTTACTAATCTTGTTGAATGGATACTATTATTTATATAATTATCTCAAGCATAAATGCATATTACACAATCATAGTATCAAAAATTGAACGCCATTGGGTATCTCCTACCCACCTCACAGCTGGTGTAGCAATTTCTCACCTCATTCACGCCGGGTTAAGTTCAAGGGAGATCTTAATGAGGAAGGCAAGTGTCAAAGTGACAAGTGACAGTTTGGTCCCCAAAGAACTGTCAAATCAAAGGAATTTAAAAAAAAACGATTTATTGATGTAAAATGACTTGATGTTGTGTAATAAGCTGTAAAAATGATGGAACATAGAAATTTCCGACAATTCACACTATCAAGAAATAATGGGGAGCTGCTGTGACTGCTGTGAGAACAAAAATTGTATTATCACTAAGGAAAAGCTATATAATAAACAAATATCCAGGCTTGCGAAGCCGAGACAGGCCGTAAGTTGAGTTTATTAATGAAATTCTATGATTATACCTTAACTAAACAATCGAATACACTTTTCAAAATAATATCTACTTTTCTATTGGAGGTTAAGTAGGTACCAGTATTGCATCGCTCTATAAATCATAAAATGATTCGTCTGGCGAAAGAATTATCACCTGGAACGAGTTTTGTGATAGTTGTGGTGTTAAGAAATTAAATATATTGTGATATTTCTTGAATCTAAATAGAAAAAAAGTTTAAAATTACTGACTTTCTATTTTGATAAAATATCATAATGTTTTACATTATGATATTTTATCAAAATAGAAAGTCAGAAGCAGCATTATATTCTTGTTATAGGAGAGGAAAAGTAAAACATACCTAAACTCAAAAATTGAAACCTCAACTACAAGTAATTGTGGATTTATTACGGTAAACTCAAATGTATTACCACTCAATTAAATCACTTTTTTTCCTCTTGTAGATTCACCGCGGCGTCTATTCTTCTTTTAGTATAAGTACTTGCATTGACGAATAATTTTCCATATTTGTTTTGTATTTATACTAAATTTTTAGGGTTCCGTAGTCAACAAGGAACCCTTATAGTTTCGCCATGTCCGTCCGTCCGTCCGTTCGTCTGTCCGCAGTTTAGCTCAGAGACGCACAGTACTAGAGAGCTGTAATTTGGTGTAAATATACGGATTTGTTGTGCCAAAAAAGTGATAAAATAAAATCTCGAAAAATATTTTTTTTTAGGGTACCTCCTGTACACGTAAAGTGGGAATGTTTTTTTTCTTTCTCGCGTACCCCTTAGTGTGGGGTATCATTAAATAGGTCTTTAAAAAATAATGTGAGTTTCCATTTACAATTTTTTGATAAAAAAATTCGTTTGTGAAATATTAAGCTTTAAAGTGCTAAATTTTGCTCGACTCGAGTGTCCCCCCCCTCTACCAGCTAAACGGTTATGTTTGGGGGTGTGAAAAAATTCACAATAGTAGTATATATAACGAAATTTAAAAGAAAATTATCATGACTAAGTAGGCTTTACAACTTTACGAGTAATAGTCGACCAACTTATAAAATGTACTTGGATATCATATTTTCTTAAACAAAATGTATCGGAGAACATGCTCTTCAACTGCAAATGTAAGTTTATCAACTTTATTTTCACAGCTTTTATAGGTATGTTTTTTGGTTTTTTGGGATACGTAGGTTTTTATCGTCAACTATTTTTAACTAACTTCAAAAAAGGAGGTGGATCTAAATTCGTCGTAATCTTTTTTTTATGTATTATCCCCGATTTCTCAAAGACTCCTGGACCGATTTTGAAAATTCTTCTTTTTAAAATTAAATTCAGCGAATCAGTTTAGTTAGTTTGCATAAGTGTATTTTGATGGGCAACTACGGAACCTTACACTGTGCGTGGCCCGACACGCACTTGGCCGGCTTTGGCTCGGTCGTCGCAGATGATTTTACGCCCACCACCGCAGCTTCGGCTTGCTGGGCCAGCAAGCCGAAGCTGCGGTGGTGGTGCGGTGGCGGGGTGGCCAGCAATGCTGGCCGGCAAGCCGGCCAGCCTCAGCCGCGGCGGTGTGCGTTAAAACCACCTACTCCTCAGCTCGCTTGCCGCCTCGCCCCTCCGCGCCTACGCGATTATAAATTACACTCTAGGGGTAGGGCAGACAAGACTACGTGACGTGAAGTCGGTTTTGCAGCGATTAATTTCTGTCACTAACTTTTGTAGCACACCATATTGATTTTATAAAACATTTTTTTATTTTTTATTATGACTATTAAATTATTTCTATTCTGAAATTCTGTGATCTTCGAAGTATACTAAGTCAAATTATTCCAAATAATCGGCGCTCTAAATAAACGTTATGCTAAATAAAATATGCAAAATTGTAATTCTGACAAAGGTACGAGTAATTATGCCCAATACAATTCTGCCATCTTAAAAGTATCCCAATTTAAATTCGGACATAAAAACATTCGGCCAAAAAACAATTATATTAAATATTTTTTATACCATAACAATGTTCGTTTAAAAAAGTTTCTGCCAAGTGAGTTCTGCCAAATAGGTTTCGGAGCAACAAGTTTCTGCCAGATAGAGGGCACCCGCTTCACTTGTTTCTTAGTGAAGTTCCGTCCTCTTTTTTTTTAGGTCCATGCCCCTGTGGTTTGCGCTGAGCAAGCTTTTCTCACAGAACCTGTCATCTGCGTACATAACAATACCAGACCGAAATAGGTCATCGAAATGCAGCAGAAATAGAGTAAATAATGTGAACGAATTTCATTGAATTATATTTCTGTAAAATATGTTTCACTCAAGTAAATGTATTTCAGATTTACATGAAACATTTCCCAGTGGTATCGGCCCCGACTTACGAGTTGTAGGTCGTGGGTTCGAATCCCGCCAGGCGCATTACTTTGTGTAATTTATTCCATCACCACTGCTCTCAAAACGGTGAAGGAAAACATCGTGAGGAAACCGGCATGTCCATTTCAACCACGCGGCCTACTCATCAATCTTGATGAAATTTTGCCAGGGGTTAGTAGTTATTTGTTACTACACACTCCTCATTACCTGTGTTTGTTGCAAAAAGAACTAAGACGCTATGACCAAAAATAGTTGGCTGCTAGAACCGCCACTTGCCGTAGTCACCGCCTGTGATTACACAGAAACTTGACAATGCAGATAGTCGAATGATATATCAAAAGAAAGGTCTTAATCACTTATATTTGTTGCAAAAATAAAAAACATCAAAACGTAAATAAACAAAAAGTTATGCTATGTTAAGTTTCCAGGTTATGGATAGGTATGTATTGAACCATAAACATCGAATAAATAGAGGTTTATGTGTATGAACAGTTAGTAGCTGATTTGTTGCAGTGAATAAACAAGAAAAAAATACAAAAACTTGGTCCAATATTTTTTTATGATCGATTTAATTTGGCCGCTCGGACGGCAATATGCCTAAAATACAATGGCGTTTATTTCGTTATTAAAATTAAGTTCAAGCTTAGTTATAGTACTAATCGACAGGTAACGTAACCTAGTTTGGATAAATGTGGCCAAAATAACTGTATAATTCATATTTTAGGAGATATTCACTAAAACGTAGTAGTTTGAAAATGTATTAGTGTAGGATGACCATAAGTTTTCATTGAAGTGAAACTATAGACTAAAGAATCTTATTTTTTAGGGCGTATGTCTACACTATTTACATGCTTTATAAAACACATACAACATACATACTTTAAAAGTAAAAGCTATAAATTTATTTAATTAAAATTAATACAAAAGAAAAAATGTAATAAAAATATCATAAATAAATGAGAATGACGTGATACTTGTTAATAAAATTATGATATTAAAACATTATTTATTGAAACTTTTTTGTGTTCATCCAACACAATAATTATAAGTATTTTCGCGCCAATCATTTTCGCGCCAATTTTTATCACATCAAAATTTAAAATAGGAATGTGTCCTTTAATTCAAAATAAATGTATGTTCTGATTTATAAAAAAACATTTAGTTCTATTTATTGTAAATAAGCTTTAATTTATTTTCCTAATTGATATAAATAGAATGTAATCGACCAAATGTGCTAGCAACACCAAATTGGTTAAAAAAATAAAATAAAAATAAAAAAGCCTTTTATTTCATGCATAAAAAGATAAGTTTAACAATTGTTGATTAATTCTATTTCTTATGAAAAAATATTGTTTAGTATCCGTTTTTTTAAATTACAACCAAAAAAGTATAATTTGACTTAACATTATCAAAAATTAATCAATTATACAATATATTAAATTACAACATTATTAACTATAAAATATATTAATTAATTTAAATATATTATTTTTATATTTTATTTATTACAGTATTATTATTTAAATTTGATTATTAAATTAAAGAAAAGAAAGTAACATGCATGCATGAACCCCTCAAATATTGAGGGTGAAGGCCTCCTCCAGAGAGCCCCAGCGGTCACGGTCTTCGGCTACTGTCATCCAATTCTTCCCTGCAACTCGTGTAATGTCGTCTGTCCATCTAGTTACAGGTCTTCCTCTTTTCCGAGTGCCTGTCGGACCTGGCCATGACGTCATGCGGATTGTCCATCGCTCATCGCTCATTCACCAAATTGGTTACTTAATATTAAATAAAATTATAGAAAATGAATCTTAGACTGTACCTCTCCTTCTATATGATTTGTATGGTGTTGCAAAACGTTTATTACAGTGTGAGTGACTACTGCTGAAGGTCTTTCATTCAGAACAACCTCAAAACCAACTACCTAGTAAGGCAACCCACACTGGCATTCTGCCGTGATGGCGCCAAAAGGGATTTTTCAAAAATAGAATGACCTGGTTCGATTGCCGTTGGTCGAGGTTGGACGCACAATTATAATATTGATGGACACAAATACCACAAATATCAACAACCTACCTATATAATCTGCGCTTGATTGAAGAATTTAGTACCTACAGTACAGAATCATTAATATTTCATTAAATGTAAACTGAATGTTTGGATTTGAAGTTTTTGTAATTAATACGTTACTGGAGTGCAGCAGTTTTATTACATGAGTAGGTATTCATAAATGATGAATTTTATGGGAATTTTGTTTTGAAATATCCGTAATGTCAAGTACTGGTTGGTCGGCATGTGAAGAAAGTTTTTACAGATTATGAATGTGTTTTAATTCATTCTAAACTTGAAAACACTTTTTTTTTACCGCATGGTTAAAATAACGCTAGGTATGCGACCTAGCGTTATTTTTGATTGATTAGGCAGAATTTATGAAACTTCGAAATCAAAATATTTTAATATTCATATATAATAACTTTACCCCAAGGACTAGGTACTACTCCAAACTGGGGTAAAGTTATTATTAGTATAGGTACGACAATAATAATTTAAACGAGTAAATAAGTGAATGCAGCATACCTAGCAGTTTTACCTGACTATATCATCAAATGAGTACTCCCACCCAGGGCGGGGCAGGAGGGACTGTCACACCTATACTGACTGAATTCCACCGTGTCCTTCCGTTCCTCTTTTGTCATGTAATGATAAGTAGTAGGGATAAGCGTTGAATCAACGAACGAGTTGAATCAACCGTTGATCTCCTGTCAACGTATTAACGTTAACTGTATATGAATCAACTAGTTGAATTCGTCAACGACGTTTATGAGTTGAACTCGTTCGTCTCGTTGAATTAACGAGAACGCAAACGTTATCTTCAACGTTGAGTAAGTAAGTAAGTAAGTATATTTATTTGCTCAAACATGTGTATACATACAGAACGGTGACATTATGCATGCAAGATATTATTATAAATTATGTTCGACATGTTTGCCGCATACGCGACGTGCAAATATATTAAGTTGCCTTTATTACGCTAATAAACATCCATTTTTAGTTCATAAATTAATAATTCTCAATGTTGCACGGACTCATAAGGAAATCAAATTGAAAAATAATAACAATAATAAAATTAAAAAAGAAAAATGTCAAATACCAATAAAAAATTTAAAATGTCAATAAAAAAATAAAATAAGAATATTGTAACGATGTCAAACTTTACAATAAATTGTCAAAATTACAGCAACAGTATTACAACATTATATAGTCAATAAAATAAGATATCAAATACATTAATTTCCAAATTTTACCTTGCTGCAAATGACTCTGCCATAAATTCATTAATGCTATAATAAGCTTTGGTCGTCAAAAATAGTTTAAGTTTCGTCTTCAATTCCATATTAGTAAGCTCCCTCCAACTTTTAGGTAATTTATTATAAATTGTTGGAGCCATGCAAAGAACACTCCTGCGCATAAATGCTGTCCGACTTGCATGAAGGCAGATCTGACTTTGATCACGGCGATTTCTTGGAAATTGATCTGACATACGGGGAAATAACTCTGGATTGTTCCTTATAAATAGACCGTGGAAGTGTGACGTAAAAATCTGACATTTGGGTAAAAACAAACAGGTTTCGACGTGGGATTTTTGTTATTTTATCTTTTTTGTAATTAATTATAATGTCTGCGTCGAACTTCTTGTTACTATTGTGTGCAAAAATTGATGGAACAACATCCTTTTCATCAGCAAAATGACAACTACAAAGACAGTCTTCACGAGTAGGGTCTCTATCCTTACGACTGAAATTGAAAATAATGAGTAAGTCAGCAATACAAGTCAATACAACGAGTCCTCAGACTAGAATAATAATTAATCAGCAGTAACGTACCGGCAGAGTGTTTTCCATTTTTTAAAGATTTTTTCACTAGCAGGAAATCTAAAAAACCCTGCAGGTTTCTCTTCTAGAGACATGGTTGCAACCGGGAGCAAAATAAGAATAGAAAATTTAGATAAGTTGTGGAGTCAATTTGACGAAAATCATATGGAAATTATAAAACTGGCTAAAGGGAAAGAAATAGATTACATTCAAGGGGATCAGTATGAAATTGTAGAAGAATTATATATTGAGTTAAAAACAGAGCTGAAAACGGTTCTAATGTCATTCAATAAAGTTGAAAATCCATCGAATATAAAAAGCTGTGATAAGTCAACAACAGTTAAATTGCCACGAATTGTTATTCCTACATTTAGCGGGTCGTATGCCGAATGGGTAACGTTTAGAGATATGTTTATGTCGTTGGTGCATACAAACACTCAATTGGATAACGTGCAAAAAATGCACTATCTATAAAAAACTTTTTCAAAAAAAAATGCAACCGACTTCAAAACAACCACAAAAAAAGTTCAAAATAACCTACAAAAAAACTTTTCTTTCGAAAGTCGGTGACTTTATTTTATATTTCATTGACTTTGTGTCACCGACTTTCTAAAGAAAAGTTTTTTTGTAGGTTATTTTGAACTTTTTTTGTGGTTGTTTTGAAGTCGGTTGCATTTTTTTTTGAAAAAGTTTTTTATTTTATCCTTTTTAGTTTCACTATTCAACCCAAATTATTGTCAAATACATAATTTTCTTACATGTGCACTAAAATGTTGTAATCCGTAGCACCGGTAATAACAAAACAACGCCCATGGATGTATGTACACAATGAGCTAAAAATATTTACTACTGCACCAAACTAAATGAAAATTTTATGGGATCAAATGGCAGATAAACTGTATCGAACAAAAAAAGAATCATCGAAATCGGACCAGAAACCTCGGAGTAATCGGTGTAGACAAAGTTGAAAACTTTTTAGGTTTTTGTTGTTTTTTGTTGATTTTTCAAAAAGTACTAGTCCGATTTCGATAAAATTTTAATGGGACCATTTCGGAAGTATACCCTATCCAACAAAAAAAGAATTTTTCAAATCGGTTGTGAAACGACGGAGTTATGCCCGAACAAACATAAAAAAAAAAAAATAAAAAAAAAATACAAACATCCGAATTGAGAACCTCCTCCTTTTGGAAGTCGGTTAACAATAAGGTATTTTATACCTTGTAAACACTAGATAATGTATTCAAAATGTAAATTATCTCAAAATGCAATACGTCCCTGTGTTTGTTTTTACCCAAATGTCAAAATGTGACGTCATAGCTTCCACGGTCTATACTACAGTCTCTAAGATGTAAAGGGATGGTAATGTCAATATTTTATGTTGTATGAAATAGGGTTTACAACTGTCTGTGGGTTTTAAATTAAACATGGCTCTGATGCATCTCTTTTGAGCTTTAAACGCTATCTCCTTGTTTGTTGAGTTGCCCCAAAATATAACGCCGTATCGGAGTAATGATTCCGTGAGAGCTTTAAACGCTATCTCCTTGTTTGTTGAGTTGCCCCAAAATATAACGCCGTATCGGAGTAATGATTCCGTGAGACCGTAGTAAGACGTTAATAACGCCTCAATATTAACAGTTCGCGCTAAAATCTTCAATGCATACGCGTTGCTACTAATTTTTTTACTTAGAGTCTCTATGTGCGCTTTCCAATTCAAATTGCAATCGATGGTTAGCCCTAGAAATGTTGTCGTATTTACTGTGTTAATAATATTATTCATATATGTAATGTCAAAATTCGGAAATGTCATTGTGCGCTTACTAAAATGAATTATAACAGTTTTATTCAAAATAATTTTTAAATTATTATTTTCTAACCATTTTATTATTTTTATTAAAGTATTCGTTATATCATCTTTATACAGATCTCTTTGGCTACAGGGTATAGATATAGTACTGTCATCTGCAAAAAGTATCATAGGATGTTCTATTGCCATTGGAAAGTCATTAATATAAAGTGTAAAAAGTGGTGGTCCTAGAACACTTCCTTGTGGAACTCCATACCTAACTTTACGTTCTTCAGATAAGCTTTTCTCTTCTGTTTTGTTATTAACATTTAATCTTCTTATTTCTGTCACTTGTATTCTGTCACGTAGGTAGGACTTTATGAGATCAAGTACATTACCTCTAACTCCATAGGCATCTAGTTTTTTAAATAAAGTACTGTGTTCAACATAATCAAAAGCCTGGGTCATGTCACAGAAAATAGCACAGACCGGTTTGTTTTTGTCTATGTTTACTATCAGATTCTGCAAAAAGTCATAGATAGCCATGTTAATAGTCTTTTGTTTCCTAAAACCGTTTTGTTCTTTGCAGAGAATTTTATTCGCTTCTAAGTAAGCACTCAGTTCTTTATATATATATTTTTCAATGATTTTAGAAACAAGTGGTATTAGCGCAATTGGTCTGTAGCATTCCATTAACTCTCTATCCTGCTTTTTAAATAATGGCTGTATCACTGACTTTTTTAGAGCTTCTGGAAAAATACCTTCTCTTATACACAAATTTATAATATGACTTAGGGGTTGGCATACTTCACCAGCTACGGTTTTGAGAATTTTTGTGCTGATACCGTCGTAACCCACACTGTTTGTATTTTTAAGTGCTAACGTGATCTTAAATATATCAAGAGGCAGGCTTGGAGCCATGAACATGGAATCCTTTTTAGTTTTAATATGTTTCGTGACATTGTCCCCCGAATTAACGATTGGTTGAATTTTATCTATAAAATAATTGTTAAATGAGTTTGAAATAAGTTTAGGATCCGTGATAAGTTCATTATTAAGAGTGGGTATTATGCCAGGAAAAATCAGATTTCACCCTCGCGTCTCACATGCCTCTGCTCTAGTACCAATAACAACCACGGGCGCTGTGACGACGCGCTCTGCAAAACTTCTTTGAAAAAACAAAACAGCTACAGTGCCACAGTCTAACATTATGACAGTAGGTACGACTCGGCTTCACAGGCGGGGTACACACGGACGCGGTAGGGCTGCCTGCTTACAGTATTTTAATTTAGTGGAAATTATTTCTAGTTAATTTAACTGACTTCAAAAAGAAGTAGGTTATCAATTCGACGGTATGTTTTTTTTTGTGTGTTTGTTACGCGATTACTCCGCCAATATTATGGACCGATTTTCAAAATTCTTTTTTTGTTCGAAAGGAGATACTTCTGAAGTGGTCCCATTGTCACCATGTCAGGATATGATGATTGGATACTGGAGAAATCGAGGGCAACCCTCAAATTTTGTAGGCCTAACATCGTTTTCCGCAAATTTTATGAAGTAACTAGCACTACGCCCGCGACTTCGTCCGCGTGATTTTCGAACTGTGCCTTTGTGAATTTCTAGTCCCGGCCACCCTCTATATGGGATACTGTTGGAAAAACTAAATCAATATTCAACGAAAATTCTATCAACCCGCAATATTCCGTCTTAGGTAACACCTAGGTCCTAAAAATAATCCTAATGCAAGATGTAAGACTCCTAACTATCAACCCCAATACAAACTTTTAGGGGTCGAATTTCGTATCGGCCATTCTCCGGTTGCAAGTTTTTATTTGTCCGCGCTTACTTAATCCGTAACATGATCATATTTAAGCGTGGTTTTTTTTTATATGTTAGATTACGACCGTATCTAGCCGTAAACAAAATATTGAGTTCTGTTCTTAACTAGTAAGTCTTAATTAATTGAATCTCTGTTCGAAAAAGCACTTTTTTCTAATTACCGAAGCCTGTCCGCACTCCAACTTGATGACGAAACTTGCTTGTAATTTCTCAAACCTGCAGATTTACTTTGATCCATTCAACGTTTTAAACAATACTAAGCAACGTGTATCACCTACTAAAATATGGACTCAATAGAACCAGCCTATAAATAATAATAATTAAATAACCGCGTGTCCGATAGAAAGTTCTAATTGCCGTAACATTATCTGTTCTCGGGTGCACATGCCTAACTATCGGTATTTGGCACATCAGTACCGCACGCGTCGAATGTTCTTAGGGTGTGCTGCAGCCCATTAGCAGTCGTACGTTTCAAACGTTACTGTAGCGCCAAAGAAGCACTTGAGTATATAATTACCGTAGCCCTTGGTTCAAAACTTTTCTAATTACCGTTATACTCATTTAAATATTTGATTTTTGAAGTTAGACCCTAATTGATAATGTAAATGAAACAGTACTTTGGCTTACGTATGTTAAGATAAGCCAGTGTTTGCAGACTGTGATGGTTTTCGAAATTTTGAAGAAAGTCTATCGTTTTCTAATTACCATATACTAATTACCATGTGTTAATAATTACCGTTGTATGAAAAACTTATACAGAAAAAATCAGAGTAGAGAGTAATAAAAGACAAAAGGAAAAGGGAAACTTGGAAAGAATCGAGGAAGAAGTAGTCATAGATCTAGACGTGCTTGATAACAGCATATCAGATCCTCTTGAAACTCTGTCGCTTTTTTATCCAGCCACTGCCAGCCACCTTCTTCAGGTCATCGGTCCATCTTGCCGGGGGGCGTCCCACCCTACGCTTACCTACACGCGGTCTCCATTCAAGAACCATTCTACTCCAACTTTCGTCGGTTCTGAGGCAGACGTGGCCAGCTCACTGCCACTTCAGCTTGCTACAGATTTGGAACATATCTATAACTTTGGTCTTGTGCCGTACCTCATTCCGGATTTTATCCCTTAGTGAGACCCCAAGCATAGACCTTTCCATCCTGTGACAGTGGCGACGTGAGGATATGACGCATTTTTCCAAATGCCAAGCTGCACTCTTCTGGCGATTTCCCGTTCGAATTTATCTCTACTTAGCTGTAATACCTGCCCGAGGTAGATGTAGTCTTGGACAACTTCGAGTGTTATAATTATATAACACTCGAAGTTGTCCAAGAATACATCTACCGATCTACCTTCGACGGAAATTGGTTCTGGGATGACATGGTCATTGAACACAACCTTGCTCTTGGTTCATCCCAAGACCCACACGTCTCGAGACAGCATGAGACTGTTCAGCATTTTTTGCAGGTCTTGCATCGATTTCGCCATAATAACTATGTCATCGGCAAAACGAAGGTGCATTAGGTATTCATCATTGAGATTGATGCCCAGTCCGTTCCAGTCCAGCTTCTTGAACAAATCCTCCAGCGGGTTGGTAAACAGTTTAGTTAGGGGATATTACAACTCCCTGTCTCACACCTCTTAGCAGCTGGATGGTGTTTTGTACTTGGACCGACATCGACGCCATGCTATAATGTAGGTTCACCTCTATGTACCGCCAATTGACTTGGCATCGCTGCAATGATTCCAAAACAGCCCAGATTTCGACGGAATCGAAGGCTTTTTTGTAGTCCACAAAGGCCGGTTATACTTCTCTGTCTTCTGTATAACCTGCCGCCCTGTATGTATGTGGTCTAAGGTGCTATATAATTAGCCTTTGCGAAACCCAGCCTGCTCCGGTGGCTGGAAAACATCAAAACTAGCGGAAAGCAGATTCGTGACGACACTCGAAAACAGCTTGTAAACGTGACACAGGAACGGGATTAGTCTGTAGTTTTTGAGGAGAATTTTGTCTCCTTTCTTGAAAAACAATGTCACCGCGCCCCTGCTCTACGCCTCTGGGGTAATCCCACTGGTTTTGACGAAGTTGAACAGCATCATAAGGTCGCCGAGCACAGGTTGGCCCGCAGTTTTTAGGAGATCGGAGGTGATGCCAACACTTCCAACTAGTGCTCTCTCATCTTCTTCTACTAGTACTTTGTCATTATTGAGCAATATTGAGCAATTGAAAGAAAATAAAGATACAAATATGGAGATACAAAATATTTTCTAATTACCGTAGCATCAAATATTCAACTTGTCTAATTACCGTACACAATTTTTTTTTAAATCTCATTATCTAGAAAACCACCAGTAATAGCAAAATGCCAAAATAACTATTGAATTCCTATCTTTTATATGTTTCATATTCTAATGTGTTTAACGTCATATCAGTGAAATTAAAAAAGGGCACGGTAATTAGGCAAATAACACCGATCTGGAGAATGGCCGGTATCATCCTCTCTTAGTGCGAACCTGTATCCTAAATAGAACCCTCCTGCAATGTTGAGTCCTCTAATTACAAACTCCAAAGACAACCCGTAAGGGGTCTAATTTTGTGAAATTCCGTCTTAGTGAGAACCTAGGTCCTAAAACAACCCCCATGCTGAAGCTCCTAGCATTTGTAACAGCAAAAGTTTCATAAAAACTGTCACCCCCATAAACACAGCACCTTTTTTTTTTCTTTTTTTTTCGGTGGTAAAATCATCAAATGAGTCCTCCCGCCCTGGGTGGGGCGGAAGGGACTGTCAGACTCTTACTGACTAAAATCCACCCGTGTTCCTTCCTATGCCCTTTACGTTCCGGGGCCACGGTAACCTGGGTTAAGAAAAAACCCGCGACCCCAGCAGGCATTTGGCGCGAAACACGACGCGCCACCATCACTCACCGTCCGCAAGCCCGCTCCGCCGCTGTGCCCTCTGCTGATCAGAGGGACACGCGTTGGATCATCCACACGACAGGCTATTCGCATTCGGGCAAAGAGACTACTTAGGCACACAGTGCCTAAAGAGTTGTTGCCCGCATCCCAGGGTGCACCTGCGCGAAAAACTGGTCTTCCCCCCGGACGTATCCGAGAGGGAACTCCAGTCCACGGGCGCACGTGGAGGTTTCCTGTCATAGCACCCCATATAAACAGCACCTTAGGGGTAGAATTTCAGAAAATAGTGCCTTGGTGTGCATTTAAGTCTTAAAAGAATAGCCTTGCAAAAATTAATACTCATAGCTTTTGTAGAAACGAAGTTTCATACAAAATATCAACCCCTAAATCAACCCCTTGGGTTCTCTTTTCACAAAACACCCAAAACTACGCCGAAATAAGAATATCTAGGTATGCAAAAATTGAGTCTCTAAACTATTAACCCCGAAAAAGCCCCTTAGGGGTCGAATTTCGCAAAACCGTCTTAGTGAACATTTAGGTCTTAAAAAGAACCCCTCGCAATATTCGAGACGCCTAGCACTTGTATGTAGTAACAAAGTTTCATACAAACTATCAAACACAAAACTAAACCCCTTTGGGGTCGTTTTTCGCAAAATCCCGCCGTGGTGTGCATCTTAGTCCTATAAAGGAACCCGGTACAAAATTTGGAATTTCACAAAATCCTGTCTTAGGTATTATTTACGTCCAAAAAAGAACCCCTATGTAAAAATTTGAGTCTCAATACTATCAACCCCTAAAACAACCCCTCAGGGGTCGAACTTCTCAAAATTTTCACCTCTGTGAGCATTTACATCTTAAAACGTACCACCATGCAGGATTTGAGACGCCTAGCACTTGTATTAAAAAAGTTTCATACAAACTATCAACCCCAAAAACAAACCCCTTAGGGGTCGAATTTCGCAAAATCCCGTCATGGTGACCATCTACGTCCTAAAAAGAAACCTCATGCAAACCTTGAAATTCCTAGCACCTGTAATAACGAAGTTTCATACAAACTATCAACCCCAAAAACAACCCCTTAGGGGCCGAATTTCGCAAAATCCGTTCTTAGTGCTCACCTACGTGGTATAAGGAGGGTTTATGCCAAATTTCAAGTTTCTAGGCCCAGCGGTTTGGGCTGTGCGTTGTCAGATCAGTCAGTCAGTTTTGAATTTTATATATATAGATTTAGATATTTGCGTATGGTGATCATCATCTCATGTAGCTGAGCTGATGATGGAAGGTACAACTCCTCTAGTAAGGACTTGGCATCGACTGATTTAGTAAATTATGTTTGTGTTCGCATATCTCCGGAACTACAAGTCCGATTTAAGTAATCCTTTTTTAGTTTTACCTACTTGGTATCGTTCAACTTAGGGAATACTCCAAGTTTCAACAAAATCGGTTCAGTAGTTTTCGAGATAGGGAATGAATGAAAGAGATGTTAACGATGTTATTACCGGTGTTACGGATTACAAAATTCTAGTGCACAAAAATGATATAGGTACATATTTTACAAGAATTGTAGTTGAATATTTAAACTAAAAAAATAAAAACTTTTTCAAAAAAAAAATGTAACCGTCTTCAAAAACAATCACAAAAAAGGGTAAAATATCCTACAAAACTTTTCTTTCGGAAGTCGGTGGCAAAAAAGACTATGAAATTAATAAAAAAAAGTCACCGACTTCCGAAAGAAAAGTTTTGTAGGTTATTTTACCCTTTTTTGTGGTTGTTTTTGTATTGTAAATATGTATTACATTATTTTCAATTTCAAGTTGCGAATGGTGTAGAAGTGTTCAATAAATATGTATAATAAACATTCCATTCAATGTATCACGTTCATGGAACATTGGGCTTAGATTGTTTATGATCGTTTAGAATTACATCAGAAAGACGTATACATAGCTGAACAAAAGCCTCACCACTATACCGCGACGCTGAAAGACAACCGCCACTTGGATGCATTTGTTGCCCGCGACTCTCACGATGTTGTCGGGCAACCTAATGGACACCCCGCTTTTAGTTGTATCGCTATTTTGAGAGAATTTGCTATTTTGAGAATTAGGCTTATACGAGAATCTACCAACATAAGAACTTGCCACCTTGCCACTATATTTGCGCGGCCTTGTTGCCATTTTATGGGAATTGAGCATTCTGGTCTTTGACTGCTGGCCTTTAAGAGAGACTAAAGCCTGATTTACATTACGAAACTAGTTGCATGAAAGTACTTTCATGACACTACTTTCACCAGTAATTTCACGTGTAAACGTTCAGTTTTACAATGCATGCATTACTTTCGTGACACTGAATTACTTTCGTGCTATGCGCATATTTTTTGTGAAACTAGTTTCATGCAACTACTTTTATCATGTAAATACGACGCGAAAGTAGTGTCGCGACAGCACCTGCGCTTAGAGGACGTGTGGTATTTGAAATTAAAATGATTTTTACCCATACGAAAGTAATTTGCATAGCTTTTAGGATCATCTGCTAATTCAGAGATTAACAGTGTTGCACCCGGATGCTTTTTTTCAAGTTTTCGCCTAGAGTAATTCCATAATGGGACTAGACAAGGGAACTAAAGACGTTGGTGGATTTATCAACGTCTTTTTTCCGAGACAAATTTTATATTTATTTTATATTTTATCATTTCTACAGCGACGCTTTGCATCATAAATGAAATACAGCTTTGATCTTGACAGGGCCAGTATCTCCGCGATACTGGTAATTTCACGACACTAAAATTTAAACGAAAGTACTTTCACATGTGCTGAAACAAGTTTCACGAAACTAGTTTTATCATGCATGACACTACTTTTGTAATGTAAATCCGGCTTAAGAGTCACTCAACGAGCAATGGAAAGAGCTTTGCTTGGAGTTTCTTTGCGGAATAAAATCCGAAACATGGATATTCGGCGAAGAACCAGAGTCACCGACGTAGCTCATAAAATTTGCAAATTGAAGTGACAATGGGCAGGCCACATTTCTCGTAGAACTGATAACCGATGGGGAAGAAAAGGTCTCGAGTAGCGACCACGGACCGGAAGACGCAGCGTAGGCAGGTCTCCCACTAGGTGAAACGACGACATCGTGAGGGTCGCGGGTAGCCGATGAATGCAAGTGGCGAATTGTCGTTCGGCGTGGCGGTCTAAGGGGGAGGCCTATGTTCAGCAGTGGACATCTTCCGGCTGATGATAAGCATCCTGCTCCTAAACCATAATAATATTATAACGTTAAAATATTTGTGTCGTACTAGACTTAGCATGGCGATGTTTGAAATAAATGTGTTTGTATTTATAAGTATGTAACATGAATAAATCTATACAAAAACAAATCATCATTTATTTTAAGCCGACCTCATTATACAGTAATAAAAAATACTCGACCAGCAGAACAATTGACATGCTGCTTATTTAGCGCGCATGTGGCAAAAGAAATTTCAAAAAAATGGTCTTCGGCCATTTGAAATTATTTCAGTCTTAAAATATTTTAGCTCTCGTATTTTTGTTGTATTATGTGTTGTTTCTCTGATTATATCAACAAAAATAATATTATTTTAATAGCCGCCGGGCGCGGTGCAAACTGTCATAGTCCTCCCGTCTCAATAGAGCGGCGCCGACTGGCAGGTGAAACAAAATGATGCCTGAAGCTAGAACCCGCGCCGCGACAAAAGTCGTTTTGACGCGGCGCTAGTGTCTATGTCATTACATTAAATTGTATTAAAAAAATGTAGTACCACGAATTTTCCGCAGACCTTCACTCGTGACGCAGATTCTAGTGTGCCGCGAAATGGAAAATAGCATTCTACACGGTTTAAAAACGTCGTAAGCGCCGAATGCTAAGAACAATGATAACTTTTATTATAAACAATATTTTAAAAAAGTGCCAGACACTGCCCTCGGCTACGTAATTGTGTTCATATTGATCTAATTTATATTTCTGTAGGACGAACCAAAATAGAATGTAATCAAAAAAACGTGAAAATCAGAGGCACCTTTGTGATCATTTTCTATCGAGAAAAAATTGTCTTTTTATGTTTTCTGTTTGACTCTGCCCTCGCAAATATAATGAAGTTTCCCAACATATACTTTTGTTCCGAATTAAACACGATTTAATACTCTAAAAATCCAATCCAAAATTGAAGATTTCGCTTGTAGCGCACCCTTAATTCTAAGTTTATTAATGTCATTCTTTGGTAAATTTAATTTTGCTTCATTTATTATTTGCCAGGTTGTCTTGGATTTATTTTTCGACGTCTGTATTTTATATATATTTTGTGCTCTTTGAGTTAGATTAATGATTCTTTTAAATAATTTCGCGTAATTTTTAAATCGCGTCCTATTTTGTTGGGTAGGTTTTAATCGGAACTGCCACAATAATTTCCGTTTGTTTTCACTTCATTTTTTTATTCCACGTGATATCCATTTTTGTCTTTTATTTACATTTATCTTTATACGGAGCTCGGGGAAGCACTGTTTATATAAGAATAAGAAAATATCAGCAAACGCCTTGTATGCTATATTTGGATCATTAGCTTCATATACCTCCGAGAAAGTTAAACTTCGTAGATAGGATTTAAATTTAATTACGTTATCCTTATTATAGTCCCTTTTTGTCGTTATCCACCGTTTGATTGTACACAGTGTTCTTACTGGACATTTTAGGAGCTGTGCTGTGTGATCCGACAATGCTAATTCCAATACAGAGGCTTTCCAAGATTTACGAAAGTTATGCGCAAAATTGTCAATGCATGTTTGGCTCTTAAGTCGAGTTGGTTGGTGTAAAGCCAGTTTGAGGTTAAAGCTTAGCAACAGATTCTCAAATTCTATACTTTGTTTAGTTTGCTTAAGAACATCAACATTAAAATCTCCAACTAAAACCAAATTTTTGTGACCTTTTTTTAACAAGAGGTTTACTAAACTTTCCAATTTATTCATAAATTCGTTAAAATTATTGGGATTTGGTACTCTATAGATACAAACACATACAATTTTATGGGCAATTAGTTCAATGGCGCAACATTCAAAAGTCCCTGTTGAGGCAAACTTTGCTATTTGAGTTAACTCTCTCCATTGATGGCCCGCCTTCACGAGTATACATGAACCACCTCTTTTGGTTTGCCCTCGACTAAAACAGGCAGCACAATCATAATTGTTTAATAACAGATTTTTTTCATATCCTTCCGGCATGAAATGTTCTGTGACGCATAAGACATCGATGCTTATATTTCTATCTAATAATTCGTTTAGACAGACCGCTAGACTATCACATTTATTCAGTAAGCCAGCAATGTTTTGATGCATAAAATATAGATGGTTAGTCAAGAAAAAGATTATTTTCAATTAATGTTTCGTCTGTCTTGTACTGTACGTCATTAGATTGCGCATCAACAGTTTTATTTATGTCAGTTACTAAATCTAGTAGGTCCTTAAATATAATACTTAGTCCGAGGTTATTCAATGTACCAGAGAATTTATCGAACATGCTACAATCATATTCGAGGTTCAGATTACTGTCTAAAAGAAATGCATGTCCGTGCGTTAATATATCTAAATATAACAGGTTATTAAATGTCTCTACTCGGCAGTTGAATAAGCTCGTGTCAAATGGATATTTATATGTTGGTAAACAAATAATAATGTTAGTATGTTGCACTGCTTGAACAATATCCCTTATGTGAAAAATAATATCACAATAATTGTTGGTTCTGTGAAAGTCTTCTTCTCCGAGCAGTATGATGCAGAAATCATTCACAGTAAAATTTGCTAGTTTTGTCTCCAATCCATTTAATAGGTGTTTTGTGTTTCTGTGTGGTTTCAGATAATGGCACAATGTGTGTTTATTATTTTGGAAGATGTTTTCCGCTGTGGACAGTACGTCATTTTTATTGTTAGTGCTTAATATACATATTTTATGTTTCGCCATCCGCTTTTCTCTATTCTGGCTACGCGTTTGATTTTCTAGAGATGAATGTTTATTGTTTGATATTTTATTTTATTGAGTTTTATGGTTCGTTATTTTTAACGTCATACTCGTAGATTTTCGAAATATTTATTTTAGGAATAGTACATAAATGTTGGTGGAGTTTGTTTAATTATCCCAATGTATTATTTGAAATGTACTGTTTTTAAGACGCACGAGGTATAGCGAACAGCCCTCTGTGAAAAACATAAATAATATTTTTATTTCACACAATTTTAGATGTTAGTTTGTACATAAAACGTTTCCAATACATAATTTGAATCAAATTGTTTCTAAAATTCAACGCGCAATCGTTGAATAAAAACCGTTTAATGAATCAATGGTTTACGTTGCAAGTTGACAGTTAAATTCGTCAACGAGATGAACACGTTAACTCATTCAACTCGCTGACGAATTTAACTAGTTGACAAACGTGAATCAACGTTAACGTTTCGTTGACGGAAAAACCGTCAACGACCCATCGCTAATAAGTAGTTAAGAAGTTATGAGGGAACAGACAAACATAGGTATTCATATATACCGGTCAAAATCATAACCCTCCTTTTAGCTTTGCATTAGTAGGGTAAAAAATAGGTTGATAAATAGATTTAAGTAATTAATGTAGTGTAATGTTGTAGCTATTTACCTGTAAACAGTAGCACCACTGTAAACAGTAAACTGTAAATAGGTACCTGTAAACAGTATACCTTTCTACCTGCTATAATTAAAAACATGCCTTCGTGTTTATGTAATCATGGTCACCCTACACTAATACATTTTCAAACTACTACGTTTTAGTGAATATCTCCTAAAATATGAATTATGCAGTTATTTTGGCCACATTTATCCAAACTAGGTTACGTTACCTGTCGATTAGTACTATAACTAAGCTTGAACTTACTTTTAATAACGAAATAAACGCCATTGTATTTTAGGCATATTGCCGTCCGAGCGGCCAAATTAAATCGATCATAAAAAAATATTGGACCAAGTTTTTGTATTCTTTTCTTGTTTATTCACTGCAACAAATCAGCTACTAACTGTTCATACACATAAACCTCTATTTATTCGATGTTTATGGTTCAATACATACCTATCCATAACCTGGAAACTTAACATTTTTTTTTTTTTTTTTTTTTTTTTTAGGTGGTAAAATCATCAAATGAGTCCTCCCGCCCTGGGTGGGGCGGAAGGGACTGTCAGACTCTTACTGACTAAAATCCATCCGTGTTCCTTCCTATGCCCTTTATGTTCCGGGGCCACGGTAACCTGGGTTAAGAAAAAACCCGCGACCCCAGCAGGCATTTGGCGCGAAACACGACGCGCCACCGACCCGGGCTTGGTCCTTGGTCGGACGGCGAGCTACCCATCACTCACCGTCCGCAAGCCCGCTCCGCCGCTGTGCCCTCTGCTGATCAGAGGGACACGCGTTGGAGCATCCACACGACAGGCTATTTGCATACGGGCAAAGAGACCACTTGGGCACACAGTGCCCAAGGAAGAGTTTTTGCCCGCATCCCAGGGTGCACCGGCCCGAAAAACTGGTCTTCCCCCTGGACGTATCCGAGAGGGAACTCCAGTCCACGGGCGCACGTGGAGGTTTCCTGTCATAGCACCCCTGGAAACTTAACATAGCATAACTTTTTGTTTATTTACGTTTTGATGTTTTTTATTTTTGTAACAAATATAAGTGATTAAGACCTTTCTTTTGATATATCATTCGACTATCTGCATTGTCAAGTTTCTGTGTAATCACAGGCGGTGACTACGGCAAGTGGCGGTTCTAGCGGCCAACTATTTTTGGTCATAGCGTCTTAGTTCTTTTTGCAACAAACACAGGAAATGAGGAGTGTGTAGTAACAAATAACTACTAACTCCTGGCAAAGTTTCATCAAGATTGATGAGTAGGCCGCGTGGTTGAAATGGACATAAACCGGCATGTCCTAGAACCAAAAAATTCGAAGACATGTGACATCTACCAATCCGCACTGGGCCCGCGTGGTGGATTATGCCCACCCCCTCTCACAGAGAGGAGGCCTGTGTCCCAGCAGTGGGAACATTAATAGGCTGATGATGATTTTTCTGCGAAACGAATTCCATGAAAGGGGTTGGAAATGATCTCCTCTATAAGTGCTGTTCCATTTGATCCACACATCTCGGGACATTCTCGATATTATTAAGGAGTGTACTACTCTATGCATTTTTTAATAACTAAAATACTTACATTATAATATTTTTTAAAAACCTGAAAACGAAAAAAAAAGTTGTTACAAAAATTTCGGGTGGCCAGTATATAGCACGTCATGCAGCAGGTGGTGCTTAGATCAATACCTTCCAAAACAATACAATATACAGGGTAAATTTCCAACAGGGCGTGGATGGTTATATCCGAAAATATGAGGAATATCGAAAAACGTTAGAAGGAGGCTCGAGCCTGATTTTGACGAAAACTAAGGGCCGATTTTACCATTTCAATTGAACGCGATCACTTCAGGTTAATCTCAGTTTAGGCATTTAACTAAGTTCCAAGGCCCAAATTCGATTTTACCAACACAAACTGAACTCAGTTAGAGCTTGAACTCGTTTAATTTCTGAACGCCCAACTTTTTGCGGTTAACGTGGTTAAACGCAGATCAAATGATATGTCATCTGTCATCGTGTTGTTGAATGTTGTGGAAAGATTTCGTATTTTCGAAGAAATCGGACTAATAATAAAAATAAAAATAATAAAACTAATAAAATTAAAGAATGAAAAGGGCTCTATCGCTTGCATTTGATGAAACTTACGATGAAAATACTATTCGCCATCGCCGACCAAGATAGATCCGTGAGCGAGAAGAACATTTTGATCCTTGATAATGAGGATTTTGTAACAAGATTTCGTCTCACGAAACACACAGTGCTAGATTTATTGGAATCTATTGAGAATAAACTAGAGTTTCCTACAAATTTATGTAAGTTCTATTTTGTAGTTTGTTAGTTTACTTACTATGCAGATAGCTAATTATAATGTTTGTTTTTTAGAAACAACAGTGTAACATATCAGTCGTCAATTGCTGTGTGCCCTAGGTACGCTACTACGCAACAGGGTGCTATCAAATGACTGCAGCAGATTTATGTGGATTCAGCACTTCTAGTGCCCTTGTGCATAAAGTCAGTGCCGCTATTGCTGCACTTCGACCTCGTCACATTAATTTTTCCGGAACAAAGGATGATTTCATTATTTTAAACTTCAAATTAATAATAAAATTACTATACACTTTAATTACTAATAAGTCTTGTTAATTCGTAAAATCATTTATTTATTTGTGACAAACAATATGTATGACATTTCATTTTAAGGCCTCTAGCACGTTAGCACAGAGACAGCTGACCAAACAAGTATCCAATACACCGCATCTCTCCCTTCCTAGCTGCTGCGGATCAAGGGTGCTCTCAAGAGCTGGTCAAGGTGTCGGCGCCAGACATCACCGTTGTCGGTGCGAACTTCGTTAGTGTAGTCGGCCCAAACGTTTTATGATGCTTCCAAACTGCCACCGCTGCGTGGCACTCGAGTAGTCGCGAGCCTGTACCCGATCGCCTGGACTGAACTCTCTGACATTGACCTCCTGAAGCGCTGATGCTGTCTCCTTTTCATTTCTTAAAAACAAAGCATGTAGTGATGTCTTCGTCAGACATCGTTACCTTGTGATTGACATAGGTGTCGAGTCGCGTGAGCATCCCGCGTAGGGTGCCACGATATTTTTTTAATTTGTCCATTTCATGTACATATCTACTTATAAAATGGCTTTTTCTCGTCGCCAATAATAAGTCTTGTTAAGAGGGCTTTCACACGTTTCGTTGTTTTTGTGCGACTTTTGGAACCTGATTCTGGGTATGTCATTGCCACAAATGAGAAAAAAATATATACTCGAGAAAGTTTGATTCTTTCTGTGTGGAGTGCATTGAAAAAAAAATTAGATTTGTTTACATACATTAGTAAAAACCTTGTCTCTACAAAAGATGTTTCATAAAATTCTACTTTTTGTCAAACTTTGGTACCGAATTACATAGAAGGTATAATAGTAAAATAATATTTGAAAATGTCCATGGTAAATCTGAAAGATTATATTTGGACTGCATTAATCACTTTTTAATTTTTCATTCAGAAATAAACCAAAAATATTTTTTCAAAACAGGAAGAATTTGACATTTTTTCGTCCGAAATTATATTTTTTTATCTATCAAGATTTACTGAATATTCAATCAAAAAGTATTGAATAACTAAGGTTACTATGTTAGCTTGCATTGAAAAAATAATTAGCTCATTTAAAAGTAAAATAATAGTATTAAACAATTATAATATACAATGACAAAATTCAATATAAAACTAAGAACGGTTTGTTCTTTGATTTAGACGGCGCGGGGCGCCTTCTGAGGGAGGACGTATCGCTCGCAACCATTTTGACATTAGTCACGTAATTATTAAAATTTAAAATACACGCCACCATTCACCTTTACAGGCGGCGCCAGTGTCTTTGTCATGACATCAAATTCCATGTGAAAAATGTAGTACCTCGAATTTTCCGCAGGTCATGAGTGGTGGCCAGTAATTTTCCCAGTCGCCAAAAATACAGCATAACCTACCTTTCTTGATACAAGCTAATATTTTGAATTGATTGAATTTTCCTACTATATTCGAATGAGGATATAATTGTAAATAAAAAATAAAGTAAATAATAAAAAAAAAACAATTTAAAAAATTCTGATAGCTTTTTTTTGAATAGCTATAGCTCTTCAGAAATAAAAATAATATAGCTCGCTGCGGGACCCACCATACCACCGGTCATGCCCCTGGTGGTATGGCTTTTTATAACGTGGTAAAATCATCAGATCAGCCCTTCCACCCAGGGAAGGACAGGAGGGACATACAAACTTGTACTGACTAAAATCTACGGTGTCCTTCAATAACCCATTGCGATCCCAGGCTATGGATACCCGATAAGACAATTCCGCGACGCCCGGCAGGATTTGGCTCTTTAACGTGCGCCCCGAAAATCCGTGAAAAATTGATCTGATCGTTTTGAGGTAGCGGTTAACCCAGAGAAAAGTTTTGTTTTAAACTTTTTGAAGTCGGTACTTTTTTTCATCAATGTATTTTTATTAGGTTTGATCGAAGAGAGTTGAAGTCTTGTATCAGGTTCGGCATCCAGTCAATTGCGGTATTCCGTTTTGGTAGCTGCATTGTATTTTTTTTTTTTTGGTAAAATCATCAAAATATGTGTCCTCCCGAGCGGGACGGGATTTATTACCAGACTCTAGTACTTACTAATATCCATGGTGACCCTTCAGTAGCCCTTTACGTTCCAGGGTCATCGTTACCTGATAAGACAGTCCAGTGACCAAGGCAAGCTCCTACCCTCCAATAGAAATCTCTTCTCGTCGTCGTAGGTCACGCGGCTGTTCTCCCTAACGTGTTCCACCTCCTACTTCGCTAGCATGACTGCTTTGCATGAGGATTCGAGGTGACTACTTCCTATTCCGTCTTGCCCCGCAGATCGTGGCCTCGATCAATGCCGGGCGCTATTAAATTGACTCAAGTGCTTCGAGTTGGGATTTGGCAAACCTGTACCACTTCATATACAGTCGCGGAATGAAAAGGTTCGTCGATTTTCAAATTGATTCGTTTAACGTATCTCGAGCACATATTACCTTTTGAATCTTTGTTACAGAAGAGACTCGAGTTACAGAAAATAATGTATAAATGTTCGTCAATAAAGTTCAAAATTATTCAGCTCAAAGTTTTTTGACTATTTATCTTGTCAACAAGATCTCTGAAGAGGTCAATGTTTGATGAACCAAAACCTTCTTGTTAGTTCAACCTGCCATTATTATTAATTCAAATAAAACTATTGTCAATCTGTCAAAGCCATCATTGTAAAATTTCTTATTTTATCCTCAAAATAACTATCATAAAATACAATGCCAAGACCTTTGAGTGTTGAAGAAAGAGCAGCAATTATTTCCGAACATGAAGCTGGTTACAACATCACCGAGATATCGCGCCGTCTTAATGTGACCAGGGATAGTGTGAGAATCTGGATATGGAGACATGGCGAAGAAGGTGCACTTGTTGATCATCGTCAAAATAATTCTGGTCGCCGTCCTATTCTTAACGCCGCACAAAAATCAGACATGAGAAGGCAATATGAAGAAAACGGCTTTGTATCAACAAATCATTTCGCCCAATTATATGATGTTTGTCCAAGAGTGATAAGAAATGCATTACATTCAATGGGATTACATTGTAGACGACACGTAAAAAAAGTTGGTCTGACAACGGCTCATAAAGAAGCTCGCTTAAGATTTGCGCAGACTTATTTGAACTTCGATTGGAGTACCACTATATTTACCGACGAAAAATGTTTTAAGTCAAGCCAACATGGGAGGCTTAATTTGTGGAGATATAATAGTACGAGACATACAGAAGACCATGTAGTGCCCAATTTCAGTTCTGGACGAATCTCAGCCAATATTATGGGGGTGGATGTCAGCGGATGGAGTAGGCGAGCTCGTTCTTCTTCCTTCAAGAGCAAACGCAACACACTGTTTTAGAAGACAGTATGCTACCAAGTGTCCGTACTGTGTATCCAGCTGATGAGCTACTTGAAGTCAGCTATGTCCAGGACAATGTTCGCACGCACACTGCTCGTATTGTGAATGAATGGTTCAACCGGCAGATTTAAATCCGATAGAAAAGTTATGGGGTTTAATGGTACAGCGATGAGAAAATAGAAATGAAAGGACCAAAGAGGCTATAAAAAACCACTGCCGAATTATTTGGGAAGATATTAGAGGCACGGATCTATGCTTTCGTCTTGTGTGTTCCATGAGAAATGGGTTACAGTGTGTGATCGAAGCTAATGGTGGTTATACCCGTTATTAAAAATAAATGCTACTATGCTTACCAAATCGTAGTTTTAATTAACTTTTACTTGTTATTTTATAGTTGTCATTTTACTGTTGTTTTATTACATTTTGCAAAACCTTATTCAAGCAAAACCTTATTCGATAGGAAACGTCATTTTTATTCAAATGTTAGCAGCACTGTTTCTTACGCTGGTATGTTGGCACTATTCTTGCAGTACTAGTGCAAGCGAAAACCGACTCTAAGGTGACGAACCTTTTCATTCCGCGACTGTACCTAACTTTTTTGCAGCCAACTCAATAAGAGGACTAATATTGTGGGTCGATGTCAACGGCACCCCAAAAAGGTCAAAATAGCCTGTCATTTTTACGGTTACACCTCAGAAAGATAGAACCGAGTCGGATTGGCTCCTTTTTGCGGAAAAATTCACGTCTTATCAGCATTGAAGCTCAAGCACTCAACCGGCCATGGCTCTTTTGCCTGATATTATTTTGTGAATTTTATTCATGAATAAAATTCACAAAAAACAGATACTACTCAGGAACAACGAAGACTTCCAACTTGAACTGCACAATCGCTTCCAGTGCCTAACCGAATGTGAAACTGTGGACGAGATTAACAATGGGTTGGTGGAAACTGTCCATGCTGTGGGGTCCAAGTTCTTTAAGACCCCGCGCCGCAATAAGCCTCAAAAGCTCTCGAACGGAAAAATCCGGTTGATGCAGGACCGGACCGAGATGAGGCTGCAATCTTCAGCTGATATGTCGGAATATGGCAAACTCAATAGACGAATCTCTAAATCAATGCAACGTGACCTGCGCTCCTTTAGTGCGGCACGGATCAAAGAGGCAATCGAGCGGAACCGGGGCTCAAAAGAATTCGTCTATTGGGCAGAGCCAAATGACAAAGCTGAAGATTAACGACGGCAGCATCATTTTGACTAAACCAGAGACCTTAAGGGAGCTTGAGAGGTTTTACGGACAGTTATATACATCAATACGACAACCCAGTGTCGGTACATCTTGAGACGCAAGAGCTAAACTGACGTGACACTACATTGAGGATATCCCAGACACCATCAGCCTGTACGAGATTAGAATGGCTCTTAAAGCAGCAATAACAAGGCGCCGGGTGAGGACGGAATCTCAACAGAACTTCTGAGAGCGGGTGGAAAACCGGTACTACTCTAGTCCTCCAGAAGTTATTTAATTCCGTCATACTCAAAGGTTCTACGCCAGAAGCATGGCACAGGAGTGTGGTTGTTCTTTTCTTCAAAAAAGGTGACAACACCTTGTTGAAGAACTACAGGCCAATCTCACTTCTGAGCCATGTATACAAGCTGTTCTCAAGAGTCATTACGAACCGTCTCGAACGCAGGTTTGATGACTTCCAGCCTCCCGAACAAGCCGGTTTCCGAAAAGGTTTTAGTACTATAAACCACATACACACGCTCTGCCAGATTATACAGAAGACAGAGGACTATAATCGACCATTGTATTTAGTTTGTGGACTATGAAAAAGCCTTCGATTCAATCGAAACCTGGGCAGTATTGCAGTCCCTCCAACGATGTCACGACTATAGGTATGTATGTCGAAGTGTTTGTATAGAAACGCCACCATGTCCATCCGATTTCAGCAGGCATAGCATGGCGCCGTAGAAAGGGGTTTTGTCGACGGAAGAATAGACAAAATAACAGAACGTAGAAATATTTTTATCGTTTTAAGCATGGTAATGTGAAAAATATAGAAAATAAACGTCCTTTTCTTCAATAGTGTTCAAATGGTGTCACATTTGTGCAAAAAAACAGTCGATTTGTGTAGAAATAACGATGAAATAACTTTGTCTTTTCTTTGTAGAATAGAGATAGACTCGCCATACTACGCGTGCAGGAAGAGAGCACGAAACCAATCCAATAAAAGGCGTGAGACAGGGAGACGTTATTTCTCCGAAACTGTTCACGAACGCGTTGGAGGACGTTTTCAAGCTCGTGGAATGGAACGGATTCGGCATCAACATCAATGGCGAATACATCACTCACCTTCATTTTGCCGCTGATATAGTCATCATGGCAGAATCGTTGGAGCACCTCAATGCTATGCTCAGCGACCTCAGTATCGTTTCCCAACGGGTCGGCCTTAAAATGAACATGGACAAGACGAAAGTCATGTCGAATGTCCATGTGGCACCCTTACCGGTTGTTGTTGGGAGCGATACTCTCGAAGTTGTAGACCATTATACTTACCTTGGACAGATTGTTCAGTTAGGTAGGTCCAACTTCGAGAAAGAGGTCGCCCGAAGAATCCAACTCGGATGGGCAACGTTTGGGAAGCTACGTGATATTTTCTCATCGAGAATCCCACAGTGTCTCAAGACAAGGGTGTTTGACCAGTGTGTGTTGCCAGTGATGATATATGGCTCCGAAACGTGGTCCTTGACTGCTGGCCTTTTAGAGAGACTAAGAGTCACTCAACGAGCAATGGAAAGAGCTATAATTGCTCGGAGTATCTTTGCGGGATAAAATCCGGAACATGGATATTCGGCAAAGAACCAGAGTCACCGACATAAGTTGAAGTGGTAATGGGCAGGCCACAGCGCTCGTAGAACTGACAACCGATGGGGAAGAAAAGTTCTCGAGTGGCGACCACGGACCGGAAAACGCAGCGTAGGTAGGCCTCCCACCAGGTGGACCGACGACATATTGAGGGTCGAGGGCAGCCGATAGATGCAAGTGGCGAATTGTCGTTCGGCGTGGTGGTCTAAGGGGGAGGCCTATGTTCAGCAGTGGACGTCCTCCGACTAATGATGATGTTGATGATGATGAGATACTACTCAGAATAAAACATACAAAAAAATAAGTTAGCATTCCAATAAATCGTAAAAATAAGCGAAATTGAATGAAAAGTGAGAAATTACAGGAATGTGTCAAGTTTCATATAAAATAATGAAATCAAAAAAATAATGTTCTTTTTTCTCTTAAACCCTGTGTTATTTTACTAAAGGTGAAATGTTATCTATTAAATAAGAAACATTTTCTATACCGTTTCAATAGAAATTAGGTAAAAAGCCTGAGTGACCAATTGTAGCATCGTAATTCGAGCATAAACGAATCTATGCACTGGTAGTCGCGATTGATCGAAGATGAACTCAGGTACTACTTGCTGTGCGAATGGAATAATGTGGAGTTGAACCACCTTTTCTACGCAATTTTGAGCAGTTACGTAACTTCGTTAGGAAGTGAAAGCTCAGTTTTGCGAGATAGAGATTATAATTTAGAGCTCACCGAAACATTCTGTTTCAAGAGTTAAATGATCTGAAACCCTGTTGTTTAGATCTTCTCTACACTCTGTAACCCAGTATAAGAAGCACTGAAGCCCAGTCAAAACAGTTCAATAAATATTCTCCTTTGCAATTATTAACGAGTTGCACCATCCGCTCACAGTTAACTGCAGGGGAACCGAGAATCTCCTCGAATATTTTTAATCTTCATGGTGTCGATTCGAAATTCGCAGTAGTAGGGCCGTTGTGAAGGCCCGTCCGGGGAAGTACCACCACCACACTTATTTCAACCGCATAGCATTTTATGTTTCGGTTGTAGGGTGTGGGTGCCGGGATTCCATTACAGGCACATACAACCTTTTCACCTGGGTTCGTCTGCCTATATTTAAAAGAATTATTACTTTCTTTTCTTTTAAATAGGTAGATATATTGTTTTTTTTCATTGGTTATTGCAGACCCTACCTTTTCTGTCAATACCAATATTTTTTTTTTCAATTCATTTTTTTTTCAATATTAATAATTTGAAATAACTTAACTTTTGTAAAACCTAAGTACATATTATTGCAGACCCTACCTCATTCTGTCAATATTCTGTCAATTTGTTTTTTCAATTTGTTTTAAATTGTAGTTACTTTTTAAAGCTTAACCTTTTGTAAAGCGTACACATTGGTTGCATTAACTCCTTTTGTGTGTTTTTTTTTTATTATTTCGGTGCAATTGTTTTTTGTGCTTGTTTTCTAGATTGTTCTCAACCAAAACGTTACTAGATTTTTAAATTCAAATTGTAACAGACGGAGTGTTAGTACACGTAACCGTTAATTTTATTTTTCTCTTTGAATTTTTTTTTTGTTTTGGCACTTACCCTACACTTTGAATTTTTTTTTTCTTATTGAAATATTTTTAAATCATGGCTTATCCATTTAAGTTTATGTCGCTTCATAGGTCTGAACTCGAGTACTTAGTGATTATTAGGAGCGAATCATCTTTAGTCACGGTACGGGACTTACATAAACGGATAGTTAATAAATATGGACCATTCTTTCCATTATGACAGTCTAGTTGTCTTTTATCGTTATAACTTTAACTAAATTTTGACATTCTAGTTAGTCTTTAATAAATAAAATTATAACTTTAAATTTTTATTTTGACATTCGTTAAAGATACCATAACTTTTAAATGTAACAGTAAATCTTAACTTCTTTTTAAATTTTGAATACCTATTACTATACCGAACCTACCCAACCTACCAATTCTTTTATTAATTATTACTTTTGGTCTACCCTATAGTTACTTATGTATAATGATGGCCTACCCCATTCATTATCTTTTTTTTTTTTTTTATACCTATCGGCCCTACACCGAAGGTATTTATTATATTGATCGTGGCTCTAACCCATCGATCACCTTGGTTTTGTAATACATGGTTGTGTTTTTTTACATGGTTGTGCTTTCTTTCTTTAGAGCGGTAGCAACTCTTTAAATAAGCCCTTGCAGGAGCGGTCGATTACTCCTTAAATAAACCATAAATCAAGAAACAAAACCAAAGGACATAGCTTGTTCACTTAATACTGATGGTCTACACCATTCGTGTTGTTTACTTAGAGCGGTCGCAACTCTTTAAATAAGCCTTTGCAGGAGCGGTTGGTAACTCCGTAAATAAGCCTTAAACCAAAAATATAATTTTATCATCTAAATTTAGATTCAATTACTTACATTAAAATTTAAAACTGGTAGGTGGATTAGTATTGGTCGGTAGATGGTTAAAAGGAAAAATAAGTAATTTAACAATAATATTTTATTGAACTCGATACATACGATTGCATTATTCTTTCGCTTAGTACACTTTCATCTTTGAAGAAAACTATTGTAAGGCATCAGGTTAATGACAACAGGATTCCTATATATTTTATATTGTGCGACAGCTATCTCTCGTATCACTGTATACAATAGCTGCCGCTGGTTATGATTGTGAGAAGTACGAATGATGATTTTTTGATAGGTAAAACAATAGTTAGATCTAATTCTTTGTGCGGATTTTGTCATTATAGAAGACAAAATCCTTGACTGCGCGAGGGGGTATTGTAACGTTGTGGATTACCAACGTTGCATTTCAAAACTATAAATAGTTCATTAATATAAATTTGTAGGTATCTAGTAAATATTCTTGAATTACGTCGAGACAAAAAGTAATTTATAAGTGGGTAGTTCTAAACTGGTAGTAACAGTTATTTGACAGTTCTGTAGTGACAGAACTGTGGAATGTTCTAGCTGCGGATAAGTGAGTGGCAATGCTTATGCTGTCTCACTCTCACGCGTGCAAAGTCCAATTCCCCTTCTCCTTGAGCGAGGCATTTTGTAGCAATCAGCTGGGACAGGAAACATTACCGCGAACGCTGGACGTAGTAGCAGACGTAGTTCCTCACTATATTAGGACTATCTAATTTTACTCGTCCCAGACTTAGACAGTTTTTTTAGTCAAATAATAAATACCTAATATATATTATTTAAATTCTGTGTAAGTGTAATAACCCCGTGAAGGGGAACAAGATTGGGATTTAAAACACCCTTCCTCAACGTTCGTTGAGTTCGACAGCTGACTCACGCTACCGAACGTTCGAGGCCTGCGCACACACAGCACCTAGCCGCACACAGCTGACCAGCCGGCGCATCCACCATCCTGTCCCTGGGGTCTCTCTCACCTCGGGACAACTCCTCGCCCGTCGCGTCTCTGCACTACGCGATAAGCCAGGACAGTACTTAGTGCGCCTACTTCCACGGAACGATTAAATACTAAGTGACGGCTGTGAACCACGACCTTAAATAAATATTATTGTAAACGTTGGTGGGTTCTTTTATTCAACCCACCCATTAACATGCGTCGGACGAGTTGGGAAAGAGACGAAATAGAGCATGAGACGAGTTAATGAAAATGACCAGATGCACAAGGTGACGTATTAGTGATTGTGACGGAATAGGGAAAGAGACGAAATAGAAAATGAGACGAGTTGTCAACGTAACCCTAAAATCATGTATTTATTTGTGACAGACAATATGACTGTATGACATTTCATTATACGACCTCTAGCGCGTTAGCACAGAGACACCTGATCAAAGGAGTTTCCAATATACCACAATTACCTTACCAATAATAAATATATTTTTAGCAATGTAATAATATATTTAATTGAAAATTATTATAACACTATATAATTTTCCATTTTGTTGAGAAACAATTTTGTAATCTTGTAACAAATTGTAATTGACAAACAATTTTTTCACGGGATGGCTGTTTTGCCAACTGTCACATCAAGTTTTGTCTATGAATATTGCAATTGTTTGCTAGTTTACGTTCTATATTGAAAGTAATCTTAGTTTTCGTAAACGCGATCAAAATGTGGTCGGTAAAATCAATTTGTGCTTGAACCAAGATCGAACGCTAAAAGTAAACGCGATCGATTTGAACTTAGTTTTATTGAACTCCGTTTAATGGGCAACTGGTAAAATCGGCCCTAAAACTGCATTATTGGATTTTTAAAAATTCAGTAATTTTGGCCAGGAATCGATCCCGGTGATTTTGGAAAAAAATCATCAGACTGTATTATTATAACTTTCAAAAGTGTTGCTAATAAGGATCAAATTGTGAAAGAAAACAAGATAAAGCAAAAAGTTACGGATTAGTTGTAAGTAGTACAGATACGGAAAGGCGAAAATTCTCTACGTTGAAACGCTTTATTTTGAACCCTAGTAGTCCAGTCAACGAGGATTTTTTTGTATGAAGACTTTCGAAAAATGCCTCGATGCACAATAATCCAACATTTTTTTAGCCGAGAAGTTCCGTTTTTTTACCAAAACATGAAAATTGCTTATAAGAGATGGAAAGATCTGCCCGACTATTGCACTAGGTAGGTATACTCTACAGCTTGATACGTAAACATTTTAACAGGGTGTTTCATATTTCTAATGTATTAAAAAATATATTATTAACGATTAAAAAAGAAAAAAAACTTGCCTAGAGGTATTTTAGGTCGGATACATTAAGTGGACCCTTTTTGTAAGACGACTAAAAAGTCACGGTGTATAACTCTCTGCGAGAAATGCTTCAGCATCAAATTCATTTTGTATTTGTTCAAATTTATTAGAATAGGTAAGTATAAAAATCCAAATTGTCATTTTTAGTGTCACTCAAAATAATAAAAATATAAAAATCGGCGAGCTATTTTTCACTAGAAGTTAGAGCGCGATATGTAAAGAGTTGATTTGGAGTGACACTGAAAGGGGTTTGAACTTTTTTGTATGGGCCGTGTACCAGATGCCATCCGCCATTTTGATTTTTTTTCAAAACGGCGTACACGAATGAAACATTGATAGATCGATAGATCACATCAATACAAACATAAAATGTAAGGGGCAAAACCTCGTCACGTTTCCGAGTTATGAGCTGTCAAACATGTAAAATTAGTGACACATTTTCTCTTATTTTTTTAAATATTTGAATGTTTATTGATCAAAACTCCGCAATTTCTTCCGCAATAAAACTAATTGAATATTAGTTTTTACACGCATTTTAAATGCTGAATTTGCGTCAAACGAAATAATCCTATGTAAAAGCATTTGAAATGCGTAAAATGCGAATGCGGAAGTATCCTTTTTGATCAATAAACATAAAAAAAATAAGAAAAAATGTGTCACTAATTTTACATGTTTGACAGCTCATAACTCGGAAACGTGACGGTTTACGAGGTTTTGCCGCTTACATTTTATGTTTGTATTGATTTGATCTATCGATTTATCAATGTTTCATTCGTGTACGCTGTTTTGAAAAAAAATCAAAATGGCGGACAAGGAACTGGTACAAAAAGCACAAAGCCCTTTAAATGACAATGCCAGATCCTGCCCCACCTTTCAACCCTTATTACAGGAAATATAAACTAATGAAAAATATTAAATGAAAATAAGACCCCTGATTACATAATTGTTATTCTGCAAAGGATGCTTTTAAAAAGTTAGTGATATAAGGATTTCGAAAACCCAAAAACCATTTCCTGTTTTCATCGCGGCCATGTGCGTTACGCATTAAGCATACCTACACGCAGAGAAAATGACAAATGACACCTTTTAATGTGTTATTGTTCGGATTTAAATATGCAATATTCAGTTTTAATAAAACATTATTTTCATTAAGTGTGTTTAACGAAAATAATGTTTTTTTATATAAATCACATTATGAATATACACTCTTAAAAATATTTCACATTTGAGCATGAATGATTAGGTACAACGAAACGTACATAGCCCTATCATAAAATCTGGACTGAGCACTTCAATTTACGTAGTACCCAAAAATGAACCGTAATCGCCACCGTTTAGGTTTTTTTTGATTTGCTATAATTAGCATTACGAAAGAGAAGAGCAACTTGGATGGCGCTTGTCCCTTCCCTCCTATTCCCAGAAAGTAGTATGGATAGAAATAGTAAAATATAACTCTTACCTGTTTTTTTTTTACGTGGCAAAATCATCGATTGAGTCCTCCAACCCCGGGCAGGGCGGGAGTAGGGCTTGCAGAACCGGTACTTTTTCAAGCCCGGTACCGAAGTTTCGGTACTGGGACATGGAACCGGTATTTCCCGGGAAATTCGGTACTTTCGGTACTCACGTACAGACGCTATTTATTAATTTATCGAATGAAAGGCACGAGTGCGTGCACACTACATAAAATTATCTAAATCAGTTGAAAAGTGAACTCATTACAAATGTGTGTGGGATGGAGTAGTTCATAAAACTTTGTTTTATTCGTAAATCTATAATTGACGATAATCATCAGAACATAATCTCAAGGAACCGAATTTAAATGCTTTTTTAATCTATTGCATAGCTTTTATCGCGGGCTCTGATCGCGGCGCGGCGACCAAATCAAGACATTCCCAACAAAAACCTAACGAAAATATCCGACACCACGCATCGTCTAACGTTGTTTCAGTTCGGGAGACTTAATATCCGGAAGAAAAATATCCGTCATAAAAACAATTTACTTTATCTTACTAATTCTAAACGGCTAGCTACAAAAAGAGTTTTCGTAATGAAACCTACTTATAAAATTATCCTAAAACAAAGAAGTTCTATATTACAGTAGTGCATCACAAACATTTTAATTTTCTTTTAAAATAAAATAGTTATAATATCAACTTTGCAGCCTTGCTTATCTTTCAGTGTCTTGCTTACGCTCAGTTTTCAATCCAAGTGGGATTGAAAACTGAGCGTGGCGAACTTTTCAAAGGTACGAGATGCAGAAAAACTTTGCTTCCAAATGCAACACACAACTTTTTACCTCACTAAGCGAGGAAATGCAGTAGGTGTGGCTCTGCGCCTCGCCTGCCAGTGAAGAAAATAATTGACTACAAGATATTTTGTCCGAATTTTGAACAAATCTTTGCGTTCTAGAGCGCAAAATGGAGTTATTAAACTCCATTTTTCACACAAAACGCGCGAATGAATAGAATCTTTCCAAGCGAGTGAAGTGGAAAAAAAGGTAGCTTCTCACAATCTCGGAGTACCACATGTATTTTTTTAAATTGATATAAAAATAACTTTTAAATATAATAATTAAAATATGTTTCGAATATTGGAAATTCCTACTATATTTTGAATTAGAAATAAGCCTATCTTTGTCACGTAATTGCTTCCTCCTTTCCTCTATAGAATAAGTCTTTAACATCACATACTTGGTCACTTTTTTCCTTCTACTATAAATAAATATCATTAAACAAACTGTAGCAAAACAAAACTAGTATAATGCTTTAGCGAGATGAAAAAAATATAAAACTCAAGAAAAGAATGTAACAAACGCTATTTTATTTAAAATAAAGGTAGTATCATAAAAAAGTAAAAGCTTTTAAGAGATTAATAAACCAAATAATTATAAATACACAAAATCTGAGCATTATTAAAGTTATTCTCTTCAAAATGAAAGTAATGCAATAAATGAATCATAATCATCATTACAACTGACCCCTTACTTACATTGCTGATTAGTTTATGTTTATGAAATTCTCATTATTTTCAAATAAAATATTTTATATCAACAATATTGTAAAAGAATAGTTTATTGGATATGATTTGTAAATTTATATTAACAAAAAGAAGGAAAATAATAAAGTACCGAAAGTATCGAAAGTACCGGGACTAAGGGACGAAGAACCGGTACAGGATTGCTTTAAAAATTCCCGGGATTTCCCGGTATTTTCGGTACCGGGATTTCCCGGTTGCATGCCCTAGGCGGGAGGGACTGTCAGACTTGTACTGACTAAAATACACGGTGTCCTTCGGTAGCCCTTTGTGTGCCGGAGTCGCGGTATACGTATGTGCCGCAACCCCGGCAGGACTGTGGCCCTCTATAGGGGGGCCCCGTCACTATGCTGACGCTCCTTGAGGCGCGCGTGGGACACAACGCGCCGTCGAACCGGGCATGGTCCATGGTCGGGCAGCATGCCGCCCGCATGCCCGCGCCTAAGGTGGCCGGAGATCGTCCCGCGACATCCGTCGCCGTGGGCGTCTACCACTGCGTCTCGGGCGGAGGGAGGACGGTATCCTCTCCCTCAAGCGGCCCGCATCCTCCTTCGCGAGCATGACTGCTTCGCAGAAGGAGGCGACCGCCTCCCACTCCGTCTCGCCCCGCAGCATGGCCGCAACCAATGCCGGGCGCGAGAGGTCTCCGCCTATCGCCGCAGTGAGGACACGGCGGTGCTCCGCCCAAGCTGGGCAGTCCTGCACCGTACGCTCCACCGTGTCCTCCGGGCGATCCTCGCAGTGGTGACACCCGGGCAACTCTTACTTGTTAACCTTATTTACTTTTTCGGCTTTAAAATTGCTTTCAGGTTTATTTTTCAATATTCTTTTTTTATTTTTGCTGTCGCCAATGTCCCTGATATTGTTGTGATAGACAGATCGATGCGCCGCGTAATGATAAATAATAATCGATGATACCATTTCGCATGACGAGAACCTTCTGAACTGAAAGCTGAGAGTTATAAATAAATGAAGTATCTCAACTTAAACTTAAACACGCGCGGTTGTCGGAGTGGGAATGTGAGTTCGGCTATCATTGTGCCGATTTATTGTTACAGCCAATGGCCTGATGGCAAAGGGCCTCGACGAACACCTTTCAAGGCTCTCTCTAGGTAGTTGGATCAAGGGCCTGATTTTGAAGGCAGTGTTCCTAAATACGACCCGCATTGTGAGGAGGTACCTGTTTCTGTAGCCCTAACCACCGGTAGTTTGGACCCCGCTCCCACACCGGCGGACTACTGTTTTTACGTTTATAAATGTTTTTTTAAGAAATATTTAAAAACGTAATAACATGTATTTTGGTTACCTACCCTATTCATCATCATCATCATCATCTTATCAGCGGTAAGACGTCCGGTTAGTAGGACCGGTTGTAAGCGGCCTGCATCCAGCGTGATCCTGTGGCCTTCATAAGATCGTCTGCCCACCTAGTGGGTGGACGTCCTACGCTGCGCTTGCCGGTGCGTGGTCTCCATTCGAGAACCTTACGGCCCCATCGGCCATCAGTTCTGCGAGCTATGTTATGGCCTGCCCACTGCCATTTCAACTTGCTAATTCGTTGGGCTATGTCGGTTACTTTGGTTCGTCTACGAATCTCCTCATTTCTGAGGCATGAGTGCGCAGTCCATTTTGTATATTGTTTGTGAATTTTATCCTTGTGTCAAAATGTCACAACTGGCATTATGGACAAAGTCATTTGATTTTTGGGTGGCTATTGTGTTTGTTTTTTACAAATTATAAATGTGTTTGAATTATCTTACAGCTTCCACCAACATCTGTAATCCGTCAAGATTGTTAGTATTGTATTGTGTGTGCTTTGTGGCTAGACCAGCATTGTGAAAATAGGGACGTGACGTTAACGTATGCTCGACATAGGTATCTAACCTAAATGTGATATTTTATCCAATTAAACAGAAACGGCAGGATTATAGACTTATAAAACATGATTTTACTTATAACTGATAAAGCACAAATATAATGTTACATTTGGTATAGTTGGAAGCCAAATTTTATTTGGTGGGTCATAGCTCTAAGGAGCAACCGGCATTGTCTTTTGTTGGATTTTTATACTTTATCTAATACATTTGAACAAAATATATTTACCTAGAAAGAATTTGAGGCTGAGGAATTTTTCATAGAGAGGGTTCAGCAATTTTCATATTTTTGTCATCTCGAAAAAAAAAGTTGGATTATTGTCCATCTGTAATCTTTATCATCTTCTTTCATCATAATGCCTTGGAGTTTGCAACTTCTTGGCATCAAATTTTTTTTTCTTTCGCCAGCGGGTCAATCTCCGAGAGGCTCAAAATTAATGTCCTCGGCAATTTCTCGAGAACGTGTGTATATATATTTTTTTTAAGTGCTAGTCTTAAAAGCTAAATAATCAACAAAAATGGCGCTTTAAATCATCATCGTAAAAAGTCAATAAAAAAAAAGATATAAAAAAAAAAACCACACAAAATTGCCATTTTTTCATGTGTCGCCACGGCACACGCGGGCTATATTTTGACGATAAAAAAAAAATTTGACTTTATTTAGCTATTTTATGTTGATGGCCGTAATTATACATAATCAATCTACATATTCTTGAAAACATGGGCAATACTCGCTAAGTAAATAAAGAGAAAACTCAGGGTCAAAAAATGTGCGTCATTGTCCTGCGCTATGTTTGTTTTCAATATTAAGTAGATTAAGAGACAGGAGGGAGGGAAACTGGTGGCTGTGCGAACAGACCTCCCAGCACCACAGCCGGGCGACAAGCTTTGCTGAAGATACAGGCGCTCGTTTTTAGCAGATATGACTTTGAAATTCGTTCTCCTCAAAATGTTCACTTCAACGTCATTTACATTTTCATTTATTAATCCGTCAAATATTTTTTTTAATATATTCATTTAGCAAAAAAGTATGAAGGTTTTGTGTACTTACACAATTATGAAACGTTTTTTGAAATAGCATGTGCGCAAAACAGGTTTAACCAAGTTTTTTTCCGATTTATCATTTTTCTCAACATCATTGTCCTGGATTTGTACTGCCAGGATAATGACGCACATTGAGAAGAATGACATTATGGACATAAGCTAATGACTCACGTTGAGAAGAATGACGTTTTTATTTTCTTTATTAATTTTAACACTTATTTTGGACATTAATATTACCTTTAAATTATAATTTAATTATTTTGGTGGTTTTTCTTTGCTCCCGCAATGAGACCCTCAGAGAAAAAGAGGTTCAGATCCCCTGTTAAGAAGTTACAAATTATGTATCCTTTAGTACTTTGCTAAGATGATAACTTTATGAATAGCTGCTTGTTTCTGTATTATATATACGTATGTGTATGTCTGCATCTAATTTATCACAATATCTATGTATGCTTTTGGCTACTAAGTATACCTGTTGCTCCTATTACTACCGGTATGACTTCTGTAGGTGTTTTCCATAATCGTGTTATTTTCGTTTTTAGTAAGTGGTATTTACTCAATTTGTCTAACTCTTTAGGAACTATGTGATAATCTGATGGTATTGTTAGGTGTATTTATCTAAATACTGTATTAACTAAACTAATAAGAATTAAAATAACCTGTTTTAAGCTTTCACGGTTTGTCTCTAAATTTAAAATGTCACATAAGGGATATCTTCCGTGATTATATGTTTGTTTTAGTTCACGATATTTATACACTGTTCCAAGCGCCATGATTGCGGGTTTAAATCAAAATCTGTCTACCCTCTTTCTTTGAAAAAAGAGGGTAGACAGATTTGTCTGCTCCTAACAATTTATTTTCATCCACCCGCAATCTCCAGTTAACCCGCGATCATGGCGCTTGCAACAGCGTCGAAATATCGGGAACTCAAACAAACATATAATCACGGAAGATATATCGTAAGTGACATTTTAAAATAAACTAACAAAGAGCATCAAAAAATTTATCTACATCACTGTCAACGGGATAAGTGCCCAGAACGCTGGCAGCATTGCCTTCATTGCGACGTTGGATGGCAATGCTAATTCTTTGACCAAGAAATAGGCCAGCCCTCTGGTCACACGCGAAGAATCGACTATACGTTTTGCAAGTTCTTTAAAAACTCCAAACGGTTCAAATACATAGCTGCCAGTCAAGCCATTGTATTTATGCTGTTTGAGGTTTTCAGCACTTGCAGCAGCCGCACCAGCATAGCACGCCGTACCAAGACGAAGGGATGGCGCAAGGGTTTCGACACATGTTGCCCAGCTTCCATAGCATTATAGTCATATCATTTAGTCTCTTCCTATGGTCAGAGTCAAGAGCACGACGTATAATGTCATTTAAGCTGGCGTGCTAACCGACCCGCACTCTTGCTGCCCGATACAGTCGACTGCTTCGCCACATTGACAGCGATGTGGAGCCCCGTAAGCAGCGCCCAAACGCAGGCATGTAGCGATCCGGAGTAGTGTCACTCAGCATGGTACCTATGTTGAATGACGATAGTGCCTGAAGCCATAGACCCGATTCCCATTCGCCCACAGCCAGCAGGCCAGCACGCTCTACAGAATTGGCTGACGTATTAACAAGATTGTACCGTACCAACCTAGAGAGCGGCTCATCCCACTGCCTCTGGAAAGACGGGTTCACGGGCCCATCTGAATCCGGGCAAATAATTTTCCAGGCGTTCAAGCAAGACACTTAAAATCAGCCAGAGAAAGATTAAAAATCTTTCTAATTAATGTTTCAGTGCTGTGGACAGGGGACAGGAACTAAACTCACACTAAAAATTTTGCGGAAATGTCTATTAAATAATTCGGATACATAAATTATATCAGGACTATTTTGTGCTACTGTGATGTCTGTCTAGACTGAAATGTCTCACATTAATTCTGCAGACTCATTTTTTATTTATTTGTGGTTAATGTTTCTTAACCCTTAATTTGGTACAGTTAAGTATACTCAACATAAAATTTGAAAAAATCTAGATGTCAAATTTTCTTCCATGGTTTCAAATTTTATAGGCTAGGAATACTTCAATGATAGTTAATTATAGTAGGAAAAAGTTTCTATCGGCCTGTCAATATTTTACTTGACAATAGAGAACCAGAAAAGACAACGAGACAACGTCATCTGTGACCCATAAAGGTAAATATTTATTTTTGTTGGGTTTTGGTCTAGTTTTGGTACATATTTTGCTTATTTCTATTTATTTATTAGATAATCAATACATTAAAAATATTAGAAATCCATTTTTCACCTGAATAAGAACACGAGGAGTCAGTGAACTTGATTGTTAAGTATACTCAACAAAATTCGATGGTGAGTTATCTTGTTATGTAGAGTATACTCAACAAGTCTGCATGGTGAGACTTATTGAAATGACAGTTCTAGCACTTTTTCAAATGAAATGATGCATTTTCAGTTAGGCAAGTGATTCTCCTCTACAATTTACACAAATCTTGGCTTTTGCGCCACTACCAACATGTACTACAGCTTCTAGCAAATCGTCGGAGACAGAAGGCTGTGTTCTATCTCCACTCCACTCCACTTAGCATGATCCAGATAACCCCCGTACCCAAGAAAAACATGTAATTAAGTTTAAATGGTCTCATGGAAGTGTCCTTCATTGTGCTGAAGTAGATCCAGAAGCGTTCGCAAGCTCTAGGGTCTGGTTAATTATATTGTTAACTAAGTGAAAATTTCTTACTACATAAAAATACTGCATGTGAACCTTTTTTTATTTATATATAATATAATATTATGTATAAAGTAATTCTTTAGCCATAGGATTTTGTTGAGTATACTTAACGTTGTGTTTTCAGGAAACCCTTCATGTAATAATTTTTTTATTATTTTTCCCGTAAGGTTTGAATGCATATTAACACAATATATCAATGCCAACTTTCTACTACAACTTTTTTGGTCTTGCCAAATTAAGGGTTAAATGCCTGCTAGTTTTTCACACCCAGAGATGATGTGTTGTGTGGTCTCATCTTTCGTTAGACATAACCTGCTCTCTCGGAACTGCTTATAGTGGCAAATATTGAAAACTAACAAAAATGATACCGGTTGCTTTTTTAGCCAATTAAAAAGATATTATATATCTATGTTTACTTTTTCTAGTACTGCTTTATAATACGGCCCATATTACAAACGAGTAGAGTAGAACCGGTATCGCGTAAGTATTGATAGCTTTTACCTGATTCCTAGCATTTAATTGTGTGTTCGCTATTGATTTTATCCTGCCAAAGTATTCTTTCTTTAGTTGGTCTCTTATTCTGTTATGACCTATTTTGCCCGCCTCATTTATATCTATGTAAATATTTGTACGTCTCGTCTTTTTTCTAATGTTCAAATTTCAATTTTTAAATTTTTGCTCTTCGCTAACTCTACCGGTTGTCACATAACTGTAGAACATTGCACTTTCTTAATCCAAACTGCATTCCTGTCTCTAGTAAATATTTCTTTTCTATCGAGTTAAATCTTTAAACGACTTTTATAATTTGCATAAACTTTAAATCGACCTTATATAGGAAGTGGTTCACTGTTACGGTTACGGTTGAAATTGTGTTTATTTCTAAACAAAACAGAAGTGGTGATAATGAATCTCCTTGAAATATTCCTCCGTGTATAACTATGGGATCAGTGGTTACACTAGCGTCTACGAGCCTTCATGATAACATTCCATGTAGGCATGACAGGACCATCTCTAGAAAGCCCATGATAGCACCCGGGCACTTGTATAACCTCAACACCTGAAGAAGCCATTCGTGTCAGATGCTATCAAAAGCCTTCAGAAAGTCTAATCATCCCATACTTAAGTTTTTCTGACACTGATGTGCGTCTCCTAGTATTGCTTTGTTAATCATGAGATGATCTTTACAGACCCTGGCGCGTCGCCTGCATTCTCTCTGTTCTGGATAAATAATGTCGTCAATTACAGTGTTTGTACAGTTCGTTAGGTAGCATGGAAGTAAACAGTTTATACATAGTCGGCAAACATGCAATGGGGCGCCAGTTTTGTGGTCCATGAGTGTTTTCATTTTTGGGAATCAAAATGATTTGTCCTGTCGTAAACCAATTTTCTACTGGGACTGTTTTTTGCTTGTTAGACTTTGTTAGATTTTGAAAACCGTGAGATTATTGTTATAGTCGTAGTTGTTATAATTGCCGCATGATCTTAAAAACCGTTAGTTTACCAATAGTTTTTAAGATCATACGGCGGAATCTTTTAATATTTTGAAATTAAAATTTTGATAGATACTTATAATTTACATAATCTATCTAACCTGATACTTTTAACCAAATAAAAATATAATTTAGATACATAACTATCTTCATTGTTTATAAGTACAAAACTAAATTCATAAGCATTGTCATTGTCCTCAACATATCGTCATTTTCCTAGGCTTGAAAATCATTTTTCTCACATGACATCATTATCCTCAACAACAGTTTTAAAAAAAAATTGATTATCTCTTTAAATTCTTGTTTATCTGCTGTGACACTAATATGAAACTTGTTAACTGAACATGCCCGTTATTACCGCTAAAAAAGATGAGCGATGCACGCAGGTTTTCAAGAATCCACAAAATTCAAACAAAAATAATCCGTTCCAGGAGATTTACCCCAGCAATGAAATGTTGGTCATTAGTAGACCGCAATATGAGAAGTTCATAAAAAATATTTAAAAAATTCTAAACCGTAACCAACCAGAGATATAACGGTTTTTGTTTTGTTCAAATCTAGAGTAATTATTTTAGTAGGAATCCATAGGTTTATTGATGTGCTAGCTTTTACCCGCGGCTTTGCCTACTCCAACCGCCTTTATGTGTCACCTATAACCGTCTCTAAAGTCCTATCTAACTCTGTACCAAAATACATTAACATCGGCTCAGCCGTTTTGACGAAAAAATGTAACAGACTTCAAAACCAAACAAAAAGTGTAAAATACTTACTTTTCTTTCGGAAGTCGGTGGCCATTTTTTTTATCGTGGTAAAATCATCAAATGAGTCCTCCAACCCCGGGCACGCCCTGCCCGGGGTTGGAGGACTCATTTGATGATTTCGTTGGAGGGACTGTCAGACTTCTACTGACTAAAATCCACGGTGTCCTTCAATAGCATGTTATGTTCCGGGGTCACGGTAAGGGAATAATCCCGCGACCAAGTCGGTGGCCATTGTCAATGAAATAAAAAACAAAGCCACCGACTTCCGTAAGAAAAGTTATTTTACACTTTTTAACCGACTTCAAAAAAAAAGTAGGTTCTCAGTTCGACCTGCATGTATGTATGAGAAATTGTTCATTACATTCTGGAGAAGGTTTTAGTATATAACACTAATAGATATCTCGTGAGTCGTGACGTTGCCCGCGTGGATCCGTTTTGCTTACTTGGATCGACGATTTTCATAGACAATTGCATGTTTGTCCGCGATTATCTTGCGTTTGGCTGAACCGATTTTGATGCAGTTTTCAGAAAAGTGTTTTTTACATTCTGGGGAAGATTTAATTGTATAACACTTATAGATATCCCGTGACGTTGCCCGCTTGGATCCGTTTTGCTTACTTGGATCGACGATTTTCAGAGACAATTGCATGTTTGTCCGCGATTATCTCGCGTTTGGCTGAACGGATTTTGATGCAGTTTTCAGGAAAGTGTTCATTACATTCTGGAGAAGATTTTAGTATATAACACTAATAGATATGCCGTGACGTTCCCCGCGTGGATCCGTTTTGCTTACTTGGATCGTAGATTTTCAGGGACGATTGCATGTTTGTCCGCAATTATCTAGCGTTTAGCTGAACCGATTTTGATGCAGTTTTCGGAAAAGTGTTTGTTACATTCTGGGAAAGGTTTGAGTATATAACACAAATAGATTTCTCGTGAAGTTGCTCATATAGATCTATTTTGCTTAATAGGATTGTAGATTTTCAAAGACGCCGATTTTATAAAGATTTTTGATATTTATTTCAACTAAAAAGGGAAAAATAAAAAAACTTTAAAAAAAAAGAGAACCGACTTCAAAACCAAACAAAACACAAAAAAAAAACTATAAAGTATATATATAAAGTATCTATAAAGTTTTTTTTTGTACCTACTAAGAAGGGTAAAACAAAATCGTCTTGTTTTCAAACCATGTTTTTTTTTTTTTGTAAAAAAGGGAACCAACTTCAAAACATGATTTAGATAATATTCAACAAAACTCTTCATATTAATCGGCGTCTTTGAAAATCTACAATCCTAATGAGCAACAAAAACGAATCTATGCGAGCAACTTCACAAGATATCAATTATTGTTATATACGAAAACCTTTTTCAGAATGTAACGAACACTTTTCTGAAAACCCCATCAAAATCAGTTCAGCCAAGGACGAGATAATCGTGGACAAACAAACATATACGTACACACAGGTCGAACTGAGAACCTACTCTTTTTTGAAGTCGGTTAAAAATAATCAGAAAGTGAGTTTCCCCTCCTTGAGTGGAGCAGAAGAGACTATCAGATTCGTAAGGACTATAATCCACCTTGGTAAAAAATTATGACGAGATAATGAGGAAATCTAGGAAAAAACATTATTTACGCAATCTGAAAACAATATACTATGCCTATACCCACTTTAGGCAGAGACCTCTCGCGCCCGGCATTGGAGGCGGCCATGCTGCGGGGCGAGACGGAGTGGGAAGCGGTCGCCTCCTTCTGCGAACCAGTAATGCTCGCGATGGAGGAGGCGCGCCGCGTGCGAGAGAGGACAGAGTCCTCCCTCCGCCCCAACTGCGGTGGTGGACGCCCATGGCGACCGACGTCACAAGACGATTTCCGGCCACCGTAGGCGCGGGCATGCGGGCAGCGAATAAAGGGCAACTCGCTGTCCGACCATGGACCATGCCCGGGTCGACGGCGCTTTGTGTCCCACGTGCACCTCAAAGAGCGTCAGCATAATGACGGGGCCCTCCTCTCAGAGGGCCAAAGCCTGCCGGGGTCGCGGGATTATTTCCTTAACGTGACCCCAGTACATATAGAGCTATTGAAGGACACCGTGGATTTTAGTCAGTAGAAGACTGACAGTCCCTCCCGCCCTGCCCGGGGTGGGAGGACTCATTTGATGATTTTACCACGTTAAAAAAAAAATGTCTGTACCCACTTAGTCGCGGGGCTCACGAATTACCGTGACCCCGGAACGTAAAGGGCTAATTGAAAGACACGGTGCGGATTCATTTAATGAATTTACCTCAATAAAAAAGCGTCATTGAGAAATCTATGAACATACATAAAAAATAAATATTGCGACGAATTGTGAACCTCCTCTTTTTTTGAAGTCGGTTAAAAAGATCTTCTTAACATTATTTTAAACAGACCACTCATTATTCTTCGTTTTAACCTACTAATATTACAAATACAAAATTAAGTTTATAAGTCTGTTCCATTTTTCTGTCAAAATGGCTGAGCCGATGTTGATGAATTTTGGTACTGAGATAGATGAGACTCTAGAAACAGTTATAGACTAAACATAAAGGTGGTTGAGGTGGGCAAAGTCGCGGGCAAAAGCTAGTACATCAAAAAATCGATGGATTCCTACAAAAAATAACTCCCGATTAGAACAAAATACAAACCGCCATTATCTCTGGTTGGTTACGGTTTAGAACTTATTTTTTTTTTTCTATGGACTTCTTAGGTAGTAGTCTAATTATGCCCAAAGTTTCAACTCTGGCGAAAGAAAAAAAAAATGATGCCAAGGTCCGTACTAAAAATAGCAAACCCCTTTCAGTGCCGGAAGAATTTTTTGGACCACATAAAGTTCGGCCGTTCAGAGAATGCGTTCCTGACACCTGTCAGTTAGTACATGTATTTGTCATAAAATTATAACATTCATTGATTATTGATATAATAATGTTGTTTTAATGCTCATCAATTGTTGAAACGGTAAACAACCAGCAAAAATATTGTTATCGTAACTGCAACGCCATTACAAAGTTACGTCGTCAGTTCAAAATCGCGACCTGTCAGGAACGCATTCTCTGAACGGCCAAACTTTAATACCTAATATATATTATAGAGCAAGAGCCCGTGAACCCCAGACCTACGTTATTTTATAAAGGCTGAAAGTTTGTCAGCGGATGCTCCCAACACTGGTAAGACGATGGACCATTTATGGAGTTTGGGTTATGGTGGCTTTGGCAGGTAAACGGTACTAAAGGTGCGTAAAATATAAGTTTACTTACGTCATAGTATAAAAGCTGACTTTTATGTATAATACTCGGGTAATATGTAGATGATGTTTCCTCATCAGCCAGACACTTTTGATAGTTCCAACCCCTTGCCAGACAAACATTGTAAATAGCCCAGTCAACGGATGTTCAAACAAGGTATAGAAGGAAAATCTTGGAACACAATTTTTGACTACACAACTTTGTTGGAACTAGTTAGGAGGAGAACATATCGAAAGTCCCCATCCCTAGCCCTTGAGCTAAGGGAGAGGGAGGGGTTTGAAGGTACCACTTTTTGGTTTTTCGCTTATATCTCATCATCATCATCATCATCATCTCAGCCATAGGACGTCCACTGCTGAACATAGGCCTCCCCCTTGGACCTCCACAGATACCGGTTGGAAGCGACCTGCATCCAGCGTCTTCCGGCGACCTTTATAAGGTCGTCTGTCCACCTTGCTGGTGGACGTCCTACGCTGCGCTTGCTAGTCCGTGGTCTCCACTCTAGCACTTTTCGACCCCATCGGCCATCTGCTCTGCGAGCAATATGGCCTGCCCATTGCCACTTCAGCTTGCTAATCCGGTGGGCTACATCGGTGACTTTAGTTCGTCTACGGATCTCCTCATTTCGGATTCGATCACGTAGAGAAACACCTAGCATAGCCCTCTCCATAGCTCGTTGAGCGACTTTGAGCTTTGAGATGAGGCCGATAGTGAAAGACCACGTTTCGTTGCCGTAACTCATCACTGGTAACACACATTGGTTGAAGACTTTCGTCTTGAGGCACTGAGGTATGTCGGACGAAAAGACATTGCGTAGTTTCCCGAACGCTGCCCAACCGAGTTGGATTCGGCGGTTGACCTCTTTCTCGAAGTTGGACCTACCTAACTGGACTACTTGTCCTAAGTAGATATATGAGTCAACAACTTCGAGTACCGAGTTTCCAACAGAGACTGGGGTGGGCACAACATTGGCATTTGACATAATTTTCGTCTTGTCCATGTTCATTTTCAAGCCCTCGAAAGCCCTTTCAAGAAACTCGGTCGAGGCCATCGAGCATCATGCTGAGTTCCTCCATCGACTTTGCCATGACTACGATGTCGTCGGCAAACCGAAGGTGAGTGATGTATTCGCCGTTGATGTTGATGCCAAGTCCTTGCCATTCCAGGAGCTTGAAGGCGTCTTCCATTGCGGCAGTAAACAATTTCGGGGAGATATAACGTCCCCTTGTCGTACGCCTCTTCTCAATGGAATCGCCTTCGTGCTCTGCTCCTGTACTCGGACCGACATGGTGGCGTTATTATACAAGCACTTCAACACCTCGATGTACCGATAGTCAATACGGCATCGCTGGAGTGACTCAAGTACCGCCCATGTTTCCACCGAATCGAAGGCTTTCTCATAGTCCACAAACGCTAAGCATAATGGCAAGTTATACTCTTCGGTCTTCTGTATAACTTGTCGCAGCGTATGGATGTGGTCTATGGTACTATAGCCTCTTCGGAAACCAGCTTGTTCGGGAGGCTGGAAGTCATCAAGTCTGTGTTCGAGACGGTTCGTGATAACCCTTGAAAAAAGCTTATAAACATGACTTAGAAGCGTGATGGGTCTGTAGTTCTTCAAAAGGCTGTTATCACCTTTTTTGAAGAACAGCACCACCTCACCTCTACTCCATGCTTCAGGCGTTTTGCCCTCGAAGAGGACGGAATTAAAAAGCTTCTGGAGGACTTTAAGTACCGGTGTTCCACCCGCTCTCAGAAGCTCTGAAGTGATTCCGTCCTCGCCCGGCGCCTTGTTGTTCTTAAGCTGCTTCAGGGCCATCCTAATCTCGTACAGACTGATGTCCGGGATATCTTCGGTATAATGTCGGGACAGCTTGGCTCTTGGATCTCCTACCAAGCGGTCAACGGGCTTTGCGACCGAAGTGTATAACTGTCCATAGAACCTCTCGATCTCGTCTAAAACCTCTGCTTTGGTCGACGCTATGCTGCCATCCTCTCGTTTCAGCTTTGTCATCTGGCTTTGCCCAATAGACTTGTCCTTTGCGAACACTTTAGAGCCTTGGTTTCGCTGTATGGTCTCTTTAACAAGATTCGTATTAAAGAGACGCAGATCATGTCGCAAGGACTTAGATATCCGTCTATTGAGTTGCTTATATGACTTCGCGTCATCGGAAGACTACAGCTGTAGCAAACGTCGTTCAGCCATGAGGTTTAAGGTTTGCTCGGTCAATTTCTGGGGTCTATCTTTACGGCAGGGTCTAAAAAATTTAGATCCTACCGTGCGGACAGTTTCCACTAGTCCGTCGTTGATCTCGTCCACTGACACTAAGTTCTCAAGGCAAGCAAAGCGATTAGAGAGCTCGAGTTGAAAGCTTTCGGGGTTTTGAATATGGGGCCGAGTAGGTCGGAGCGTAGACTTCATCAGGCTGGACCTTTCAAGTTTAACATTGATATTCAGCGAGCCTCTTACGATTCGGTGATCGCTACCGGTTTTTACCCTGTTGATCACAGAGACATCGCTGAATATCCGTTTCTTGTCGGTCATGAAGAAGTCTATCTCGTTTCTCGTGAAACCATCAGGACTCAGCCAGGTCCATTTCCTGTGAGGCGGCTTCTGGAAGAAAGAGTTCATCATAAAGAGTTCCTCTTTCTCCAGAAAGTCGGCCAGCCTCTGTCCCCTAGGGTTCCGTTGCCCATACCCAAATTGCCCCACTCTCAACTCATCACCACTTTTCTTACCCAACTTTGCGTTAAAGTCCCCCATAACAACAGTGAAGTGGGTTTTGGAGCTATGTATGGCCCTACTTACGTCCTCATACATAGTCTCCACTTCATCATCGGAGTGTGACGAGGTCGGTGCGTATACCTGAATGACCTTCAGCGAATATCTTTTGGATATTCTGAGTATTAGGTATACCACCCTGCTCGACACACTGTCGATGGTTATTATGTTGTTTACGAGGGACTTGTGAACGAGAAACCCGACACCACCTTGGGACTGTTGGTCGCCCTCCCGGTAGTAGAGCAAGTTACCAGACTTCAGGGTTACGGTGTCCTCCCCCTCTCTACGGACTTCGCATAACCCCATAATGTCCCAGCGTAACTTGCTCAGCTCCTCTTCCAGCTCGCAGATCTTTTCGTCAGTCCTCAATGTGCGTATGTTGTGTGTTACCAGGGCCAGTCGTCGTGGGGGTGGGTAGCCGGATCTCTTCCGCAGATTCTTAGCACCCCCTGCTCCGCCGTTACCTTGACTGCTACCCGCGCCAGGGATAGCGGAGCTGCCGGGGACTGGGGGCCTGGTTTCTGTGGTTGTCGTCATGTGGGGGTTAATTGCCTTAATCGCCACGCTTGGCAGGCGGGTTGGCGATCGCAGTGAGGATGTGCAGTACACGGAGGACGCTGCTGCCCGACCTCCGGTTTGTCCCTTAGTCGCCTCTTACGACACCCACGGGATGATTTGGGGGAGCGCAATTCTAAGCCGGCGCTCCACGCTTATATCTCGGAAAGTCGGAAACCATGGGTCCTAGCGGCATAATAAATGTATGAACAAAATAAAAGCTGAATAAATTCTCTATAAGTTTCATCCAGTAAACATTTCCAGGTCTTGTTTAGTTTTTGAGATATCTGCTCTTGAAAGTCTGTAATAATATTGGTTAAAATCATTTTTACCTCTTTGCATGTGGAAAGTTATATTTCATATCGCCAAAGGTCCAGGAAGCATGAGCAGTCTTTTAGACCCTCCCTCTACCACCTACAATGAACAAAGCCAAGTGAAACCTGCATCAGCCTCCAGCTAAAAGGGTATCTTACTGTGCTCACAAAGTTATAACAAATTCTTGAATTCGCGGTAGCCATCATCAAGCTTGATATTTTTTGTTTTCCTTCCACCGAGGGAGCAGTAAAAATAGCTCATTCTAGATTATAATTACGTATTAGGTAGGTACATGTACGGGGTTTTGATTCTAAGTTGACCAATAAGGAGAAATCCGCATCCATAAGATCTACAGAAAAACGATCTTAGGAACCTTTAGTTTTTTTTTAATGTAAACAATTTTAGCATATTATTTAATTTTTAATCAATTGCGAGGTGTCCATAAAAATGAGTTGCCAATTTTTTTAAATGTTTCAGGTAAGGATCGTTTTATTAAATTGGAATAAAATAATCAAGATGGCGAAAGTTGGTCAAATTCAGCAAAAAATTATTTCATACAATTTGTATGAATGAAAAAAATATTTATTTTTTTATGATGCTATTTGGTGAAGTGTCATGTTAGGATAATTTCATTGTATGAGAAGGATAATATCTGGGCAACAGAATTGGGTCAAATCTTATAAAACGACTCGAATCTAACGAAATACGACTTAAGTTGTAATGTACCTAATAAAAATTAAAATGACATTCGGCGCAACTTGGAGGGTCTGAAACACTGATGCTGTTTTCTGGACCTTTGGCGATATGAAATACAACTTTCCAAATGCAAAGAGGTAAAAATGATTTTAACCAATATCACACACAGACTTTCAAGAGCAGATATCTCAAAAACTAAACAAGACCTGGAAATGTTTACTGGATGAAACTTATAGAGAATTCATTCAGCTTTTATTTTGTTCATACATATTATGCCGCTAGGACCCATGGTTTCCGACTTTCCGAGATATAAGCGAAAAACGAAAAGGTGGTACCTTCAAACCCCTCCCTCTCCCTTAGCTCAAGGGCTAGGGATGGGGACTTTCGATATGTTCTCCTCCTAACTAGTTCAAACAAAGTTGCGTAGTCAAAAATTGTGTTCCAAGACTTTCCCTCTATACCTTGTTTGAACATCCGTTGACTGGGCTTTTTACAATTGTGGTGTATGTATCTTTTATAATCTGTGGTTAGTTTTAAGTATGGGATTTTGTAAGGGGGCAACCCTCTCTCTCTGGTGCGATGGAAAGGAATAAACGTCTGATTGTGCTCGAGTCTTTAATTTAATATACAACAGTAATTACAAGTCCACGAACCCTGTGTTCTTATCACAAGAACATCATATTGGCGACGAGAGGTGAGCAATACTCAAAAGTAAGTCTTGGAAATAGATCCTACATAGAACAAAGAAATTTTTGTCGTAAAGATGGCTGCCTATATTGGTAACTTGCCGCCGTTTGAGGAGTCTACACAAAGTTTTGAGTCGTGGGTGGAACTCTTTGAAGAATATTGTAGTCTAAATAAAGTTTTGCCAGAAGAGGCTGATGGGAGTACCAAGAAGGCCTTGTTTCTAACACATGTTGGTGCCAGACATTATAGTTACTTACACACGGCGTGTCTACCACAAAGAGCTAATACCAAAAGGATAGCCGAATTATGTCAAATGTTGAAAAATAAGTATGATCCACCGGGCCTGCAATCTACGAATAAATTTTTGTTTCATAAAAGAGTTCAGAAAGTACAAGAAACTGAGACAGATTTTTTGTTAGCAGTCACGCAATTAGCTTCTAAATGCAATTTTGGTGCTTATGAAGACCAGGCATGCACATATCAGGTCATCACAGGTGTTAAAAATGAAAACATAAGGAAAAAGTTATTATCTTTAAATAACCCAACATTCAGTCAAGTAAAAGAGGTTGTGTTGCAAGAGGAAGCCATACAAAAACAGTTAGATTGCATGAGTCGTGAAGCAGAGTCAGTAATTGGAAGAGTTTATAAGAATCAAGGGCGTCGTCCCCAGGCTTATAGCGTAAGTCAAAAGTGTGGAAATTGTAGTCAAGTGCAATCAAGGGATAAGTCACATCTAAACAAGAGTCAAGAGTCAATGACGACGAAGTCCAGGTCATCGTCATCATGGATCTCAGTCTAAAGAAATGAGTACGAGTCAGTGTCAAGGTGCATCCACTAGTCACCAGTCAAATATGAGTGAGTGTTATCGGTGTGGTCGTTCCCATAATCCTAATATGTGTCCAGCAAGGTATTGGAAGTGTTATGTGTGTCAGCGAGTAGGTCATACTAGTGTCAAATGTAGAAGGCGTCCAGTACATGATTTAAATTGTAAAAATAATGATAATGATAATGCTATTGATTGTGTAGTAGAACAATTGGTTGAGGGAACAAATGGCTTGTCATGTAAAGATGATAATGATAGCTATAATGTCAACATATTACACATAAACAAAGTAGAACATAAGTCACAAGTAATTAAATTAAATGTTGAGAATGTCCCATTAACCATGGAAGTTGATACGGGAGCAGCGATTTCTATAATTTCTTACCCATGTTATTCAAAACATTTTAATAATGTAACTATTAAACCATCTGCTATTAAACTAAATGGTATTTCAGGTCAGATCCAAATTGCCGGTATTATTGATGTCAAAGTCATGAGTAAAGTTTTAAGTCTTGTGGTGTGTAAAAATAAAAATCAATGTTTTATGCCATTAATGGGTCGAGACTGGCTGGATCAGTTATTTCCTATGTGGAGAGGTGCATTATTAACATCAAGTAATGTCAAATGTGATCTTGTGCAGGATGTGTCAAATCAAGGTTTGCAGGTGTCAGAATTAATTAAAAATCTTAAAAATAAGTTTCCTAAAGTATTTTCAACTGAAAAGAGGTCTTGTATTCAAAACTTTGAAGCTTCGTTGTGCCTAAAAGAAAACAGTACACCAGTCTTCATGCGTCCTTATGAGGTACCTTATAGTATTGTTGATAAAATTTCTGAGTCCATTGATAAGTTGGAAGCTGAGGGCAAAATATACAAAGTAAGTCATTCTGAGTGGGCTTCACCCTTAGTTCCAGTGAAGAAGAGTGATGGTTCTTATAGATTATGTGTTGATTTCAAAAGAACAGTGAATCCTAACCTTAAAATAGATATATACCCTTTGCCTACAGCTGAAAACATATTTGCTTCTATGTCAGGTGGTAAAATATTTGTTGTTTTGGATCTTTCAGATGCGTATACACAGTTAAAAGTAAGTGCTTACAGTCAGAAGTTGTTAACGGTCAATACACATAAAGGTTTATACAGATTTAATCGTTTAATATATGGAATAGCGTCAGCACCTGCTATTTTTCAGTCTGTCATGGATCAAGTTCTATCAGGAGTGGAAAATACGAAGTGCTTTATTGATGATATTTTGATTAAGGGGAATAACCTCCAAGCTTGTTATAATACAGTAGTCAAGGTTTTACAAAAATTAAGTCAATATAATATTCAAGTAAATTTTAAAAAGTGTAAATGGTTTTGTGAGTCAGTTGAGTATTTTGGTCACATTATTTCATCACAGGGCAGAAGTCCCAGTCCAACACTTGTAGAAGCTGTAATTAGAGCCAAAACTCCTGAAAATGTCAAAGAATTAAGATCATATTCAGGATTATTAAACTTTTATCATAATTATTTGGAAAATATTAGCATGTTAGTCAAACCCTTAAGAGAATTAACTGAAAATAAAACAAAGTGGCTATGGACAAATACACATCAACAAATATTTGAGTTATCAAAACAAAAATTAGTAAATAGTAAAATATTAATGCATTATAATCCATCATTACCAATTATTGTTTATAGTGATGGGAGTCCAGTCGGCTTAGGAGCTGTATTGTGTCACATAGTGGAAGAAAATAAGAAATTAGTAGAAAAACCAGTTATGTTTGCTTCATGTACATTAACTGAAGTCCAGAGGAAATATTCTCAGTTAGATAGAGAGGCACTAGCCATAGTTTATGCTGTTACAAAGTTCCACAAATATTTGTGGGGTAGACGCTTTACCATAGTTACAGATAATGCCCCTATAAAACATATATTACATCCTAATAATAGTATTCCAACATTAGCAGCCCAGAGATTGCAGCATTGGGCATTAATTTTAGAAAATTATGATTACAATATTGTGCATAAGAAAAGTGAATATTTAATGCATGCAGATGCCATGTCTAGATTACCTATGAATAACATTGTTGTAGATATAAATAATTGTCAATTGGAGCAATTGCCACTTAGCTATGTGGATATTGCTAGAGAAACCTTGTGTGATTCTGTCTTGTTGAAAGTATTTAATTTTACCAAAAATGGATGGCCTAACCACATAACTGACAATGCGATTATACCTTACTTTAAGATAAGACATTATATTTCAATTATTGATGAATGTTTAGTGTTCGGTTCAAGATTGATTGTACCGCAAAAGTTTCAAGCTTTAGTGTTAAATTTATTGCATGAGAGTCACCCAGGTATAGTCAGGACAAAGATGCTAGCTAGATCCTTGTTTTGGTGGCCATGTATGTCACAAGATATTGAATTAAAATGTAAAAGTTGTGAAATTTGTTCGATTGTTAATTTTAAACCAGATAATGTAAAAATACCTTGGCCCAAATGTGATTTACCATTCCAGAGAGTGCACATTGATTTTTTTGAGCATGAAAAACGTCATTTTCTTATATTTTGTGATTCATATTCCAAATGGATAGATATTAAGTTAGTGCAACAGTGTACTGCTAGTTATGTTATAAGAGAATTGTATTCAATATTTTCTGTAGTAGGACTACCATGTGAAATTGTGTCTGATAATGGTCCTCCATTTGATTCTTACCAATTTATTGAGTTTTGTACTAAGCTAAATATTAAAGTTACCTACTAAGACACCACCATATCATCCGGAAAGCAATGGCCTTGCAGAAAGGAATGTCCAAATAGCCAAAAAAGCATTAAGAAAAATTATTGTAACTAATTGTTCCGTTGATATCCAGCAGGAAATATCAAAGTTCTTACTTAATTATAGGAACACGCAAACTACTGTCAACTGTAAAACTCCTAATTCTATGTTAATGTCGTTTATGCCTAGAACTGCACTTACAATTTTGAATCCTGTTCACAATCATAAGTCCATGAAACGTTTACCCTATTATCCTCATTTTACTGAAAATGAAACTGTTTTAGTGAAAGTGGGTTCTGCATCTCCTTGTAAAGGGACGATTGTTAAAGTTTTGAGTTCAACTCTATATTTAGTTGATGTTAATGGGGTCTTAAAGAGACTTCACCTTAATCAAATAAGTAATGCTTCTTATCCTCAAGTTTCAGTAAATAATCCTGAAGTTGTTCCTAACAATTTCTATTTTTTCCCAGGGGGAGGAATACAAAATAATCAGGCTACAAATGCAAGTCAGTCTAATAGTAAACTCATTTCTCAACAGTCTAATCATTCTAATGAATCACCAGTACCAAGTATTAGTCCTCAAGTTTCTCAAACATCCTTAAGTCCGCAAGTTTTGATTGATGGTTCCAAGTCCCCAACTATTCAAGGAACTGATAGGAATTCAACTTCATCTGTTACCATTCCTTGTTTAATATCAGCACCAAATCCTACCCAACCTGAAGTATGTCGCAGTAGAAGTGGCCGAATAATTAAACCACCAAAAAAACTTAATTTGTAGGGGAAGGATGTGGTGTATGTATCTTTTATAATCTGTGGTTAGTTTTAAGTATGGGATTTTGTAAGGGGGCAACCCTCTCTCTCTGGTGCGATGGAAAGGAATAAACGTCTGATTGTGCTCGAGTCTTTAATTTAATATACAACAGTAATTACAAGTCCACGAACCCTGTGTTCTTATCACAAGAACATCATAACAATGTTTGTCTGGCAAGGGGTTGGAACTATCAAAAGTGTCTGGCTAAAGAGGAAACATCATCTACATATTACCCAAGTATTATATATAAAAATCAGCTTTTATACTATAACGTAAGTAAACTTATATTTTACGCACCTTTAGTACCGTTTACCTGTCAAAGCCACCATAACCCAAACTCCATAATTGGTCCATCGTCTTACCAGTGTTGGGAGCATCCGCTGACAAACTTTCAGCCTTTATAAAATAACGTAGGTCGTGTCCGTTTCGACCGCGCGGCCACGACGTTTTTTTTAAATAAAAACCATCCCAAGTTTTTGTAAAAAAATGTAAAAGTCGATTCCCAAAAACCATAAATTTGTCAAAGCAATGGTTAAAAAGTTATAAGGGTTTGAACGTGGCCGCGCCATCGAAACTTTCCGAACCGCGCGGCCATGGAGATCTTTAAAACTAAGAGTCGCAGAGACCTGAAATTTTGGGAAATAGTAGATTGAATTTGTAAACCAAATGTAAAAATATAGAAAAAAATCCTGTGTTTATATTTTAAGAGCTGCAAGGCTAAAACCTCATGGCCGCGCCATTGAAACGGTGACGAACACGTTATCGCCGATATCTCGCTGAAAAAACATCTCAGACGTTTGAAGTTCTTTGTAAAATATAGATTTTAATTTGTCGAAACATGTAAAAATACAACAAAAATCCTAGGATTATATTTTAGGAGCTATAAGACTAAAACCCCATGGCCGCGCCATCGAAACGTTGAAAATTTAGTTTTTCACCAATATCTCGCTGAAAAAGCATCGCAGAGGTCTGAATTTTTTTGTAAAACCTAGATTTGAATATGTCGAAACTACCAAAAATACAAAAAAAATCCTAGGTTTATGTTTCAGGAGCTGTTGAATAAAATCTCTAATACATCTTTAATATCTCGATTAGGGTGACCACGGATTATTATTTACAGAGAACTTTCCACCTATTTTTATATTAGAAATGATATTATCTCAAGGATTCGAATTTAAATGAAACAATAAGGTACGTAAAAAAATAATGTTATTTCTTTAAAAATCACAGATTGTTCGCTTACACTAGGACATACATTTCTTTAAAAATCACATAAATCACAGATTGTTGGTTTACACAAGGACATACATTTCTTTAAAAATCACATAAATCACAGATTGTTGGCTTACACTAGGACATACTTTTCTTTAACAATCACATAAGTCACAGATTGTTGGCACACACACATTTCTCGCGGGAGACAGCCTGGCCAGGCTGTCTAACCGTGATTGGTTAGACAGCCTGGCCAGGCTGTCTCCCGCGCTGCACTCGCGTTCCATTCGCTCCTGTGTATCATTGGTGGAACCGTAATGATAGCCCGCGAAATTCAAGTTTTCTTGTACATTACGTATTTAGCGTATGAGTGATTTATGTGACTTATGTGATTTTTAAAGAAAAGTATGTCCTAGTGTAAGCCAACAATCTGTGATTTATGTGATTTTTAAAGAAATGTATGTCCTTTTGAAAACCAACAATCTGTGATTTATGTGATTTTTAAATAAATGTATGTCCTAGTGTAAGCGAACAATCTGTGATTTTTAAAGAAATAACATTATTTTTTTACGTACCTTATTGTTTCATTTAAATTCGAATCCTCGAGATAATATCATTTCTAATATAAAAATAGGTGGAAAGTTCTCTGTAAATAATAATCCGTGGTCACCCTAATCGAGATATTAAAGATGTATTAGAGATTTTGTTCAACAGCTCCTGAAACATAAACCTAGGATTTTTTTTTGTATTTTTGGTAGTTTCGACATATTCAAATCTAGGTTTTACAAAAAAAATCAGACCTCTGCGATGCTTTTTCAGCGAGATATTGGTGAAAAACTAAATTTTCAACGTTTCGATGGCGCGGCCATGGGGTTTTAGTCTTATAGCTCCTAAAATATAATCCTAGGATTTTTTGTTGTATTTTTACATGTTTCGACAAATTAAAATCTATATTTTACAAAGAACTTCAAACGTCTGAGATGTTTTTTCAGCGAGATATCGGCGATAACGTGTTCGTCACCGTTTCAATGGCGCGGCCATGAGGTTTTAGCCTTGCAGCTCCTAAAATATAAACAAAGGATTTTTTTCTATATTTTTACATTTGGTTTACAAATTCAATCTACTATTTCCCAAAATTTCAGGTCTCTGCGAATCTTAGTTTTAAAGATCTCCATGGCCGCGCGGTTCGGAAAGTTTCGATGGCGCGGCCAGGTTCAAACCCTTATAACTTTTTAACCATTGCTTTGACAAATTTATGGTTTTTGGGAATCGACTTTTACATTTTTTTACAAAAACTTGGGATGGTTTTTATTTAAAAAAAACGTCGTGGCCGCGCGGTCGAAACGGACGTCGTAGGTCTGGGGTTCACGGGCTCTTGGGCTATTATGTACCTACCTCGTTGACTGGACTATAGAGTGGGCGCGCTATGATTATATTTTGCCGACCGCGCTACAAAAACGTTTATTTTAACGTGCTGCTGGCATTCTTACATCTTTTATTAGTTGGGGTAGTAACATTATAGCGAGCGTTGTATGAAATGCGTTGGGCTCTGATTTTCAATAAATTAATATGGATATCTGATGATAAGATCACCGAGAATTAGCAAGAGAGTGATTACTAGTAAGTTTATGTGCGCAGCTGTTTCAGAATATTATTTTCAGAGGACAGGAGGTCCTCGTACAGCGGGTGAGTAAGTACCTACTATATGTAATTGGTAATTAAATGCAATACTTACATTTTCGTTTACTTTTTCTTCAACCTTGACTTGACTATATTATAATACATGTGTCAAATAGCGAAAAAAATTGTTTTCATTTTAAATAAAACCTTTTTTTGTTATAAATAGCCTATTATATTTTCACGAAGAAGTTTAGAAAGGAGAATGCTCAGGCTTCATAGAAAAAAAAACTCAGGCTCCGGCAGAAACGAGTTATATTGTATCTCAAATTAACAATAAAAAATAATAATCGGGTATGATCGTGATCCTTACTGGCAAACATAATATAAAAATATACAGTTTTGCTATTCAGTCGTCCATAGAAAAAGTACTTCGTAGTAGTAGTTGTTCACTTATTTCTCAAAGACGCCTTTAGTTACCGATTTTAAAAATTATTATTTTTACTGAAAGGATTTACTTTTTGTTTGTTTTATGCATCCCTGCGAAAGGTACCTAATAAGTATAAAGTGGGTGACAGACACGCGAGGAAACAGCCGGTGACCGTCCGCCGACGTCCGTCACCGTTGGCGTCTACCACTGCGGCTGGGGTGGAGGGAGAAGTCGGGAGAACGCTATCCTCTCCCTTCACTTGGCCCGCCTCCTCCTTCGCGAGCATGACTGCTTCGCTAAAGGAGACGACCGCTTCCCACTCCGAGGACACGTCGGTGCTCTGCCTAAGCGGGGCAGTCTTGCAACGTATGCTCTGCTGTGTCCTCCGTGCGGTCGAAGCGTCAATTTCTTTACAACTAAAGCGAAGCTGCACGATTCACGATCAGCGTTGTTCACGCTGAAGAATGCGACTTCTTTAAATCTTAGAAGTAATGTGTTTACGCTGTGGAATTAAGGTTGAAATTGTTATATTCAGTTTTAGAAAGACGCTTCGATGCGCTACGACTCAGCGCTAGTGTAAATTGACCCTTAACACGAGTTTTCAGTATCCGCCCGTCGCGACGCCCAAGTCAATGCCCTCCCCCCCGACCCTTGCAAGAGCCAGCCCGCGATGTAATCTGTGCCGCGATGCTGAGCCAGTAGTTTTAAATTAGCCCCTAAATAATGAAATATTTAGTTATCCAGCCTGTCCCTTGCTGTCCTCTGTCAGTGACGCCCTGAGGGCTCATGTACACGACGCCGCCGCCGCGCCGCCGCCGCGCCGCTACCGCGCCTCTAGGCTGTGTACACGGTCGCTACCGCGCCGCCGCCGCGCTGGCACCGCGAATCCAATTCGATAGTGTTCTATTTATCTGAAAAAGGAGGTTTCTCATTTCGGCCAAAATGTTTTTTTTAATGTTTATTCGCGGATTACTTCTTTGTTCATGAACCGGTTTTGATGATTCTTTTTTTGTTGGAAAGAATATATACGAGGGGTGATCAAAAAGTAATGATAATCGGTTACTTCAGGTCCGCATAAAAATCCAAAAAATATGTTTTTTGCTTGCTTATATACTCACTACATTAGCCTAAAAAAAACATATGAATAGATCACGATTTCCGGGAGATACATTCATTTGAGTACGAACATGTCGAAGAAATAACATCAACATGGAGAAAAATGAAATTAGAGCTGTCATCAAGTACCTCTGTTTGATAAAAATGTCTATAAAAGACATACACAGTGACTTGTGGAAACATTGGGGGACTCTGCTCCTCCGTATACTACAGTTGCACGCTATAGCAAGGAGTTTAAACTGGGCAGAACATCCACTGAAGATGAACATCGCGAATGACGCCCATTCACGTCCCTCACTGAAAACAACGTGAAAAATGTCGAAGAATTTGTGTTGACAGATCGAAGAGTGACCATTAGGCATGTAGCTGAGGTCACAGGGATCTCATATGCCAGTGTTGATAAAATCCTTGCAAACAAATTTCATATGAAAACGGTCCCTGCGCGATCGGTACCGAGAATGTTAACTGACGAGCAAAAGAAAAAACGAGTTGAGCCGCAGTTGTGAGGGCTGCCATTCAAGAAACGGAATTGGAACTGCTCGAAAACCCTCCCTATTCGTTAGATCTAGCTCCTAGCAACTTCTACCACTTTCTTCTGCTTAAGGAACGCCTCCGAGGCAAGAAATTTGAAGACGATGGTGAAGTGATGGCCGCTGGTAAGGAGTTTTGGGAGGGTCAAGACAAAGAATTTTTTTCAAAGGGAATCTTGGGTTTAGAAAAAAGATGGACTAAATGGATTGATTTGTTAAGAGACTATGTAGAATAATAAATTATTATTTTGACTTTAATGACCGTGTTTTATATTCATTATCATTACTTTTTGATCACCCCTCGTATAAGAATATATTTCTTACTATTTAACTCCACTCGATTTCTCTGGTCTTCCATCATCAAAACCTAATCTCCATATCATGGAACCGCCATTGAAAAACCTTCTTTCCAACAAAAAAAGGATCATCAAAACCGATTCATAAACGAAGAAGTTATCTTTGAATTATCAAAAATAAAACATTATATGGCCGCAATGAGACATCTCCTTTGTTAGATAAATAAAACACTAGCGAATGGCATCGCGGTGGCGGCGCGGCGGCGGCGTCCGTCGTGTACATGAGCGCTGAGCCGAGGTCCGTACCCCACAGGGGGTGCCCTTAGCGTGTGGTCACTTAGTTTTTAACTTTAGTTTGTAAGCCCCTGGCTGGAGGCCTTAGTGTCATCTATGGCAACCACAGGAAAGTCCGGTTGAGCAGCACACAACCACTTATAGGTTGACCTGCGAGATGCCCGTATCCAAAAAAAAAAAACTTTTCAGTATTTGAGACGTAAACTGTAACTTTGCAAATTTCAAATTGACAATTTTCAAGGAAAAAATTAGTTCCTTCTTCGCACACCAGAGGCGCTGTTCCATTTTTTCATACAAGAAACGCTGTAAATACTGGGAAAGACGCCGTAAAGTAAGAGTAAAAACTCGTGCTAAGGGAATTTTCCACAGGTCATGAGTGGTGGCGCGGACTGTACAGCTTGGCCAGAACGGATTGAAACAGGACTAATATTTTTGTTTGTTGTTGAGCACAGTGGCGACTTCCGGTTTTCTACTGTTTTTTGCCAAGCTGTAGGTGGTCATACATCAAATAAAACACCAGTTTCAGTAGATATATGTATAATTTTAATACAAAATCTAACATAAATTCCGTACAAATTATTTTCTAAGTATTTTATAAAACCTTAATTAACCCTCTGCCACTGTCGTTACGTCTGTCAGACACTGCAATATCTATGCGACGTTGCCACGTTGTCATTTCGCGGCACATTGTTCTGTGTTCCTCTGTAGCTTCCTGCGTGAGCACGCGCCTCCAGCCAATGTAGCGGCGGTAGCTGCGGCATGTGTACGTGTGGAGTTAGAGCTGTTTGGTGTCCACGAGACGTAATGTCAGTAATAAGTGATGGATCTGGTAGACGTAACGTCATTAAAATAATTATAATGCCACACTGTCTTACAAACGTCACGTCAGTAAAATGAATAAACTGTACAGCAGTTTATAGGTACAACTCATAATTGCATTATTTTTTTAGATTGTGAGCGAAATGGATCTGGTAGACGTATAGTCATTAGAATAATTACAATATCATATTGTTTTACAGACGCCAAGCAAATTAATTTTAGTCATAGTGTCTGTCAGACGTCATCTCAGTAAAATAGAACTGCGGGTGACTATACGTCGTGATTTACCAGCTGCTCCTTCCACCCCAAATGAGCCTGAAACATCAGCCGGAAGAAAATGATGTCGCATCTGTCCAAGCAAGCCGAAAAAGCAAACAAAAACCGATTGCGGGCAGTGTGCAGCGCAAATTTGTGTTCATTGTAAAGAGGATTTATAAGGCTAGATTTTTGAAAAACTACTCTAAGGATATTTCTTTTCTTTTTTTTTACTAATAAGTTTAACCTAGAAGAAGGCATTATTAAGTTATTTTTGTTGATTTCATGATTCTTAATTTTTCTTTAAATTTTTAATGCTAGCTGTGTCTACAGTTCCTAGATTTTGTCATAAATAAATAAGACTGAGTATTTTCATTAATTATGAGTCTCATTCCATATTTAATTACCCTGACACATTGTGTGATGTCATAATTAAACAGATATATTGGATTTTCCATAAAAAAATGAATAATTTATTTTATAATGCCACCCAAAATATACGTCTGACAGACTACTCCTCAGTAGAATAGATACAAAAAAGGCACCTCAGTGGCAGAGGGTTAATACAATAATAATCTTATGAATAACAATCAATTCAATAATTTTTTTTAAATAATATTACATTGTTTATAGATTCACAAGTACCTACATTTAGTTAGGAAAAAAAGTACATTCGACAAAAAAACCTTGTGCTGAACAGGCGCCAAATCTATGCATTTCGTTTTTTTTTTAAGTAAATAATTACCTACTTTCGCCCATGGACCTAAAAAAAAAGGTTTTTTTTTAGGTCCATGCTTTCGCCGTGATCATGGTGTTCGCAATAATCCCGAAATATTGAAAACTCGAAACCAATAAAAAACATCGTTTTGAGAATCGAGTAAAAAATCTCAATCACCGAGTTGAAGGACCTTTTTAATTATTTCCTTGTCAAATGACACCTAAAGCTGATTTCAGACGCTATAATATAATAGCATAATAGTAGTTTATGAAACTGGTACATAATGAGGGGTATTATAATATTTGAATATTATACACGAGTGTGAGTTTTTTAACAGTATCACATGAGTGAACTTCCGCCGATTTTTTCTTCCGATACAATGAAATGATCCTTACACGAAGCAGTTAAACAGCATTAAAAAAAAATTTGGCCAATTACACCCATTTCTGTGAACAACTCACACTTGACTGAAAATTAAAAAAACGCTAAAATTGTCAACATCAAAAAAGAGCTAAACTTTCCATGTATCTCTTATGGATTCGGATTTCTCCTTCTTGGCCAATTTAAAAGAAACATCCTGTATAGTATAGCATTATGTCCTTCTTTGCTATTCTTTATAGCACAAAAGTAAAGCGAAGTCTGAAATCAGCTTCATTGTCTGCACAATTGTTATTCATTGCCGTAATACTATAAAAAATTAAGATAAGAAATATTAAATTGTTTCAGACATATTTTTTTTCACACAAGTGTAGTACAGTATGGCGAGGCTTTCGAAAGGCCAATGCCTGCAGGAGTCTGAAACGCTATCGTGCTAGTTTATCGCTATAGGAATGTTTCAGTACGTTTTGTTTTAAATTTTAAAATATAATCGACGCGCGACAGTGTAATCTTGATTTTTAGATATTTTTTGTGACTTTCTTTTAATATTAGGTATCTTTTACAATCTTTTATTTCACTACCTGTTAAAGAGTTTGATTATTTTCACAAAAAGCGAGTGAAGACATAGGGTAAAACTATATCGTAAAATAAAAACGCCTAAGGGTCTGTAAAGACCGCGACGCGAAGCAACGCGACGATGCGCGCACTCTTTAAAGAGCCATTCTTAATTTTTTACACCAAAAGAAAGATACACATTACGTTGTAAGAATTTAGAATACGTTGCGCGGCACATCGCGGTGCAGCGCGAAACCACTGGCATGTTCGTCGTGGCGTCCGTCGGTCGCTTCGCGTGTCGGTCTGGACTGACCCTAACACGAAGTATATTTTGGTTTACTACTTTTTTTTATTTTAACATTTCCTAATGCAGCATTCAAAAAAAGTTGTGGTCTATACCTATTACAGTTGAGTAGATACCTATCCATTTATTTTTATTAAAACCTTTTAAAATTAAAATTAAACCGGCGAAAGATCTAACTGAAAAGCAAAAAATAACTATCAGACTAGTACTGACTAAAATTCACGGTGTCCTTCAATAGCCCTCTATGTTTCGAGATCACGGTAATAAGATGAGTCCCGCGACCCCGGCAGGCTTTGGCCCTCTAGAGAGGGGCCCCGTTATCATGCTGACACTCATTAAGGCATGGTCCATGGTCGGACAGCGAGTTGCCCTTTACTCGCCGCCCGCATGCCCGCGCTTACGGTGGCCGAAGATCGTCTGCCAAAGTCTGACGCCGTGGGTGTCCACCACTGCGGCTAGCTTGGAGGGAGGACGCTGTCCTCTCACTCACGCGGCCCGCATCCTTCTTCGCGAACATGACGTGTCTGCTTCGCAGGAGGCAACCGCTTCTCACTCCGTCTCGCCCCGCAGCATGGCCTCGACCAATGCCGGGCGCGAGAGGTCTCCGCCTATCGCAGCCGTGAGGACACGCCGGTGCTCTGCCGCGCGCGGGGCAGTCATGCTCCATCGTGTCCTCCGGGCGATCCTCGCAGTGGTGACACCCAGGCGTTTCCTCCTTTCGCATCAGACTCAAGTACCTCCCGAAACTTCCGTGTCCGATGAGGACATGCGTCATCCAATGGGTCAGGACGCCGTGACGTCTCTCCAGCCACTCCTCAAAGAGGGCGGGTCTTACCGCCGCGATTGCGGCGTGCCCGAATTAAATTCTTGCTTAGAAATGTTTAGAAACTAAATGGGTCTTCAAGTCAAGAGTGAATAGGTTACTTCTGAACAAGCGTGCTTCACCGTCGGGCATTTTTAACCGACTTCAAAAAAAAAGTAGGTTCTCAGTTCGACCTGTATGTATGTATGTTTGTCCGCAATTATCTCGCGTTTGGCTGAACGGATTTTGATGCAGTTTTCAGAAAAGTGTTCATTACATTCTGGAGAAGGTTTTAGTATATAACACTAATAGATATCCCGTAACGTTGTCCCGCAAGTATGCGGACAAACATGCAATCGTCCCTGAAAATCTACGATCCAAGTAAGCAAAACGAATCCACGCGGGCAAACGTGAGATACTTCTCGCGTTTGGCTAAACCGATTTTGATGCAGTTTTCAGAAAAGTGTTTGTTACATTCTGGGGAAGGTTTCAGTATATAAAAATAATGGATATCTCGTGAAGTTGGTCACATAGATCCGTTTTGATAAATAGGGTTGTAGATTTTCAAAGACGCCGATTTTATGAAGATTTTTTGTTGATTATCTCAACTAAAAAGGGAATAATAAAAAACTTTTTGAAAAAAAGGGAACCAACTTCAAAGCCAAACACAAAAAAACTATAAAATAACTCTTTCGGAAGTCGGTGGCATTATGTCAATGAAATAAAAAAAAAACAAAGCCACCGACTTCCGAAAGAAAAGTTATTTTATAGTTTTTTTGTGTTTGGCTTTGAAGTCGGTTCCCTTTTTTTTTTAAAGTTTTTTATTTTTCCCTTTTTGTTACTACGATCATTTATCTTAGAAATGTCTACTTTATTGCCATAAAGTTTATGTATAATGCTTTTTATCACCTAAAATCCTTTTCCTTGCCGATGCCGATAATGTGCGGCGGTCCTAGGAGCCTAACAGTGACTAAAAGCGGGTGAAACCGCGGGGCATAGCTGAGTATACGGCCACAAATTTCTAAAACATGCTGGACGAACTACATAGACGTGCATAAAAATAGGCCCGCCTTTTTTTTTAGTCATACACAGATCGAGCAGTCAGAGTAGTCATACACAGCTCGAGCAGTCAGTGTTGTCATACACAGCTCGAGCATTCAGTGTATCCATACACAGCTCGAGCAGTCAGTGTAGCCATACACAGCTCGAGCAGGTAGTGTATGGCTGGCGATTGCTTGACCGCACGATGAAAATTCACCGTGCGTGTTGTGCTGTCGACCGCCCGAATCAGTTTCAACTGTTCGAGCGGTTCGTGTATATGCGTCCATAGAACTGTGCAGTTCTCTGTGCAATCGCAGCTTGAAGCTGTCGCCACTAACTGCTTCAAGAGGTCCGTGTATTGCCAGCCTAAAGGTGCAATTCCGATAGTTAAAAACAGCGCCGCCTATTAGATGAATTCTTTGTTAAATTACTGCTTCTGACAATTGGTGAGGCGCTGGTGCTGCACTCTGCTGAGATAATGGAGAAAAAAATTGCCAGTCAAATAGCCAGTAATAAGGCCACATTTCTTTGTATGGGGTTGGGTATCTGTACGTAGAATTGGGTAGAATCAGTACCCTTAGCACAAATTCTCACTCTTTTACTTTACAGCGTCTTTCCAGAATTGACAGCGTTTTTGTATGAAAAAATGGAACAGCGCCTCTGGTGTGCGAAGAAAGAACTAATTTTTACATTGAAAATTGTCAATTTGAAATTGTCAAAGTTCCAGTTTACTTTACGTCTCAAATACTGAACATTCGTGCTGAGGGTACTGTACGTATGTAAATTATCCGTAAAGTATGAAATACATAATTCGATTCATCTGGGAACCAATAACGCGATTTAAACCTCCTTTGACCAACACCGAAAAGATCGACAACTTAGTTCCCCAACCAATAAATTTCACATTTTGCCCTCTATGGACAAAAAATACAATTAAACGAACACACATTTTCACGTTTCACATTTTTTTTACACACAATGAAAGTAATAAAATACTGCATACCACCATAATGCCTTAGCAACATCATTTAAGGCCATTTCTTCATTATTCCACTGTCCAAATATCCTTACACGCCAGTGTAAGCGACCTATTTTAATGCACTCCAGTGTATAAGCATACCGTAAGACATAATGTGCGTTATATAATAAGTACATAGAGTCTTCTTTCATCTGGCACTTTCTAGACACTTCTCCACTTGCTATTAATATGATTGGGGCAATCCGAATGACACTAGTACCACTTACATTTGAATTGAACTTCACAATGATCTGATTTTCAAATTCTTATTCAACAGATATCAAAACAATACTAGAACGATTGCGTAAAGATTACAAACTGAAATTGTATTATAAAATCATCTAAAACGATTCCGTTATTTAAAATACAGTATTTAACACTATTACAAAAATCAATTCCAATATCAGAACAGAAATTACTTATTCCATTTTTGAAGCGAATCAAATTCGTATTTCATAATACGAAACTCAATTTCAAAATCGAATTCGTAATTCAAAAATCTACCAGAAACACCTCTTTTTTTAATGTTTTTGGCATGGCTTCGAGGCCTTTATGCCAACCTGAAATACCTCATGCCCCATCACACATAGACTGTCCATCAGAGCCAGCAGAATATAAGTGTTAGTAACCTGACGACCGCTCCCGTAGAGCGGCTCATGGATCACTGAGCTTCCTCCACTTCCGGTTCAGCGACCACTTCCGGGACCTCCTCTTCCCTCACTCTATTAGCGTCCAACTCTATGACAGGATCAGCCGTGGCTTCCGCTAAATTTGTGACAGATTTCGACTTGAAACATTGAAAATCCACGTGCCGAGACTTGGCTTCTTCTTTTTCCCAAGACATGTGTATGAACGGTCGTTGAACGTAGTTGTAGATGACTTCGGCCCGGCCTCCGGGACGCTTGCGGACTTTTTCTTTGTATGTGGGATAACCTTCGACCCCGAGGCGGATTTTTTTGAGCCCACGCTCTTTCATTACTTGCTTGGCTACATCTCTGAAATGGAAATTAAAAATTAAGCATTTATTACAAACTAGCTGTTGCCAGCGGCTTCATACGGTGCAACTCAAAAATTATCCCATCTGAACATAAAATCTGGATAAAAACTATCCTATGTGTTAATCCAGGCTATAAGCTATCTGTGTACCAAATTTTAGCGAAATCCGTTTAGTGTTTTTGCATGAAAGAGTAACAAACATGTGTACCTACATACACACATACATCCTCACAAACTTTCGCATTTATAATATTAGTAGGATAGGCCATAAGAAACCAAAACATTGTCAAAAACAAAATGAAAGATCTACGGTCCCAGTCTAACTCAGGCCATATATGGGATGTCAAAGTTTTTAGTTCATACGTCCCTCCCGTCTTTGCCAAGGTAAAAAAATATTTTTCTGTCATATTTTATGACCGCTGCGCTGTTCATGTTAACAGCAAACGAGCTAGTCCATTCCCACAAAATATTCTAGGTCAATTAAGACAAAAAAACTGGCCAAGTGCGAGTCGGACTCGCCCGTAAAGTGTTCCGTAGCAGAAAGTAACATAATATAAAAGTTCTTGTAGTTGGTTGTAACTTTGCAATGTAAATTGCGGTTTTACGATTTATGACGTATTAAAAAAGAACTAATTACTCGATCTCGTTCAAACCAATTTTCAATTGAAGTTTGCATGTTGTACATCATATATTTTTTTTAGTTTTATCATTGTCTTAGTTTAGAAGTTACAGGGACACACACACACACATTTTACCACTTTGAAAGTGTCTCTCGCGTAAACTGTTCAGTTTAGAAAAAAATGATGTTAGTAACCTCAATATCACTTTTTAAGACCTATTTATAGATACGTATGGGTCAGGCAAAAAAAAAACTGAGTTTTAATTCTAAGTATGGCGGGTACCCCCAAAATTGGGTTTCTGTTTTATTTTTGTGTGAAAATCCTAATGCGGTTCACATAATACATCTACTTGCTAAGTTTCAAGAGTAGCTCTGATACTTTCGACAAAAAGTGGTTGTGACATACGGACAGACAGACAGACATGACGAATCTATAAGGGTTCCGTTTTCTGCCATTTGGATATGGAACCCTAAAAATGAAGCGTACAAAAGTACTGCTGGCCTACTTCATCCCATTGCTGGGCAAAGGCCTCTCTCCATGACCTCCAGTGGACCACTGATGGTTGGTTTAGAAGGCTCGGGCGTCGCGGTAGACCTCGTAGAAGATGGCGGGATTACCATAATAGTTTCCGGGCATCCCCAGCCGAACTATTGCTGACTGATTTAGTGGACCTTTTTTTTTTTTTTTAGCGTGGTAAAACCTGAGGAAACTTTTGGCACAAACAGCTGTGGCTCCACATATGTTTACGGCTCACAGGAGTGGTCGAAATGAGACGGATATAAGACTTTTTTGCCTAATGTGTTGACAGACATCGGTCCCCTGTTATTCGGAGTCTAGTATTATATCGTCGTTGGGCTCCACAGATATCCCCCTCCGGAACATTACGCTGAGCCTGCAGAAAAGCTTCCAGCTGGCCACCAAATGCCACGGCCCTCCTGGAAGACCTTAAACCGTTTACGAAGCCAGGTTGGTCGCTGCAAGTATAACATGGTCCGGGGGGATTACTGTGATGAGGAAATGTGCGACTGCGGAGCCCCAGCATAAACGATGGCCCACCTCCTCACTTGTACTTTGAGCAATTCCACCTACACTCTTAGGGACCTGTCCGAGGCCACCACCAACGCCGCAAATGTGGCAGAGTTTTGGTCGAAGCTCATTTAGACTTAAGAAATCATCGACACGACGAAGAAGAATCATAAAAGTACTAGGATTAAAACTCCTACCTTCCGAAAAAGTACTAGGCCAGCATAAGACCGAAAGGGGTTGTTCTAACACTTACCTATTCTCAATATACTTGAAGAACCTATACAGTGGTGTGGACAGCACAGTCTGCGAGTACTCGTCTCCCATTTGAGGAGGGTATTGTTCATCCCACTCCACGGAGTCGTCATCGAGGAGGACCACCACGTGACACTCTCTGTCCCCTCGCTGGGCTGATTCCACCATGAGAGGCAAGATGAGCCTCTCGAGGAAGGACTCGAACTGACGGCGAGCTCCTTCGTTTGAGAGCTCGTGGAGGAGCCCGCGAAGGTTCTGGAAGGAGAATTTATTTTTATTTACAACTAGATGCTGCACGCAAAGTCATCTACTGCGTTGAAGAAATGGAGGTTCCCCGTAGGTGATAGAGTATACAGTTCATGTTTGCTTGCAATTTTATCTCCGTCGGCATTCCGCGACACGTAGCGACGTGTCCCTTATGTTGCTTGCAAATAAGAACTGTATTTACTGTTGATAGATTTCAATGTTCTTTACTGCATTGTAAAATGCCGCCGATTCCGGCCGTTTGGTGGGAATCTTACCTAACTCTCGGCGATTTTCTCTCTCAAGAACATTCCGTGAAACGAAAGAGATGCATATATTAATATTTGCTCTCTGACTGTTCACACTGCCGGCGACGACTCGTTTTACTCATTCTGTCGCTGAGCGAAGAGCTTTCAAAAATTAACTCGCTCAGCGAGACTAGAGAGAGAGAAGAGAGCGCTTTTTGGTGGTTGCCACTGTTGATTCTAGCTTTCAGGAGTTGCAATGGTTTGGGAATAGTGTGGTGGGTTTATCTCAATAAACAAAAATGACCAAATATGCTAAACTCGTCACTAAAAGTACCGCACCTGGCAGCGCACGGTGTTGGCATCAAATGGCACGAGTAGATAGTCGCAGGCCTCCCGCAACTCCTGCACGGACACCGTGGGTGGGCACCTGATGCTGCCCAGGCGGTAGTACTCCAGGATAGCTCGGAACACTGTTGCAGATATGCCTTCAGCCACTTCGTATTCGCCGCGCTCGTTTGGATGGGTGAACTCGAGTCCTGTAAGATAAAGATGAGTTTAAAATTAGAAAATTGTAGTTTTTAGAAGAATTCTTTTAGTAGTTTGCTAAATGTACCAAAAATATCGGACATTTCTGTCGCAGAACCGACGAACGTGGAGTAAGAAGGTTCTCGTAGCCGCTGACAAAGGTTAGTCAGCCATAAACACACAAATACTATAACAGTGATCAAAATATATCCCAATGGGGATGGCAACTCAAAGCTAATCGTAGATGGCGCTGTGATAGTTGGTCCCCAACGTCAAATTATGTCAACCTTGTACAAAAAACAAACATGAGTATGAATACAAAACAAATAGGTATGAAAAATTATTCGTCAATGCAAGTGCATTTATAAAAAAAAAAAATAATACGCCGCGGTGCATCTACAAGAGGAAAAAAAAGTGATTTAGTTGAGAGGCTAGAAATTTGATTCTACTACATTATACACACATTTACTAGTAGTTAGTATTTAAAATTATATTTTTAAGTAGGTATTACAAGTACTAGCCTCTACAAAGAATCGCCCGGAGGACACGGTGGAGCATACAGTGCAAGACTGCCCAGCTTGGGCAGAGCACCGACGTGTCCTCATACGGCTGCGATAGGCGGGGACCTCTCGAGCCCAGCATTGGTTGCGGCCATGCTGCGGGGCGACACGAAGTGGGAAGCGGTCGCCTCCTTCTGCGAAGCAGTAATGCTCGCGAAGGAGGAGGCGGGCCGCGAGCGAGAGAGGACAGTGTCCTCCCTCCGCCCCACCCGCGGTAGTAGACGCCCACGGCGACGGACGTCGCTAGATGATCTCCGGCCACCGTAGGCGCAGGCATGCGGGCAGCGACTAAAGGGCAACTCGCTGCCCGACCAAGGCCCATGCCCGGGTCGACGGTGCGTTGTTCCAACGCGCGCCTCAAAGAGTGTCAGCATAATGACGGGGCCCCCCTCTCAGAGGGCCAAAGCCTGCCGGGGTCGCGGGATTATTTCCTTACCGTGACCCCGGAACAGAAAGGGCTATTGAAGGACACCGTGGATTTTAGTCAGTAGACGTCTGACAGTCCCTCCCGCCCTGCCCGGGGTAGGAGGACTCATTTGATGATTCTACCACGCTAAAAAAAAAAAACCTCTACAAAGAATAAAGTACTGCTTCTGATATTCTATAATGAGAAAAATTTCATCAAGTTTTGTGTTTGTCTTCTTCATCTAATTTTACATCTATTTTATAGATTGGAGTTATTACTATCACAAATCTCGGTGATAATTCTTCCACCAGACGAACCGTTTCATGATTTAAAGAGTGATGCAGTACTTAACCTCCAATAGAAAATTAGATATTATTTTGAAAGGTATTCGATTGTTTAGTTATAGTATAATCATAGAATTTCATTAATAAATTCAACTAACGGCCTTCCGCCCCGCCCATTTGCCACCTTGTTACGGCCGCCATGTTGGATTTAGGTAATAATAATAATATTCAACAACTATTACACAACGCCATCTAGTCCCAAGCTAAGCAAAGCTTGTGTTATGGGTACTAGACAACTGATAAACATACTCATATATTTCTAAATACATACATATTATAGATAAATAACACCCAGACACAGAACAAATGATCGTGCTCATCACACAAACATTTGTCCTGGGTGGGAATCGTACCCACGACCTCCAGCATAGCGGTCAGGGTCACTAACCACTAGACCAACAGGCCAGTCAAAAGTCAAGGTCACGTGATAATTTTTTTGTATCCCATTCAGCAAACCCTTTAATTTAATACCCATATCATGGGGGTGCATTTCAAATAGCCAATACGCCATGTTGGATTAAGTCACGTGACTATTATTTTCGTATTCCTGACATTTACCCGCCAGACGGTCTTCGCCGAGTTGACTATAATTTCTTAGGGCGGATTCGACCAAGCCCAAGTATATGCACGAGTAACTATACCAGGAATAGCTAATTCCATGATTTTATTCTGGAACTAGTGTTTGCCCGCGGCTTCGCTTGCGTTATTTTAGAATTTGAGAAACAATACGGATCGTGTGGCGCCATCTGGAATATGAACGTAATTGTTTTCTCGGAAACAGCTCTCTTCTGTTATTCGGGATGTAAGATTCCTTCCTTCCTTCCTTCCCTTATATCCGTGTCTATATTCCTGACAACGTATATGCTAAATTTTGGGACGATCGATTCAGTAGGTAGTAATGCGTGAAAAGGTAAAAAACAAACATACTTGCATTTTTATTATTAGTTTAGATCAATAATGTTATATCTAGGTACATAGTTTGCATAGGAAACGTCCTTGAGCGACATTAATTTCAAAGAACCGTGTTTATTTTAAACTTAGACTATCATTTTTGGGTTGATTTACAGTATCGCTGCAAATTGAACGTACCATAGCATTGCTCTTCTCCCTTTAGCATATCGCGTGTTAACTAAAAAATAACTTAATATCTGACTCGATGAGTACAACTTGTCGTCGTTTAAAACAGAATCTATGCACTGGTTTAGGCACCAATTCAAAACATAAATAAACACAAAATAGAAACCCTGATTTTTTTCTAATCTTTAAAATTCCACACCTCGAAACAATTAGGTACAATTAAAAAAAAACATCCAACTTACTACCTACAATTTAAATCGGTGTAGATTTATATCCTAAAGAAGTATTGAAAAAAAATATAATTATTTAAAACCGCGAATAATATTGAAACAAAAGTATGCACATTTTTTTTTAATTATTTAAAGCTCTAAGGACAAATAAAAAAAAAACTCAAAAAGAGAAAACTGCGAGATTCGATCCAGAGACCCCTTGCACGAAAGTCAAGCAGGTTACCGACCGAACTGGCTAGTACGCTGACAATGACTTTCAAATAGCGGTTCTTGTACAAATGTCAACAATGACTGAAAATCAACTTATTATTAAATTGCTAATCCCCCAAGGGTAATAGCGTAATTATACATATCCTATTAATAGAACAGCAGTTTAAGGAATATTTGAGGAAAAATTGACTAAATAATATCCAGTGGTTTAGCTTCCAATAATCAACAAACATCTAAAAACAACAAAATTCAAAATTGCTCATCTCCCAGGAAAAATAGCGTAATAATACATAGCATATTAAGAGAAGCATATTATTAGGAATATTTGAGGAAAATTTGATCGACAACTTTACAGTAGTTTCGGAGATAGATCAAATCAAAAAAACATAAAAAATTTCGAAAAAAAATAAAAGTTGATCTGGCATCAGAATCGATCCCTTATCTCGAAAAAAATACAAAAAGAAAAAAATATTCAATGTACAGGAATGACAGCTCTACGATTTTATTATATGTAAAGATAAATCAACAGTCGTTTTTCCATGCAATCAAACGTATAGCTATACTTGGATTAGTAACGCGCGAACAGCGGAGTTAATGCCAACATGATGTGAACGAATGTAACACCCGGCAAAAAAAAAGTTGTCCGACAAACAGGAGAGAGCAGAAGCATACACATATCAATTTGGATATGTCGTTTATTAGCGAGAAAAAGTATGTATCAATGTCAAAATAGTTTTGAAAATAAAACTTATAGTTTACTAATTTAATAAAATAAATATAAGGACTTTATAAAATGAGTGACACTAAATAAGCCGCCGTCTAAAAAAGAAGTTTTGTTAAGCCTTGTAGAGATACCTACATTTTAAAACAATACAAACAAAAAAAAATGGCTCAATGGCAAATTATTGCTGACCAATATAATAGCTGTACTTACAACCCACTGTTCTCGGGCAGGGCAACATTTGAAAGCTCAATGAGAGAGCATAAAAAAGATGGCAAAAACAAGGATGCATCAACAAGCAGGTAGCATTTGACCCAAACAGCTTGAAACAATGGAACGCCATTTCGATATTCTTGGTATAAGCTCCCTATTCCATCCTGAACGGTGGTATAGTCACTATTCCCAAATAGACACGTTATTCTTCAAATTAAAGTTTTTTAAATTGATTTATTCTCGAGTAAACTAGCAATTTAATCCAGAATAACATTTATTCCGGTTTGGTCGTATCCGCCCTTAATCTAATATCTTTAAACGAGCAATTCTTGTATATTTATATATAATCAGGATCTCGGAAACGGCTCCACGGATTTTCATTAAAGTTACAGATTAGGGGTTTTTCGGCTCAAGGAATCGATTTATCAAGGTCCCAGGTTCGAGAAAAGCTCGGTTCCCAAGATATAGACATTTTAAAAACCGAGCGAAGCTCGGTCAACCAGATATTTATATATTATTTAAAACATTATCAGCTGGTTTAACAGCAGTACACCAGAGCCGTCCACACGGTGCTATAACCACAATACAACACCTCTATATAAAAAAAATTAATATGAATTTGCTGTCTATTAAGAGCGTATATTCCGAAAGCTGGCAACGTCGCAAATGGTTGTCAAATATTAACAAGTTTTAATTAATAGTACATTACTGCCGCGGCCTATAATGGCTACTTTGCTGGTGGCACCATGCACACACCACTCAGCATGCACCACTTGATGGACGAGCTGAGATAAAGGTCGAGGCCGTAGGCCGAGGCCTTTACAGCGAGGACAGCAAGGGCTGCATGATGGCCAAGCTGGAAGGCCTAGAGCGTAGCTAAGCTAGCTGGAGGCAATCATAGCGTGACCAGCGAAGCAGACATAGTGGGCCAAGGCTTGTATAGTGCTTTACTCAAAAATGCAAGTACCTAACCTACATAAAACCAGCAAGTGATTTAAATAAAATATATATTAATTAACTAGAAATTTAATTAAAATAACAATTATGAAAAATACATAGTTACTAAAATTCAACACCGACTTTCCCGGTTTCATATTACTTATTAATAGTTTGCGATAATTTTAATGCGATGTTTGACTGCATTTAATTTATTACTTCATTTACATAAAGCAAAAAAGTCACTAAATAAAAATAAAAAATTCGCTGAACCGCGCTTTTGTTCCTTCTTTGATATTTTTTTTGGAATGCAATCTTTTTGTGCCTACCTCTTTAAATACAAACAGCTGTGTTTTAAATAAAATCTTTTTGCATTTGTTTTTTTAAAACGTTGAAACGTCAGAATAGCGGCCGGCAATGTTTTGCCGCCCTGTTAGAGCGGCCAGCAAAAACATTGCTGGCCGCTCCTTGAAACAGACCCGCAAAGTCGACTTTGCTCAAAGTCAAAGTCAAAGTAAAAGTCAAATCATTTATTCCAATTAGGCCATCAAAGAGGCACTTTTGAACGTCGAAATTTAAATTTAAAGGGAATAGGAAGGGAAGGGATTGATTCTACACCCATTCGCTAAGGTAGGTTGTATGGAGAAGAATGGGCAAGAAACTCCATACTTACTCTTTTTAAAAAAATGTTTTACAATATTTTTAACAGCGTTTGAAGTAATTAATGTCGAAGCAATGTACCTTGAAAATCTGGACTAAAAATTTAAAAAATAATAATAAGTAAAAAAAAGCAAAAAGGTACATGGCGTTCACATTTTAACAAAATATTGAAATTACACAATTTACAAATACATATAATTAAGTGTGTGAGCATTCAAATTTCAACCAGCTTGACTTTGTTTAAGCCCTACATTGTACTGTGGAGCAGGACCAGCATGTTTCCAAACATTTTTATCTTGAATATAATCTTCTAATTTATAATATGCTTGTTTAATAAGGGTGTTTTTTATGCAACTTTTAAATTTTTTTTCATTTATATTTAAGATTTCACTCGGTATTTTATTGTAACATTTAACACAGAACCCCATAAAAGATTTTTTTACTTTAGACAATCTAAAATATGGTTGATCAATTTTATCTTTATTTCTCGTATTAAAATTATGTCTGTCGCTTATTTTATTAAAAAGATGAAGATTTTTCCTAACATGCATTATATTTTCATAAATAAATTGACAAGGCACTGTCATTATATTAATTTTTTTGAATAATTCCCTAAGAGATTCGCGACGACGTCGATTGTAAATTGCTCTGACAGCTCTCTTTTGCAAAATAAAAATAGATTCAATGTCAGCTGCCCGGCCCCACAATAGGATGCCATATGACATAATGCTGTGAAAGTAGCTGAAGTAAACCAAACGCGCAGTTTCGACGTCGGTTAACTGTCTTATCTTTCTAACAGCTTAAGCGGCTGAGCTTAGTCGCCCTGCTAGAGATGCTATATGGGGGCCCCATTGTAATTTATTGTCTAACGTGATTCCTAGAAAAACTGTCTGATTAATAAATTCTAATCTTTTTCCGTTCAATAAAATTTCACATTCGCTTCTTCTAACATTTGGTAAAGTGAATCTAATACATTTTGTTTTATTTTCATTAAGAACTAAATTATTAACAGTAAACCAATTTTGAACCTTAAGAATACAGTCATTAACAGTGTCTAGATTTTGTGCACGTCTGTCAATTTTAAAAATTAAAGATGTATCATCCGCAAATAACACCAAACAAGGTTGTCAAAATAATGACCACATTACATGCATTTTTGAGTAATTTAGCATTGTTACTGTATGAAAATAAGAATTATGGCTCTGTAGTGCACTAAAAATTGATAAGGGAATGCAATAATTAATATCGTAACACCGAATATATATCTATAGTTTTAGATGTAAAAAAAGCACTTGGAAGCTTTCCAAATGCCTTTTATACAACTGAAACGGTTACAACATCAAATTCAGTGTTTTAATTGCATTTCTATATCATTTTTTTAGTGCACTACAGAGCGATATCTCTTATTTTCATACAGAAAATTTGCCTAATTAATTAAAACTTGTAAATATTTGACAGTTGTTTGCGACGTTGCCAACTTTCAGAATATGCAGCCTTAATAGTAGTACCTTAGATTAAAAAATGTCCAGATGGATAGTACGCCACTGAGAATTGAAGCCAAAAACACGGGGGAAAAATTTCCCGCGTCGTACGATCCATACGTCAGTCGCCTAGTAACGCTCCCCGCGTAAACTACGTCACGAGTCCGTGTTTTAATATTTTAAAATAAAAGTTTTTGCTGTGAAATGGTTTATAATAACATTCCAAAAAAAGGAATATGCCATAATATATCATTTCATTATGTTAGCATTCAATTTCAGTATGCATTTTTTTATTTCCGCATTTTAAATACGTAAACAAAGAAGTGAACAATTTGACACTGTGACGGACGCCACAACTGTTGAGGGTTGCCATGGGCATAAAGTTTTTTACCGATTATTTGTAACTTTAAAGACTTGAAAAAAAAGAAACGAGTTATGAAAAAAAGAGTTTTTTTCGAAAGATATTTTTTTATGAGTGTAACCGCGTTAGCTAAATTACTGAATTCAGAACGCTCTGTCCATTGTCTCAAAGTCTAATAAGTTAGACTCAAATAAGAACTCAGATTCAGATTAAGAGTCGAATTAAAAGTCATACTCGGGGTCAAATACAGAGTCAGACTCGGTAAGACTCAGTCAGACTCTTTCAGATTCGGTCAAAATCGGTCAGAATCTGTCAGACTTGGTCAAATTCGGTCAGATTCAGTCAGACTCGGTCGGACTCTTTCAGACTCGGTCAGACACTGTCAGACTCGGTCAGTCTCGGTTAGTCTCTGTCAGACTCGGTCAGACTTTGTTAAATACTGTCAGACTCGGTCAGACACTGTCAGACTCGGTCAGATTCTGCCAGACTCGGTCACTCTCGGTTAGTCTCTGTCAGACTCGGTCAGACTTTGTCAAATACTGTCAGACTCGGTCAGACACTGTCAGACTCGGTCAGTCTCGGTTAGTGTCTGTCAGACTCGGTCAGACTGTCAAATACTGTCAGACTCGGTCAGACTGTCAAATACTGTCAGACTCGGTCAGACACTGTCAGACTCGGTCAGATTCTGTCAGACTCGGTCAGTCTCGGTTAGTGTCTGTCAGACTCGGTCAGACTGTCAAATACTGTCAGACTCGGTCAGACACTGTCAGACTCGGTCAGATTCTGTCAGACTCGGTCAGTCTCGGTTAGTGTCTGTCAGACTCGGTCAGACTGTCAAATACTGTCAGACTCGGTCAGACACTGTCAGACTCTGTCAGACTCGGTCAGTCTCGGTTAGTGTCTGTCAGACTCGGTCAGACTGTCAGACTCGGTCAGACACTGTCAGACTCGGTCAGATTCTGTCAGACTCGGTCAGATTCTGTCAGACTCGGTCAGTCTCGGTTAGTCTCTGTCAGACACGGTCAGACTGTCAGACTCAGTCAGACTCTGCCAGACTATAATGTAGTAGGTACTTACATTATAATATGAAATGAATCGCTAAATGTGTTGCGGTGTTCCTAAGCGGTAAAGTTGCTCATGACAAATTACACAAAATAAAGAAATAATGTTAAAACTCATCAACCGTAATGATAAAAATCATGTCATTACTGTACGTAAAATACTAAAAATCTCCCACATTTTAAGGGTAATCTCCGCCACTGGTATTACACGTACATTGCACACAAACGCAAATCCGATACGTAATACACTCCGGGGCGGGGCGCTCACTCACACATATTTAAAAAAGTCACTTCACCTATAGCGTTTCGTTTTGTTTCGAACACGGAATCTGGACATTCTTTAATCTAAGAGTAGTACTATTCTAGTCAGTTCTTTTGGGAGAGTTCTAAGCAGCGTCACTTTGACAGTTGTCTTCCCCATTCGAGTATAAAACGAGCAAAGCCGATTGCAAAAGCTTAAAACACCTCAGTAATACTGTTCAAATAATCCCTAACCATAAATAAATCCGTTAAACTGGCGCTAATTAAATCACCCCAACGTCCTTTTTTTTAACTTGGTGAAATCATCAAATGAGTCCTCCAACCCCGGGTAGGGCAGGAGGGACTGTCAGACTTTTACTGACTAAAATCCACGGTGTCCTTCAATAGCCCTTTCTGTTCCGGGGTCACGGTAAGGAAATAATCCCGCGATCCCGGCAGACTTTGGCCCTCTGAGGGGGGGGCCCCGTCAGCGTATTTCCAAAGCCTATACCATTTCAGTCACGAGTCGGACTCTAATCGATTAGCTTTTGTTTGTGCATATTTCTCAACAATACCTAATCTATCTCAGTAAAAAACTTGACTCAAATAGATTAGCTTTTGTTGTGATATTTTCAAAGAAAATGCACGGACAAAATCTAGTACGCACGAGTCAAACTCGGTTAGAGTATTATTACTCCCTTATTAATAAACGTGGACTAAAGTTACAACCAGGATAATCCTCGGATTAACCATACATTTTTTAAGGATAAACCTTGGCGTAACTTTAGTCCACGTTTATTAATAAGGGGGTAAAAGACGAGGTTTTGTTTATGCATGTCGCAGTGAAATGAGGAAATCGGGGATTTCACGACATCCAATTATCAAGAAAAGTATCTAGCGATAATTATGACAAAAAATAATAATATAAAGTCAGAGATCATGTCATTTCACTAAACTAAGTAAAATGTCAGAAAATGTCGACGGAGCACCGCTTCGCGGTGCTCCTACTTCTGGGTGGTTATTTTTTTTCTTCTAACCTAACCCGTCTGAGTCGGGGTTCCCACAGTCGTATTTACGATATTCAAGTACTATAAAATTTAAGAAAATTTAAATTCCGAGATAAATTTACTCATAGTATACTAGTGAGCCTCTACTCCACAAGGTTTTGTTCGTATGTAATGTTTAAAAATAACTCGCCAAAAGTTTAGCTATTCGCGTGAAATGAATTATATAGAACTAGGTTTGTACGTGCATTTTCTTTGAAAATATCAAAACAAAAGCTAATCTATTTGAGTCAAGTTTTTTACTGAGTTAGATTAGGTATTGTTGAGAAATATGCACAAACAAAAGCTAATCGATTAGAGTCCGACTCGTGACTGAAATGGTATAGGCTTTGGAAATAGGCGCCCCGTCAGTATGCTGACGCTCTTTGAGGCGCGCGTGGGACACAACGCGCCGTCGACCCGGGACCCCAACGCCCTTAACTGACTTAAAGAATCAATAGGTGCTCTCGAAATCCCCGGGACTTTCTTATAACCCTGGGTTCAATCATCCCTGAGGGCATTGACTCGACTCCTAGACAGACGGTTCGGCCAAAGTGAACGGCCAGCCCGAACTGTTTTGAGGGTAATTTGAAAAGAACGCGAAGTTGACTAAGGGGGTATGTTCACACTTTTTTTCGCGAAAATTGACTAACGATGTATAAAGGGCTACAGAAGAATGTCTTCGATTTTAGTCAGTTAGAATCTGATAAAAACTGCGTTTTTATCAAGCAGAGCAGTTTCGCGCGTTTGAAGCGATACAAACGACAAGAAACTGCTCGGTTTGGTAAAAACGTGGTCTGCATAGACCCTTCGAGTGAATCCTTTATCTGCGACCGCCCTGTTGGTCTAATGGTTAGTGAACCTGACTGCATGCCGGAGGTCGTGGGTTCGATTCCCACCCAGGACAAATGTTTGTGTGATGAGCACGATCATTTGTTCTGTGTGTGGGTGTAATTTAGGTGTCCGTTTCGACCGCGCGGCCATGACGTTTTTTTTAAATAAAAACCATCCGGAGGAAAAATGAGGAGATTTATGTGATTTTTAAAGATTTTGTTCAACGAATCCTTGGGATATCATTTCTAATAAAAAGGGTGGAAATTTCTCTGTAAATAATAATCCGTGGTCACCCTAATCGACATATTCAGGACGCATTGAAGATTTTCTTCAACAGCTCCTCAAATATAAACCGAGGATTTTTTGTTGTATTTATAGGTACTAGTTTTGACAAATTCAAATCTGTGTTTTACAAAAAACTTCTGACCTCTGCGATATTTTTAGCGAGATATTGGCAAAAAGATAAATTTTCAACGTTTCGATGGCGCGGCCATGGCGTTTTAGTCTTACAGCTCCTGAAATATAGTCCTAGGATTTTTTGTTGTATTTTTACTAGTTTTGACAAATGCAAATCTGTGTTTTACAAAAAATTCAGACGTCTGAGATTCTTTTTCAGATAATGTTTTTGTCACCGTTTCAATGGCGCGGCCATGAAGTTTTATCCTTACAACTCATAAAATACAAACACAGGATTTTTTTCTATATTTTTACTTTTGGTTTACAAATTCAATCTACTATTTGCCATTTCAGGTCTCTGCGACTCTTAGTTTTAAAGATCTCCAGGCCGCGCGGTTCGGAAAGTTTAGATGGCGCGGCAACGTTCAAACCCTTATAACTTTTTAACCATTGTTTTGACATGGTTTTTGGGAATCGACTTTTACATTTTTACCCGACTGCGCCAGGAGGGTTATGTTTCTCGAGTGTATGTATGTATGTATGTTTCTCTGTGTTCATGTGTTGCTCTGCAGCTTAAACGGCTTGATGGGTTTTAACTTGAGAGGTGTCGTTAAATTCGTCTTAAACGTGAGAGTGTCACTGGGTACATAAAACTGGCCAAGTGCGAGTTAAACTCGTGTGCAAACTCGTGTTAAATCTCTCACATTCTTTCAAGTGGGGTATCAAATTAAAGGATTTTAAAAATGGTTTATCAAAATATATATAACTTATATGTTTCAATTTAATTTGGACTGATAAATGCTAACAAAAACTAAAAGTAGTAAAATAAAATAAATATTTAAAAAAACAAAAAATCCGACTGCGTAAAAAAAATAAAAAGAAAGAAACAAGCCCAGTAGTTTAGAATTAACTCATTCACACTCACAGTCGGGGCCCCTTGGGAAGATTTGATGGTATTATAATTTGCATGGGCCCCGACTGTGAGTGTGAATGAGTTAATTCTAAACTACTGGGCTAGTTTCTTTCATTTTATTTTTTTTACGCAGTCGGGTTTTTTGTTTTTTTTTTTTTTTATAAAAACTTGGGATGGTTTTTATTTAAAAAAACGTCGTGGCCGCGCGGTCGAAACGGATACTAATTTAGGAGGTCCGACAGGCAGTCGCTCCATGTAAAATACTGATATCTAGCTGAATCTGGTTTGACTGGAAGCCGACCACAATGTGGTTGGGAAAAGGCTAGGCAGATGATGAATCTTCTGGGAAAGTTCTCTCCATCGAATACTTTATCACCTCTGCCCTATACTCAACATATTGTATGTATAAATATATTGGATGTACATTGTACAACACATCGCAAAACTCAATACAGCATTCCCATTTGCCCCAGACAACCTGAGTGAACGAACTCGCGAACTTTAACATTGAACGTTATGCAATTGGAACTAAGGTCTGGAGTCGAATGACCTTTGGAAGGCTTGGCTCGGTGAAATGTAACTTGTTTAGAAAAGACTAGAAAATTCACTTGGATAAACTTTTTTTTTCGTGGTAAAATCATCAAATGAGTCCTCCCACCCAGGACAGGGCGGGAGGGACTGTCATACTTGTACTGACTAACATCCACGATGTCCTTCATTAGCCCTTTACGGTTCAGGATGACGGTAATTCGTGGTCCCGCGACCCCAGCAGGCTTTGGCCCTCTAAAAGTCCCGTCATTATGCTGACATTCGTCGTCGACCCGGGCATGGTTCATGGTCTGACAGCGAGTCGCGTATTACTCGCCGCCCATATGCCCGCACCAGGCACCTACGGTGGCCGAAATCATGCATTACCACTCAAAGTACACATTTGTGTGTGTTGTGTCATATAAAAACGTAACAGTCGCGTCGCCACGATTAATGTCAACGACGATATAATACTAGACTCCGCATGCACGATCTAAGGAACAAAAATTATTCTGCCAACTCTCTGAGGTACTACGTCAGCGAGGGGGACGGGGTACTGCGTTGTGATTGGCTAACTCAAGGTCTGGGTGTCGAGTCTGCTAATTATTAGTCGGAATGGCGCCACAATGGCGTTTCAATAGGGTATTTTACCCTTTTTCAAAAAGTGTCTCAATCGAATATTTAGGTCATAATAAACTACCAAAAAAATTACAAAATTTTTCTTTAACCCGTAAGTGCCATAAAAATACATTTAAAATTATGATTTTCAAATTTCGCGCGTAAGTTGAGGCAAACGCATCACGCCATTTTGATGACGTCAGTATCGTAGTAAACTTTGTGAGTGCGTGTGTAAAGTTGGTACTCTGTGACAGCTGTTCAGCTGTCAGGCTGTCAATAGTGTCAATCAGCGTTGCCAGACCGTACCAAAAAGTACGGTTTTCCGTACTATTCGTCATACAACAATCGTACACACGGCTACACATCAAGCTATACAAAACCAGTTTATCGTGGTCTCGCTTTGTAGGATCATTCCCCGCATACAACGATCAGCTTATACTGGTTTTGTATAGCTTGATGTGTAGCCGTGTGTACTACAACCGTACCTTGGCTAGACCGTACCTTTTTCGTACCTTTTCTATAATTGTGATTTATTTTTGCTACAAAGGTAAAAAACAACTAATAAAACTAACAGAAAATAACGAGACTCGTACTTTTTCAACTTTCTGACACATTTGATACTAAAATATGGGCACAAATTACATAAATGGAATTTTCTTAGTTCCTTAAACATTAAATATCATTTTTTTTTTTTTGGAACGAAGTTCCTTATCGCGCTTTGCGAAAGGGTGCTAGAGCTCAAAGAGTGGAGTGGAGTGGAGCGGAGCGGAGTGAAGTGGAGTGGAGTCACGACGATTATTTTTGTTGAGTGTATACAGTAACTTCGTTCCATCCGGGTGTCCCTTGACACCTCTCAAGTTTTTTTTTTGAGAAACACCTCTTTTTTTCTGTAGAATATGAGTTGACTATAGCATTTTTCAAAATTCTAGCGCAACCGTACGGGTCGGAATTCTTCTGCAAGTACTAGATCAGTTTTTTTTTCTTCGAGTTCATTCTATAAATTGATTTACAAATGAATTTGTTCAATATTGGCAATCGGTAATAATTTTACTTCACCATGTCCCTGTGAATATTCGATTTCATATCGCTTGTTTTCGAACTTATGATCACAGACAGTCAACTCGAAGAAGAAAAAAAACTGATCTAGTTCTTGCAGAAGTATCCTGACCCAACCGTACCTTGAAGTTAAAAACCGTACCTTTTCAGAAAGCCAACCGTACCTTTTTGGGAAATCATACTGGCAACGCTGGTGTCAATTTATGTAGTGTTTTGCTACAAGTAGAGTTTAATTTTGATTTTAAAATGAGATAATATCATACGTAGTATCTCTTAGTAGTCTGTGATAATATCCTCATCATCAGAGCCGTCTTTACCTATAGTGCAGGGCGTGCGGTGCACGCGGGCGCCGGGTTTAAGGGGGCGCCGAGTGCCCTCGAATGCGACACCACCAAAGATGCGTCGATGCCGGGCGGCGCTCCCAAAGACCCTGCGCTCGTGTAATGCGCGGAAGCAAAGCATAAAAATCTATTTCCTTAAGTTTCCTTAAACAACTACTTCCCAGAAATTGTTCCTTATTAGCAACAATATAGAATAGCACTCCGTTAGTCGCTCGTTCTACTATTGTAGAACACACATGCATTTCGTCGAATCGAATTGAATGGGGATGGCAACTCAAAGCTAATCGTAGATGGCGCTGCGATAGTTGGTCCCCACGTCAGATTACTGTCTACCTTGTACAAAAAACAAACAAGATTTATTATTATAAAAATTGAGTTTATAAACAAAACAAATATGGAAAATTATTCGTCAATGCAAGTGCATATACTAAAAGAAGAACTAAGACGCCGCGGTGTATCTACAAGCTTCTGACTTCCTATTTTGATGAAATATCATAATGTTTTAAGTCAATAATTTTACCCCTTTTTTCTATTTAGATTCGAGAAATATCACAATTAGGACAATGTAACTGCCGCTTAACCTCTTCCTTCCTAAAAAACTTTTTTCTTGCCGACATCATTTAAAATTGCACCATTTGCATCCGAATTAATTTCCGTTTGAAAATACAGGGTGTTTGGTCCATCGTGTGCCAAATTGAAATGGTCGATAGAAGGGGTCATTTGCTATCCTTTCAGACCCCTTAACACCCCTCATGCCCTGTGGATTTTTTTTAAATCGACTTTTTATTGTTTTACTAAAAAAGACCCAAATTTTACATTCAAATGCAATTTTCTTTTTAAATATCGGTCGTAGACTCTGAACTTTAATTTTATTTAGATGTGTATTGTTTAAGAGTACTTTTAAATACAATATTAGTGACATAAGCCACCTAGTTTTTTCTTAATTCACTCGCAAAGTTAAAACATAAATTAAAGCTGTACATGTTACAGTTGTTTATATGGCTACAGAAAAAAAACTAGAAGCGACTGGGATCTTCCAACTCCCTAATTAATTCTCCAGTCTATCCCCTTGAAAATGATGTGCCACATGCCATAAAAATCTTTTTACAACTTTGTGAATTCACTAGAATTGTGAATCGAGTGCCCTAAAGCTGACATACAAAATTATGATTTTAAACATTTTTTTTGCTTAAATGATGCCTGACAAACCCATATATCTTATCTTTAAAATAATCTGTGTCGTATCTCTATGTTTTAGTGGGATAGAAGTGTAAAAAAAAAATTGCATTTTATAGCAACATTTCATAATTGTTACAAATCCTGCTCAAATTAGTGACCGATGATGTGCCCGTGTTCAATGAACGTTTGCCCATGGTATTTCAAAATGCTGTCCTGCTCATTGGCGTATGACTGTGAGGAAATATCTTAACAACATTACGCATTGTGGAACACATGTTCCACAGTGCGAGGATTGGACGCGATGGCCCTATTATCCCATGGCCGCCACGTTCCCCAGATAACTAACTTCGTTACACTTTATGTCTAGAGACGTTCCAAAGGGCTGGTATAGGTACGCAACGGACGTTCCAACTAGGGAGTTACTAGTCCAACGCATGGAAGCGGCATTCAATACCACTAAGGAGGAAATACGGGGCATGCGGGCAGCGAGTAAAGGGCAACTCAATGCCCGACCATGGGCCATGCCCGGGTCGACGGCGCGTTGTGTCCCACGCGCGCCTCAAAGAGCGTCAGCATAATGACGGGACCCCCCTCTCAGAGGGCCAAAGCCTGCCGGGATCGCGGGATTATTTCCTTACCGCGACCCCGGAACAGAAAGGGCTAATGAAGGACACCATGGATTTTAGTCAGTAGAAGTCTGACAGTCCCTCCCGCCCTGCCCGGGGTGGGAGGACTCATTTGATGATTTTACCACGCTAAAAAAAAAAAAAAAGGAGGAAATACAACTTCGTACAACAACTGTCTAAATAGATGTCGGGTGCATTCGCAACAGAGGCCAACAATTCGAGCAGGATTATGAAATAAACGTTAAAAATGCAATTTTTTTTTACACGTAAATCCCACTAAAACATAGAGATACGACACAGATTATTTTAAAGATAAGATTTATAGGTTTGTCAGGTATCATTGCAAAAAAAATGTTTAAAATCATAATTTTGTATGTCAGTCTTAGGGCACTCGACTCACAATTCTAGTGAATTCACAAAGTTGTTAAAAGATTTTTATGGCATGTGGCACATCATTAGCAAGGGGATAGACTTGAGAATTAATTAGGGAGTTGGAAGATTCCAGTCGCTTCTAGTTTTTTTTCTGTAGCCATATAAACAGCTGTAACATGTAAAGCTTTAATTTATGTTTAAACTTTGCGAGTGAATTAAAAAAAAACTAGGTGGCTAATGTCACTAATATTGTATTTAAAAGTACTCTTAAACAATAGACATCTAAATAAAATTAAAGTTCAGAGTCTACGACCGATATTTAAAAAGAAAATTGCATTTGAATATAAAATTTGGGTCTTTTTTAGCAAAACATTAAAAAGTCGATTTAAAAAAAATCCACAGGGCATGAGGGGTGTTAAGGGGTCTGAAAGGATAGCAAATGACCCCTTCTATCGACCATTTCAATTTGGCACACGATGGACCAAACACCCTGTATAACGAACGGATATTCTCCTGCTAGACTAGAGGGCGCCCGGTACTAGTTGCACACGGGCGTCACAAGGGCTAGAGACGCCTCTGCTCATCATTGGTGTGCTGTTCCATAATGCAAGAATACTATTTTGTAGTTTCAAGTGCAAACTGGAGAGAAAGTTGCACAAAACTTGCGAGAAGGGATCCAATGTTACTGTCTCGAACTCGTTTGCATTTTTGTGAATATCACTTCGATGTAAGTACCTAGTAACTTACCCTTACATATTACTTATCTATAATAAGTTGTCACTGTAAAACAGAAGAGTATTTTATTTTTGAAACATTGAGGTTATTCAGTTGCTTATATGTATTTATACTTTGTTTCAGTTGGAAAATGATATAGAAAACTATTCATGCGATCAAAAAAAGAAACCGATTGAAGCCGTCTTCGATATTCGATTGCCAGGAATCACCTTCTGATGAATCTCGTTTTATTGCAAATAAAAACCGTTAAAGTCAAAAACAGAAGAGAAAGAAGATCCTACAGATAATTACAATCCCAAGGCATCATCATCTTGCATTGAAGGTAATCTTACATTAATTATATCATGATAACAAATCTGCCAATCACCGAGGCCTCTTTTTGTTAAACTCACAACATTCCGTTTTCTTTTTTTTTGTTTAATGCTTATCATTGTTTTGTTATTACAGATTCACCAATAGCAGTGGATGGTACTTGAATGAAATTATCGACGGCAGAAGTAAACAAACAAAACAAATTGCCAGTCTTAGAATACAATGTGGAGAGAGTTATTTGAAGACTCGGAGAATTTGGCATTTTAAAACTACCTATGTTCTTTTATAAATTCCAATTTGATTGGAATGTTAAATTAATGCATATAAGCAGCATGTGATTTGATTAGATTACAACATGGTTTAAATAAATACATAATAGAATAATAATGTTTCTTTTCTTTATTGTTAATACCCCCATTGAAAATACAGTCTCTCACTGTTATACCACATAGAAAGCCAATCAAATGTGAAAGAACACTTATTGGGTATTACTGAACACAATACTGATTTTGTAACTATTGTTTTGATTTTTTTTTAATTTATTTCCTTTCCTGACATGTGGCAAGCAACAATGGGATATAACTATCTTTAATTAGATAGAAAGTAATAAAATATAAAAAGGCTACATCAGAATATTATAAGTAATTTATTTACTTTTAACAGTTTTGTACAAAACAAGTAAAATAATTATGTTCTTTCCGGAATGATGCTATACTTTCTAACATGATACTCTTCTCAAAATCACTATTGGCAACACAAAAAAAACTTTCTTCTGCCTGAGCACAACACATCTGCATAGTATTTGTGAATAATATTTTTTTGTTACTGTGCCGTCTTTACCTATATATAATTTTTGAGGTTTCTTCGCTAGTAGGACACTTAATTTCAAGTGGTTCTTCCACTTATTCCATCTGGTGTCGCAGCTACCATAGGAAAATCCTTAGATAAACAAAAATGTAAACCACATTTTGGTTCATGGATTTTTATCCTTAACATTTTTTCAACAAACTTTCTCACATTGGCTTCCAACTTTCGGCCCCATTTGCTGCAGCTGGTGTTTTTGGAGTCCTTGCATTGCAAGTCATTGTAGGTACTCAATATTTTTACTGATATCCCAACTTTGGCAAGATTGGCCCTTTTTCAATAACATTCCACAGACGTGCAGGAGGGCTCTTCACTGTGACGATGGAACCACATCAAAAAATGTTACTCCATGTTTACAACCACCTTCAGATGCTGGACAATCATGGCATTTAACACTTGTCACCAATCCTTCTTGTTCATCCACTATTATTGTAACTGCATATATTATGTTCTTGATGGCACTTCGTGCTCTGGGCAAATTGTACATTTCACAACACGAACATTTTTTTGGCGTTTCACTTGAACATAACCTACGGCGTCGTCGCCATAAGATTCTCTTTTAGACCTGAAAACAAACAATCACCTTTTTAAGCACCTCTTTAATACAATTAGATAGGTTTTTTTGTATTTATTTGAAGAGAACAGTACTTACATCGTTGTTTTAACATTCCGTAACTCGGCTTTTCCGACCATTAGGGAATTTATTCTTGGTAACTAGGTTTGTGCTGTCTCCTTTAACGAATCCGTCTTCCATGATAGCCGTAATGATTAAATAATGAAGAATAAAATACAATAGCATCAATGCTAAATAACGTTATTAGGATAATAGCATTGACAAAATATTGTTTACTGCAACATGACGCAATAACATGGCGGCTACCGTTTCGCTTATTAAAAGGACAGATTAAAAAAGTGAAAACTTTGAAATGGATTTTAAAATTAATTTCATCATTTTATGTACTGAAACTAACATTTTCCGACTTCTTCTTGCCTATACTATCGTATTTATACATTAAAAGATTTTTTTTCTTATACAGTAAAATACCCTATTGTAGTGCTTATTCGAACCATTTTTGACTGCTGAGTAAAAAATGGTTGGAAAATTGAAACGCCATTGTGGCGCCATTCTGACTAATAATTAGCAGACTCGACACCCTGTTCTGTCTCAACGAATGTTTACGGCTCACAGGATTGGTCGAAATGAGACGATTATAAGACTTTTTTGCCTAATGTGTTGGCAGACATCGGTCGCCTGTTATTAGGAGTCTAGTATTATATCGTCGTTGATTAATGTACTACTGAACCCAATAAAAATAATGATAAGACATGCATTGACGCATGTGACGTATAACGTACTGACACAAACGTCACAGTGGAAACAAACTGTGTTTATTTTATTTAATGTCAATATTTTTGATAGATTGCCTGAGTAATGGACTTGCGTTTGATTTTGCTTCGCTATTGTGTTCGTTATAAATAATTGATTTTTAACCGACTTCATAAAAAGGAGGAGGTTAAAAAAAATACCGACCGAATTGAGGGTCGGTATTTTTTTTTGTATCTGTGTGTGGCTGTCAGACCATGAACCATGTCCGGGTCGACGGCGCGTTGTTCCACTCGCGATTCAAAGAGTTTCGACACAATGGCTAGGGGCCCCATTAGAGGGCCAAAGCCAGCCGGGGTCGCAGAACTACCGAATTACCGTGACCCCGGAACATAAAGGGCTATTGAAGGAGACCGTGGATTTTAGTCAGTACAAGTCTGACAGTCCCTCCCACCCTACCCGGGATGGGGTACCTTTTTTTTATCGTGGTAAAATCATCAAATGAGTCCTTCATTTGATGATTTTACCACGATAAAAAAAAGGTCGCCAAACAAATTTTTATACGCCCCCCCCCGCCAAGACACGCTACGCCTCTGGGGCGTTCTGGCAACCGCAAGAGTACCTAATGGGCACAGGACCGCCAAAATAGCAGAAACAATTATTCTGTTTTATTTCTACTTAGTTTCAGGCCAACCAACGTTCTCCATTCTTTGCCACCACACCTCCAATCTGCTCTGATAGTGAAAATAACTTATGAAAATCGTATCATTGTCCCACAGTGGCGAACAAAGGAAATGGGGGTCATTGGGAATCATGGTTTAATCCTTTTGAGGAATTACGCTGACGTCATTATGTCATGCGGTGCACAATTGCACATGCGTCATGTGTGCATGCGCCTCGTGCCGGAGGGTTAGAGGTTGTGGATGCATGTTTTCTGATTAAAGTCTTATCCGTCATTTATTTACATTATTAAGATGATATAAGCACGGCCATATTGGCTATTTACATCCCTTTCTTGGAAAGTATTATATAAAATCGTTGGTCCCGACTGTCATTTGTAGATCTTTGGCGGTTGTTACTGTTTTACTGTTAGTAGTTTTAGTGAAAAGCTCGAGTCTGACAACCAGTCTAAAGGTAAGCGTCCACAGGTCGGCATCGTACGTATCGGACGTACCGCATCAAACGGATTCCTGTATCGGCAGCGATCGGATTGCCGACGCGAATATCAGCAATCGGATTGCCGATACCACCTTCATTTCAATTTTTTTAGTGATCGTTCGTTCCGAAAGTGTTTGTGAGAAAGGAGGAAAGCGATGCAGAAGTTATTATTGCTTGTTTTTAAGCAGAAGAGGAATGCAAGAAACAAAAAGAACAAATGAGTCAGTAAGCGTGCGGGGCACCCGGGCACGCCGCAATTGCGGCGGTAAGACCCCTCTTTGAGGAGTGGCTGGAGAGAAGTCATGGCGTCCTGACCTACCGCTTGACGCAGGTCCGGACACGGAAGTTTTGGGAGGTACCTGTGGCTGATGCGAAAGGAGGAGACGCCTGGGTGTCACCACTGCGAAGATCGCCCGGAGGACACGGTGGAGCATACGGTGCAAGACTGCCCAGCTTGGGCGGAGCACCGACGTGTCCTCACGGCTGCGATAGGCGGAGACCTCTCGCGCCCGGCATTGGTTGCGGCCATGCTTCGGGGCGAGACGGAGTGGGAAGCGGTCAGCTCCTTCTGCGAGGCAGTAATGCTCGTAAAGGAGGAGGCTGGCCGCGAGCGAGAGAGGACAGCGTCCTCCCTCCGCCCCACCCGCGGTGGTGGACGCCCACGGCGACGGACGTCGCGCGACGATCTCCGGCCACCGTAGGCGCGGGCATGCGGGCAGCGAGTAAAGGGCAACTCGCTGCCCGACCATGGACCATGCCCGGGTCGACGGCGCGTTGTGTCCCACGCGCGCCTCAAAGAGCGTCAGCATAATGACGGGGCCCCCTCTCAGAGGGCTAAAGCCTGCCGGGGTCGCGGGATTATTTCCTTACCGTGACCCCGGTACATAAAGGGCTATTGAAGGACACCGTGGATTTTAGTCAGTACAAGTCTGACAGTCCCTCCCGCCCTACCCGGGGTGGGAGGACTCATTTGATGATTTTACCAAGTTAAAAAAAAAAAAAAAAAAGCGTGCGGGGCACGTCCACTGATCGGCATTCCGTATGACGTCATCGGTACGCATCGCATGTAGGCGTTGCCGATGAGCCGTCCGTACGATGCGGATCAGTGGACGCAGTTGTATGAGTTTTAATACGAGGCAAACCAAAATCCGTTACGTACGATACGTCCGATACGTGCGATGCGGACTTGTGGACGCTTACCTTTTGCAAACTGGTATCGTATTACCCAGTTAATGGGTTCAGGGTCGTGGAGATCAGATAGGCAATCGTTCCAAGAAAAAAATTGATATTCAGCTGCCTCCGGAAGCTTAGCACAACTTAGTTGGGAAAAGGCTAGGCAGATGATGATATCCTTTCTCTACTTCTCTGCTATAAACCAGCTTGCTTGCTTCACGAGAATGAGCTCACGGCTCGTCTCGGAGCTATCTGGCGATCTATTCTGATACTGTTGATTCTGGTATAGTGTTATAGTATTTCGAAATACCGCAGTTCTGCGCGTTATGAGGCCGACTGGGGTTTCTTTAAATAATAAAATCAAGTTATCTAGAAAAGAACGGGAGTAAGTACAGTGGTGAGTCAGTAAATAAGCTCTCGGCCGAGAGAGTTGCCGAACCAAGTGGGTGTTTACACGTATTTACACCAGTGGCGAGTCAGTTCAGTTTTGATCACGACGTCTGCAATGGATCGAAAAATAAAAGAATTTAAACGGGTTTTAAATCGGCTGTTACCAGATATTATTAATGAATTGTGGGATTTATTAGAAGAGGAAGATCAACGAATTTGGACCAGAAAATGGATTTTAATGCGAAATACCCTTACAATAAATAAGGGCATTGCATTAAACTAATTAATAAATAATAAAGAACGAGTGGCGAGTGGCCGAGTGACAAGCGAGTGCGTGTTTATACGTACCGAGCGGGATAGCGAGTCGCTGCGGGGGCAGAAGAATGAAGCGGGGTGGTGGGTACTCGGCCTAGTAAACAAATTGGGATTCTAGTGACCCTCTCGCCTCTCTTCTCGACCGAGTACTCGGCCGAGCACTCGTTAAAGTGTTTATATCAACCGAGCACTCGGCCGAGGACACTGACTCGCCGCTGTACTCGAATCCACACGCTTTTGTTTTATTTATTTATTTATTTATTTATTTAAACTTTATGCACAAAAAACATGTACAAAGGCGGACTTAATGCCTTGGGCATTATCTCCCAGTCTACCTTAGGGTGATGCAGAGACAAAAACAAAGTAGGTGCAACATACAAGACAATTCCTTAATGAGGAAATGACTATAATTTAGTACATATAAACAATACATAAATACATACATATACTAAATACATACATACAATACATATATACAATACATACCTACATACAATACATACATACAGAGTTTAGAGAAATAAAGGAAACTAAAAACCAGTTAATTTAGAGATGAATCTGCCAGCTTCTTAGTAATATACTCACGAGCTTTCAGCTTGAAGGTGAACCGACTGGATACCGTCCTGATATTCCGAGGAAGCGCATTCCATAGGAAAACTGCCTGGATTGGGAAAGAAGATTTGAGAAAGCCAGAACGGTGAGAGGGACATCGTAGAAGACGATTATTACAAGAACGAAGATTTTTGCTATGCGCAGAACATAAATATTGGAAGTGAGTTGTCAGATAGGACGGAGAAGTAGGTTTGTCAAGTAGGGAAAACAGGGTGGTTAAGGCCCTTAACTCTCTGCGCTGGCGAATGGGCAACCACTTTAAAAGTGAGCGGTGTTCAGAGACGTGATCATATTTTCGGAGATTATAGACGAATCGAATGCAGTTATTCAGAAGTCGGTCAAGTTTATTGAGTAAATCTGCATTCAGGTCATAGTAACACACATCACCATAATCAATTATGGGGAAGATAAGGGATTGAACGAGCAAGGCCTTCACGCGAGATGGGAGAATATTCTTCAACCGATAAAGGGACCGCAGCGTTCCAGTGACTTTTTTGCTCACAATCGCGACCTGCTTACGCCAATCAAGGCAAGTGTCAACATGTAAACCCAAATCCTTGACATCAGAGCTGAACGGAATGACGCCACCATCAAAGATAAGCGGAGGCACAGTCAACCCACTCAGTCTACGCAAGCTGTAGGGGCTCCCTATAATGATAGCCTGACACTTGGCTGGGTTAACCGCTACCCCGAATCGATCAGACCAGTTCTTCACCGTTTTTAAATTCCTGTTCAGCTCCTCAATCGCATTGGATACGTTGTCAACACTTGCCTGACAATAAAGCTGTAAGTCGTCAGCATAAAGATGATACGCACACTGAAGCTCGGTAGTTAAAAGGTCTATAAAGATAGAAAAAAGATGTGGAGATAAAATACCGCCTTGAGGGACGCCTGCTTCAACATCACACCAGCTGGATGAAGTTTCGCCAGTGAGAACTGACTGCTGACGCCCCCGAAGATAGGATGAAAACCAGTCTAATACATCGTGAGAGACCATGAGATAGGAGAGGATGGATAAAAGGACTTCGTGACTGACGGCATTGAACGCATTGGAGAAATCGATCAGCACTAAAACGGTAACCTTAGTGTCTTCCATTCCCCGCCTAATGTCGTCAGTCACTTTAAGGAGAGCTGTGACAGTACTGTGCCCGGGCCTGAACCCAGATTGGAGAGGACTAATGAGGGAGTTCTGGTAAATAAAGGAGGAGAATTGTTTGTGTACACAGGCCTCAAGTACTTTAGATAAAAACGGAAGAATGGAAATAGGACGAAAATGACAGGGAAGAGTGGGATTAGGGATTTTCGGTAGTGGACGAACATGGGCTTTACGTAGAGATGGGCAATGATAATAATCCGGTTAATATCATTTGGCTATTAATCGATTAATAGCAATTAATAGCAGTTAGTAGCCAGTTAATAGCAATTATGGATGATAACCCTGCTATTAATGTTTTTTAATATTTTTAGTGATTGAACCCATGGCTTTCAGGTTTAGGCCTGTCAGATTAAACTTCATTTTCATCATATTTCTTTGTAGTAAATAAATGTGCAATTTAGAAATAATCTGGCCCTTTAAAAAAAAAAAATCAGCTATTTACGGGTACACTAAGATAACATGAATTTCAAAATACCGATTTTCATAATTCCGAATGGTTCAAACATCCTAATACCAAGTCCTGAGCTCACTTCGCTCGCTCTTGTATCCTTAGTTGAGTTGCTGATTACCACCTGCTAAGGTGGCTCGACGGAGCCCCGCTTCGCGTGGCTCCTATTTCTGTTTGCAAGGTTCCGAGTCCGGGTGCCCCAAGTCCTGAGCTCGCTTCGCTCACTCTTGCATCCTTAGTCAAGTTGCTGATTACCACCTACTAAGGTGGCTCGACGGAGGCCCGCTTCGCGTGTCTCCTATTTCTGTTTGCAAGGTTCCGAGTCCGGGTGCCCCAAGTCCTGAGCTCACTTCGCTCGCTCTTGCATCCTTAGTTGAGTTGCTGATAACCACCTACTAAGGTTGCTCGACGGAGGCCCGCTTCGCGTGGCTCCTATTTCTGTTTGCAAGGTTCCGAGTCCAGGTGCCCCAAGTCCTGAGCTCACTTCGCTCACTCTTGCATCCTTAGTCAAGTTGCTGATAACCACCTACTAAGGTGGCTCGACGGAGGCCCGCTTCGCGTGTCTCCTATTTCTGTTTGCAAGATTCCGAGTCCGGGTGCCCCAAGTCCTGAGCTCACTTCGCTCGCTCTTGCATCCTTAGTTGAGTTGCTGATTACCACCTGCTAAGGTGGCTCGACGGAGCCCCGCTTCGCGTGGCTCCTATTTCTGTTTGCAAGATTCCGAGTCCGGGTGCCCCAAATCCTGAGCTCACTTCGCTCGCTCTTGCATCCTTAGTCAAGTTGCTGATTACCACCTACTAAGGTGGCTCGACGGAGCCCCGCTTTGCGTGGCTTCTATTTCTGTTTGCAAGGTTCCGGGTCCGGGTGCCCCAAGTCCTGAGCTCACTTCGCTCGCTCTTGCATCCTTAGTCAAGTTGCTGATTACCACCTACTAAGGTGGCTCGACGGAGTCCCGCTTCGCGTGGCTCCTATTTCTGTTTTCAAGGTTCTGAGTCCGGGTGCCCCAAGTCCTGAGCTCACTTCGCTCACTGTTGCATCCTTAGTCAAGTCGCTGATTACCACCTACTAAGGTGGCTCGACGGAGGCCCGCTTCGCGTGTCTCCTATTTCTGTTTGCAAGGTTCCGAGTCCGGGTGCCCCAAGTCCTGAGCTCACTTCGCTCACTCTTGCATCCTTAGTCAAGTTGCTGATTACCACCTACTAAGGTGGCTCGACGGAGGCCCGCTTCGCGTGTCTCCTATTTCTGTTTGCAAGATTCCGAGTCCGGGTGCCCCAAGTCCTGAGCTCACTTCGCTCGCTCTTGCATCCTTAGTCAAGTTGCTGATTACCACCTACTAAGGTGGCTCGACGGGGCCCCGCTTCGCGTGGCTCCTATTTCTGTTTGCAAAGTTCCGTGTCCGGGTGCCCCAAGTCATGAGCTCACTTCGCTCGCTCTCACATCCTCAGTCAAGTTGCTGATTACCACCTACCAAGACTGGTTTGCAGCGATTCGTTTCTCACCGCGAACATTCACCTGTAATCCCTACTTTAATATTATAAAGAATCCTTAGTGAGCGAGGGATTCAAGTTAGCCCAAGACAAGGCAGCTTTACTCCCGAGGAGCGTACTCTGCTTTTCACACGAGGAAATGAATTCGAGTTTATAAATATATTGTATTGCTTTATATTTTTTTAGATTTCCCAAAAAATGTGTATTCATTCTATTATTAACACTTTTTCACATACAAAAAGGTGAAAATAAATAAAAAGAATAATGCAATACATTGAATCACACTGCGTACACGCACCCAATTTATATTCAAACCCACAGATTTAAAAAAAAAAACAAAAAAAACATTTATTTCTTTGACAATACAGGTTATTAGCCATTGGATGGCTATTAATAGCTGTTAATGGATTAAAATCGATAATAACTCAAAGCATCCGGCTAGTTACCCATCTCTAGCTTTACGCCATAGGGAAGGGAAAACACCGGAATAAAGGGAGTAATTAACGATATGGGAAATTGCAGGCAGGAGCTGATCAAGAATCGTCACAATCATGTGACGACTGATGTTATCGCAACCTACTGCTTTGGATTTTATGGATAGGATGATCTTCTTGATCTCTCCCGGATCGACTGGGTTGAAGGTAAAGGGACTAATATTGGGTCGCGTCAGACCATTAAGGTAATCCAAGGTTTGAAGTTTAGCTAAACTATCAAGTGTGGTAACAGTGGAGAAGTGAAGATTTAGATCGTCTAAGCCAATTGTGTTAGGAAGGTCTGAATGCCGCGATCTACCGATACCTAGAGTTCCAAGGAACTTCCAAATATCAGCAGGAGAAGCAGAGGTGACATTATCAAGAATATGTCGGCGTTTTGCGTTGCGTATCATCTGATTGCAACGATTGCGAGCAGTTTTGAAGAGGATCCACTTATCTTCCGATCTATTCTTTTTAAACTTCCGAAACGCCTGGTCCCTTCGTCGCATTGCCATCCGGATTTCCGAATTCATCCATGGTGCAGGAGGGTGCTTAAGCTTTACTTTCCTGATAGGAGCGTGAATGTCATAAAGCTTGAGTACAAGATCATTAAAAATTTTAACTTTGTCGTCAATAGTAGTGGCTTCTTCCAACGGGCTCCAATCATCTATCATCATCATCATCTAAGAAGCATCTTCCACAAGCTTCTCACCATTCATCCGCGCAAAGGCACGCCTGTACTGGAACGTAGGTTTGGGTTTAGGAGGTTTCAGGATATAAGACAGGAAAATAAGGTCGTGTCGGGAAAATCCAGGAGCGTCAAGTTGACCATGAGAGGATACTAGTGAAGGATTAGAGGTGAGGATTAAGTCGAGCCAAGTATCATCTCCAGCAGTGTTGTGATGAGTAGGATGGAGAGGTAACACGTGCAGATTAGCTGACTCGACTAGGTGTAACAGCTTACAGGATCGAGGGGAGGTTTGGGCAAGGAGGTTGGTGTTGAAATCACCCATGACGATGTGATGTGCGTACTCTGAACCCAAAGACTCAAGAACCGTTTCGTTTTACTACGGAATCCTACGATCCCGTGTTCAATTCGCGTCAACTGAGCACGCCTTTGTGATCAAGTGGCGCTGGGTTAGGTTTAACAAAATCGTGTGCAGTTGGCACTGGCGTTATAAATAAAAGTATGCTTATACGATAGTATTATACGTAGTTTTATGAGCGAGCGAAGCGAGCTCGGGACTGCTGGCACCCCGACTCGGACAATTTAGGTTAGAAGAGGATGGCGGGGTCTGAAAGACCCCGCCATCCTCTTCGTGGCTATTTTTTTTTAAACCACCCGGAAGTAGAAGCCCCGCGAAGCGGGGCTCCGTCGACCTGCTACTCTACTATTTTATTTATAATATAGTAATTTTACTGTCGACTAAAAACTAACTGAAACAATTTAATCGAGAAAATTTAAACACACCTATAGAGTGAGTAAGGAAGCTAGTGAATGAACTCTATGTAGGTACCTACTCAAGTTTATTAAAGTTTCTAAAATATAGGTATCTATTTGTACCTATTTTATTTATTTATTAATTTTGATCGAAACAATTAATAAAAAAAAATAACACAATAACCGAGAGTTTAGTAAGATGTAGAGGGCGCTCGTACAGTCGGCCAAGAAAGTTCCACCCTAAGGTTGAATATCGCTTGCAGATTCATAGGTGATAAAGATTAGTTTCGCTTGCAGATCGATCTGACAACTTCTATTGCTGTCTTTATCTGATTATTGATAACGACTATTACTGTTTGTAACGTGACAGCTGTTCTTAGTTTAAACTTGATGGAACCAATGACGTCGTAAAATCAACGGCGGGGGGCTGTAGATTTTGATGACAAAATTATATCTACAAATTCAGAATTGTAATCAACAAGTTACATAAAATTGTAAAGGCACAAGGCGAATCCATAAACCTACAATTTCTGTAAACTTGTAATTACAATATCAATAAAAAACAAGCTAAAAATAGATTTATCCTTTTACTAAATTTCTACAATCAATTTTAAAATACTTATAACAAACAAAAACATATCATATATAGTAATATTTAGAAGATATTGAAAATTTTAAAAAATTAGAAACGGGTGTAACCGCCGTTGGCCTCTATAACCTCTAAAATACGAGACCTCATTGAACCAACAAGCCGTGAGCAAATATCGGTTCCCCGCATTTCCTCCCAAATATAATTACAGTGACTAATAAGAGCTTGTTTGGTTCTTTCATTTTGATGCGACCATCGTTGGACCATAAGGCCCCAAAGATTTTCTATCGGGTTAAGGTCCGGCGATCTTGAGGGCCACTGAATTACCCTTACGTCAGTGTGTGAACGAAACCAGGCTCTTACGATCCTCGCATTATGAATTGAACAATTATCTTGAACAAAATCAAATTGTGGCACTTCGTTCTCCGGGTAAACATTACGGACTGTCGGTAATTGCATTCTGAAGCACGTCGATATAATTTACAGCCGTCGCTCGAGGAGGTAGAGAACACAATTCTCCTACACCATCCGCACTCATCCAGCCCCAAATATTTACGGAAATTCGACCTGATTCTCTATTTGGAATTACATGATCATCTTTATACCGTGTTGAATTATATCGCCAAAGGTGAAGACGTCCATGCTGACTGGATTTAAACGTTTTTTCATCACAAAACACTGTATTAGACCAATCAAACTCTAAGTGCTCTCTGGCGAAGTTCAGACGAGCAAGTCTGTGAGCATCCGTCAAATATATTTTCTTGGCGTAATGCCTGTGGTGCAACCCCATGTAATGTAGATGATTCCTTATTGTTTGGGCACTCACATCGAACATCTCCGCAAAATGTTTTGTGGGCTTAAAACCATTGATGGAGAGTGCAGGCCGGCGACCACTTCTTCTGTGATCCAACAAACTTCCCTCCTCTCCTTCACGACGAATCCAAAAGCGGACAGAACGCCTCGATATATTCAAATTCCGGGATATCGCACTGATACTGCTTCCCTCATTAAATTGGGCAATTATTTGTGCTCTTTCGGCAATGGTCAAGTTGGCAGGCATTGAGATGATTTTATATGCAGTTGATTGAAAAATAACACGGAAAATATATAGATTTTTTGCATATATTTGACAAAATGTCAATTGTCAGTTTTCTTTTTCAAATGGAATTCGGTTGTCTATTTAAATAGTTTTTATTACTTTTGTTTGGAAACATTTCAATTGCTTTGTAGAAACTAATGTCCTTTTCATTTATACTAAAGGTTAAAATGTCATGTACTTTTATGTGACATATGACGTATGAATACTAAATACATAGGTTTACGTCATGATAATGTTGTCTCTTTCAGTAATATCTTTTTATAACGAACCTTGTTGTAATTTTCGATGACCGGGAAACTAAATCAAAACTGGTACACCACTTTCTTGGCTGACCGTACACACTGTTTTGTAAAACTTCTTTTAACGTTGCTTGATCGCAAAAGCGTGCTCAGTTGACGCGAATTGAACACGGGATCGTAGGATTCCGTAGTAAAACAAAAGCGTGTTGATTTCGCGAGACCGATGTCGCCAGTTGAACACGGAAAGGGAAATACGCGTATTATATTATTATAGCCCGAACAAAGCCTAAACATTTGGTTTGGATAGGTGAGCCCGTTCTTGAGTTATAAAATGACAACGAAAAGTGGCACTGATTTTTATATGTAGATATAGGTAGATAGTTTTAGATTTTTTATTAGATATTGTCAAAAGTAAATTATCTGATTGTGACACTGGGTCAGTGTTGGCAAAATAATACCTATCTGTGCAGTGGCGGATTTACAGTCCTAGCCGCTCTAGGGCCCACACCATGTGCCGCCCCTTTCCAGGTTCGGACCCAGCTCTCAATCTCGGATGGACACAGACACCCGAATTATGGCCAAGTGCGACTAGATGTATGAACTCGCTCATTTTCGGTTTTTCGCAATCCAGCACAAGAGATGTTTTCAAAATATATTCATGTGGTGTTTTTTGTTATTCATGAAAATTGAAGTCTTAATCTCCGATAACAAGCCCGAAAAATTAAAACATTGTCTTTTCTGTATCATCATCATCAGCCTATAATGTTCCCACTGCTGGGTAATAGGCCTCCTCTCTTTGTGAGAGGGAGTGGACCATAATCCACCACGCGGGCCCAGTGCGGTTTGGCAGATGATGTCACATGTCTTCGAATTTTTGATGTTTTCCTTCACCATTTTTCTCTTTCTGTATTATCAATCTCAATCTCAATCTCAATCTCAATTAAAAAAACTTTGAAAGTTATCGTTCAATGTGGGCTCGACAAGTTTAAGCTTCTGAATCGTGATAGTTTCATTCTCCACTGAATGCGGGCGCAGCAATTCCAATAATTGAACATTTCTACACAACGACAAGACACAAGATTTCATTGAGCAGTGAGTTGAAACACCTTAGGGACTTGAACAGACAAGTTTTTATCTTACACAAAATAAGTCTTTACAGGTCGATATGCGGTTGCTCCTTTCTCAGCAACCATCTTATATAAACTTTATAATTATTAATGAATATAATTTATTGCCCACTTTACAAGTGATTCAGAAAATTGTTTTTAATAAGGTAGGTATGTGCACCTTTCATATTTTAATAAACTTTGCATTTGAGTTATTTCTGACACAAGCTGTGCTTAGCTTGGGACTAGATAGTGTTGTGTGATAGTTGTAGAATATTATTATTATTATACAGGGTGAATTTTTCAACTGGGCGTGGATGGCTATTTCAGAAACTATGAGGAATATCAAAAAACGTTGAAAGGAGTCTTGAGGTAGATTTTGACGAAAACTAAAACTGCATCATTGGATTTTAGAAAAATCAATCATCTTAACCAGGAATCGAACCCGCTGATTTTGGAAAAAAAATCACACCATATATTATGAAGCCATTCGATAGCGTTGCTGGTAAGGATAGAATTCTGTGAAGTAATCATAAACGGCAAACTTAAGGAAAAGGTATAATTAAAAAAAAACTGATCAATCTTCAAAGCAATCACTTAATTTGAAACATAAGTTAACAGTTTCTTCTTTGAAACATTGCAATTTTTTATTCAACTCAATCATTTATTATTGCTGAATGCAGTGGGATTATTGAGACGTCAAATCCAGTTTAACATTGAAAACAATGATTTTTTTTTATTTTGAATGAATATGGCTCAGTAAGAGTAAAGTGACATAGAAAAACGCAATTTTATAAAAAAATATTGTTCCCTTAAGTTTGTCGTATATGATTACTTCCCAGAATTTGATCCTTGTTAGCAACACTATCAAATGGTGTAATAATATGGGATGTGATTCTTTTTCCAAAATCAGCGGGTTCGATTCCTGGCCAGGATTACCGATTTTTCGAAAATCTAATAATGCAGTTTTAGTTTTCGTCAAAATCGGCCTCGAGACTCCTTTCAACGTTTTTCGATATTCCTCTTAGTTTCGGAGATAGCCATCCACGCCCAGTTGAAAAATTCACCCTGTATATCTGAGCCCCTAATATCCCACTAGGCTTGGGCCTGCTGGGCCTTAGGGGAAATCTGCCACTGAATAATAGGAAAGGAGCTTGAAGAAAAAACAAATTACAGAGTGACCACACAACAGTGTTTGTTAGAAATGAAAAAAAAGTCAAGTTATTTTATTCCTTTGTTCTAAAGTTTAGTATGGAAATAAAATCGTACTTCAGATATTACAATTCCAGTTTGTAACACATTTACAAACAAGTCCAAACTTGTGCAAAAATCTATATCAAAACCAAGTCTAATAAGATTGGTTTCAAATAGTTTCTTCATTACAAAGTTCAAGAACATTCCAGTTCATTCTGGGAAGATGACAAAGAGGTCTTAATGCAATGTGTCAACTTATAACTTCCTTACCATAGCCAATCACCACAGAGAAATTAAAACAAACTTACCTGAACTAAACATCCTTCCTAACATAGTGTTAGGATGTGCTGTAAACTGTGCAGAGTCCACGACGAACCTCGTATTGTCCACCACCAGCGTTATCCGGTCTTCTCCCAGCTGGTTGGTCGTCTTAGGGCCATTCCTGGCCGCTTCCTGGGCAGTCGACGTCGAAGGCGTTGGAGTGTTAGCACTTAAATTTTTCGGCGGCATCGTAGGACGCGTTCGAATATTAGGGCCAGTACGCTTCGATAGCCGCTTGCGACGCTCCTCGTCTCTTCTGTACTCCTCCGTATCACTGCTACTGTCTGGATAGAAAAAAGGACGTCTTTCGGTCATGGCCTCAGGCCCTTGAGTCTGCGAGTCTGACATAGGCGTGTGCTCGTCCCCGCGAGCCCTTACATCACGGTCGACGCTCTCTTGTCCACGCGACGGCGATCCGTTACTACCGGAGGCCGTTTTAGTTATTATTACAATTCTAATAAAATAATGAAAGGATTTTCGCAAAAACGTCAACGCAGCAACGTAACAAGTTTGACATTTGTTAGTGGTGTTGCTAGAGAGGAAAATGATTTTCGAATGGGGATGGCAACTCAAAGCTAATCGTAGATGGCGCTGCGATAGTTGGTCCCCACGTCTACCTTGTACAAAAAAACAAACAAGATTATTTGTTATAAAAATTCAGTATAAATACAAAACAAATATGGAAAATTATTCGTCCATGCAAGTACTGTATACTAAAAGAAGAATTAAGACGCCGCGGCGCATCTACAAGAGGAAAAAAGTGATTTAATTGAGTGGTTATACATTTGATTTTACCGTAATAAATCCACAATTACTTGTAGTTGAGGTTTCAATTTTTGAGTTTAGGTATGTTTTACCTGTCCTCTCCTTTATCAAGAATATAATGCTGGTTTTGACTTTCTATTTTGATAAAATATCATAATGTTTTAAGTCAGTAATTTTAACCTTTTTTTCTATTTAGATTCGAGAAATATCACAATATATTTAATTTCTTAACACCACAACTATTACAAAACTCGTTCCAGGTGATAATTCTTCGATTTTCGAGCGATGCAATACTGGTACATAACCTCCAAAAGAAAAGTAGATATTATTTTGAAAAGTGTATTCCATCATTTTTACAGCTTATTACACAACATCTAGTCATTTTACATCAATAAATGGTTTTTTTTCTGAAAATTCCTTTGATTTTACAGTTCTTTGGGGACCAAACTGTCATTTTCACTTTGACACTTGCCTTCCCCATTTCGAGTCATGGACCTAAAAAAAAGGCGGACGGAACTTCACTAAGAAACAAGTGAAGCACCCATAATAAGTCAGTGCGCTTGTCCACACAAGCCGGCACACACACATTCACACCATAGTAAGTCAGCCGTCGGCCATTACGCTTCGAACGACGCTCGCGTATTATTCGGCGTTATTTTGTCTAATGAAAATCAAAGTATGCGGTCATGTGTTGCAAAAAGTTATCTAAACCATAGTAGTTCAATTAAAAAAGCCAGGGGATCACTTTTCATAGTTAAGCATGTCAATTTGAAGCTTATTTCTCGATTTTACGTCAATAAATTTAATAAACATCTTGAAATCAATCAGTGTTGCAACTATTTCATGGTTCAAATTATTTTAAAATTGGGAGATTTATATTTTATGTTACTATTTATCGTTATTGTATTCTTCTATATTTTTACAGATTTCCCCACGGCAAATGATGCATGGAAAAATTATTGTATAAAAATAATAAGGGAGTGTAGACATGGAATAGGAATGTAGACGTGTAGGAATGGAACATAAAATAGCTTTACCAGCTGACAGCGTTGAGGATGAATTTTTCGATGCTCTTTAATAGTTTAGTTTTATTTTAATTTAGTAATATTATATTTATATAGTTTAATTAAGGTATATCTTAAGGTGATTGCTTCGATGTAGCCCGCGAAATTCAATTTTTTTTACGTTTTTTGCAATTTGCAGGCCAGTGACATGTTGTAACTTTATAAATATTTGTGTTGCGGTAATAACAAGTATAATTTTAAATATAAAAATTATCAAAAAATTCGCTCCATCAGCTCTCACATAGAGAAGGTGCATCGTAGTTAGATTTCGGAGATTTTAACATGATGCAGCTTTTCTATGTGAGAGCTGATGAAGCGAGTTTTTTGATATTTTTTATATTTAAAATTATACTTGTTACTACCGCAACACAAATTGCGGTAGTAACAAGTATAATTTTAAATATAAATTATTTGTGACCCAAAAATGCCGGTGAAGCTCAAAGAACAGGTCTATAAGACCATCATTAGACCTGTCCTTTTGTATGGCAGTGAAGCGTGGCCTATACTTGAGCGACATAAGCAGAACCTGCGTGTCACGGAAATGAATATGCTGCGCTGGATGTGCGGAGTCTCGCGGAAGGACCGCATTAAAAACTCCCGGATCCGCGGCAGCCTTCATGTCCGTGACATTGCAGATAAACTGCAAGAAAGTCGCTTACGCTGGTATGGCCACGTTTTACGAAAACCGGCAGATTACGTGGGAAACAAATGCCTTGCCATGCCGCCTCCGCCGGGTCCAGGTAAACGAGGAAGGCCGAAGAAATGTTGGCTTGACGTCGTAAGGGACGATATGCGTGCTAACGGGCTCACGGCAGGAGATGCACAAGACCGTGCGAAGTGGAGGCGGTAGGTGGGAAGGCGGACCCCGGGCACCGAGGTGGAAGCCACGGTGGCAACCGGGATTAACGCCCTGAGGATGATGACTACCGCAACACAAATATTTATAAAGTTACAACATGTCACTGGCCAGTGGCGGATTATCCTTAAGGCAAACTAGGCATCTGCCTAGGGGCGCGAAGGTACAAAGGGGCGCGCAGGTGGAATTGTAAAATAAAGAAAAAAATATACAATATAGCATAAAATTAATTGTGTCAATATGTAAGCCACCACTTAGACTATAAAACTATTATTTTTGCAAACATTATGAATTTTCTTCAATTTATAACAAAAGATATTATAAGATGGGACTGACCAAAACTTACACCTACAAACAACTTGGTCGATGGTACATGATCTCTGATTGAAGTTGGAAAGATACGACTGCAATGTTCGTCTCGTCGACTGCTTAGCAAGCAATGTGTGATTTTGATTTGATTTTTCTAAAAACTTTATTCAACGCTCCAAGTAGGTACAATACGGCCTACTTCAATGGCTGCAGGGCCCCCGCTACCATAATTATGTTCAAAGTGTGCAATGCACACGGGCGCCATCCTCTAAGGGCGCCAAAGCAAGGGGCCCAAATAAAAAAAAATAGGAGTTGAGAACTTGCGAGTATATAGGATTAGGTTTAACTACTAAAGACTTCAAATATTTGATCTCACTTTTAGATTAACACTTGAAGTCCGGAAACGTTTAATTTAGAGCTGACTGCGTTCGCTTTTCTATGAAATATCACCTTGTCCTATTCCAAAAAGCTAAAAGATTTAGCGCTCGCTTCGCTCGCGCTTCATATAATCAAGTATGTGATCTCACTTTTAGATTAAAACTTCAAGTCCGGAAACGTTTAATTTTGTGTTGACTGCGTTCGCTTTTCTATGAAATATTACTTTGTCCTATTCCAAAAACCTAAAAAATTTCGCGCTCGCTCCGCTCGCGCTTCAAATAAGGTTGACATTCGCTTTTCTTGACCTCTATTTTGATAGCTCATTTTTCAATAACGAATGCTTCCTAAGCTATAGTTTAATCTTGTTGTGGTCTACAAAATTTTAAGATTGTCTTCTCTAAGATGATAAATGGCACTCTGGGTGTGAATTTTGAGTAGCACTTGATGATTTCTTTTGTGTTTAAGTTCCGAGGCGGCAAGCTTTACAGCCCAAGGGCGGTGAACTTTAAAATACACCACTGACCTACGTACCATAAAAAAAGATAATTCAAAATGCTTTAAGGGGCGCAAAAATCCTTTTTTGCACACAGGCACTAGTAGCCCTTACGGAGTCCCTGAACGGCTGCTTCTTACGGTGTTAGAACAACGCGTTACAGTCTATTTATTTCAGTCGCATTATAAAAATGACCCTGTTCTAATAAGTGTCAGGAGTCGATTTTTTTTAAGATCTGTTCGACAGATATATCGATCTCACGTAAACTGATGCTCTTTTTTTCTTGGTCCCCATCTCACCGCGTTTTCCTAAGGTACATCGGTTTTGGTCAAGCTATATCTATCTACGAGCTATTTTTAATATAGGGGCGCCGATGAGATGCTTGCCTACAGCGCTCTCAACGTTTAATCCGCCACTGTCACTGGCCTGCAAATTGCAAAAAACGTAAAAAAATTTGAATTTCGCGGGCTGGTTGGAGCATCCTCTTAAGTTGAATTATTTAAATATAAAATATCTTTAATTAAATATTCATAGCCGAAAAATACTTAAACATTCGTTTTAACCACTTAAGTAAATTAGAAGGGATTTCTAGATGTGTCGATAGTAAAAGACAAGTCTACAAAATTTGAATCACCAAAAGGGATTGCAATACTTTATTAACATTAAACGAGTTATAAATATTTTAATAACCAATGTGCTTAAATTATTTTACCTTTATTTTAAAAATAAGTATCCGTCACAAAAAAAATGTAATTAAACTTAAGTTCAAGGGAGATCTTAATTAAATATTGTTTAAAAATGGGTAATTTTTTCCTTCATCTGGCATCCCTATACAAACTCACACATACAAAGGCCGACGCCATTGTGGTGCTTCAATCGTTTCTTAGTAAAGTTCTTTCCGCCTTTTTTTTTAGGTCCATGTTTCGAGTCATCACCAAGGAACTTATAGGTAAAAGTTCCTTGGTCATCACTGTTGCTAGTTGTCATAATCAGCGTTGCCAGTATGATTTCCCAAAAAGGTACGGTAGGCTTTCAGAAAAGGTACGGTTTTTAACTTCAAGGTACGGTTGGGTCAGGATACTTCTGCAAGAACTAGATCATCATCATCATCATCATCATCAACAGCCGGAGGACGTCCACTGCTGAACATAGGCCTCCCCCTTAGACCGCCACGCCAAGAACTAGATCATGGACCTAAAAAAAAGCGGACGGAACTTCACTAAGAAACAATGGGGAAGGCAAGTGTCAAAGTGACAAGTGACAGTTTGGTCCCCAAAGAACTGTCAAATCAAAGGAATTTTCAGAAAAAAAACGATTTATTGATGTAAAATGACTAGACGTTGTGTAATAAGCTGTAAAAATGATGGAACATACAAATTTCCGACAATTCACACTATCAAGAAATAATGGGTAGCTGCTGTGACTGCTGTGAGAACAAAAATTGTATTATCACTAAGGAAAAGCTATATAATAAACAAATATCCAGCCTTGCGAATCCGAGACAGGCCGTTAATTGAGTTTATTAATGAAATTCTATGATTATGCCATAACTAAACAATCGAATACACATTTCAAAATAATATCTACTTTTCTATTGGAGGTTAAGTACTAGTATTGCATCGCTCTATAAATCATGAAATGGTTCGTCTTGGTTCGTCTGGTGGAAGAATGATCACCTGGAACGAGTTTTGTGATAGTTGTGGTGTTAAGAAATTAAATATATTGTGATATTTCTCGAATCTAAATAGAAAAAAAGGTTAAAATTACTGACTTAAAACATTATGATATTTTATCAAAATAGAAAGTCAGAAGCAGCATTATATTCTTGTTATAGGAGAGGACAGGTAAAACATACCTAAACTCAAAAATTGAAACCTCAACTACAAGTAATTGTGGATTTGTTACGGTAAAATCAAATGTATTACCACTCAATGGGGATGGCAACTCAAAGCTAATCGTAGATGGCGCTGCGATAGTTGGTCCCCACGTCTACCTTGTACAAAAAAACAAACAAGATTATTTGTTATAAAAATTGAGTATAAATACAAAACAAATATGGAAAATTATTCGTCCATGCAAGTACTATATAATAAAAGAAGAATTAAGACGCCGCGGCGCATCTACAAGAGGAAAAAAGTGATTTAATTGAGTGGTTATACATTTGATTTTACCGTAATAAATCCACAATTACTTGTAGTTGAGGTTTCAATTTTTGAGTTTAGGTATGTTTTACCTGTCCTCTCCTTTATCAAGAATATAATGCTGGTTTTGACTTTCTATTTTGATAAAATAAAGTCAGTAATTTTAACCTTTTTTTCTATTTAGATTCGAGAAATATCACAATATATTTAATTTCTTAACACCACAACTATTACTAAACTCGTTCCAGGTGATAATTCTTCGATTTTCGAGCGATGCAATACTGGTACATAACCTCCAAAAGAAAAGTAGATATTATTTTGAAAAGTGTATTCCATCATTTTTACAGCTTATTACACAACATCTAGTCATTTTACATCAATAAATGATTTTTTTTCTGAAAATTCCTTTGATTTTACAGTTCTTTGGGGACCAAACTGTCATTTTCACTTTGACACTTGCCTTCCCCATTAAATCACTTTTTTTCCTCTTGTAGATGCACCGCTGCGTCTTAATTCTTCTTTTATTATAATATGCATGGACCTAAAAAAAAAGTCGGACGGAACTTCACGAAGAAACAAGTGAAGCACCCATAGTAAGTCAGTGCGCTTATATGTACACGCCAGAACACACACATTCATACCAAAGTAAGTCAGCCGTCGGCCATTACGCTTCGAACGACACTCGCGGTTTTATACGGTGTTATTTTGTCTAATAAAAATCAAACTATGCCGTCATGTGTTGTGAAAAGTTGCCGAAACCACAGTGGTTCAATCAAAAAAAGCCAGGGGATCACTTTTCATAGGTAAGCATGTCAATTTGAAGCTTATTTCTCGATTTTACGTCAATAAATTTAATAAACATCTCGAAATCAATCAGTGTTGCAACTATTTCAAGGTTCAAATTATTTTTAAATGGGGAGATTTATATTTTATGTTACTATTTATCGCTACCTATTGTATTCTTCTATATTTTTACAGATTTCCCTCAAATGATGATTGGAAAAATGATTGGATTAAAATAATAAGGGAGTGTAGACGTGAAAATAATTGGAATCCATCAAAATCTAGTGTAATCTGCAGTATACATTTTGAGAAGCATTGTTTGTACTCAACTAAAGGCGGACTTCTTCGCGTTGTTGCTTACGCCGTACCAACAAAGGTAATTAAAATTTCAATTAATTTAAGGTCCTCTTCTTACAACCTAACCTCTTAGTTATAAACTTTAAAACCGAAGAGGCCGTATGATCTTGATGCCTTTGCTTTTCCGACTAGGAATTTGCCGCGTTTTGTTTTCTTCAAATACATAAACGTTTAGTTTGTTTTAATTAATTTTTTCAAATAAGTTATTGTTAAATTTAAATGGTTAAATAATGCTTATCTCATATTATTATTATGTTAATTTTTTCGCAAGTGGTACGAAAAGTAGAGTATTTTCCTCAGTGATAAAGCTGTCTTAGTCTTGGGTGAACTTAAATCCCTCGCTACACTCAGGACGCGTGTTAAATCCCTCGCTTCGCTCGTGATTTAAGTTTCTAACACCCTCGCTATGCTCGGGAGTAAGCCTCGAGTCCTTCGTTATGCTCGCGATTTAAATCGTCACCCGCGACAGAAGACACTGCTTTATCCCCTTGGTTAATAATCTACTATTTCATTCCACCTATTCGAAAAGTACGACTTGGTTCGCCTTTAAGTGCGCCCAAAACTGGTGTTTTCTATAGGGAACTTTTAGCGGGCAGTAATGAGTTTTTAATCCTCTTTATAAGTGCGCCGCAAATAACTTTGCCGCGCACTTTTGATAGGAAGCTTTTAGCGGGCACTAATGAGTTTTTAATCCTCTTTATAAGAGCGCTACGCTCAGGATTCTAATGTAGAATCCCTCACTTCGCTCTGGATACAAAATAGCGCCCTCGCCGTAAAAATATTACTTTGTCATACAATCTACTATTATTTTAATCTTGTTTTAATTATTTTACCTTTATTTTAACAATAGGTATACGTCACAAAAACTTGTAATTAAACCCATGGACCTTTTTTTTTAGGTCCATGATTAAAACTAAGTTCGAGGGGAGATCTTATTAAAATATTGTTTGAAAATGGGTAATTTTTTCCTTCATCTGGCAACCCTTTAGAAACCCACACATAGTAAAGCAGCGGCCATTTTGGTGCTTCACTTGTTTCTTAGTGAAGTTCCGTCCGGCTTTTTTTTTTAGGTCCATGATAATATGTACTTGCATGGACGAATAATTTTCCATATTTGTTTTGTTTTTATCCTCAATTTTTATAACAAATAATCTTGTTTGTTTTTGTACAAGGTAGACAGTAATCTGACGTGGGGACCAACTATCGCAGCGCCATCTACGATTAGCTTTGAGTTGCCATCCCCATTGAAACACCCATAGTAAGTCAGTGCGCTAATGTAGACAAGCCAGCACGCACACATTCACACCGTAGTAAGTCAGCCGTCGGCCATTACGCTTCGAACGAGACTCGTGGTTTTATACGGTGTTATTTTGTCTAATAAAAATCAAAGTATGCCGTCATGTGTTGCAAAAAGTTGTCTAAACCATTGTAGTTCAAAAAAGCCAGGGGATCACTTTTCATAGTTAAGCATGTCAATTTGAAGCTTATTTCTCGATTTTACGTCAATAAAAATAAACATCTCGAAATCAATCGTTGCAACTATCTCAAGGTTCAAATTATTTTAAAATTGGGAGATTTATATTTTATGGTACTATTTATCGTTATTGTATTATTCTTCTATATTTTTACAGATTTCCCCACGGCAAATGATGCATGAAAAAATGATTGTATAAAAATAATAAGGGAGTGTAGACATGGAATAGGAATGTAGACGTGTAGGAATGGAACATACTCGTAAAATAGCTTTAATAAATTATTTATAGCCGAAAAATACTTAAACATTCGTTTTCACCACTTCAATAAATTAGAAGGGATTTCTAGATGTGTCGATAGCAAAAGACAATTAGTCTACAAAAATTTGAATCACCAAAAGGGATTGTAAAACATTATTAACATTAAACGAGTTGTAAATATTTTAATATCCAATGTGCTTGAATGATTTTACCTTTATTTTAAAAATAGGTATCCGCATGGACCTAAAAAAAAAGGCGGACGGAACTTCACTAAGAAATGATTGAAGCACCAAAATGGCGACCGTGTTTATATGTGTGAGTTTGTATAGGGATGCCAGATGAAGGAAAAAATTACCCATTTTTAAACAATATTTAATTAAGATCTCCCTTGAACTTAAGTTTAATTACATTTTTTTTGTGACAGATACCTATTTTTAAAATAAAGGTAAAATAATTTAAGCACATTGGATATAAAATATTTACAACTCGTTTAATATTAATAAAGTTTTACAATCCCTTTTGGTTATTCAAATTTTTGTAGACTTGTCTTTTGCTATTGACACATCTAGAAATCCCTTCTAATTTACTTAAATGGTGAAAACGAATGTTTAAGTATTTTTCGCCTATAAATATTTAATTAAAGCTATTTTATGTTTCATTCCTACACGTCTACATTCCTATTCCATGTCTACACTCCCTTATTATTTTTATATAATCATTTTTCCATGCATCATTTGCCGTGGGGATACTTGTAAAAAAAAAAATTTAACGAAAAGCAAAAAACCCGACTGCTTTAAAAAAAAACTAAAAAGAAAGAAACAAGCCCAGTAGTTAAGAATTCACTCATTCACACTCACAGTCGGGGCCCATTCAAATTATACCAATCAAATCTTCCCAACGGGCCCCGACTGTGAGTGTGAATGAGTGAATTCTTAACTACTGGGCTTGTTTCTTTCTTTTTAGTTTTTTTCTAAGCAGTCGGGTTTTTTGTTTTTCGTTAAATATTTTTTTTATTTCATACTTTTTAGTTACTATTCAAATTATTGTTTTGCTAAACAACTTTAAATCGTTATATTTCCTAAACTATTATTTAAAATGAAAAATGATAGAGGGAACCTAAAGATGATTTTAAAATACCTATTCAACGATACCCCACATGACATAGTTCATCGACATTTTTTTTTTTCATTTTTACAATATGGCGTCTGGTTGTCGCTGTGCTGAATTTTGATTACTGTCATGTCTTTAGTGACACTCGCAAGGTCAAGACGAATCGATTAACGTAAAAATTATCAAAATCGGCCAACGCATTTGGTCTCTAGAACGCCACATAGAAACAAACATACATACATACATACATACATACATAGACTGATAAACACATTACCCTCCTTTGCGTCGCGCAGTCGGGTAAAAATACAGAAGAATACAATAACGATAAATAGTAACAAAATATAAATCTCCCAATTTTAAAATAATTTGAACCTTGAAACAGTTGCAACACTGATTGATTTCGAGATGTTTATAAAATTTATTGACGTAAAATCGAGAAATAAGCTTCAAAATGACATGTTTAACTATGAAAAGTGATCCCCTGGCTTTTTTAATTGAACTACTATGGTTTAGACAACTTTTTGCAACACATGACGGCATACTTTGATTTTATTAGACAAAATAACACCGTATGATACCGCGAGTTTCGTTCGAAGCGTAATGGCCGACGGCTGACTTACTATGGTGTGAATGTGTGTGTGCCGGCTTGTGTGGACAAGCGCACTGACTTACTATGGGTGCTTCAATTCTTTCTTAGTGAAGTTCCGCCCGGCTTTTTTTTTAGGTCCATGGGTATCCGTCACAAAAAAAAATGTAACTAAACTTAAGTTCAAGGGAGATCTTAATTAAATATTGTTTAAAAATGGGTAATTTTTTCCTTCATCTGGCATCCCTATACACACTCACACATATTTAAGCCACCACCATTGTGGTGCTTCAATCCGCCTTTTTTTTAGGTCCATGATGACAAAAATGAAACGATTTTTTTTCATGCAACTAGGAAATCACAGACTAGATAGAAGCAGTGTGTAAAGTAAAAGTGTATACTCTCTACTTAGTCTGTGGTGTAAAGTTGAAAACTTGAATGAAGCGGCTGTTGACCTTTCCACTGTCAAATGCGGAAATTGGTTTTAATAGTTTTTTCTAAATAGTGATAGTGTTACTATTAACTTCACTAATCGTGCTGTGAATAAATGTGATAAACAATCAAAAACTAAAGTGTCGTGACTATAAGCTAAGTGTAAAAAAGTGTCATTTTAAGACGACGCTCATAGGGCGTTACTCATTTTTAACTGTAAAAATTGTAAGAAATGGATCAAAAGGAAGAATATCATGATCCTGATTACCCGGAGGCTCCGGTCTGCGTCAAGGAAGAGGCCCCAAGCTCCTCGGAAGAAGAGAAAGTTGAGAGAATTAAAGCAATCATCAGGCGGGAATTTTTGAAAGAGTTGGAAATCCGTGAAAATGAAGTCATGTTGATAGACCAAAGGTTTGTTGCGTTTTTCTATTAGAATATGTTTGTTTATAATATCCTTTTGAGGTTAATGTATGGGTCAAAATTTAAATAACGTATTACTAAACACCATGTGGTGTTTTTTCTTGTGGGTTTTCATGTGATCTGTCATTTTTGTTTACTATTATTAATTGTATAAAAGTTCGAAGTTAAAACATTAAACTTTAAGCTATTAATATATAACTACATCTCACTCAAACTTTCAATACCAGAATTTCCAGTATTAAAATGTAACTTTCAGATAAACATTTTAGAAACATAATAAAATTGACTGGACATTTGTAAAGCCCATCATTACGTTCTTAAAACTACATTCAGCACTTATTTATGGAAAGATTTATTATTGTGACTACTTATTATGAGGGTTAATAAGTAGTCACAATAATAAATCTTTCCATAGCAATGAATACATTTTTACGGCTTCTTTGTAACCTTACTTTCACACCTGTCATTTTAGAGTACTTTAGTAGTACATATTTTGCAGGCATGCGGATCACAAGTACAGCTTGGCAAATTAGAGTAGTAAACCGGAAGTCGCCACTGTGGTGTCGCTACCAGCACTTTGTTTTTTTTACACTTATTACATTAATTTTATGTCACAATAATAAATCTAACAAACCTGCATTCTTGGTTTACATCAAAAGTCAAAGATTTAAAAACATTGTCAGCAAACAAAAAGATTAGTTCCATTTCAAGATGTTCTGGCCAAGCTGTAATGGCTAGCTGTTAAATCATGGACCATGCCTTGGCGACGACGCGTCGTGTTTCACTTGCGCCTCAAATAGTTGTCATCAATGTGACCGGCCCCCCTTGACCACCTTGCCCCCTGAGGGTCAAAGCCTGCTGGGGTCACGGAAATATATTATCAGGTTACCGTGACCCTGGAACATAGAAGGCTATTGAAGCATCATCAAAGATTTTAGTCAGTACAAGTCTGATAGTCCTTCCTCTCAACTCGTAATTATGATGATTTTACCACAGTAAAAAAAATACATAATTATCTAGAAAATGTGCAAATTGGAAAGTAGAAGGGATTTATTTTCTTCAATTTTATTTACCAAAACAATGTCTGGACTTAAAAACAGACAGTGAACTCTGTGTTTTTTTTGGATATTTTTCTCAGAGTACATAGTTTTTCCACAAGAACCTGAGGGTTATAAACAATATCTTATGTAATATGGAGGTTTTAGGCTACCCTGTGTTGCAAAAAACTGTTGGCTAGTAAATAGTCTTAAACTAATTAATATTACAAGACAGACACGGAGCAGTGTGGTGGCCCAGTGGTATTGGTCCGGACTTACGAGTTGTAGGTATTGATCGTTCAAACCCCGCCAGGCGCATGTATTTGTGTAATTTATTTTATCACTAATGCTCTCCAAACAGTGAAGGAAAACATCGCAAGGAAACCGGCATGTCCTAGGACCAAAAATTCGAAGACATGTGACATCTAACAACCCGCACTAGGCCCGCGTGGTAGATTAGGACATAGGCCTCCTCTCTGCAAGATGGAGCGGGCACTCCCTCACAGAAAGGCAAAACTGATAACCAGTGGTCCACTTTGGCCCTGGATCATGAAAACTGGAAATCTTAGGGAAAAGAAGAGGCCTGTGTCCCAGCAGTGGGAACATAATATGCTGATGATGATGAACTAATATTACAAATGTGAAAGTTTCTGAGGATATATGGGTATTTATTTAGTTACACTCAGCCATTCTGTTGTGATTGAGTAACTCAAAAACTTACCGATACTGATACTGCTAGCCTACATCATCCCACTGCTGGGCAAAGGCCTCTCCCCATGACTTCCAGTTTACACGATCCCGGGCCAAAGTGGACCACCTGTCAACAGTTTTGTCAAGCTCGTCCCGCCATCTTCTACGAGGTCTGCCGCACTCAGAGAAATGTCTTGCTACCTATATGAGAACTTCTGGTTGCAACCGTGACAGCAAGACTCACTAGTTGACTTTACAACATTTCCAGTAATAAATACTAAGTAGTAGAGATAACAAGGACTGACGGACAGTTGCTTTCTCAGTTGATTTCTCTGCGTGCGTGACGTGTTGTGGCTGTGTCAGGAAAACTTAAAATACCCAAATTTTAGCATTTGATTCCTTCAACTCTTCAAATAACTAGCTTTGTCGATCATGGTTTTCCAGGCTGTCCACATCCCGTCGTCTACTCCACCGTCTACGGTATGCCCTAGTGACCAGCTACTACAAGGATCAGAAGTTGCAGCTCACCAATGGACAGATACAGGATGAGATTGCTGCACAGCATGAACCGAGGGCGAGAGCTGACGTGAGGATAAGTTTCATATTACGACTAGTCCTACTTTTGACTTAAATCAATATTTGAAGTACATCTCCTACACATAATGGAGTTTTCATTATTTCATTAGTATTTTTGTACCTATTCCAACTGCAGAAGCAGTCAACCTTTGGGTCAAAATGTTCTCCTTTTGACCCAAAGGGGACTGGTAGATGATGCCTTGTGGTATATAGTCTGTCTGACCTACAACAACCAAATGTGAAAGTACTTAAATACAGTGTGTCCGGGCACGAGTTAGCGATATTTGAAGGGGATATTCTAGGCTTATTTTCATCGACAAAAATGCTTTAAAAAAATTCTTACTCCAAAACTTCGCGAATGGTAGCCATTTTAATTTTTTGATCTGTGTGTACAATAAAATGCAAATATCTTTGAATCCAAGAGACCTACATTCATGCAAATGACTTTATTGCAAAGTTAAACTTTAGAATTTTTTTTAAAGGATTTTTGTCGATGAAAATGAGCCTAGAGTATCCTCTTCAAATATCGCTAACTCGTGCCCGGATACACCGTATAAATAAATTTTATTACAAGCTTTTTTTTGGTTTTTGGCGTCATAAAATCATCAAATGAGTCCTCCCGCCCTGCACTGACACTCCCGACTTGTACTGGCTACGTTAAAAGTGTCCTTCAATACCCTTTTAAGTTCCGGGGTCACGGTATTCGTTAGTCCCGTGACCCCGGCACGCTTTGATCCTAACTTTGTGCTGACACTCTTCGAAGTGCGCCTGGAACACAATGCGCCGTCGATCGACCCAGGCTTGGTCCATGGTCGAACAGCGAGTCGCTCGGATTTATTACAAGCAAAAAAACATTTGATCTACTCTCCTGGATAGCTGTGTCTTTGCACTTGTTTACGTAGGACACAGGTAAATTTATATGGAGAAGAATGTGCAAAAAACTCCAGCTGTTGGTCCCAAGGACCAAGTCCAGAGCTCAGACCACAAGTCCAAAATGTCATGTCTGTATTGTCTCCCGTCAGGTGTCTAGCATACTCCGCGAAGGTCAGCGTCGACTGCACCCATCGGTTCGCAAGCTGCTCGGCAAGCAGAATGTTGACATCGACGAGATATTCAAGACCAGATCGCCGAGGAACAAGAGTAGGAAAGACTATTCCGTGAGTACCATATTTTTACCTAAGCCAGGTTGGCCGCTGCAAGTATAACATGGTCCGGTGGGGGTACTGCGATGAGGAGGGGTGTGACTGCGGAGCCCCAAGACAAACAATGGCCCACCTTCTCACTTGTGCCTTGAGCAATTCCACCTGCACTCTAAGGGACCTGTCCGAGGCCACCACCAACGCCGTAAATGTGGCAGAGTTTTGGTCGAAGCTCATCTAGACCACAAAAGACTAAGGAATCATCGACACGACGAAGAAGACCTGATTGTACTTAAAGTAGGCTTTTGTTGGCAAGGCCTCCGCAGACTAGGACGGCATGGCAAGGGATTTTGCCGTGAGTCAGCGCACACTGGCCGCTTAGATACCGCGGCATTCCAGCACATTTCCACGGCCCCGCTTCTCTACTCCCGCCGCCGCACTCCGCAGTGTATCACCACGAGCGCCGCAGTCCGTGGCATGCCGTTGCCTCCCGCAGTATGCCACGGCATCCCGCCACGGGAGCCTGTGGCGCGTCTTTTAATGCCGCGTGATAAAATCCCTTTCAATGCCACGACACCATTTTAAAGCATAGCAATTTATGTCGTATTTCTGTAACAGTACGGTTGAATGTCCATTAGTAAAAATTGAAATCCCTTGCCATGTTGTCCCGGTCTGCGTAGGCCTTAAGTCATTTCTTAGATCTGTTTGGTGGTCATGCAGGTCGCGGGGTGAGGTAGCGCCGCTCCGAGCGCTTAATTGGTGCGTCGGTCGGCTTTTGCCCCCCGCTTCCGGTCTACGTCTCGTGCTCTCTGTTTGCACGAGATGCGTCGTTGCATTGTCAATCTTAGGGCTCCCACTCAAAACTACGAACTCGCATCGCAACGCAAATGTTTGCAATCTCGCACGAATGCATCGCAAAAACTTGCGATCTGATTCGCATCGTGCAATTCTGCGATGTGACGTCATACTTGATGATAACATTTCAGTTCTGTGAAACTAGAAACAATGTATTATTATACCATTCCCACTTTAAAAAGTTACTTTTTCTCACTGAAAACAGTGAGTAAATAGTAGATTGTTTGACAAGGGAGCAAAATGATATTTTTACGGCGAGGGCGCTTTTTTGAATCCAGAGCGAAGTGAGGGATTCTACTGTAGAATCCCGAGCGTAGCGAGGGATTCTTTAGTAGAATCCTGAACGTAGCGAGGGATTCAAAGTACGTCGCCCGAGCCAAAAATATATTTTGCGCCCGAGTGATACACTCTACTTTTCATCACCCACTATGAGAAAATAAAAAGCGCCTCATATTTTATTGTAGTATTATTATAAATTTAATAAAACAAAGAGTAACAACTAAATTGAAATTAAATAGTATCTAATAATATAACTAGGTACTAAAAAGTTATATTTACATTTGAGACATTTTCGCTCGCAATTATGAAAATTATAAAGATTCCATTGAGAACAAGACGAAAACATGTGGTACATAATAGTTCGACGTTCGATATTTTTTTTTTTTTATTATTTGAAATTACTGGTCAAAAAACTATACGTTGCGGTAGCCTCAAAATGGAGGGGCGCTGATTCGAAATATGTTCTAGAAATTGTAACAGCCTGACGGTGAACAGTTGGAAACCTATAGGCACTGAGGAAGGCTTACCTTGCTGTCCACGTCTGCGATCAGCTCCAGAGGGACTGCTTCAACTGCACTCAAAGTTCACTTCACACACAGAAGTTCATAGTTCAAAATGTTAGTCCAAATGCGATGGGCCAATGAACCCGCGGGTATTATTTATGGCTAAAATATGGACAATCTCAGCACTAACTTAGCTGGAAATGCGATGACGCGGCGCACAGAAGACCAGAGATAGATCTTTTCCGAGGAGTTGTCAACGGACCGCACGCTAGGCGAATATATGAGTGTGAGTCGCCATCTTGATCTTATGATTTCTCCTTCCCTTTTCATCACATGAACATAGTCACGAGATGCGCAGCGACCAGTGGAACTTCATACTGGTTGAGTTTCCTTAGCCGCGGCAGGAGCCAAGTCCAAGAAGCGATTGCTGGACATTTTCAACACGGCAAAGCCAACCCGGCGTACCCAGTCAGTTCAAATGTCCAACGTCAAGCATTATATTTATTTATTACACGCAAACACCGTGTTGGCGTAACCATCTTCCCCGGTTTGAAAGATCCTACTTTCGAAACACACAAGAAAGCGTCATTATAGTAATAATTGCATATCGTCGCGAAAACTCTACCTCTAGGGAGGAAACCTAACAAAATTTAAATTGAATTACAAAAAGAAAGAAAATTTAGTTATATTATTAAATTGACCTAACCCTAACCTAAAATACGATAAGCTTATCAATGCTTACTGAGTAGGGAGAGGGCACAACTTAACAATCGGCCTGCTCTGAAGCATTCCACCTTGTACCTTCACTGATGCGACTCTGCAGATCCCTTTTTTGTCCGGAAAGATTTCAGTAATTAAACCTAACGGCCAGTGTAAGGGCATGACATTATCTTGCATTGAAACAACGACCATACCAACCCGGACTGGGTTAGAGGGAGTGTTCCATTTTTGCCTGGTTTGGAGGGTGTGCAGATATTCATTGCGCCACCGCTTCCAAAAAGATTGAACGAGTTGATCAGTTAACTCGTATCGTGAGATAAGGTGTAAACGCGTTTCAGTAACTTCGCGAGCGGGTAAAAACACAAGCGGTTTCGTATGAAGGAAATGTGCAGGTGTTAGAGCGGTAGGTTCTGACGGATCTGAGCTAAGTGCATAGAGTGGTCGAGAGTTTAACAAAGCTTCGACTTGAGCTAACATAGTGTTAAGCTCATCAAAAGTGAGTATTTGTTGACCGACGACCTTCAGAAGATGCGTTTTGACGCTCTTTACCTCGCTTTCCCAGCACCCACCAAAATGCGGAGCTCTACATGGGATGGTTTTAAGAGTTATTTTATGCTCTGCCAGTTCCAATTCCCAATAGGGACGATATTCTTGCGATAAGAATCGGTAGAGATCGCGAAGATAAGAACGAGCACCAATGAAATTGGTGCCGTTGTCCGTGTACAGACACTCGATGGGACCACGGCGAGAAATAAAACGTTTTAGTGCTGACAAGAAGCTCGCGGTGCTGAGATCTGAGGCAACTTCTAGATGCAAAGCACGCGTTGTCAAGCACGTAAAAAGACATATATAAGCCTTACGACTCTTTTGGCCTCTGCCGCGCACAGATGTTATCATGAGCGGCCCAGCATAATCACACCCAGTGTGTGAAAATGCTTTAGGAGCGATTTCAACACGTGTCTGCGGCAGGTCAGCCATGATTGGAAAAACAGGTCGTGGCTTAGCGCGAAAGCAAATATTGCAGTTAAAAGTTATATGACGAACAATACGTCGTGCGGACAGAATCCAATACCTCTGTCTCAAAAGAGACAGAAGCAAGTTCGGACCTGTATGAAAGTTCTTGACATGATAGTAGGAAACTAAAAGTTCCACGACGTGGTCCTGTCGAGGAAGTAAAATTTGGTGACGCGAATCAAAGTCTAACTCAGAGTTGGCTAAGCGTCCACCAACGCGAATAAGTCCATTATGCAGAAACGGACTTAGTTTCTGTAATGGCTTTGAACATAATTGTTTGCGGTTTATGCGATCGAGATCTGACTCGAAATGGATCCGCTGAACAGAGCGCCACACTACTAATTCAGCGAACTCCAAGTCCGATGCGGTAACGGGTCCCTTCGGGAGACGTTTGAGAAATTTATAAACAAAACAAATGGTTTTTAGATATTTCATCCAAGAGGAAAACCTACTAGAACGGTGGTACAAAATGTCTTCTGTTGGAGAACTGGTATCTGTATCAGAGGATTCTGCTTTCGTAACTGAGGGTAGAGCGACAGGCTTCATCTCTGGCAGCTCTCGCACCTCACCGGATACAAATGGCTTCACGGGCCATTCTTGTCGGGGTGTTTTAAGCCATGGCGGTCCACTCATCCACAGTGGATGATGAACTAGCTGGGCTGGTGTTAAGCCACGAGAAAGACAGTCACTTGGGTTCTCAGATCCCTTGACATGGAAGAAGTGCTCCGACGATAGGTTTTCGTGGATTTTAGCGATGCGATTGGCCACATAAGTGTGCCAGCGATGAGGAGAGGAATGAATCCAACTCAAAGTTACAGTTGAATCAGAGAACGCCACGACAGCCTCAATGGCGTATCGGGCGGAGTAGAGAACGAAAACTCGTTTGATCAGAATTGATAAAAGGAGTGCGGCGCATAGCTCCAAACGAGCTAGCGAAATAACCTTAAGAGGTGTGACTTTGGACTTTGCACATACCAGTGAGATGACGATGTCACCGTCTGGCTTGACTACGTGGGCATAGACAGCACCGCCGTAAGCCTTCTCACTGGCATCCGCAAAGCCAACTATGGAAAACTTACAATTTTCAATAACGCCAATATGACGTGCGAATTTAAGCTGAGAAACTTCTGGTAACTCAGCTTGAAATTGTTCCCAAAGGCGAACAATGCGATTCGGTGGGACCTCATCCCATCCTATTTTGACAAGCCACAAATCCTTGATCAGTAACTTAGCGTACAAAATCATGGGCGCGACTAATCCCAATACATCAAAGAGACGAGCGATAGACGACAAGATATTCCTTTTTGTACAAGGACGAACATCAGGGTTGACTTGGAACGCGAAATAGTCATGGTCGGGAAACCAGCGTAGCCCAAGAATTTTCAGGGTCGGATCTTTACTTAGATCGACACTGTGCGAGAGTCGCAATGACTCGGGAATAGCCTGAAGGACTTCAGTGCTATTACTTGACCATTTAGTCAACTCAAAATCACCAAGTGAAAATATTTTAATCAATTGGTGAGCTGACTCTATTGCTTGCTCTACATTAAAGGTAGAGCTTGCTATATCATCCATATAAATGTCTCGGCTCAGTACCTCACTGGCCAGAGGAAATTGGTGCCCTTCGTCCTTACACAATTGTTGAATGGTGCGAATCGCGACAAAAGGAGAACACTTCAGGCCGAAAGGCAGAACTGAAAATTGAAAGATTTTTAAATTTTCATCTTCATGAAAGCGGTAGAGTATTCGCTGAAGCGGACGATCTTCAGGACGAATCCCTATTTTAAGATACATAGCTTTAACGTCAGAAGTTATTGCTACCGCGAAGAGTCTCAGGTTCAATAAAATATTTAACAGGTCCGTTTGAAGAACGGGACCAGCGTAAAGGATGTCATTTAATGAGGTACCATTGTCTGACTTTGCGCTTGCGTCAAGAACCACGCGTAACTTAGTGGTTGTCTTGTCCTCGCGAATGACAGCATGGTGTGGGATATAGAACGAGACTTCACCTGGCAAAACTCCTTCCACCAAAGAAATATAGTTATTTTTTAGGTAATCTTTAATGACTTCATCATATAGAAATTTGACGTTAGGATGTGATTTGAATTTACGTTCGAGGCTAAGAAACCTACGACGAGCGATTTCGAAAGAATTTCCTAGCACAGAAGCGTCCGTCTTTAATGGCAAAGCAGCGACATACTTGCCAGATGGGGTGCGAGTAGTGGTAGAACAATAAAACTGCTCGCAGTGTTTATCGTCCACACTTGTGATTGAAGAAGCTTGAACTTCCTCGATCTCCCAGAATCTACGCAAGTCGTAGTTTTCCAAAGAAGACGTCGCGCAAAACGACATCGTAGCAGTAGGAGAGCCTAGAATAGGCGCTTCTCCCATAAAGATATATCCTAGCACAGTCTCTAATGCATCTGGATATCCAGCTGTTAAAGTAACTTTACTTGGTTGCAATAACTTAGCAAACAACTTTACTCCAAGTAGAATGTCAATATTCCCCGGCATTCCCCAAGTATCATCAGCGAATAGATGCGAATCGATATTATTGAGATCAGCGACATCTATCGGACACAATGGAAGCTGTCCTGTTATCTCGTCGAGAACCAGTGCCTCGATCGAGTACTTGGGTTGAGCGCGAAGGCGCGAGCTAAATGTGAAGTCGACTGAACCGCGGACCGACTGAGACGTACCACCGATACCTTTAACCGTGACTATAGAATCGTCACGTATTGGTAGTCCAAGCATACGACAACATCGGGTGGTAATATAGTTCTTCTGAGAACCCGGGTCCAATAGACAGCGAACAACAAAATCCTTCCCTTTTCTACCTACCACTAACACTTTCGCAGTAGCTAAAACCTCCGTAGTGCGAGTACTATTATGAGCCGAAGCCGAATGAGTACACAAAGAAACGCGATCCTGATCCGGGTTCTGGACTACGGCGCTGGCAGACGGCGCAGCGCCGACTGCTGGCGCGGGTGTCGGTTGTGGAGGCGGCGATTGATCAAAATGTAACAGGGAATGATGTTTACCGTTGCATTTCTTACACGATAGTGCTGATTGACATTTAGATACGGTATGCTGACTACTAAGGCAATTACCGCAAAAGCGATTATCTTTTATATATTTAAATTTGTCATTCGCATTTAATTTTAAAAAGGCACTACACTTATATAAGTTTGTGTGCACCGACTGACAAAGGGAACATTTAGGTGACGTAGCTACATACACCTGCGATACCTTACTAGAGGGTGCGGGGGGTCTGCCGCTGGCGCCAGCAGTCGGACGCTCAGGCTTCTGCGGCGCGGTGCGATAAAGAATTTTTACCTGTTCTCGTACGAACTTCACGAAATAATTGTAATCTACGCTATGAGGATCCGTTAACGTGCGAAGCGACATTTCATAATGTTTTGCGATGTCGGAGTCTACTAACTTAAGACCCACGTACATGAAAATAAAATCAGACATGTTGTCGATTTTTAATTGTTGGAGTCCAGCCACAATAGCGGTGTACCTATCAAAAACCTTTTCTACATTAGCGGGCGACGAACCAGCTGCCTTTAAAGAAAACAGCTGATTTAAATAATTAACGGCTAATGCGCGCTTGTCCTGATATTTAGCGATAAGCGCGTCCCAGATAACACGATAATTTTCTGCAGCAGGAACAATACCGGCTGCCACGCCTTTGGCTTTGCCTTTGAGATGACCCAACAAATAATGAATGCGATCAGAATCCGAGAGATCGGGATTTGTATGAATCACCCGTTTAAATGTCTCATAGAAGAACGGAAAGTTCTGAATGTCACCATCAAAGGTAGGTAGTTCGATTCGAGGTATTTTGATATGCGATGATCCTGCCTCATTCGAGTTATGAGACTCTTTTGTTGTGGTTAAGGAACTCAAAACATTTTTGATTTCGCACACCAGATCGTCAAATGAAGACAATGTACTATAATTAACCTCATATGTTGGATAAAGTTTCAATGAAATAATGTTTATATTATCAATAACAGTTATAATTTCAGTACGAATTAGATCAATTGATTTAGCTTGCGCAATAAAGGTGTCCCGCGATTTTTCGGTTTTAAGGTTTATTATAGAATCAAATAACTTTTGAACACGAGCAAAGTATGCGGCGCGTTTGCCCTCATACATTTTTAATTTATTTTGTAAATCTTCCATTTTAAATTACAATAGAATAGAACTCAATAATAAATTTACACAAAAATATCAATTCGGAACCAATTCGGAACCCACTCAACTCTCAAAACACGGAACCCTAACAAGCTAGTACGAAAACTGCGAATCAAAACAAAAGAAACAAATGCTTGATCAGGTAAAAACAATAAAATAGGTAGGAACCACTTTTCCTGACCTGCGGAACCCTAGTACCAAAAAATGGCGACAAGGTGCGGTAAACAACTGAATTTAAAAATAATAAATCAGCTATTTAAATAATTGTGTACGGAACCAAACTTTCGCCTTAGCACGCGGAACCCTAATGGAACGCGTAAGCAAAAGTCGAACAAAATAACACAATAAACAAATAGGTACGGAATCACTGCTCCGACCGTGCGAATGACCTATCACAATAACTTAGTGAGGGCTACAATAACCACTTTTTACAAATAAATACTTAATCCCTTTCGGTAAGTAGGTAGATATATACCTATAATAATGTCCCGTAAGAAAACTTCCGACAGGCAACCACTTACAACAAAGGATTAAGTAAAAGGTAAACAGAAAATAAATGCGATGCGAGAATATAGGTACCTAGGTATCTCGATAAATATTTATCTAATGTACCTACGTATGTAACTCAAAACGGAATGCACACAAGAGTATGTACCAAACCCGTCTGAACCTAAATAACTTATAGGTGCGAAGGGAATTAACAAACCAAAGTTCAAAAAACAACTTTAGTTTTAATAGGTATGGAAATAATATCCAACCATGCGAAAACTTACTTTACGTACGTGTAATACAGAAATAACTTATCCGTGATCTCACAACTGTACGTTAAGTAAGTGCGGTATAGATAAACAGTAAATGGTTGTAATCTAAAAAATAAATTTATTGAGAATAATGTAACTAAATTGCAATAATTTAATCAAATGCGGAGTGGACTGTATTGCGATTAAATACTCGTACAAAACGAGGCGATATACCAGGATAACATTTACCTACAAGACTTCAGTTAAATAATACTAAATCAATCATAACAAAGGTACAATGACCGTTCAATCACGATTGTGGTTCCCGGACTCAAGGTCAATCTTGGTACGAAAAAGTAGGTCACTCAACACAACCTTTGTGAGAACCCCAAAACCACAGTATAAATATCTACAGTAGTTGATCTCGGCCGCATGATAGAAATAAATACCTACAGCCGCGCGGTACGTAAACATGCGTTAGGGCTGTCCGACCACTGTGCGACGCAGTGCGCACACTCAAACACGGAGCGAACTATGTACGCGCGAGCCCTAGATAAACTGTAATCTACGTTCCTAGAATAATATTCATGACTGTGATATAGTTTATGTAGTACACTGAATATACGTTGATTGTACACCGTACCGTAGGTAAATTAAGCTCACTGCTTCATTTCCGTGCCCGCCGACAATCCCACCGCGCCGATACACCATGACTTTACTTTGAATAATACAAACTAACAAAACACACATGCACTGGAGTTTTAACACAAGAGTAAGTACCTACCGTATCATGATTCATTCAGAACCGCCTTAACTTATCTTTTTAACTTGCCTCAATAACTTTCCTTTACTTTATTCATTTTACTGTATTTATTAACCCAAATACCCTTTTTTTCGTGATATAAAGGAAAATACATAACCATTAAAATTAAAAACTAGCACGGCTACTAGCTACTAGTAAGTAAAATTATTTTATAGTTAGTAGGTACTCACCTTTCAGAGGTTGCAGGTAATTTAAAAAAAACTTATGCCTGGATGCGTTATTGTTGACGTTAAACACCCAAACACAGCACAATATTTTCTACTTGTCATATTTGCTAAAAAAAAACAACGCACCGTCCGTTCATCACTACGGTACGGCCGTGACTGTCTGCGCCCCGAGCGCGCCCCGACATCGAGTCACGTGGTATAGCTCGCGTTTCGTCCGTTTGTATGAAGATCAAATACTGTAGATATTATTACCGTGCCAAAACGCTGTTTGTCTTAGTAACATTAATGTGTAAGTACCTACACCACTAAAAATATGCAATGTAACGGAACTTCGATAAAGAGTGCGGATGATTTAGACCTTACGTATAATGCAATAAGGACGAGTTTCCTAAAACGATATGCAATTTTACTTATATAATTTCTAGATTTTTCTAGCATATAGGATAAATCTATCCGGCTGAAGGACCAAATGGTACATAATAGTTCGACGTTCGATATTTTTTTTTTTTATTATTTGAAATTACTGGTCAAAAAACTATACGTTGCGGTAGCCTCAAAATGGAGGGGCGCTGATTCGAAATATGTTCTAGAAATTGTAACAGCCTGACGGTGAACAGTTGGAAACCTATAGGCACTGAGGAAGGCTTACCTTGCTGTCCACGTCTGCGATCAGCTCCAGAGGGACTGCTTCAACTGCACTCAAAGTTCACTTCACACACAGAAGTTCATAGTTCAAAATGTTAGTCCAAATGCGATGGGCCAATGAACCCGCGGGTATTATTTATGGCTAAAATATGGACAATCTCAGCACTAACTTAGCTGGAAATGCGATGACGCGGCGCACAGAAGACCAGAGATAGATCTTTTCCGAGGAGTTGTCAACGGACCGCACGCTAGGCGAATATATGAGTGTGAGTCGCCATCTTGATCTTATGATTTCTCCTTCCCTTTTCATCACATGAACATAGTCACGAGATGCGCAGCGACCAGTGGAACTTCATACTGGTTGAGTTTCCTTAGCCGCGGCAGGAGCCAAGTCCAAGAAGCGATTGCTGGACATTTTCAACACGGCAAAGCCAACCCGGCGTACCCAGTCAGTTCAAATGTCCAACGTCAAGCATTATATTTATTTATTACACGCAAACACCGTGTTGGCGTAACCAACATGTGAACGCATCGTGGAAAACATAAAATACTTCCATGCCACTGTCCGAAAAAAAACAATCTACAATTTTTATTCAGCCAGGGACGCGGCGTGACTATGGGCCGTCATTCCAGCCAGTCTTTATTCAAACACTATTTGCTTCGATTTCTTTGGAGCCGAGCACTAAGATGTTCCAAATTCAAAAAGTGCGCGGCAATGTTCTTTGCGGCGCACTTATCATGCTCCAAATTCAAAAAGTGCGCGGCAATGTTCTTTGCGGCGCACTTATAAAGAGGATTAAAAACTCCGTCGTCCTTTTCGAATAGGTGGGATGAAAAAGCTCTTTTCATCCCACCTATTCGAAAAGGACGACTTGGTTCGCCTTTAAGTGCGCCCAAAACTGGTGTTTTCTATAGGGAACTTTTAGCGGGCAGAAATGAGTTTTTAATCCTCTTTATAAGTGCGCCGCAAAGAACATTGCCGCGCACTTTTTGAATTTGGAACATCTTACTGCTCGGCACCAAAGAAATCGAACGCAAATAGTGTTTGAGTAAAGACTGGCTGGAATGGTTACGCCGCGTCGCTGGCTGAATAAAAATTGTAGATTGTTTTTTTTTTTCGGACAGTGGCATGGATGTATTAACTGTAGGTTGTAATTTAATGTTTTCCACGATGCGTTCACATGTTTTCGCCTCGTTCTCAATGGAATCTTCTACTATATAATTTTCATAATTGCAAAAATGTCTCAAATGTAAATATAAGTTTTTAGTTGTTTATTATTAGATAATTTCAAGTTAGTTGTTGCTTTTTTTTTAACCCGTTTAATAATATTACAATAAAATACGAGGCGCTTTTTATTTTCTCATAGTGGGTGATGAAAAGTAGAGTGTATCACTCGGGCGCAAAATATATTTTTGGCTCGGGCGGCGTACTTTGAATCCCTCGCTACGTTCGGGATTCTACTAAAGAATCCCTCGCTACGCTCAGGATTCTACAGTAGAATCCCTCACTTCGCTCTGGATTCAAAAAAGCGCCCTCGCCGTAAAAATATTACTTTGCTCCCTTGTCATACAATCTACTATTTTCTCACTGTTTTGGTGTTTGAATTTAGAACACATTGATGCGGTCCACCCCCGTCAGCCCCCGTGTTGTTAGGAAAATGTTACTCTTAATTTGAATCATTGTATCGAGTTTAATGTCAATTTGTTGGCGCAGAGACCGAGCGATAGCACTACTTCGTCGCGTGCAGTGGGTTCGATTCCCGCGCGGAGCAAATTTTCGTATGATCTACCGTTGTTTGTTTCGGATCTGGGTGTTTGTGTATGTGAATTTAGGTGTTTGTAAAAGCACCTTTATCTTTTTTCTCTTCGTTAAATACCTATCTATTATCGCTTAATTATTATTTTTCTTGTGGTCATGGTATAAAGTATCGTATGTAACTCGTGAATAAAACGGATTTAAATCGAGGGCCTGAATCACAGGATTTAAATAATTGAATCACTCGCTTCGCTCGTGATTCAATCATCATGGATCACTCCCTGCGGTCGTGATTCAGTCACTAAAATCCTTCGCTTGCTCTTGATTCATATATATGGCCCTCGCTTTAAATCCGATCTTTATTCACTCGTTGCATAATGTACTATTTTTTATGCAGTTTGAATCGAATTATTTTGGGAACTCCTGTCCGAAGGGATTTTTTTTTCCTCAGGCAATGGTACACAAACGCAACTACACGATCTTAGCCGACACGACAAAGACTCTCCGTCCGGAAAAGAAGGCCGACGAGGCGGTGTTGGAGGTGAATGAAGAGCCGTGTGGCAGCCGCCCTAAGAAGGTGCCGCGGCATCTGGAGCCCAAGATCACTAATGTGGTGACTCTGGACGAGGTCACCCGGAATAAGATGAAGCATCGGTATAGGATTGTTATTGGTAGGTACATCATTTTTGTTCAAAATTGTTAAACTTAAATTATGTACAAATTACAAATAAAAAATTACTATTAATATGTACAAAAAAAAATGATAAAAGAAAAAACATTCAGAGGGCTTTATAGAATACGTCCACATCGCTGTACGGAGTGCCCAGAACGCTTGCAGCCAACGACGATATAATACTAGACTCCTAATAACAGGCGACCGATGTCTGCCAACACATTAGGCAAAAAAGTCTTATATTCGTCTCATTTCGACCAATCCTGTGAGCCGTAAACATACGTTGAGACAGAACAGACCTTGAGTTAGCCAATCACAACGCAGTACCCCGTCCCCCTCGCTTACGTAGTACCTCAGCAAGTTGGCAGAATAGTTTGTGTTCTTTAGATCGTGCATGCAGCGTCTAGTATTATATCGTCGTTGCTTGCAGCATTGCCACGTAGTATGGATGCTCAGTCGTTCAAAGTCGTTCGAATAAACGCCTGGCGATATCCTCAAAAGCGTTGTGGGCACTCGGACCCCATGGCCCCAGAATTTCAACTCCAAACGGCTCAAAGCCGCTTGGAGTTTCCAGCACCTGCAGCAGCAGCGCCAGCACAACACGCTGAACTAGGAAGATGGGATGGCGCAAGGGTATCGACACATGTTGCATCCCCAACGACGATATAATACTAGACTACGCATGCACGATCTAAGGAACAAAAATTATTCTGTCAACTCGCTGAGGTACTACGTAAGCGAGGGGGACGGGGTACTGAGTTGTGATTGGCTAACTCAAGGTCTGTTCTGTCTCAACGTATGTTTACGGCTCACAGGATTGGTCGAAATGAGACGAATATAAGACTTTTTTGCCTAATGTGTTGGCAGACATCGGTCGCCTGTTATTACGAGTCTAGTATTATATCGTCGTTGTGCATCCCACACCAAAGGCCTACCCAGCTTCCATGGCATTATAGACATACCATCTACACATCATCGTCATACTACACGCTATTTGATAAGCTCAAGGGAAACCTAAATAAGCTTTTCAATTATTTTCGGATGTCAACAAAATCGTTTTATCACATACTTTCTCCCTTACATACTTTCGCCCTGCCACCCGCGCTTCTTGGCTACGCACGCACACATACAAATTTCTTGTACGCACACACTACACTCTCAACAATACCGCGACGATTTGACAGGGAGCGCGGTATGCTACGGCAACGGCACGGTAGATCGTTGACGTTCACGGCGTGCCGTTGCCGTGGACGGTAAATTAAAAGCGTTTGCATACAAATGCATACATTTTGCTTTCCTACTTTACCGTGGCGATAAAAACGTGCCGTACCGTGCCGTGGCACGGTAAATTATAAAAGCACCTACTGGGTTCTAAGACAGCTGTCACCCGGTGACAAGAGCAATAGGCTAGTTGCCTAAAAAAATTTAATAAGTCCGTCTTATAGATTATTCAAAAAAAAGGGACACGTATTTTTTTATTTGTAAATTAGACCAAAAATGACAAAGATATAGCCTATTAAAGTTACGTATGACGTCACGATGCGTGGCATTTTTCGCGCAGAGTGACGTCACAGGTAACTTAAATAGGCTATTATCTTTGTTCTTTTTTGTTTAATCGAAGAAAGAATACGTGTCCAATATTTTTTTATAATCTAAAATACGGACTAAATAGAATGTAATTATTTTGACCCTGGAAACTATCCTATTGATAAGTGAATCCACAAGCCAGGGCTCAGTGGCGCACATTGTGTGTGTCCACACTGGAAGCAAAGCGCGAGCGCGGTGGCCGGCGAGACGGCGGGCGCAATCTGTGTCAATTAGGGGTTGCAAAACCGGTACTTTTTAAAGCCCGGTGCCGAAGTTTCGGTACTGGGACATGGAACCGGGATTTCCCGGGAAATTCGGTACTTTCGGTACTCACGTCGTACGTGTAAATGTCGCTATTAACTAATGGTATGAAAGGCACGAGTAAAAAAGCACACTACATAAAACTGTCATATCAGTTGAAAAATGAACTCATTACAAATGTGGGAGGGATGGAGTAGTTCATAAAACTTTATTTTATTCGTAAATCTATTATTGACAATAATCATCAGAACATAATCTCAAGGAACCGAATTTAAAATGCTTTTTTAAGCTATTGCATAGCTTTTATCGCGGGCTCTGATCGCGGCGCGGCGCGGCGACCAAATCAAGACAGTCCCAACAAAAACCTAACGAAAATATCCGACACCACGCATCGTCTAACGTCGTTTCAGTTCGGGAGATTTTGGTGATCATAAAAATATCCGTCAAAAAACAATTTACTTTATGATTTTAATCAATGATTTTATTCAAGTACAGTAAAATAATTTAAATATTTACAAATACCTCCTCCCTACGGTAGTATTTTAGTGCATGTCTTGATAACTAGATGGCGATGACTATAAGACCGAAATGGTTTGCTACACCTGCCACCTGTTGTTGCCTAGCAACGCCTAGGCTCGAGCTAGGCAAAATCGCTTGTAGCCATCGCGCTAGGCCCGCCTTAGTCACTTCAGTGTGGCCACGAGCGGCGATTTCATACATTCAATATTATTGCGCCCGCCGCCGCCACCGCGTTAGGCTCGCAGTTTGTTTGAGCACAATGAGAGAGGCAAATGTCCAGCAGTGGACGAATACAGGCTGATGATGATGATGATTAAGTGCTTAAAGATTCCCACCAACCGACCGGATCCGGCGGCATTTTACAATGCGGTAAAGAACATTGAAATCTATCAAGAGTGAATACAGTTCACATTTGCTTGCAAAGTTATCTCCGTCGGCATTCCGCGACACGTAGCGACGTGTCCCGTAAGTTGTAACCATCAAAAACATAAATGTGGAATGAGAGCCAAAGCAAAGCCAAGCACAATAGTTTGATATTTTTAAATGTATATGGAATTGATTGTATTATAAGATTATAACGTGTATTGCGCTAATTTTAGAATCTTTAGCTAAGCTTGGCATGTAACTGTTTTTTTTTGTCCCTAACAAATAAAATAAAAATATTATGCCTTGGTTGTTGACTTCCACGAAAAAAGAAGTGAAATCTAAATGGGTGCCAAGTTCAATGGTCAGTTCTTAAATTTATTTAAAACGACATAAACTATATTTCTTTTTATAACTAAGGATCATACATTGTAGCCTAATTTCTGGCTTGGCTATTTCTCATATACGAATTATATATCCTTCTTAAGTTCTAAACCTTTTACTTTATTTTATATTATATCGAAAATTTGGTTTGCTGGTAGTACTAACCATCGAACATAATATTTCGTATATGAGAACTAGCCAAGCAAGAAATCAAATTTTTGTAATTTAATCTAATTCTACTTAATTTCTTATTTATATTCTGAAATTAGGCTACAATGTATGATCCTTAGTTATAAAAAATATAGTTTATGTCGTTTTAAATAAATTTAAGAACTGACCATTGAACTTGGCACCCATTTAGATTTCACTTCTTTTTTCGTGGAAGTCAACAACCAAGGCATAATATCAAACTATTGTGCTTGGCTTTGCTTTGGCTCTCATTCCACATTTATGTTTTTGATGGGATATCATTACTTTTTGTACATAAACAATGATCTTACACTGTTGATCGCTAAATATTTAAACAATAAATAATAATAAATCTCAGTTAATAACTGTAGGGGATGTTAGACACGGGACACCGTTCGTTGCCGGCAAGAAGGGAAGTGCAGTAGAGATGGGTAACTCAGGAGAGATAGATACAAATGATATGTATCGTTCCGTCTTACTCAATCACTCAATGCATCACTTTGAATCCGAATGTATCAGTGTATCTGTGTATATTTTTACAACTTGTTCAATCTTCGTCTTCTTGTATCTGTGTGACTGTGATGCGTCGCACGCTAGTGGGGAAAGTATATACGTCTCTTTCGCACCTCCCTATTTAGAATGTTATGTCGCATTTTCGCAAGGCCGAGAGAATGAGTTGACTGACCATTATAAACTGATTCATGATAAATTGATAAATTTGTTACTTGTGACTAGAGTTTAAAGTAGTAAAGCAGTACTTGAACATTTCAAGTAATACACTGATTTGGTTTTGTCGTGCACTTCAAGTGCCTAAAGCAATCTAGAGTTTATTAAAATATGCAAACTAATTTCGGTCATAAATCTATCGATTTAGGATCTAGATAGAAAAAAGGGTTTAGCGATTTACAAAATTAAACAAAATATCAGTATCATTTAGGTACTTTAAGCTCGAGACCTGGATCGAGATCGGGATCGGCAATAATTAGCTGAGCAAGTGAGCAACAGGCAGGGCAATGTCGCATCATGCGCGGATTCGAAAGGATATGAAGATAAAGAGTGATACGTATATCTCAATGATCAAAAGATACATTTAGCAAGTGAGCAAAAGTGCAATGTCGCTTCGTGTCATGCGCGGATTCGAAAAGATACAAAGATATGAAAGAGTGATACATATCTCAGTGATCAAAAGATACATAAGAATCTTTTCTTTTCATTGATACATTTTTCCCATGTCTAAAGTGCAGTTTTTTCGGCCAAGGATTTAATACCAACAACTCACTTACATAGTATCATTTGTAGATTTCCATGTTCACTAAACCTTATACTAATCGCCTGCCCATCTTAACACCGCGATTCAGGATCGTGACTTAATTGCACAACGCCATCTAGTGGGTGCTAGGTGTCATATAATACGGTTACTTACGTGTAATAAATACGAAAATCAACTATTCTTAATAATAAGTACAAAGACTAGAATACATGGATTTAAAAAAAATTAGGGTGATGTTTAACTCGTCATATATTCACGTAAAGATCATAAAATCCACATTTCACACATAGAGTTTAGGCACTAATTAAGCAATGCCATCTAATGTTTTTAAATAAATCAATCCTTCATTGATTTAGTGCATGAAGCAGTGAGTTTCTGAAAATCATAAAAGGTGGCGCTAGTGTTTTTATAATACGGTAAGTTACGCGTAATAAATACGAAAATCAACTATATTCGTAAATATAAGTACAAAATTGAGAATCATCATCTGCCTAGCCTTTTCCCAACTATATTGGGGTCGGCTTCCAGTCAAACCAGATTCAGCTGGATATCAGTATTTTACGTGGAGCGACTGCCTGTCGGACCTCCACAACCCAGTAACTGGGTAATACGATACCCCATGGTAAGACTGGTTGTCAGACTTTAGAACTTCTGACTAACAGTAACGACTGTCAAAGATCTACAAATGACAGCCGGGACCAACGGCTTTACGTGCTTTCCGAGGCACTGAGGAAACTCGCTATGACAGATGGTCACCCATCCACAGACCAACCTTGGCAAGCGCGGCTTAACCCGGAAGATTGGCCTGTGTGGCTGTAATTATTTAGCCACAAGTACAAAATTGAGAATATTTGAATTAAAAAAATTAGGGTGGTATTTAACTCGTTTATATTCACGTAAAAGATCATAAAAATCTACATTTCACAAATAGAGTTTCAGCATTTATTGAGCAACGCCATCTAGTGTCACTTTGTCAAATCAATCCTTCATTGATGTGCATCGAGCAGTGAGTTTCTGAAAATGATAATAGGTGGCGCTACTGGTTGTAGAATAGGGTAGTGTTTTACTCGTTGTAATATTCACGTAAAGATCATAAAATCCACAAATAGAGATTTATAGGCACTAATTATATTAGTTAGGTGAAAATTATAATAAAATATAAGAAAACTACCAGTTTCTGATTTTTCCTTTGTATTCACCTAATTACCTATCTGCATGCCAAATTTGAACTTTCTAGGTCATCTGGAACTGGGATATAGTTTTGATCTATAGGTCAGTCATAAAAATTACGATTTTTGGACGTTAATATCTAAATAACCGTTTGACATATGTTTATAAAATTTGGAACACACTTGTATCTCGCCAGTCTCAATATGTATGCCAATTCAACAGTCTACGTTAAATAGTTTTTGAGTTATGAGGGGCTAAAAAGTGCCTCCAAATGGTTCGTGTAATATTACACACTGTGAGCGCGCCTTGCTTTGGCTGGCCACGCTCCCGCGTGTCAAGATGCAAATATGAACTGTATTTACTGTTGATAGATTTCAATGTTCTTTACCGCATTGTAAAATGCCGCCGAGGCCGGCCGGTTGGTGGGAATCTTACCTTGCATGCCATTGCCATTGAAGTCGGCAGTGGGGACTATCAAATCAGTCGGCAATGAGTGCATAAAAGGAGTTATAAGTACTTGGCAAGTTTAATATGCACAAAGCTTAGTATTGTTTTTACATTATTTATTTATTTGGGAAACCTCTAAGCTAAATAATTACAGCCGCACAAACAAATCTCCCAGGTTAAGCCGCGCTTGCCGAGGTTGGTCTGTGGATGGGTGACGATCTGTCATAGCGAGTAAAGCCGTTAGTCCCGGCTGTCATTTGTCTCTGACAGTCGGTTACCCAGTTACTGGGTAATGGAGGTCCGATAGACAGTTACTCCATGTAAAATACTAATATTCAGCTGCATCTGGTTCGACTGGAAACCGACCACAATATAGTTAGGAAAAGGCAGGCAGATGATATCTATTTGAAAAGAAGCAGCAGATTTTAAACGCCTAATAATGTGCGTGTGCCTATTCGTAACCTTGATTACTCCAAAAGTTTTTTTTTTCAGGCAACACTTCAAAATATGCGCCTCCGGCGTCCCGCATGGACCGAAGCACCCACAAGTGGCTCCTGTACATCCGCGGCCCGGCCTCCGCCCCCGACCTGTCCCGCCTGGTGACGGCCGTCAGCGTGCGCCTGCACCACTCGTATGCCCCGCACCATCAGGTGCACATAGAGTGAGTCATACATACATACATATCACACACACCCACACACACACCCGACCTGTCCCGCCTGGTGACGGCCGTCAGCGTGCGCCTGCACCACTCGTATGCCCCGCACCATCAGGTGCACATAGAGTGAGTCATACATACATACATATCACACACACCCACACACACACCCGACCTGTCCCGCCTGGTGACGGCCGTCAGCGTGCGCCTGCACCACTCGTATGCCCCGCACCATCAGGTGCACATAGAGTGAGTCATACATACATACATATCACACACACCCACACACACACCCGACCTGTCCCGCCTGGTGACGGCCGTCAGCGTGCGCCTGCACCACTCGTATGCCCCGCACCATCAGGTACACATAGAGTGAGTCATACATACATACATATCACACACACCCACACACACACCCGACCTGTCCCGCCTGGTGACGGCCGTCAGCGTGCGCCTGCACCACTCGTATGCCCCGCACCATCAGGTGCACATAGAGTGAGTCATACATACATACATATCACACACACCCACACACACACCCGACCTGTCCCGCCTGGTGACGGCCGTCAGCGTGCGCCTGCACCACTCGTATGCCCCGCACCATCAGGTGCACATAGAGTGAGTCATACATACATACATATCACACACACCCACACACACACCCGACCTGTCCCGCCTGGTGACGGCCGTCAGCGTGCGCCTGCACCACTCGTATGCCCCGCACCATCAGGTGCACATAGAGTGAGTCATACATACATACATATCACACACACCCACACACACACCCGACCTGTCCCGCCTGGTGACGGCCGTCAGCGTGCGCCTGCACCACTCGTATGCCCCGCACCATCAGGTGCACATAGAGTGAGTCATACATACATACATATCACACACACCCACACACACACCCGACCTGTCCCGCCTGGTGACGGCCGTCAGCGTGCGCCTGCACCACTCGTATGCCCCGCACCATCAGGTGCACATAGAGTGAGTCATACATACATACATATCACACACACCCACACACACACCCGACCTGTCCCGCCTGGTGACGGCCGTCAGCGTGCGCCTGCACCACTCGTATGCCCCGCACCATCAGGTGCACATAGAGTGAGTCATACATACATACATATCACACACACCCACACACACACCCGACCTGTCCCGCCTGGTGACGGCCGTCAGCGTGCGCCTGCACCACTCGTATGCCCCGCACCATCAGGTGCACATAGAGTGAGTCATACATACATACATATCACACACACCCACACACACACCCGACCTGTCCCGCCTGGTGACGGCCGTCAGCGTGCGCCTGCACCACTCGTATGCCCCGCACCATCAGGTGCACATAGAGTGAGTCATACATACATACATATCACACACACCCACACACACACCCGACCTGTCCCGCCTGGTGACGGCCGTCAGCGTGCGCCTGCACCACTCGTATGCCCCGCACCATCAGGTGCACATAGAGTGAGTCATACATACATACATATCACACACACCCACACACACACCCGACCTGTCCCGCCTGGTGACGGCCGTCAGCGTGCGCCTGCACCACTCGTATGCCCCGCACCATCAGGTGCACATAGAGTGAGTCATACATACATACATATCACACACACCCACACACACACCCGACCTGTCCCGCCTGGTGACGGCCGTCAGCGTGCGCCTGCACCACTCGTATGCCCCGCACCATCAGGTGCACATAGAGTGAGTCATACATACATACATATCACACACACCCACACACACACCCGACCTGTCCCGCCTGGTGACGGCCGTCAGCGTGCGCCTGCACCACTCGTATGCCCCGCACCATCAGGTGCACATAGAGTGAGTCATACATACATACATATCACACACACCCACACACACACCCGACCTGTCCCGCCTGGTGACGGCCGTCAGCGTGCGCCTGCACCACTCGTATGCCCCGCACCATCAGGTGCACATAGAGTGAGTCATACATACATACATATCACACACACCCACACACACACCCGACCTGTCCCGCCTGGTGACGGCCGTCAGCGTGCGCCTGCACCACTCGTATGCCCCGCACCATCAGGTGCACATAGAGTGAGTCATACATACATACATATCACACACACCCACACACACACCCGACCTGTCCCGCCTGGTGACGGCCGTCAGCGTGCGCCTGCACCACTCGTATGCCCCGCACCATCAGGTGCACATAGAGTGAGTCATACATACATACATATCACACACACCCACACACACACCCGACCTGTCCCGCCTGGTGACGGCCGTCAGCGTGCGCCTGCACCACTCGTATGCCCCGCACCATCAGGTGCACATAGAGTGAGTCATACATACATACATATCACACACACCCACACACACACCCGACCTGTCCCGCCTGGTGACGGCCGTCAGCGTGCGCCTGCACCACTCGTATGCCCCGCACCATCAGGTGCACATAGAGTGAGTCATACATACATACATATCACACACACCCACACACACACCCGACCTGTCCCGCCTGGTGACGGCCGTCAGCGTGCGCCTGCACCACTCGTATGCCCCGCACCATCAGGTGCACATAGAGTGAGTCATACATACATACATATCACACACACCCACACACACACCCGACCTGTCCCGCCTGGTGACGGCCGTCAGCGTGCGCCTGCACCACTCGTATGCCCCGCACCATCAGGTGCACATAGAGTGAGTCATACATACATACATATCACACACACCCACACACACACCCGACCTGTCCCGCCTGGTGACGGCCGTCAGCGTGCGCCTGCACCACTCGTATGCCCCGCACCATCAGGTGCACATAGAGTGAGTCATACATACATACATATCACACACACCCCACTGATATTTGACCTCCTACCCACGACACGCTGCACATATTTTATTCGATAGAACCTTTAACAATGATTTATTTAACATTTTAGCAAACCTCCGTACCATATATCCCGCCGCGGCTGGGGCGAATTCCCCGCGAAGATAGAGCTGCACTTCGCCCTGCCCGAGAGGAACCGCCCCGCTACTGTAGAACATACTATCAAACTGGACAGAAACTATACTGGCATGCAGATATTAGGTAAGAGCTGTATTCAATACGCTGGTCAGACATAACGTTTTAAAACGTGAGTTTTTAGGCTGTGGGAAAGTGACAGAGCTGTACAAGTCGTCTAGCGCCATCTCGAGCTCGCTCGCTCGCTCTTTGATCCCAAGTTCTCCGATATTTTGAATTTAGGCTGCTCCCAAATTTATCGACGCAGAATCGGCTTAAGCCGGTCAATATACAGGGTGAATTTTTCAACTGGGCGTGGATGGCTATTTCCGAAACTATGAGGAATATCAAAAAACGTTGAAAGGAGTCTCGAGGCCGATTTTGACGAAAACTAAAACTGCATCATTGGATTTTAGAAAAATCAATCATCTTAGCCAGGAATCGAACCAGCTGATTTTGGAAAAAAAATCGCACCCTTTATTATTACACCATTTGATAGTGTTGCTGGTATGGATAAAATTCTGTGAAGTAATCATAAACGGCAAACATACGGAAAAGGTACAATTAAAAAAAAACTGATCAGTCTTCAAAGCAATGACTTAATTCGAAACATAAGTTAACCGTTTCTTCTTTGAAACATTGCTATTTTTTATTCAACTCAATAATTTATTATTGCTGAATGCAGTGGGATTATTGAGACGTCAAATCCAGTTTAACATTGAAAACAATAAAATTTTATAATTTTGAATGAACATGGCTCAGTAGGAGTAAAGTGACACAGAAAAACGCAATTTTATAAAAAATAACTATTCCCTTAAGTTTGTCGTATATGGTTACTTCCCAGAATTTGATCCTTGTTAGCAACACTATCAAATGGTGTAATAATACAGGGTGTGATTATTTTTCCAAAATCAGCGGGTTCGATTCCTGGCCAGGATTATCGATTTTTCGAAAATCTAATAATGCAGTTTTAGTTTTCGTCAAAATCGGCCTCGAGACTCCTTTCAACGTTTTTCGATATTCCTCATAGTTTCGGAGATAGCCATCCACGCCCAGTTGAAAAATTCACCCTTTATATATGATAGATGTGGGAGCACCCTTATACGGCTTTCCTTTGTTAATCTTTAAACAGAGCGTAAACATTTGGTCACTAACATAAGTGGGTCAAGTGGTTTCCCCCGCTTAGCGGGGCTCCTATTTCTGTCGAAGGGGTTTAAAGAAACCTAAACATTCTGAATAATACACATTTTTCCGGTTTCGGTTTTTACAAACTTAAAGGCGAGGCTTGCTGAATTCTGTCCATAATTTTATATAGGGTGACTGGCAATTAGTGTTCATTACAGTGTGATAAAAAAAAAATCAGCTGTTCAGTGTTTGCCTAATGTACTGAACAGCAGATTTTTTTTTTCACGGTTTCGGCTTTACTCCCATAACAAAAAAATGTTTATACCATTCCCACTTTAAAAAGTTACTTTTCAGCCCCCCATCTCGGAAAGGCTATTTTTCCTCTTCGATATCTGAGCGTAAAAGCCGTTTTTATCCTCTAGTGGATAAAGTAAATTGAATTTGGAACATGCACGTGCACTAAAGAGTTGTGCCAGTAAAGGCGGCTGCTGACCCCTGCAGCTGATCGCTTGTTGTGGTGCCCATTGGGCTAACTTTAATCCCGAACCAGAATCCTTTGGTGCATAATCTACTATTAATTTGTTACAATCTCAGACTCGGAACCTTCTTGACTCAGAACTTTTCTTTTACCGTTTTTTTAATTTGCTTTGTGCGGTTTTTTTTTCACGTCATACTTATTGTTAAGACAAACCAAGATAAAAATAAGAAACTTGAAAACGTACTTAACTATTTTTTGTTATAATTTAAAAATTATTCTGTAATACATACATATAATAACGTAGTAAGTACCTAGTTATTAACTTCTAAACTTTTTTTGCATCTACTCATTTCCTCGCTGAGGTGGGATGAAAAGTTACGTGTTGCACTCGAGTGCAAAGATTTTTCACCTTGTGCTCATTGATTCCCTCGCTACCGCTCATGATTCTAATTTTTGAATCACTCGTTGCACTCGTGATTCAATTTTAGAATCATTCGCTTGCTCGGTCATCAAAATTGAGCACGCGGTTAAAAAGCAACTTTGCACAACTTGTATAACAAATAACTATTTTCTCACTGAAAACAGTGAGTAAAAAGCTGTTTTTCTCACTGTTTTGTTGTTTGAATTTAGAACACATTGCTGTTGTTAGGTACATGTTACTCTTAACTTATATCATTGTTCCGAGTTTAATGTCAATTTGTTGGCTTAGTGACCGAACGATTGGACAACTTCGTCGCGTGCAGTGGGTTCGATTCCCGCACGGAGCAAATTTTCGTATGATATACAGTTATTTGTTTCGGATCTGGGTGTTTGTGTATGTGAATTTAGATGTTTGTAAGCGCACCTTTGTCTTTTTTTTCTTCGTTAAATACCTATCTATTATCGCTTAATTATTAATTTTCTTGTGGTCATGGTATAAAGTATCGTATGTAACTCGTGAATAAAACGGATTTAAATCGAGGGCCTGAATCACTCGCGTCGCTCAGGATTTAAATACTTGAATCACTCGTTTCGCTCGTGATTCAATCATCATGAATCACTCCCTGCGGTCGTGATTCAGTCATTAAAATCCTTCACTTGCTCTTGATTCATATTTAAGGCCCTCGATTTAAATCCGCTCTTTATTCACTCGTTGCATAATTGTGACTGTTCATAAAATACCCTAGGCTGATAAAATTTTCGTTTTTCCTAAATTACATTAATATAGTGGAAAATATGAAAGATGGGCCCCCCCCCCATGTACTATTGTTATCAAGAGCACAATCACGTGTTTAAGTATCGTACACTAATTGCCAGTCACCCTGTATATTTGGGGTCGGAACCCAATCACTCTTGAATGGCAACCATAATTTGATCAATTTATAAGAAGCGTGGAAACTGAAAGTAAGCTGTTACTTGATTTAAAAGCAAACGGTCGTAAAAAAAACGTAAATACGCTCCAACAGTTCTTTCCTGCTACTGAGTGGCTCAAAATTAACATTTTGTTGCATCCAACCCAATGTCAATTTTATAAATTTTCAATTACAAACTACAATCCGGGAATCTAGATTTCTTTGATTATGGAATTATGGAAAACATAAAACCTACTAATAATTGTTATTGAATAAGATATTCCTCAATACGGCTCGCGTTGTGATGAGGTTCCCGTCTCTGGAGCACTCTGAACCACCGATAGCTTGGACCTTGCTCTCATACCGGCAGATCACAATTTTTTAAATGTTTATTTTTTTGTTTGTGTATTTTTTTTTAATTTTACTGAATATGTTCTAAAATGAATTAAAGAATAATCATTATTTACAGGCGCCGAAACTTTAATAGACGTCTGGCTCTACAGTACCCCAGAAATGCTAGAATACGAATTTAGGGAAGACCAAAATGTAAAACTAGCCGAACCAGTGTCAGAACAAAAAGAAATAGAGCCGGTCCCCACAACAGAAACTACGGAACCTAGTGACTCACATACAGACAACTGGATGGAATTCTTCTCCAAACCAACGGAAGTTGATGTAGACGAAATGATTATAAGACCTATTAAGAAAGAGCCTATTGAGGCTACACAAGAAAGCGATGTGCTAGAAGTAAATAATCATACAGAAGAAAAAATCAATGGAGAGTGTAGTACCGAAAATATTAAAATTGAAAAAGATTGGGATACAGATTGTAAGGCCGATACCGATCTACCCAATGAGATTTTAAGCCAACCAGCATCCCCTAAGAAAAGAATTGTAAAATACATAGACCCGACAACAGGAAAAATATATTATTTAGAGATGGATCGAGCTCTAGATTTAAGCAAAGTTCAAGAAATAGTAATAAATAATACGAAAACAGCTAAAATAAGTCCTATCAAATCAAACGGACTAAAAACTTTCAGAAAGAAAAAGGGAGTTTCTTTACTGAAACCTGAAGTTAAAAATATGTTGAAAAACACTGAGACTGTTGCTAAAGTTCAACCTAACTTTGCTCATATAGAAAATGATCATTGTTACTTGGCAACACCGAGAAGATTTGAAAATGTTGCCAGTGTAGAAATTAAAAAAGAAAAGACTTTGTTTGATGTGTTGTGCACTAATGTTGCTAGATTGAATAATGTGCGGTGTGGAGTGAATTATTTAATAAAGAAGATTCCTATAATAACTGATCAAGCAAGAGATTCTGATTTTGTGAAACATTTTCCTTTTGTTGTTGAGACGGAGGAAAGGTATTGGAAATTGGACTTCGCTAAGAGAAGAAATATTGAAGTAAGTTATTTAACTGTTGTCTCAACTTCCTATCTATAATATTTAAATGAATAGCTGTTTGTGACCGGTTGGAAGCAGCAAACTTCCAATAGGACCGGTTGGAAGCAGCAGACTTCCAATAGGACCAGTTGGAAGCAGCAGACTTCCAATAGGACCGGTTGGAAGCAGCTTACACCCAGCGAGATCAGGATTATTATTTTTTAGCGTGTAAAATCATTCAATGAGTCCTCCCTCAAGTCTGACAGTCCCTCCTGCCCTGCCCGGGGTGGGCAAGGCAGGAGGGACTGTCAGACTTGTACTGACTAAAATCCACGGTGTCCTTCAATAGCCCTTTATGCTCGCGGTCACGGCAAGGAAATAAGTCCCGCGACCCCGGAAGGCTTTGGCCCTCTGGAAGGATCAGGATGTTAGGTACACAAGAAACAAACTAAATATTTTTCATTATTTTCCAGTGGTCCCGAGCAAAATTAATAAATAGGATTCTAACAGAACACAGCGCTGCCACTGAACCAATATGGAGGACGAAACAGATTCTGTCATACTCCCGTCTGCACGGCTACCACCCCATCCGTTCAGAAGCCATGAGGATCAAAACAGACCCTGACGAATGGTCTTCCTGGAACGACCAGTCTCTTCGGAAGATGGAGTCGAGTATAAAAGACTTGTATCCAAATCCAGATTATATAAATACTATGTCCGTGTTTGATGAAGAAAGTTTTACAGAGAGGAGGAATTCGGATTCTGTGTGTGAAGTGCCCGTTTCAGACGATGAGGATGTTGATATTTTGACTTTAGGTAAGATATCTTTTTATTTTTTACCCCTATATACTTATTACCAGGGACCGAAAACCTTTATAAATTACGGTACAGGTATTGATGAATTTCGGTTATTTTTCAGACTTAGGTTACCGCTATCTGGGTAACCAGACCGAAGAAAAATGTAACCTCTATTCAGGTTACCGTTTTAATACCGGTTACCTAAAGATGACGAATCTTTGTCACACACACAGGCGATGCGCGCCCTGTGACTATTGCCAACGGCACGTGTGAAGTGTGCAAGATAGGGGTAATTTTTATTTCGGTAACCGGTATTAATACTGGTTATGTATTGACTTTAATAATAAAGGTAATCATTAAAATTACCTGTTAAAGAAAAAAAGGTTGTTACCGAAAAAATACCCGTATTGATCATACCGGTTTCGGTCCCTGCTTATTACACAGCAGTCAAATTAAAAAAAAAACCTTGATTTTTGGAAGAGAAATCAAAATCAAAGAATTTATCTAAAGTAGGCCAGTTACAGGCGCTTTTGAATTGTCGTAGACTAATAAAAATAATTTAAACACTCAAAAGTTATGGTGCTACAGTCCCAGTCACAAGAAATATAAACTGAAAGTACCGTAGATGCCCGTTCCAAGAAGTAGATATCTATGGAGAAGAACGTGCAAGAATTATTACAGAACCTTTGTTACATCAGAAGTTTTTTTATTAGTTTTATTTTTGGTACCTGCCTTATTTTATTTTTTTTTTGTAAAATGTTTCCCCGCTCTAGTGATTTCTCCTGTATCGTAGGTGCGTTTACAAACATAGAAACTCACATAAACAAACAAACAGACCCGTAACAACTACTTGCAGATCACTCGACTTGACTGTCCTGTTGGTCTAGTGGTTAGTGACCTTGACTCCTATGCCGGAGGTCGTGGGTTCGATTCCAATCCAGGACAAATGTTTGTGTGATGAGCACGATCATTTGTTCTGTGTCTGGGTGTAATTTATCTTTAACATGTATGTGTCAGTTTTTTCAACTGGTATCAGGTATTCTAGTTGGGAATCTTCGTGCAAATGTAAGAGAAGGATGTAATCTGCTTGCGGGACGTGGGTTAATTGTTGAAGGATTGGTCATCACAGTCATAGGGATACTATACTAGGATTTTTCCTGTAACTATCACTTTTGGAAGATAACGTCCGCCGAGTACGTGGTATTGGTGTCTTGTTCAACTTACTTCATTGTCAAAAACTGACGTAATAGCTAATGGCCATCTCACCAGTGCTCGGAGTTCGTTAAGAAGGTCACAGCAATGAGGCGCGCCGACATATGTATTTAGAAATATATAAGTACGTTCATCAGTTGTCTTGTACCCATAACACAAGCTCTGCTTAGCTTGGGACTAGATGGCGTTGTGTGATAGTTGTGGAATATTATATTATTATACAAATCTTTATTTCCGTGCGGCAATCGAACACGCGAAAATTTGTTATCGCGTGTTGTTGTATCTCTCAAAGGAAGGTTAAAAAAGTCAGCCCCCCTAGACAAGTCGCAAACGATAATCGTTAACCCTCGGTTCTCCCCAATAGATTTTCAACCTTATTCCTTCGAGTCTTTAGTTGAAAATCTATTGAAAATTTCATGGCGTTGTCGTTCGTTCCAGTCGCTAACGCTCAGAAATCCTAAATAGATTTTCAACTAAAGACTCGAAGGAATAAGGTTGAAAATCTATTGGGGAGAACCGAGCGTTAACGATTATCGTTTGCAACTTGTCTAGGGGGGCTGGGTAGATTGATAGTTTTATTACCACACAATCAATAATACGATAGCTGGCGCAGTGCCTGAGCGATGGACTGCTATACAGCTGGTCCCCGGTTCGATCCCCGCACGATACAAATATTTACATGATCTAGAAGTAGTCGGGCTGGGTGTTCGTATATGAGTCTCTATGTTTATAAAAAGGAGAAATACAAAAGAAGGGGAAAGTTTCATACAAAAGACGATTAGATAACTATTTTCTTGTTTTTCATAACAAATCAGCTGACTATGTTTTTTTTTTCTTCACTAAATATTATCTTTTAACGCTTAAATCTTTAATTTACTGGTAGTATGAAGTAGTATAGTATGCAACTCTTGAACAAAATGGATTTATTTTGAGGGCCATAAATCACTCGCGCTGCTTAGGATTCAAATACACGAATCAATAGCTACGCTCGTGATTCAATTCAAATAATTTATTTCATGTGGGCCAGTTACATGCACTTTTGAATTGTCAAAAGACATAAAATAAAAATGCATAATATAACAGAGATTGCACCCGTAGCGTGTCGTTACTTTAAAATAAAAAAAAACCGGCCAAGTGTAAGTCGGACTCGCCCATAAAGGGTTCCGTACCAGCAAGTAACATAATATAAAAGTTCTTGTAGTTGGTTGTAACTTTGAAAGGTAAATAGCGGTTTACGATTTATGACGATTAAAAAAAAACTAATTACTCGATCTCGTTCAAACCAATTTTCAATTGAAGTTTACATCATATATTTTTTTAGTTTTATCATTCTCTTAATTTAGAAGGTACAGGGGGGGGACACATTTTACCATTTTGGAAGCGTTTCTCGCGCAAACCGGTCCTTTGGAAAAACATGATGATAGTAACCTCAATATAATTTTTTAAGACCTATTCATAGATACCCCACACGTATGGGTTAGGCGAACAAAAATTTTTCGACTTTAGTTTCAATTCTAACTTTCTTATACTTTCGTCAAAAAGGGCTGTGACATGGGACGGACAGACAACAGACATGACGAATCTAGAAGTTGAGGAGATCGTGGAGTATGTGAAAGTGAAGACCAATTGGACCTTGAGGGTCGTGAAGTTGGAACCGCGTAACGCTACAAACTTCGACTCATTTGTGGTGCGGGTCCCAACACAATATCTCGACACGTACCTAAAGGAGGAGTTTTGGCCGATAGTCTACCGACGTTTTCGCGGCAGGCTACGCGACACCGCGCAGTGCAACGACGATATAATACTAGACTCGTAATAACAGGCGACCGATGTCTGCCAACACATTAGGCAAAAAAGTCTTATATTCGTCTCATTTCGACCAATCCTGTGAGCCGTAAACATACGTTGAGACAGCACAGACCTTGAGTTAGCCAATCACAACGCAGTACCCCGTCCCCCTCGCTTACGTAGTACCTCAGCAACTTGACAGAATAGTTTGTGTTCTTTAAGATCGTGCATGCCGAGTCTAGTATTATATCGTCGTTGGCGCAGTGTAACACGACACCGTCACTTCGTGTGCCGTAGTTTTAAGTTATTATTGTCATGTTTTATGTATTAGTTTATTGTTTTATTTTTATTTTGTATTTTCGTCACTCATTGGACGCCTGAGGGTGGACAACGCCGTCGAGGTCGACCGCGGCGGAGGTGGTGTGACGATCTGATCATGTTCGCAGGGCAGACATGGCCAGAAATTGCCCAAAATAGAGAGGTTTGGAAGAAGAAAGGGGAGGCCTTTGCCCAGCAGTGGGACACCGAATAGGCTATAAAAAAAATTGTATTTTATATGGGCCATTAATGCCTGCAATAAATAGAATAGTAATAATATAAGGGTTCAGTTTTTTGTCATTTGGCTACGGAACCCTAAAAATGCAATTTATACAAAATGTCTAGGATCAAGAACGCGTGTGAAAACGGAGGTGTGCGGCGACAGTAGCGGGCTGACGGTACTCCCTGTGGAGGACGAAGATGACAGGCTGCGCTTCCTGTATATAGAACGGAAGTGTGCCGACATCGGGATTGAACTGAGGAATGAAGATGTGGGGAATGGATATTCTTACAGGTACGATTTTATAACCCGGTTCATTGAAGAAAGCAATCTTAGGGTCGATTTATACTAGCGCAGAGGCGAAGCGCATCGAAGCGAATTTCTAAAACTGAACATAACAATTGCAATCTTAACTCCACAGCGTAACGCACACATTACTTCTAAGATTTTAAAAAGTCGCGCGCATTCTTCAGAATTCGCGCGTCTGCGCGTGAACAACGCTGATCGTGAATCGTGAAAATCTTAGAAGTAATGTGTGCGTTGCGCTGTGGAGTTAAGGTTGAAATTGTTATGTTCAGTTTTAGAAATTCGCTTCGATGCGCTTCGACTCTGCGCTAGTATAAATCGACCCATAAATGTCGGCGCTTATCGTGTTCTCGCGCTTGCACACTAGTGCCGTCTGTACTCACTCCCGCGCGTAGGTAGCTGATGTAATAAGGAGCAACTTTAATTTTAAAGATTTTCTTAGAAAAGAAAAATTCAATCCGCGGGCAGGATTCGAACCTGCGGCCTTCGGATTCAGTACATCCGACGCTCATTTCCAACCGAGCCACCGAGGATCTTACCTCGGTTTAAAGAAATTTATTTCTCAACTAGTGTTTGCCCGCGGCTTCGCTTGCGTTATTTTAGAATTTGAGAAACAATACGGATCGTGTGGCGCCATCTGGAATATGAACGTAATTGTTTTCTCGGCAACAGCTCTCTTCTGTTATTCGGGATGTAAGATACCTTATATCCGTGTCTATACTCCTGACAACGTATATGCTAAATTTTGGGACGATCGATTCAGTAGGTAGTAATGCGTGAAAAGGTAAAAAGCAAACATACTTGCATTTTTATTATTAGTTTAGATCAATAATGTTATATCTAGGTACATAGTTTGCATAGGAAACGTCCTTATTTGAGCGACATTAATTTCAAAGAACCGTGTTTATTTTAAACATTAGACTATCATTTTTGGGTTGATTTACAGTATCGCTGCAAATTGAACGTACGATAGCATTGCTCTTCTCCCTTGCATTCCGCGTGATACCTAAAAAATAACTAACTATCTGACTCGATGAGTACAACTTGTCGTCGTTTAAAACAGAATCTATGCACTGGTTTGAACACCAATTCAAAACATAAATAAACACAATTTTTTCTAATCTTTAAAATTCCACACCTCGAAACAATTACAATTTAAAAAAATATCCAACTTACTACCTACAATTTAAATCAGTGTAGATTTATATCCTAGAAAACTATTGAAAAAAAAATAGTAATAATTTAAAATCGCGAATAATATTGAAATAAAAGTATACACATTTTTTTAAATTATTTGAAACTCTCAGGACAAATATAAGAAAACTCAAAAAGTGAAAAAAAGAAACAGCGAGATTTGATCCAGAGACCCCTTGCACGAAAGTCAAGCAGGATACCAACCAGACTGGCTAGTACGCTGACAGTGTTTTCAAATAGCGGTTCTTATACAAATGTCAACAATGACTGAAAATCAACATATTATAAAATTGCTAATCCCCCAAAGGGAATAGCGTAATTATACATATCCAATTAATAGAAGAGCAGTTTAAGGAATATTTGGGGAAAAATTGACTAAATAATATCCAGTGGTTTAGCTTCCAACTAAAAACAAACAGATAAAAACAACAAAATTTAAAATTGCTTATCTCCCAGGAAAAATAGCGTAATGATACATAGCCTATCAACAGAAGCATATTATTAGGAATATTTGAGGAAAATTTGATCGACAACTTTACAGTAGTTTAAGAGATAGATCAAATCGAAAAAACATAAAAAAATTCGAAAGAAAAAAAAAGTTGATTTGGCATCAGAATCGATCCCTTATCTCGAAAAAAATACAAAAAGAAAAAAATATTCAATGTACAGGAATGACAGCTCTACGATTTTATTATATGTAAAGAAAAGAACATACATAGTTCACTATAATATGAGAAACTTAGCATAAAAAAACTTAAGTAAAATGTTGTGTCGTTCGAACAATCGAGTACAAAATGTAGGTAGCGTATGTAGCACACATTATTGTTGGTTACCTAAATACAACTTTAACCTATTCTTAAAGACATCAATAGATGTAGAATCCCTAATTTCTTTTGGTAGTTTATTATAAATCTGCGCTCCCTCAAACTGACTAGTTCTTCTTCCGTACAAAGTTCTTACTGTAGGTAGTTCTATACTATCCCTATACCTAGCGTTGTAGTGGTATATTTTACGTTTGAAAGTAATTTGTGAGTGTATTTTGTTCATTAGAATTTTTTTAATCAGTATGCATGTATGGTATGTGTATAATTTCTTTAGGTTAAATAGTTTAGTTTTAGCATAAAGTTCTTTTGTAGGTGTTAAGTAATTATAATTGAATAGAGTTTTAATTGCCTTATTTTGAGATAGTTGTAGGTGTGTAATAGCAGCTTGTCCCCATACTTGAATTAAATAGTCCAAATGCGGTTTGATGAGTGTGTTAAATAGTGTAACGTAAATGAAATGGCACACATTTAGCAATATTTCGCAGAGCTCCAGTTAACGGTATCAATTTCAAAAAAAAAAAAAAAAAAAATTATGGAATCAGGCGTTACTTTCCGGAAATCCATGACATTAAAATGTTATGAAAAATATTTAGTTTTAATTCCGCTAAATATTTTTCATAACATTTTAATATTGGTATCAATTTCTTTCGTATGTAATCAATGTGTGGTCTAAATGTAAGTCTACTATCCAAGATCAGGCCTAAATATTTCTCGTGGTTTGATCTTGAAAGCTGTTGGCCATCTACCACAAGAAGAGGGAAATACGGAATCTTTTTTGTTTTTAGGAGAAAATATTATGTATGCAGTTTTGTTTACATTAACAGTTAGTAAGTTTCGCTTAAGCCACGCATTTACGGTATTAAAGTTCGGCCGTTCAGAGAATGCGTTCCTGACACCTGTCAGTTAGTACATGTATTTGTCATAAAATTATAACATTCGTTGATTATTGATATAATAATGTTGTTTTAATGCTCATCAATTGTTAAAACGGTAAACAACCAGCAAAAATATTGTTATCGTAACTGCAACGCCATTATAAAGTTACGTCGTCAGTTCAAAATCGCGACCTGTCAGGAACGCATTCTCTGAACGGCCGAACTTTAAGGTCTTGTTGAGCTTCAGCAATAACCTTAAGTATGGAGTTCCCAAAATAAAAGAGACATGCGTACAGTGAAATGTGTCCCGCTAAACCAATATTACTTACATTATTTATGTAAATTAAGAAAAGCTGCTGGTGTGCTTTCAAAATTATCAATTTTTACTATCTGACGCCTGTTTGTGAGATAAGACTTGAATATTTTTTAGGCTTTGTCAGTGATCCCAATGCTTTTTAGCTTTTGTAATAGTATAGAATGACTTATCGTGTCAAAAGCTTTTTTGAGATCAATGAAAATACCTAAAACTAGTTGCTTTTTGTCAATATTATTTTTGATTTTAGTCACTAAATCTATTGTTGCTGCAAGTGTATTAGAATGTGGTCTAAATCCATACTGATGTTCGTATAAAAAATCAATTTCTTTGAAGTAATTAAATAGGCGTCTATATAATACTTTTTCAAATATTTTTGAAATTGTTATTTCAAAAATATTTGAAAAAGTATTCGGCCTATTTTCCGTCTAAGTACCGGCCTATTTCAGTGTTGCCCGTTGGCAACACTGAAATAGGCCGGTAATTGCCGGGATCAGTCTTAGTTCCAGCTTTATAAATAGGGGTCACCTTGGCTATCTTGAGACTGTCTGGGAAGACACCATTTTTCATACATTCGTTAATACAGTTTGCAAGATTATCAGCTATTAAATTATTATTAGTGTCATGTTTAAAAATTTTGACATTAAATAAATTTTTAAACATGTTTAACTTTTGGTGAAAGTCGCCCTTAGTGTCCAATACACTTCAGAGCCTTTGTGGTTATACCGTCTATGCCACAACTGGTGTTATTATAAAGAAAGTTCTGTATAATTTTATTGATTTCGTCTTTAGAACAAGGATCGAGTTCCGCTAGATTAGGGCCCTGACTATCCTTAGTTATATCTAGAGTATGATGTGTGTTTGTGTGTGTCGTGTAAGGTTGGTTTGTTTGTATGTTATGGGCTAATATAGAACCAATTGTCACAAAATAATGGTTAAAACTGTTACAAATTTCTGTACCATTTGAAATGATAGTATTGTTTACAATTAACTTTGGGGGAGCACAGTTGCATGTAATTTTATTTTTAGCTAAAGTATTTATTAATTACCACATTTTCTTAGGAAAGAAAAATTCAATCTGCGGGCAGGATTCGAACCTGCGGCCTTCGGATTCGGTACATCATAAAAACCTTTATTGTAATAAAAAAATACATTTTTGAGTTCCGACATCCACGCAAACGAATTTGCGGGCACAGCTAGTTGCAACTATAAGAAAAATCTGACATAAATAGAATCTGGCATTTATAGAATCTCACATTTGTAGAATCTGGGATTCATAGAATCTGGCGTTTTAAACTCGTCTGACATTTGTATAAGAAATGCCAGACACTTGTCGTCTAATGGTAAGCGTCCACAGGTCGGCATCGTACGTATCGGACGCATCGCATCTAACGGATTTCTGTATCGGCAGCGCTCGGATTGCCGACGCGAGTATAAGCAATCGGATTGCCGATGCCACCTTCATTTGGATTTTCTTAGTAATAAATCAATAATAAATTTTATTCAAAAATTAGTAGTTCAAAGATTAGTGATCGTACGGTCGGAAAGTGTTTGTGAGAAATGAGGAAAGCGATGCAGAAGTTGTTATTGCTTGTTTTTCAGCAGAAGAGGAATGCAAGAAAGAAAAATAACAAATGATTCAGCAAGCGTGCGGGGTGCGTCCACTGATCGGCATTCCGTCATCGGTACGCATCGCATGTAGGCATTGCCGATGCCGATGAGCCTTCCGTACGATGCGGATCAGTGGACGCTGTTGTATGAGTTTTAATACAAGGCAAACTTAAATCCGTTACGTACGATACGTCCGATACGTGCGATGCGGACCTGTGGACGCTTACCTTAACCATGGTCTGCTGTCCTCAGTGCCGTGCACCTGGTGCTGCTGTCAGCAGTTCGCAGCCTGGCGGAGGAGCTGGTGCGCAGTGCGCTGGCCGTCAAGCTCAGCGAGGACCACGCGCACAATACACCCACTGTGTGGGCTGGGTGAGTACTTCAGTGTGTGGGCTGAGTGAGTACTTCAGTGTGTGGGCTGAGTGAGTACTTCAGTGTGTGGGCTGAGTGAGTACTTCAGTGTGTGGGCTGAGTGAGTACTTCAGTGTGTGGGCTGAGTGAGTACTTCAGTGTGTGGGCTGAGTGAGTACTTCAGTGTGTGGGCTGAGTGAGTACTTCAGTGTGTGGGCTGAGTGAGTACTTCAGTGTGTGGGCTGAGTGAGTACTTCAGTGTGTGGGCTGAGTGAGTACTTCAGTGTGTGGGCTGAGTGAGTACTTCGATGTGTGGGCTGGGTGAGTACTTCACTGTGTGGGCTGAGTGAGTACTTCAGTGTGTGGGCTGAGTGAGTACTTCAGTGTGTGGGCTGAGTGAGTACTTCAGTGTGTGGGCTGAGTGAGTACTTCAGTGTGTGGGCTGAGTGAGTACTTCGATGTGTGGGCTGGGTGAGTACTTCACTGTGTGGGCTGAGTGAGTACTTCAGTGTGTGGGCTGAGTGAGTACTTCAGTGTGTGGGCTGAGTGAGTACTTCAGTGTGTGGGCTGAGTGAGTACTTCAGTGTGTGGGCTGAGTGAGTACTTCAGTGTGTGGGCTGAGTGAGTACTTCAGTGTGTGGGCTGAGTGAGTACTTCAGTGTGTGGGCTGAGTGAGTACTTCAGTGTGTTGACTGGGTGAGTACTTCACTGTGTGGGCTGAGTGAGTACTTCAGTGTGTGGGCTGAGTGAGTACTTCAGTGTGTGGGCTGAGTGAGTACTTCAGTGTGTGGGCTGAGTGAGTACTTCAGTGTGTTGACTGGGTGAGTACTTCACTGTGTGGGCTGAGTGAGTACTTCAGTGTGTGGGCTGAGTGAGTACTTCAGTGTGTGGGCTGAGTGAGTACTTCAGTGTGTGGGCTGAGTGAGTACTTCAGTGTGTGGGCTGAGTGAGTACTTCACTGTGTGGGCTGGGTGAGTACTTCAGTGTGTGGGCTGAGTGAGTACTTCAGTGTGTGGGCTGAGTGAGTACTTCAGTGTGTGGGCTGGGTGAGTACTTCAGTGTGTGGGCTGAGTGAGTACTTCAGTGTGTGGGCTGAGTGAGTACTTCAGTGTGTTGACTGAGTGAGTACTTCAGTGTGTGGGCTGAGTGAGTACTTCAGTGTGTGGGCTGAGTGAGTACTTCAGTGTGTGGGCTGAGTGAGTACTTCAGTGTGTGGGCTGAGTGAGTACTTCAGTGTGTGGGCTGAGTGAGTACTTCAGTGTGTGGGCTGAGTGAGTACTGTGTGCGAGGATGTGAGCCTGGCTCAGCGAGGACCCACACAGCGAGCTCACACCACTCCCACCGTGTGGGCTGGGAGGGTATTTTAACTCCGAAAGATCCAATCGGAACATGAAATCGGAATAAAAAATATTATCCTATCTAATAAAAGAACAAGGTATGGTTGTAAGACCTACCTCACTTACAGCCGAAACCGCAAAACCCAGAAACTTGAATTTTGAACAGTAGTTGTCGACTTCTATTTTTTTTTTTGTTCCCTTGAAGATTGATCAGTTTTTTTTTAATATACGTTTTCCTTAAGTTAGCCAAATATCATTGCTTCCTAGAATTTGATCCTTTTAGTACTACACACACTATCGAATGGTGTAATAATATAGGATGTGATTTTTTTTCCAAAATCAGCTGGTCAATTCCAGGCCAGGATTATTGAATTTTCTAAAATCCAATAATGCAGTTCTGGTTTTCGTCAAAATCGCCCTCGAGACTCCTTTCAACGTTTTTCGATATTCATCATTGTTTCGGATATAGCCATCCACAGCCCGTTGTAAAATTCAAACTGTATATTATCCTAATTTTTAATATGTTTCTCTGTCCCCAGTTCGTCATCTACAGTAAGCACAGTGCTCGCGCGGCACGTGTTCGTGTGCGCCACACAGAACAGTCGCACGCGCGCACTCACCGCCGCGGACACCGGTGTCGGCAAGAGAAACACGCAGGGCAAGCTTTAATATACAACTCAACACAAATAACGCTGTTTTATTTACTCAATTCCTCTTTCCCCCCAACACCAATGACGTATTATATATAGATACGTCATAAACAAACATCGCACAGCGAAAATACTAGAACTACTTTTGGCGTGAAAAAAGGGAAAGAAAATTTGACACCGTACGGCTGGATACCTGTTGCTAGAGGGAGACAAATATACACCTTCAGTTACACAAAATATGTATTAAACTAAAAACAAACGTAACGTCGCGCGACAGGTTTTTGCGTAACTAAGCGCGATGTGGCTAATGAGGGATTTTCTTTTTATGTTTTCCCTAGTCAATGGATAGATGGCGCTGAACTTGATGTTACTGCAATGAACGAACGTCACGTCATTTTTTGTTTTTTTTTCACTTGGATGTAATTTTGAGATCGTAAAACAAAAAGTACATGTCATGTCATTGTCAGTCACATCACATCACACAAATGGCATTTTGAAAATAAATAACAACAAGGAAAAAGAAAAAAATATTCATTTACCAGTCTTTAATTTATGAATTTTCCACGCCAGAAAGAAAATGTCCCAAGAGAAAAAGAAGAGAAGTCTGTGCCTCGTGGATTTGTGCAAAAATGAAGGCATACATCTTGTGTCCTAGAGTAACGCAGTCAGTTCAACGCCATCTATAGAGTTCTTGGGGAAACTACTTTTTTTTTTAAACTCCAAAAAGAAAACCTCTCATTGGCTTCATTGCATGTTGTCATTTTAGAGTGCGGACAACGTGTCTATAGTTCATAAAATTATATCATTGCCCAACATTCATCTCATGACGATTGACGCAGCGGAGGATATTGAGAAGAATGGATAAAGTAAGGAATGAGTTTATAAGAAGTTTGAAAGTGGCGCCTGTTACAGAAAAAAATGAAAAGGAATCGTCTATCTTGGTATAGACATTTGATGAGGAGGGATGACACTCATATGACTAAGGTAAGATTCCCAACAACCGGCCGGACTCTGCGGCATTTTACAATGCGGTAAAGAACATTGAAATCTATCAACAGTAAATACAGTTCATTTTGCGCATACAACTTACGGAACACGTTACGTGTCGCGGAATGCCGACGGAGATAATTTTCCAAGCAAATATGTATTTACTGTTGATAGATTTCAATGTTCTTTATCGCATTGTAAAATGCCGCCGGGTCCGGCCGGTTGGTGGGAATCTTACCTAAGAGTGATGAGTATGAATGTTAATGGATGGAGAGGAAGAGGAAGGCCAAAGAAATGAATGGATTATCCAAGGAATGATATGAAAGAAAAAGGAGTAAATGACACTGTGACGTCTGATAGGGGAGAATGGAAGAAAAAAGTGTTGCGACGACCACAAGTAAAATAGGATTAGGACAGGTAGATGATGATGGGAAGACTTTTTGAATAAAAATCATTAAATATCCAGTTTTACATTTTTATTGGTTTTTCTTCATTTACAAATACACAAAATATCTTCGAGACTAATAGACTATGACTATCTTTTTATGTATTGCTCTTTCCATAATTTTTTCTATAACAAAAATTTTATCCGGATATAATGTTAAAATGAAGTCAAAATATAGCTTCAAATATTTCGTTCTAGGAACATCTTGCTGTTGAATTTTTAACTTTGGATGCAAAACCGAACGCTGGAATTGCAACGTCCGGTTTTGTGTGTATAAAAAATTATATATGAGTGGTCGGAACCTCACCCCTTTCTGAATGGAATCCATTTTTGTTTGTTAACTCTATAGCTTATTCTTCAGGGGTGCGTTTAAATCTTCCGGCGGTATTTCGCCGGAAAAAAATTAAACTAGCAAGGGTTCGCTGAACGGAGTCATAGGTTTCTGTCAATGTTAGCTGTCAAATTCAATTGACAGCTCAGTTTTTGAAACAATTATTCAATTTGCCGGTGTAATATTAATTAAATCCATAATCCACAAATAATATTCACTCTCTAAAATAAAAACATTCGTTTTACGGCGCGAATGCAGCAAAACAACAAAACTTAATGTCAATCTGACAGTAGGATAAAATTTTGCGTGGTAAAAAGGTCGCAAATATTTATTCCTTTCAGTAACAACTTATGCCAGCGGACAACCGTAAACGGGGCAGATTAACTTTTAGTTGGTTTCATTTTCCACCTCGCGGTGTACATAAACGGGGTGTTTGACATTTAGTCAGTATAAAAAATTTAAACTGGACAAAGGATTTAAACGCAGCCTTTAAACGCACCCCAGCTGCACCTGGCCAAATTCCATTCCATGCATCACCTCAGATCGTGCGTGCATAGAGTAATGGGCCTATCACACGCACAAGCTTCACCACAGTTTTACCTGCGCGATTCAGTATTGCCGACAGAGATATATACGCAGTGGCGGCCTTAGGGGGAGGCGAACCGGGCACCCGCCCGGGGCCTCGCGCTTGCAGGGGGCCTCGCGCAACAAAGCAAGCAAAAAAAAAAGGTTGCACTCCAGGAGTGCCGGTAGAAGTGAAAACTTTTTTGTTACTATGTTTTATTTTTAATTTGAATGACGTCTTACTCATTTTCGATCAGGGTCACGTGACCCTGACGCGAGTTTTAAATTTTTTACCCATTACAGAAAAAGTGTACAACGCCGCTAAAGAAGTTTTCACTTCAAAAAAACTAACTATTAATTTTTATTAATTAAAAACTTTTGATTTTGATTAATTACTAAATTAGTTTCAATTCAATCATAACGGCAAAATTAAATAAGATTTTAGTTTTAGAAAAAAATCAAACCTGTCATACATAACTATTTTTTATTATTTATCATCTCAGAGTTGGTTAATTTTGTAAATATTTATTTACTACAATAATTTTGTCGCCTGAACGCACGGCTAGTTTATGATAGATCCGGTAATTCATACTTGTTTATGATGTTGGCCCAATCAGTGACGTAGCGAGACCGAATCTTGGAGGGGGCAAGACGCATTTGTGAGGCCCTTTTCTTTGATAGGATGAAAAATATCGCGCGGATTTCTGATTTTTAATAAGCCCGTCGTGTGGATCACCGCGTGCGAGGCTTCCTTTTTCTTGATGACTTGATGATGAGATCGCTTTGCGAGGCCTCTTTGCCTCTTTCTGTTTACAGTTAGAAATAAAAAGTTCAATTATAGGTACTGCTATACTGAGCGGTAACAAAGTTGAGATTGCCGTTGCCAATTTTATTTTATTAAATCTCTAAGCGCGAGGCCCCATCATGTGCGAGGCTAGCTAGGGTCCGCTAAGCCCGCGTCTATAGCTACGCTACTGGGCCCTAAGAATAATCAAAGTTGAGACCTCAAACACCGAACGCTACTTTGTAAAAAAAATAAAAAAAAACCGCGAAAATTTCGTTCTTTTTGAAAATTTTGCGTTTATTAAGGTTTAGTTGTTGATAATAACTTCTCAGAACGGTTTCAAAAATGCCTTTTGCTACAATATGACAACCGATTTATATCTGTACACCCAGTAGTTTCAGAGTTGAGCTCGACGGAAGTTTCGGGAGTTTCCTGTGTCTGTTAAGGAGGGAAGAAACGCCCGGGTGTCACCACTGCGAAGATCGCCCGGAGGACACAGCAGAGCATACGATGCAAGACTGCCCCGCTTGGGCAGAGCACCGACGTGTCCTCATGGTGGCGATAGGCGGAGACCTCTCGTGCCCGGCATTGTCTGCGGCAATGCTGCGGGGCGAGACGGAGTGTGAAGCGGTCGCCTCCTTCTGCGAAGCAGTAATGCTCATGAAGGAAGAGGCGGGCCGTGAGAGAGGGAGGACAGCGTCCTCCCTCCGCCTTAACTGCAGTGGAAGACGCCCGCGACGTCGGACGTCGGCAGACGATCTCCGGCCACCGTAGGCGCGGGCATACGAGCAGCGAGTAAAGGGCAACGCGCTGCCCGACCATGGACCAAGGCCGGGTCGACGGCGCGTTGTATCCCACGGCGCCTCAAAGAGCGTCAGCAAAAATGACGGGGCCCCCTCTCAAAGGGCCAAAACCTGCGGAGGTCGCGGGATTTATTTCCTCACCGTGACCCCGGAACATAATGGGCTATTGAAGGACACCGTGGATTTTAGTCGGTACAAGTCTGACAGTAGGGGTGAGAGGACTCATTTGATGATTTTACCATGCTAAAAAAAAGGGGCCCAAATTCACGCTATTAAAAACCACAGCGGTTTAACCGTAGTACGGCCTAAATCCCTTCGAAGTTCTTCTTCGAAAAAGTTATAATATTGGAAAACATTCCAACTGAAGACATGATATCAGATGCCTCTTTCACATTTGTTGTAATAAAACGTTGATTTCAAATACTTTTGAAAAGCGCTAACTCGGAAGCTTTTGGGTTTACAGAAACCATTTTAGTAATTGTAGTAAATTTATTCTACTTCAAAAAACGTGCTTAAGTTTCATCAATACAGTAAACTAAGACTTTAAGGTAATAATCGCCAAAAAGGCAAACAAAGGTCTGCAAAAATCAGAACTACTCCATTTTACGCAAACACGGATAATCGCCAAAAAGGCAAAGGTTTGCAAAAATCAGAACTACTCCATTTTACGCAAAAACGGATAATCGCCAAAACGGCAAACAAAGGTCTGCAAAAATCAGAACTACTCCATTTTACGCAAACACGGGTAATCGCCAAAAAGGCAAACAAAGGTTTGCAAAAATCAGAACTACTCCATTTTACGCAAACACGGATGTTCAAAGTTCCTGTATGAACTGTAGAATGTTTTAAAACTCAAATTACATTCATGTAATTGTATAACTTTAGCATTTTGTCCTCAAACATGACAACCAAACCTACTTTCGCATCACATACTTTTTATAAAGGGCAAGGGGCCTCGCAAAGACTTGCCGCCCGGGGCCTCGCAATGGGTAAGGCCGCCTCTGTATATACGTAGATAACGCAAGAGCAACTTCTTCGCGTGCCAAAAATCCGTACTAATTTACGACCGGCGACCAAAAACCGTAAGTCTAAATCGGTCCATCGTTAGTTGGACGTCAGTTTTAATATTAAAATGGTTAATTGTGCTTGTGGTCGAGGGGGGAACCGTAAGCGGGGGCGTATTACAATCGATTTGGTTTTCCCATGGTTTTTATGACGTCATAAAAGGTATACAAAAAATTACTGGCTTGGTTTTTTTGTTTCATTGGAGCTCCAAACATCTTTGTAGCACTGCAGGTTTGACGGCTATCTACATATAAATGGTTTTACTAACAAAATGACTATCAAAGATCTACAAATGACAGCCGGGATGGCTTTACCTGTCTTCCGAAGCACCGAGAAAACTCAATGATAGATGGTCACCCATCTACAGAGCAGCCTCGGCAAGTGTGGCTTAGCCTTGAAGATAAAGCAACTGTACGTATAGTTCTTTTCTTTTTCTTTTCCTTGAGATAACGTAGATTTGAAGCTATATTTTCGACACAGTTATGTATTTGTAACACATGTATCGTAAAACTCGATTTTCAATTAAATTATAACAATAGAATTTAATTCACCTTACGTAGTTTGTCTCCGTAAATAACCTTTCAAGTGATCTGATATAATTTAATGAATTTACGACTTTTTGAATAAAATACATTATTCTAAGTTTTGTCAATAAATGCAGATCTACTAAGAAATTATGAATTTATCAATAATTAGCGAGATTGGTGTTTAAACCAGTTTACACCTTAAAGAAATTTCAATAAGATTCAAAATTCAATGTTCCCACAACTTCTGTAGATCTAAGCCAGTAAGAAATATTTAGGACGCTTGGTGTTCAAACGATTTTGCACTGTATTTGCCTTTAATTAAATCATATTATTCATTATTTTCATTACTTCTGCAGATATTAAGTACTTATTATAAATAATTTCCAAAAATATCAAAAGCAGTTTATCAAATTATTTTCTTTGGCATATGAAAAAATTTTTACAGTCTTGATTTTCAATTCGAAGCCTAACTTATACTGCTGTGTCACTGAAGCGGAACGGACCAGAGCCTGTAGCCAAACGGCAAGCGACAATCGTTAAGTTCACCAGTCGCTAATCGATTTTCAACTCTATACCCCATCGCCATAAAGAAAAAGATTGCTGAAAATCTAGTAAAGATTGCTGAGCGCACGCGAACGAAACAAACGAAAACGATCTGAGATCTTTGATAGATGTTCAACTTTATTAAATGAGGTTTAGAGTTGAAAATGTATTAGCAACTGCTGAAGGTTAGCGAAAGTCGCTGGAGAGAATGGGGAAGGCCGGATGGCGCGAAAATATTGGGAAAACAGCCCCCCTAGACAAGTCGCAAACGATAATCGTTAACGTTCGGTTCTCCCCAATAGATTTTCAACCTTATTCCTTCGAGTCTTTAGTTGAAAATCTATTTAGGATTTCTAAGCGTTAGCGACTGGAACGAACGACAACGCCATTAAATCTTCAATAGATTTTCAACTAAAGACTTGAAGGAATAAGGTTGAAAATCTATTGGGGAGAACCGAGCGTTAACGATTATCGTTGGCGACTTGTCTAGGGGGGCTGGCTAGATTAGGCTAGCATGCATCAGAGTTAGCGAACGCACCGACTAATATGATAATACATACTATTACAGCTTGGCCAGAACGGATTGAAACGGAATTTATCTTTTTGTTTCGGACAACGTTTTCAAATCTTTGATATTTGATGTAAACAAAGACCGCAGGTTTGTTAGATTTATTATTGTGCCATAAAACTAACGTAATAAGTGAAAAAAAAAACATTCAAAGTGCTGGTAGCGAGAAGACAGTGGCGACTTCCGGTTTTCTACAGTTTTTTGCCAAGCTGTAAAAAATAATTCTTTTGGTAACCGTACTTTTAAAGTTTCAGTTGACAGATGAAAACCATAGACACTCTCCTTAGTTGGATCGCATAGTATTTATTTATTGTAATGGAAAACGCCATCAGTAGTATATTGGCTACTTTTCCAATCTGTATTGTGTGTAAAGTGTAAAGTTTTTATATTTTAAAGAATAAAATATAAAAACTTTTTCTAAAACAAATGTGACCGCCTTCAAAAACTACCACAAACAAGAGTGAAATAATCTAAAAAACTTTTCTTTCGGAAGTCGGTGACTTTTTTTATTAATTTCATTGTCTCTTTTACTCTTTTTAGTTTAAATATTGAACCAAAATTCTTGTAAAATATATCATTTTATTCCATGTGCACTAGAATTTTGTAATCCGTAGCACCGGTAATAACATCGTTAACATCTCTTTCATTCATTCCCTATCTCAAAAACTACTGAACCGATTTTGATGAAACTTGCAGTATTCCCTAAGTTGAACGATACCTAGTACAACAAACAAAAAGAATTACTTAAATCAGACTTCTACTTCCTGAGATATGCGAACACAAAAATAATTTTCTTACTTGAGGAGTTGTACCTTCCATCATCAGCTCAGCTACATGAGATGATGATTTCCATACGCAAGTACTTGAATTACTTCATAACATTTGCGAAAAACTATGTGTCAGCCTATAAAATTTGAGGGTTGCCCTAGATTTCTCCAAGATCAAATCATCAGATCCTGAAATGGTGACAATGGGACCACACGGGAAGCACTAGCTTTCGAATATAAAAAGAATCATGAAAATCGGTTCATCCAGTCGCAAGTTATGAGGTAACAAACATATTTTTTTAAAATACAGTCGAATTGATAACCTCCTCCTTTTTTTGAAGTCGGTTAAAAATAAAAATTGTTCATCAATAGACCGAAATGTGATCAAACTTCTAAACATCTAAATGAGCCTTTTCACCCTAGGTCTACAATAACCGATTATATTCTTTCGTAATAATATAATCTTGTGACAAGGGAATCGATATCATTGCTAATCAAAATATTTATTTAATTGAAAAACCGAAATTACTAAAATTAATAACGCTTAACACACAATCCTACTACTATTATAAAGGCGAAAGTTTGTAAGTATGGATGTATGGATGTTTGTTACTCTTTCACGCAAAAACCACTGAACGGATTTGGCTAAAATTTGGTACACACATAGTTTATAATCTGGATTAACACATAGGATAGTTTTTTATCCCGATTTTATGTTCCCGTGGGATAACTTTAGAGTAGTAGCGGGTGAAGCCGCTGGCAACAGCTAGTATAAAATATATAAGGGCATACCAAAACTTAATAATACAAAGGCACTGCATAGTTCTAAGAAATTTCTACCAGCAGACCTGCGACAGGAAGTGAACAAAAATGTAGACAAGATAATAATAATGATAAAAATGAATGTCTTAAAATAAATAAACAATATCTGGATGACTGAGCTTCGCTCGGTTTTTAAAATGTCTATATCTTGGGAACCGAGCTTTTCTCGAACGTGGGAAGCCGAAAAACCCCTAATCTGTAACTTTCATGAAAATCCTTGGAGCCATTTCCGAGATCCTGATTATACAGGGTGGAATTTTGTAATGCCACCCGGAGGGAAAGTACTCTTAATACTGCAGATAGAAAATTTTACTCAAAGGAAACATTCCTTTATTTTTGAATAGAAAGCAAACTGCATTCAAAGATTTTCGAAAATTCTCTTCTCCCACCCGGGAATCGAACCGGCTAAAATCTGAAAAAAATTATACCCTGTACTTTTATTGCACCGATCGTTAGGGTCAATTATAGCGATGAAATCTCTCTAACAAACATGATAAATTAAATGAAAGGAAAACGAGGAAATCTTAAATTAAAGCTCTCGTAACATGTAATATGGTTTCTTGGTTCAATTCCCGGGTGTGGGAGAAGAGAATTCTCGAAAATCTTTGAATGCAGTTAACTTTCTTTTCAAAAATAAAGGAATGTTTCCTTTGAGTAAAATTTTCTATCTGCAGTATTAAGGGTGCTTTCCCTCCAGGTGGCATTACAAAATTCCACCCTATATGTAAATAAATATACAAGAATTGCTCGTTTAAAGATATTAGATTAGATTAGTACTCATTTAAATTATATATGACGGTTACTTGACTTAAAGACCAAGTTAGTAGTTACATGTGTTACAACTTTCACTAAAAATTCCATAGAATGTCACTAGATTTAACTTTTAAATTACAATTATAGCTTATTTCTGCTGCTTTATCTTTTATTGGAAGACTGGGGTTGCATTATGAGATAGAACAATTCATTTTACAGCGATTACGCCATGTTTACGCAGCCTTTACGTGGACGTAACGCTGTCGTTACGCACCCATTACTTTCACATATCGTCTACACAATCTTATGGTGTGCGTCCACAGGTCCGCATCGCACGTATCGGATATATCGTACGTAACGGATGTTAGTTTGCCTTGTATGAAACTCATACAATTGCGTCCACTGATCCGCATCGTAGGGACAGCTCATTGGCAATGTCTACATGCGATGCGTACCGATGACGTCATGCGGAATGCCGATCAGTAGACGCACCCAGCACGCTTACAGAATCATTTGTTTTTTTTTCTTTCTTGCATTCGTTTTCTGTTAAAAACAAGCAATAACAACTTCTGCATCGCTTTTCTCCTTTCTCAAAAACACTTTCCGAACGAACGATCACTAAAAAAATCCAAATGAAGGTGGCATCGGCAATCCGATTGCTTATACTCGCGTCGGCAATCCGATCGCTGCCGATACAGAAATCCGTTAGATGCGATGCGTCCGATACGTACAATGCGGACCTGTGGACGCTTACCATTAACGAAATATCGTCGCGTCGTGTACTCCGACCGTCACTAACCGCACAATACGCCCCCAACCTTCAATTACATCTATCTACAATCAAACTCAGAATAATCATCGCATGTTTTACTTATTTTTATTTCAAATCTTTACAAGTATGCCTGCAAAATTTTCAATTTGCACTGTTTTAGACGAGTTTCTTGTTTATACAGGGGCTACGCGGGGGCGGGGTGCGGGGCGCCCAGGATGGGGGGCGCGGGGGAGGGGGAGGAGGAGGAGGGGGGCGACGGGGAGGAGGGGGAGGAGGAGGGGGGCGCCGGGGAGGCCGCGCCGTCCGCGGCCGCGCGACCCACACGCTCCACTTTCAGTTTCTCACCGTTCATTATAGCTTTGATGTCATCTGCGTCTAGGGTCTCGTATCTGGAAAAAAAATGTGATAAAACTTCTGTGTGAAAAGAATAAATCGATAGCGAGTAGGAGTCGAACCTGCGTCCTTCTGGATGAATACTCGAGACGTCTTACCAACTACGCTATCGCAGTCCTACTCGACGTTTAAGAATGAAACAAAACATTAGATCTTGCGGTGTGATATGCTGCTCGGAATGGGAAGCAGTCACTTTCATCTGCGAAGCAGTCATGCGAAGGAGGAGATGGAACGCGTGAGGGTGAGGACAGCGTCAACCTCCCCGTAGATGCGGACGACGAGTATAGAGTCTACCGGGGTGGCGAGACTGTCTCAAGTAACCGTAAACCTGGAACGTTAACGTCTATTGAAGGACACCGTAGATTTTAGTCCGTACGAGTCTGACAGTCCCTCTCGTCCTGCCCTGGTTGGGAGGACTCATTTGATGATTTTATCACGATAAAAAAATGGTATATTATTACTCCCAGAATTCGATCCTTTTTATTTTTTCTTTTTTTTATATAACGGGGGCAACGTGACGATCACGTACGAACATCGTCTTCGTGGTCATTTTTTTTAACCACACAGAAGTAAGAGCCCCGCAAAGCGGGGCTCCGTCGACTTGCTCCTGTTAATGAAGGAAACACCTAGGTTTAACCGCATTTAGTCAGTTACACCTAGGTTTAGCCGGCTAAACACACACCCGAAAAAAATAAACAGAACAAAAATAACATAAAATAGTCCTATGCAAGGCCAAAAGGTTCCTATCTCAGCATGTGCTGCGACATTTTTTTAAGATGTCACAGCGCTGGTTTTCTGATAGGGCCCAAAGTGATGTCACGGTCACATAAGATAATACATAAAAAAGAAATTGTTACTCACTTGAGTAAAGCCTCGGCCAGGGCCTTGTGTTCTTTGGCGTGTGTCCGTAGAATGGTCTTAGCGCGGTCGTAGCTGTCCGATAGAATCTTCTTTATTTCACCGTCCACCTGCAACACATTACAACATTTATACAGGGTCTAATTTTATTAATGAGCAATATTGTAAACTCTAGCATTATTAACGATACTAATCTTAGTGACCCTGACTGCTATGCCGGAGGTCGTGGGTTCGATTCCCACCCAGGACAAATGTTTGTGTGATGAGCACGATCATTTGTTCTGTGTCTGGGTGTAATTTATCTATAATAATTATGTATGTATTTAGAAATATATAAGTATGTTTATCAGTTGTCTAGTACCCATATCACAAGCTCTGCTTAGCTTGGGACTAGATGGCGTTGTGTGATAGTTGTGGAATATTATTATTATTATATTATTACTCAAAAACATTATTAATGTTTTTATTGAAGTATCATCGCTTAATGTTATTTGATGATTGTTTACTTTATGTTCCGCGCGCGGTGTACTGCGCTTTAAAATTTTGATACTTTAGGACTTTTGTGTTTTATAATTTGTTTTTTTTTTTTACTTTTAGTGTTTATTTGCAATAATAAGTCTGTGCAATGCGACTTAATACATTTTTAAAGGTGTCACTAATTGCAATAATAATATTTTTGATTTGCGATTTATTGGCCGTAATGCAATCAGCATCGTGAGTAGAGCCTTAGATTAAAATATTGCCCATGATTTCGATTCCACCCTGTAGATCTTCCCCATGACACGACGCGAAACACTCGAACGATTCCAACTACAAGTAAAAATCCACCTTACCACTACGACATATGACATAAAACGTGCGGTTGTTTACGGGAAGATGAAAACAAAACGCTCGCCACGACGACGTAAGTCAGTCGAATTGCATCATTATTATCGTAGTAGCAAGGACGATTTTTATTTTTAGTTAGCCGTTATTTATTTATCAGATAAAAAACATATATATACAGGGAATTTCTTATAAATTGGCCAAAAGGGAGAAATCAGAATTCAGTCTAAAAAATGTATACAATGTATAACGCTAAAACGCCAAAAATTGTTCAATAACATGGGCTGAGTTACCCCACGAGATGTTTTGCGCTATTGGCGTTACACGTTGCATAATGGTAAGCGTCCACAGGTCCGCATCGTACGTATCGGACGCATCGCATCAAACGGATTTCTGTGTCGGCAGCGATCGGATTGCCGACGCGAGTATCAGCAATCGGATTGCCGATGCCACCTTCATCGCTTCCACTGATCGGCACTCCGTATGACGTCATCGGTATGCATCGCATTAAGGCATTGCCGATGAGCCGTCCGTACGATGCGGATCAGTGGACGCAGTTGTATGAGTTTTCATACAAGGAAAACTAAAATCAGTTACGTACGATACGTCCGATACGTGCGATGCCGACCTGTGGACGCACACCTTAAGAAAAGGGAATTATCCTTATTATATTAACGACATGTTTGTCGCACTGGCTGCTCGACTACTGCGCGTGTTGACCCGGGCATGGTCCGTGACGCATGACCTGGTCTACTTGAAATAAATGATTCGATCAGGACGTTCGACATGGTGGGGCGACTTCAGGCCACCGTAATGAGGAGCTCGACTTCCGGTCCCACTCACCAGTTCGTTGGTGTAAGGTCCCAGTTGTTCCTGTGTGTGCATCACGTTCCGTGCTGGCTCCAGGGCGCGGAGGCCTACTTTCTCACTCACCAGTTCGTTGGTGTAAGGTCCCAGTTGTTCCTGTGTGTGCATCACGTTCCGTGCTGGCTCCAGGGCGCGGAGGCCTACTTTCTCACTCACCAGTTCGTTGGTGTAAGGTCCCAGTTGTTCCTGTGTGTGCATCACGTTCCGTGCTGGCTCCAGGGCGCGGAGGCCTACTTTCTCACTCACCAGTTCGTTGGTGTAAGGTCCCAGTTGTTCCTGTGTGTGCATCACGTTCCGTGCTGGCTCCAGGGCGCGGAGGCCTACTTTCTCACTCACCAGTTCGTTGGTGTAAGGTCCCAGTTGTTCCTGTGTGTGCATCACGTTCCGTGCTGGCTCCAGGGCGCGGAGGCCTACTTTCTCACTCACCAGTTCGTTGGTGTAAGGTCCCAGTTGTTCCTGTGTGTGCATCACGTTCCGTGCTGGCTCCAGGGCGCGGAGGCCTACTTTCTCACTCACCAGTTCGTTGGTGTAAGGTCCCAGTTGTTCCTGTGTGTGCATCACGTTCCGTGCTGGCTCCAGGGCGCGGAGGCCTACTTTCTCACTCACCAGTTCGTTGGTGTAAGGTCCCAGTTGTTCCTGTGTGTGCATCACGTTCCGTGCTGGCTCCAGGGCGCGGAGGCCTACTTCTCACTCACCAGTTCGTTGGTGTAAGGTCCCAGTTGTTCCTGTGTGTGCATCACGTTCCGTGCTGGCTCCAGGGCGCGGAGGCCTACTTTCTCACTCACCAGTTCGTTGGTGTAAGGTCCCAGTTGTTCCTGTGTGTGCATCACGTTCCGTGCTGGCTCCAGGGCGCGGAGGCCTACTTTCTCACTCACCAGTTCGTTGGTGTAAGGTCCCAGTTGTTCCTGTGTGTGCATCACGTTCCGTGCTGGCTCCAGGGCGCGGAGGCCTACTTTCTCACTCACCAGTTCGTTGGTGTAAGGTCCCAGTTGTTCCTGTGTGTGCATCACGTTCCGTGCTGGCTCCAGGGCGCGGAGGCCTACTTTCTCACTCATGCCCCACTCGCGGACCATGTGGCACGCTATTGAAGTGGCCTGTTTCAAATCTGATGAGGCGCCTGAAATAAATACAATCAATGTAGTAAATAAATTAAAAATAAGTTCAGTCCGTCCGTCAGTTGGATAAGGGTTTAGGTATAAATTTCTAGTCTGGGCCAGTTTCATTAAAGCCCCGGATACACTAGGAAACATTTTGTCCCGCAGCATGACGCGCAACACAAAATATACGTGACGCTGCAACATTGCAGTGTCCCGCAACATGACCCACAACATTGTACGTGACGCGCGGCATGTTGCTCGCTCCCTCCTTGTGAGTGCACGTGTCCCGCGTCAGTGTTGCACTATTTGTCACTGAGTGTAGTCGCGTACGCAACGTGCCTTTCGTGTCGAAAGTCGTGACTTGTTGTGGGATATTTCACACCGTGACTGTGAATGTGTGAATGTAATGGCTAGTCTGATATGAGGACTAATAGCGTTCCGTAATATTGTATCCTGTTTGGCTATGGAAGGTGCGATCATTTGCAATAAAGTTTCAAAATCATATGATGACATGCGAGTAAAATTCACAAACGATCAGTCATCACGATCGATGAACGATCAGTCATATTAACTTTCTCGTTGTAATAAGAAATTCCGCATCCACCACCTTCTCTTTCTCTTACGTTTCAACACACTCGATATAATTACTATGTACGCAGCACTAATAGCCACAACCTCCTCGGGCGACATTTCTATAAACACTGAGAAGTGTGGTCGACAAAATGTTCCGCGACATGTATGTCGGCACCAACGACGATATAATACTAGACTCCTAATAACAGGCGACCGATGTCTGTTAACACATTAGGCAAAAAGTCTTATATTCGTCTCATTTCGACCAATCCTGTGAGCCGTAAACATACGTTGAGACAGCACAGACCTTGAGTTAGCCAATCACAACGCAGTACCCCGTCCCCCTCGCTGACGTAGTACCTCAGTGAGTTGGCAGAATAATTTTCGTTCCTTAGATCGTGCATGCGGAGTCTAGTATTATATCGTCGTTGGTCGGCACATTCCACGTAGTTGTTGAATCCATTAGTCCCCTAGTGTATCCGTGGCTAAAAAATATGAGGGAACTTGTGTCACTTACCAGACGTGATCTTCTCAGGACCGAACACGAGCTCCTCGGCAGCGCGGCCGCCCATCATCGTGTCCATCATGGCCAGCAGTTGCTGCTTCGTCACGTGGTATCTAAAGAGGAAAAGTACTTATTGTTTACTATTATCCTACTAATATTTTATATGCGAAAGTTTGTGAGGATGTATGTAGGATGTTTGTTACTCCACTGAACGGATTTGGCTAAAATACAGATAGTTTATAACCTGGATTAACACATAGAATAGTTTTTATCCCAATTTTGTGTTCCCGTGGGATCATTTTCGAGTTGTCAACAGCTAGTAATCTATACATGTAATAAAATGGAGAGACAAAACTGTACATTTTTTTTTTTTAAAGAATACTTGAGGTTTGATCTACATGGATTGCTTGTCTGTATGTATGTGCGGAATAAACTCAAAAAGTACTGCATGGATTTACTTCAAATTTGGCACGAATATTATTAAGAAGTCGGGTCAACAAATAGGCTGTGTTATGAGTACTATAGTTGGTGCCAGTTAAGATGGCAATAGCGGTCATTGACCTTTACCTAATAAGTCCTCGTATAATGACATAAGATCAAAATTAGCATTTTTCTATGAAATTATACTGTTTACTTGTTAGTCTTAAATAATAAAATAATATAAAATCTAAGGAATAGGTGAAATATTTTTACCATTTTGATATTTTATGAATACTTAGATACTTATATCCTTACAATATACTGACTAATTTATTCGGTATTTTATAAAAATGCTAATTCTGAGCTTATTTCATTATACGAGGACTTATTAGGTAGGGGTCAATGTCCGCTATTGCCATGTTAACTGGCACCAACTATAGACAACTGACCTACATACTTATATATTTTTAAATACATACATAATTAATAAATTACACCCAGACACAGAACAAATGATCGTGCTCATCACACAAGCATTAATTATCCTGGGTGGGAATCGAACCCACGACCTCCGGTAAGCATTCAGGTTCACTAACCGCTAAACCAACAGGCCAGTCGAATTTTAATATTGTAGAAGTAAAATTTTAGGTAGCCAAATTGAGAACCTCCTCCTTTTTCTAATCGGTTAAAAAATGTCAAAACATGATATAACTAACCTTTCTTTGGCGGGTATGTACGCGGTGTGTCCGAGAGACGGTCCACGCGGGATTATGGTCACCTTGTGAAGTGGATGCGAGTCCTGTCAATAATAAACATTATAGTAAAAAATCGGGTCAGCTCGGCTTACCAAATGCCCATTTGGTAAGCTCGAACGTGTATTTCAATCTAGGAAGATACCTCAATGTCTAAATCAATGATAATTTTCTTTTAAATTTCGTTACATATACTACTATTGTGAATTTTTTCACACCCCCAAACATAACCGTTTAGCTTGTAGAGGGGGGGGACACTCGAATCGAGCAAAATTTAGCACTTTAAAGCTTAATATTTCACAAACGAATTTTTTATCAAAAAATTGTTAATGGAAACTCACATTATTTTTTAAAGACCTATTTAATGATACCCCACACTAAGGGGTACGCGAGAAAAAAAAATCCTCACTTTACGTGTAAGTATTGGAGGTACCCTAAAAAAAAATAATTTAAGAGATTTTATTTTACCACTTTTTCGGCACAACAAATCTGTATATTTACACCAAATTACAGCTCTCTAGTACTGTGCGTCTCTGAGCTAAACTGCGGACAGACGGACGGACGGACGGACGGACATAGTGAAACTATAAGGGTTCCTTGTTGACTACAGAACCCTAAAAATCGGGTGTCAGCTCGGCTTACCAAATGCCCATTTGGTAAGCTCCAACATGTATTTCAATCTTGGAAGTTACCTCAATGTATCAAAACTCGTCTTTTTAACTAAAGTGTCCTGCAACGATGACTTAGGGCGATTACGTACTACGCCCGATCCGAATCCGTGAAAAAAAATCACGGACAGAATAGGGTAGTTTCCTAAAAAAATTTAATTAGTCCGTCTTTTAGATTATTCAAAAATAAGGGACACGTATTTTTTTATTTGTAAATTAGACCAAAAATGACAAAGATAAAGTCTATTAAAGTTACGTGTGAAGTCACGATGCGTGGCATTTTTCGCGCAGAGTGACGTCACAGGTAACTTAAATAGGCTATATTATCTTTGTTTTTTTTTTGTTTAATCGAAAAAAGAAAAAATACATGTCCAATATTTTTTATAATCTAAAATACGGACTAAATAGAATGTAATTATTTTGACCCTGGAAACTACCCTATTCGGATATTGTTTACGCACTACTCCGATGTCTGACAACCGCTGCCTCTCTGCTCGTACGCAGCTCGGATTCAGCTCGGACGCAGTGCGCGAGCGTTCATGTGCTGCGTGACGTGTGCACGCGACACCCTCGCACGAGTGCGTGCGCGTGTGTAGCGGAGCGGCAACGTCGCACACGTGCCTGCAGTGATGACGTTGTATTATACGGCGCTCCCTGTTAGATGCCACACCGGGCACGCACGCAAACTTGTATTTATTTACAAAAAATAGTTTCGCCAAATCATTTAATTCCACAAAAGAACTTAAGACTTACTATATTTTGACACATACTCTGAACTAGCAACTTTAGCATTTTTTTTCTCGAAATCTATGTATAATTGACATAGGGTTTCTTTTGCAGTTTTTGTTATTAGGTCTTACTACATCGATATATGCTATTAGTTAAAACATGTCCGCTCCCAAGCAATTCCGAAACACTGTGCGACGTTAAAAATTTCTGGTTACCTGCCCTTTTTTTTAGCGTGGTAAATCATCAAATGAGTCCTCCCACCCCGGGCAGGACACGAGGGACTGTCAGACTCGTACTGACTGAAATCCGCGGTGTCCTTCAATAGCCCTTTATGTTCCGGGGACACGGTAAGGAAATAATCCCGCGACCCCGGCAGGCCTTGGCCCTCTGAGAGGGGGGTCCCGTCATTATGCTGACGCTCTTTGAGGCGCGCGTGGGACACAACGCGCCGTTGACCCGGGGATGGTCCATGGTCGGACAGCGAGTTGCCCTTTACTCACTGCCCGCATGCCCGCGCCTACGGTGGCCGGAGATCATCTAGCGACGTCCGTCGCCGTGGGCGTCTACTACCGCGGGTGGGGCGGAGGGAGGACACTGTCCTCTCTCGCTCGCGGCCCCCCTCCTTCTTCGCGAGCATTACTGCTTCGCAGAAGGAGGCGACCGCTTCCCACTCCGTCTCGCCCCTGGTTATCTGCCCTGAAGGATATTTCGAAGGATGTTCTGTAGCCGTGTTGTGTATGTTACCTTAGTGAAATAAGCGACAATAGCGTGTCCTCCCTCGTGGTAGGCGGTGATGGTGTTCGCTTCCTCGTCGGGCAGACGGGACCTCCTCTCAGGACCCATGAGGACTTTGTCCCTCGCGTCCTCAAGGTACTTCATTGAGACTGTCTTAGCGCCGTCTATCGCTGCCCTGGAAAAGTAAATTTAATGTTAAAAGGAGGACCCCCAAAAAAAAACCAGAGTCCATTAAAATAATTTATGACCGACAAAATAAACCTTAAGTCAGAGGTCATAAATACGTTATTCGTTTCGCTTAAAACCATAACCAAACAGGCCAGCAGCATTATATACAGGGTGAATTTTTCAACTGGGCGTGGATGGCTATATCCAAAACTAAGAGGAATATCAAAAAACGTTGAAAGGAGTCTCGAGACCGATTTTGACTTAAACTAGAACTGCATCATTGGATTTTAGAAAAATCAATAATCCTAGCCAGGAATAGACCCGTTGATTTTGGAAAAAAAAGTCACTCTGTATTATTACAACATTCTATAGTGCCAAACCAAAATAATCATTTATTTCAATCAACTAAGCCAATTACAGGCACTTTTGAATTGTCAAGAGACAAAAATAAAACCAGTACATAAATAGTTATGGTGCTACAGTCCCAGTCACAAGAAATAAAACTGTAAAAGTACCGTAGGTGCTCATTCCAAAGCGTAGATCTCTATGGAGAAGAATGAGCAAGAAACTCCATGGACAATCTTTTCCCATCGCCAAAATTATTACAGAACTATTGTGTTACATCATTCATCATCAGATGGTGAAATTATGTGAGAACGATGTAGCAAGTTATTAGTATTAGTAGCAGATTCAGCTAGGTTTCAGTATTTTACATGGAGCGACTACCTTTCGGACCTCCACAACCCAGTAACTGGATAATACGATACACCATGGTAAGACTAGTTGTCAGACTTAAGAGTTTCTGACTAACAGTAACGACTGTCAAAGATATAGTTATTAATAATTAAAATAGGCCATGGCACCATTCAACTCAACAATTTGGAGGGAACTAAATGATCCGACACACACGCCACCGTCAGCAAGACTTTTTAGTGAACCCTGCCTAGCGGGTCTCCATTAACTGAGCTAGTATTGCGTTTTTTTTAGTGTTCCGTAGTCAACAAGGAACCCTTATAGTTTCGCTATGTCCGTCCGTCCGTCCGTCCGTCTGTCCGCAGTTTATTTCAGAGACGCACAGTACTAGAGAGCTGTAATTTGGTGTAAATATACGGATTTGTTGTGCCGAAAAAGTGGTAAAATAAAATCTCGTAAAATATTTTTTTTAGGGTACCTCCAGTACTTACACGTAAAGTAAGGATATTTTTTTTCTCGCGTACCCCTTAGTGTGGGGTATCATTAAATAGGCCTTTAAAAAATAATGTGAGTTTCCATTAACAATTTTTTGATGAAAAAATTCGTTTGTGAAATATTAAGCTTTAAAGTGCTAAATTTTTCTCGATTCGAGTGTCCCCCCCCTCTACCAGCTAAACGGTTATGTTTGGGGGTGTGAAAATATTCACAATAGTAGTATATATAACGAAGTTTAAAAGAAAATTATCATGACTAAGTAGGCTTTACAACTTTACGAGTAATAGTCGACCAACTTATAAAATGTACTTGATATCATATTTTCTTAAACAAAATGTATCGGAGACAACTGCAAATGTAAGTTTGTCAACTTTATTTTTACAGCTTTTATAGGTATGTTTTTTGGGGATAGGTAGGTTTTTATCGTCAACTATTTTTAACTAAATTGAAAAAAGGAGGAGGTTCTAAATTTGTTGTAATCTTTTTTCTTATGTATTTTCCCCGATTTCTCAAAGACTCCTGGACCGATTTTGAAAATTCTTCTTTTTAAAATTAAATTCAGCGAATCAGTTTAGTTAGTTCGCATAAGTATTTTGATGGGCAACTACGGAACCCTACACTGTGCGTGGCCCGACACGCACTTGGCCGGTTTTTTTTTTTTTCATTTTACACGTGCGCCAGGTACAGCTCTAGGATCTACTGGTAGATTCTAGAGCTGTACCTGTTCTGAAGATTCTACTAATATTATAAACGTGAAAGTTTCTTTGAGTAAATGGATGTTTGTAACTTTTTCACGCAAAAACCACTAAATGGATTTGAATGAAATTCGGTACACAGATAGTTTACAACCTGGATTAACACATATGATAGTTTTTATGGCGATTTTATGTTCCCACGGGATCATTTTCAGAAAGGGAGGGACTTTCAGACTCGTACTGACTAAAATCCACCGTGTCCTTCAATAGCATTTTACGTTCCAGGGTCACGGTAATGAGAAAAGTCCCGCGACCCCGGCAGGCTTTGGCCCTCTAGAGGGTCCCGCTATCATACTGACGCTCATTGAGGCGCGCGTGGAACACAACGCGCCGTCGATCCGGACATGGTCCATGGTCGGGCGGCACATTGGCCATTTCTGGCAGCTAGATATACATGCCACTTACTTGAGAGCGGCCTGGTTGACCATGTTCTCTAGGTCGGCCCCGGTGAAGCCCGTGGTCCCGCGCGCCAACACGTCGCAGTCCACGTCTCCGCCGGCCCGCACGCGCGCCAGGTACAGCTCCAGGATCTCGCGCCGCCCGCCGTAGTCCGGGGTCGGCACGTTCACCTGGTGGACACGACAAATAGTACATTAGGTACTGTCGCGGTCTAAAATAACTACTTTGCTGGTCGCGCTGATGATGGCCGACAGCGTAGCTCCAGGCCGACACAGCGCGGTCAGCGTGCAGCACTTGATGGACGAGCTGACACATACAGCGAGCACAGCAAGGGCTGCAATGATGGCCAAGTTGGAAGGCCTAGAGCGTAGCTAGGCTAGCTCGAGATCATAGCGTGACCAGCGAAGCAGTAATCGTGGGCCAAGGCTTGTATAGTGCTTTGCTCAAAAATACAAGTACCTAACCCAGCAAGTAATCTGTCTGTGTGTCTGTATAACCGTTATAGAAACAACAACTACACGGCGGATTTTGACGAAACTTTGTACAAGAATTATTGGAACGCAGAGACGAAAATAATTTTAAAAAGTTGTCACGACACTTTTATCCGACTGCGCGACGCAAAGGAGGGTAATGTGTTTATTGGAACGAAGTTCCTTAACGCGCGTTGTGAAAGAGTGCTAGAGCGGAGCGGAGCGGAGTGGAGTGGAGTGGAGCTGAGCGGAGCGGAGTGGAGTCGCGACGATTATTCATAGATTTCGAGGGTGATAGAAACCAGTCAAAATGTAAATCCAAGGTGGCGGCTGCATAAATTATCGAGGTTTTCGTCATGGGTGTCTTTTCATGGTTTTCGAGGATGTTGAAACCGATGGTGCTGTCAAAATGTAAATCCAAGGTGGCGGCTGCCAAAATTATCGAGGTTTTCATCACGGATGTCGTTTTCGTTGTTTTTGAGGGTGTTGAAACCGATATTACTATCAAAATAGAAATCCCAGATGTCAAATAACAAAAATCTAAAAATATTATTGTAACTTAAAAAAAATATTACAATTCCTTCACTAATTAATCTAAAGGAACTTCGTTCCATCCGGGTGTCCCTTGACATATTTTTTTAATTTTCGGTTGTTTGCTCTCACCTCGACATCAAATCGTCCAGGTCTGAGCAGCGCCTGGTCCAGGTCATCACGTCGGTTGGTGGCTCCCAGCACGATGACTCCTTCATTTTGGTGGAAACCGTCCATCTCTGAGAGTAGCTGGTTTATTGTCTGTAAAATGAAAAGGGGTTTGCAACTTCTTGGCATCAATGTTTTTTTTTCATTCGCCAGTAATGAAATTTTCGTTATTAGTAGACCATAACCTAAGAAGTTCGTAAAAAATAATAAAAAATTCTAAACCGTAACTAACCAGAGATATGGCGTTCTTTATTTTGTTCTAATCTGGAGTTATTTTTAGTAGGTAGTACAAAATACAAACCACCATATCTCTGGTTGGTTACGGTTTAGAAACTGATTTTTTTTCTATGGACTTCTTATGTAGCAGTTTAATTATGGCCAAAGTTTCATCACTGGCGAAAGAAAAAAAAATGATGCCAAGGTCCGTACTAAAAGTTGCAAACTCTTTTAAATTATATTTTAATTTAATAAATGCGGGCGGCGAGTAATGGGCAACTCGCTGTCCGACCATGGACCATGCCCGGGTCGACGGCGCGTTGTGTTCCACGCGCACCTCAAAGAGCGTTAGCAAGATGACGGGGCCTCCCTGTAGAGGGCCAAAGCCTGCCGGGGCCGCGGGACTTATCTCATTACCGTGCTCCCGGAACATAAAGGGCTATTTAAGTACACCGTGGATTTTAGTCAGTACGAGTCTGACAGTCCCTCCCGCCCTGCCCGGGGTGGGAGGACTCATTTGATGATTTTACCACGATAAAAAAAAATACATCAGTCGAAGATTTCGCAAATCTGAGGGCCAACATATTGCAGCGGACATCCAACGCCCTGGGGGGGAGAAAACCAGTCTTATTCCGGCGAATGAAAGTGACAGCTATCTTAGTCGTCTAGCGCCATCTCGTTCACTCACAGGAAAAAGCCTGGTTTTAAAGTCAAAGTCAAATCATTTATTTTAAATAGAACATCAGTGAGGCACTTTTAAACGTCGAATATTAAAATTAAGGAAAGGGATGGGATTGATTCTACACGATTTAAGACGTTGTAATACCCCCCCCCCCCCTGCGTTCCCTATGCTTACCTGATTAGCATATGGATGTAGCACACTGTTGGTTCGCTTGGCGCCCACTGAGTCGATCTCATCTATGAATATGACGCACGGAGCGCGCTCCTTGGCTGCCTCTGTAGGTAAACAATACTATCATTAACTAAAGCAGGGGTGTCAAACTAAATTTTGCGGAGGGCCATAATATTCGATTAAAACGTGTAGGCGGGCCAGGTTAAAAAAAAAAACTAAAACATACTGAATTATTTTAACACCTTTATTTATTTAGTTATGTTACAAATCATACCAAGAGTAATATAAAAAAGAGTAATTATTTTGAGCTCGAGGATGCGGGTACCTGACTTCTCTTGTTTTTGACTCATTGATGTCAGGTATCATAATTCGTATTACTAGTTATTTTAAGAATTGTTTGGAGATATTCATTGGATTTCTACTCTTGAAATTACTTTTAAGTAAAGCGCGCGCATTTTTAAACCTACGTGAAGGCATCGAGTGCAATATAAAATCTCTAAAAAACAAGATTTATTTGTGATATATTGTGATCGAGAGCCGCGGGCCGTATCTTTGACATGACTGAACTAAAGGCTTGTTTTAACGCCGCCCAAAAAAATTCAAATAACGTTTCCTAAATTAACCTATTTTCTGTAATAATAAGAAAATTAAAATGAGCATTAAAATTGTAGCCTTAATTAAATTATTATGAGAGATGACCTTTATAATTATATCTTTATATAATGAATTTGAAAAGTTTAGAAAAATGTCGGTCATCTTCTACTATATAAAAATAAGTCGGGTTTTCCTTCCTGACGCTATAACTCCAGAACGCACGAACCGATTTCCACGGTTTTGCATTCGTTGGAAAGGTCTCGGGCTCCGTGAGGTTTATAGCAAAGAAAATTCAGGAAAAATTGGTAGCGAAACGGAGTTTGCCGGGTTTGCTAGTTGGTTTTATAGGTATAGGTTATGGATCTAAGGCTGCCTTTCCACCAGAGGAGATGCGCTGTGCTACGTTGCTACGGATATGTTTTTTATCCACCAATCACATTCATTTGTTTTCATAACGCACACACACATAATGAGTATGATTGGTGGATATCAAACGCATCCTTAGCAACGTAGCATAGCGCATCTCTGGTGGAAAAGCAGCCTTAATCAGACTGTGAGCTGCCCATTACTCGCCGTCCGCAACGTTCACAGTCGCCAAAGATTATCTTGCGATAGTCCAAGCCCGTGTCGGCTGGGGCGTGGCCTCCTCCTCCTTCGCTACCATGACTGCTTCGTAGGAGGTGACTGCTTTGTAGAAGGAGGTGACAGCTTCCGTTCCCTCCCCCCTGTCTCTCTGTGGCAGCCCACACCAGCACTGCACAGTAGCCAGGTTGTATCGCGTTTGACTAGCTGGCAACGTGCCACAGTTAATAATAAAAATAATAAGGCCGCAGGGCAGCTTTTGGCGAGTTGTGGGGCAGTTGCGACCCCACGGTAAGTGAGTTTACATCTCTCATATTCGGTAAGTAGGTCCTCATTACCCCCAAATGGGGTTTGTAAGTAACCAATAATTTTAATTGAAAAGCCCTAGGGCGGTAAGTAATAAAAAAAAACTTTTCACTCTTTCAAAAAGTTCGCCTACATTATTCCATTCATGGACCTAAAAAAAAAAGGGCGGACGGAACTTCACTAAGAAACAATTTAAGCACCCATAGTAAGTCAGTGCGCTAATGTGGACAAGCCAGCACGCACACATTCACACCATAGTAAGTCAGCCGTCGGCCATTACGCTTCGAACGACACTCGCGGTTTTATATGGTGTTATTTAGTCTAATAAAAATCAAAGTATGCCGTCATGTGTTGCAAAAAGTTGTCTAAACCATAGTAGTTCAATTAAAAAAGCCAGGGGATCACTTTTTATTATAGTTAAGCATGTCAAATTGAAGCTTATTTCTCGATTTTACGTCAATAAATTTAATAAACATCTCGAAATCAATCAGTGTTGCAACTATTTCAAGGTTCAAATTATTTTAAAATTAGGAGATTTATATTTTATGTTACTATTAATCGTTATTGTATTCTTCTACATTTTTACAGATTTCCCCACGGCAAATGATGCATGGAAAATGATTGTATAAAAATAATAAGGGAGTGTAGACATGGAATAGGAATGTAGACGTGTAGGAATGGAACATAAAATAGCTTTAATTAAATATTTATAGCCGAAAAATACTTAAACATTCGTTTTCACCACTTAAGTAAATTAGAAGGGATTTCTAGATGTGTCGATAGCAAAAGACAAGTCTAAAAAAATTTGAATCACAAAAGGGATTGTAAAACTTTATTAACATTAAACGAGTTGTAAATATTTTAATATCCAATGTGCTTAAATTATTTTACCTTTACTTTAAAAATAGGTATCCGTCACAAAAAAATTGTTATTAAACTTAAGTTCAAGGGAGATCTTAATTAAATATTGTTATACATGGGTAATTTTTTCCTTCATCTGGCATCCCTCCCTTTAAACACGCACACATATTTACGCCGCCGCCATTGTGGTGCTTCAATCGTTTCTTAGTGAAGTTCCGTCCGCCTTTTTTTATCATGCATTTAGCCCATGAAAAAAGAAGTCGCTTCGCTATTCAACCTTGTCTTCGTATGATTATAATAGTCATCAATTTCAAATATCAAACGACCACCTCAATTTCGTTAAAAAAAGGTGAGAATCGAAAACTTTTACTTTAAATATTGTTTGTTTTTGGCATTTCTTTAAAATTACGTGCTCATTAGGAAAAAAAACATGAGTTCTGTAAGTTATGAAGATATAAGCTGCACTCACGATTCAATGAAAATGGAACCTGACTATTTTTAACTAATCTAGTAAAATGTTTTATTTTTATAATGTCGGTTTTTTTCTATTTACCTCACAATCGAGATGTAAAGCAGAGTAGATAAGCAATATAAGCACCCTCGAACTATAGGCACCCTCGCTGCGCGCGTGCGCCTAAATATCTCGGGCTGCAATTGATGCCTTACAGCCCTTTTTTTTTTTTTAAATCATCAAATTAGTCCTCCCACCCTGGGTGGGACGGAAGAGACTGTCAGACTCTTACTGACTAAAATCCACCCGTGTTCCTTCCTATGCCCTTTACGTTCCGGGGCCACGGTAACCTGGGTTAAGAAAAAACCTGCGACCCCAGCAGGCGTTTGGCGCGAAACACGACGCGCCACCGACCCGGGCTTGGTCCTTGGTCGGACGGCGAGCTACCCATCACTCACCGTCCGCAAACCCGCTCCGCCGCTGTGCCCTCTGCTGATCAGAGGGACACGCGTTGGAGCATCCACACGACAGGCTATTCGCATACGGGCAAAGAGACCACTTAGGCACGCAGTGCCTAAGGAAGAGTTTTTGCCCGCATCCCAGGGTGCACCGGTCCGAAAAACTGGTTCCCCCCGGACGTATCCGAGAGGGAACTCCAGTCCACGGGCACATGTCTTGCCCAGTCCCACTTAAGTTGGGCAGCCTTTTGAGCCACGTCAATGATTTGTGTGTTGGAGCGCAGTGTAGTGTTTCGAACATGATCTGTTAATTTAACACCTAGGATACTGCGCTCGCAACTCGCTGCCCGACCATGGACCATGCCCGGGTCGACGGCGCGTTGTGTCCCACGCGCGCCTCAAAGAGCGTCAGCATAATGACGGGGCCCCCCTCTCAGAGGGCCAAAGTCTGCCGGGGTCGCGGGATTATTCCCTTACCGTAACCCCGGAACATAACGGCTATCGAAAGACACCGTGGATTTTAGTCAGTAGAAGTCTGACAGTGTCTCCCGCCCTGCCCGGGGTTGGAGGACTCATTTTTGACGATTTTACCACGCTAAATAAAAAAAAAAAAAAAAAGAGTACTGCGCTCCATTCCTTGGCTACTAATCTACTATGATGTCTACTCACTGAAGAGGTCCCGCACCCTCCGCGCCCCCTGCCCCACGAGGATCTCGTCGAACTCGGGCCCGGCCGCGTGGAAGAAGGGCACGCGCGCCTCGCCCGCCACGGCCCGCGCCAGCAGCGTCTTATGTCTACTCACTGAAGAGGTCCCGCACCCTCCGCGCCCCCTGCCCCACGAGGATCTCGTCGAACTCGGGCCCGGCCGCGTGGAAGAAGGGCACGCGCGCCTCGCCCGCCACGGCCCGCGCCAGCAGCGTCTTATGTCTACTCACTGAAGAGGTCCCGCACCCTCCGCGCCCCCTGCCCCACGAGGATCTCGTCGAACTCGGGCCCGGCCGCGTGGAAGAAGGGCACGCGCGCCTCGCCCGCCACGGCCCGCGCCAGCAGCGTCTTATGTCTACTCACTGAAGAGGTCCCGCACCCTCCGCGCCCCCTGCCCCACGAGGATCTCGTCGAACTCGGGCCCGGCCGCGTGGAAGAAGGGCACGCGCGCCTCGCCCGCCACGGCCCGCGCCAGCAGCGTCTTATGTCTACTCACTGAAGAGGTCCCGCACCCTCCGCGCCCCCTGCCCCACGAGGATCTCGTCGAACTCGGGCCCGGCCGCGTGGAAGAAGGGCACGCGCGCCTCGCCCGCCACGGCCCGCGCCAGCAGCGTCTTATGTCTACTCACTGAAGAGGTCCCGCACCCTCCGCGCCCCCTGCCCCACGAGGATCTCGTCGAACTCGGGCCCGGCCGCGTGGAAGAAGGGCACGCGCGCCTCGCCCGCCACGGCCCGCGCCAGCAGCGTCTTATGTCTACTCACTGAAGAGGTCCCGCACCCTCCGCGCCCCCTGCCCCACGAGGATCTCGTCGAACTCGGGCCCGGCCGCGTGGAAGAAGGGCACGCGCGCCTCGCCCGCCACGGCCCGCGCCAGCAGCGTCTTATGTCTACTCACTGAAGAGGTCCCGCACCCTCCGCGCCCCCTGCCCCACGAGGATCTCGTCGAACTCGGGCCCGGCCGCGTGGAAGAAGGGCACGCGCGCCTCGCCCGCCACGGCCCGCGCCAGCAGCGTCTTATGTCTACTCACTGAAGAGGTCCCGCACCCTCCGCGCCCCCTGCCCCACGAGGATCTCGTCGAACTCGGGCCCGGCCGCGTGGAAGAAGGGCACGCGCGCCTCGCCCGCCACGGCCCGCGCCAGCAGCGTCTTATGTCTACTCACTGAAGAGGTCCCGCACCCTCCGCGCCCCCTGCCCCACGAGGATCTCGTCGAACTCGGGCCCGGCCGCGTGGAAGAAGGGCACGCGCGCCTCGCCCGCCACGGCCCGCGCCAGCAGCGTCTTATGTCTACTCACTGAAGAGGTCCCGCACCCTCCGCGCCCCCTGCCCCACGAGGATCTCGTCGAACTCGGGCCCGGCCGCGTGGAAGAAGGGCACGCGCGCCTCGCCCGCCACGGCCCGCGCCAGCAGCGTCTTATGTCTACTCACTGAAGAGGTCCCGCACCCTCCGCGCCCCCTGCCCCACGAGGATCTCGTCGAACTCGGGCCCGGCCGCGTGGAAGAAGGGCACGCGCGCCTCGCCCGCCACGGCCCGCGCCAGCAGCGTCTTATGTCTACTCACTGAAGAGGTCCCGCACCCTCCGCGCCCCCTGCCCCACGAGGATCTCGTCGAACTCGGGCCCGGCCGCGTGGAAGAAGGGCACGCGCGCCTCGCCCGCCACGGCCCGCGCCAGCAGCGTCTTATGTCTACTCACTGAAGAGGTCCCGCACCCTCCGCGCCCCCTGCCCCACGAGGATCTCGTCGAACTCGGGCCCGGCCGCGTGGAAGAAGGGCACGCGCGCCTCGCCCGCCACGGCCCGCGCCAGCAGCGTCTTATGTCTACTCACTGAAGAGGTCCCGCACCCTCCGCGCCCCCTGCCCCACGAGGATCTCGTCGAACTCGGGCCCGGCCGCGTGGAAGAAGGGCACGCGCGCCTCGCCCGCCACGGCCCGCGCCAGCAGCGTCTTATGTCTACTCACTGAAGAGGTCCCGCACCCTCCGCGCCCCCTGCCCCACGAGGATCTCGTCGAACTCGGGCCCGGCCGCGTGGAAGAAGGGCACGCGCGCCTCGCCCGCCACGGCCCGCGCCAGCAGCGTCTTATGTCTACTCACTGAAGAGGTCCCGCACCCTCCGCGCCCCCTGCCCCACGAGGATCTCGTCGAACTCGGGCCCGGCCGCGTGGAAGAAGGGCACGCGCGCCTCGCCCGCCACGGCCCGCGCCAGCAGCGTCTTATGTCTACTCACTGAAGAGGTCCCGCACCCTCCGCGCCCCCTGCCCCACGAGGATCTCGTCGAACTCGGGCCCGGCCGCGTGGAAGAAGGGCACGCGCGCCTCGCCCGCCACGGCCCGCGCCAGCAGCGTCTTATGTCTACTCACTGAAGAGGTCCCGCACCCTCCGCGCCCCCTGCCCCACGAGGATCTCGTCGAACTCGGGCCCGGCCGCGTGGAAGAAGGGCACGCGCGCCTCGCCCGCCACGGCCCGCGCCAGCAGCGTCTTATGTCTACTCACTGAAGAGGTCCCGCACCCTCCGCGCCCCCTGCCCCACGAGGATCTCGTCGAACTCGGGCCCGGCCGCGTGGAAGAAGGGCACGCGCGCCTCGCCCGCCACGGCCCGCGCCAGCAGCGTCTTATGTCTACTCACTGAAGAGGTCCCGCACCCTCCGCGCCCCCTGCCCCACGAGGATCTCGTCGAACTCGGGCCCGGCCGCGTGGAAGAAGGGCACGCGCGCCTCGCCCGCCACGGCCCGCGCCAGCAACGTCTTGCCGGTGCCCGGGGGACCCACCAGCAGGACGCCCTTGGGCAGCTTGCCGCCCAGGCTCGAGAATTTTTCCGGAGATTTCAGGAATTCCACCTACAAAACAATAAACAGTGTTTTCGTCAAAGGTATTATTTTGAAACGTAATACAATAGGGTAGTTTCCAGGGTCAAAATAATTACATTCTATTTTGTCCGTATTTTAAATTATAAAAAACTATTGGACACGATTTTTTTCTTTTTTCGGTTAAACAAAAAAGAACAAAGATAATAGCCTATTTAAGTTACCTGTAACGTCACTCTGCGCGAAAAATGCCAGGCATCGTGACGTCACACGTAACTTTAATAGGCTATATCTTTGTCATTTTTGGTCCAATTTACAAATAAAAAATACGTGTCCCTTATTTTTGGATAATCTTAAAGACGGACTAATTACATTTTTTAGACAACTAGCCTATTTACTGACAGTTTAGCTTGAAACGCACTTGATGCCTTTACAAATAATAATATATTAATATTCTACAACTATCACACAACGCCATCTAGTCCCAAGCTAAGCAGAGCTTGTGTTATGGGTACTAGACAACTGATAAACATAGGTACTTATAATATTTCTAAATAAATAAATATTATTATAGATAAATTAGACACAGATCAAATTATGATGGTGCTCATCACGCAAACATTTGTCCTGAGTGGAAATCGAACCCAATACCTCCGGTATAGCAGTCAGGATGAGGGTCAAATAAATCAATAAATCATTTCATTTTTATCTATTTGCTACTTAACCCTAAAACTTTTAACTGCCTGACTACTAGAGAACTAAAGAGAAGTGGTAGCACAGTGGTATCGGCTATGACTTACAAGTTGTAGGTCATGGGATTGAACCCCGCGAGGCGCATTACATTGTGTAATTTATTTCATCACCACTGCTCTCTAAACGGTGAAGGAAAACATCGTGAGGAAACCTCTCGAACGTTCTAGAACCAAAAATACGAAGACATGTGACATCTGCCAACCCGCACTGGACCCGCGTGGTGGATTATAGCCCACTCCCTCTCACAGAGAAGAGGCCTGTGTCCCAGCAGTGGGAACATTATAGGCTGATGATGGTGATGATCAACTCACGGTATGGGTACTGAATGTTAATATTATACTGTTACGTCGATCGAATTGCGAGACCTATCTATAAGCTTCGCGAAAGTTCCACAAGGTTCTCGATAATTCTACTGAAGATTGGTCAGGAAATTTCTAGAAAATTCTACCCTGTTCTAGATGTTTCAAGATGGTTATGGAATATTCCAGAAGGTAAGGACTATGTCGAAGTCTATGGATGTTTCCAGAATATTCGACCACCTTCTAGAAACTTCTAGTGGGTCCGGCCGGGGTATAAAAAGGGCGCCCATCGGCGAGCTGAGTCAGTTTAGTTTTGACTACGATCGAGGCGACTCGAAGTGAACTACAAGAGATCTCTAGTGACTTTTACGTGTGATTAAGAGTGTGTATAAGTGTTTAAGTGTTGAGTAGTCTTGTGTAGTTCGCGAACGAACTAGTTCGAAAGAACTGCTCCCACAGATGAACTAGTGAACTAGCTCCCTTATTTTCCGCTCCCGTAGTTCAGTAGTTCGGACAGAATGAAAGAGATCGACTGATCAAAGAACGTTGCACGGGAGCGGGACAGCACTACACTATAATACTCCTGTTCGCTCACCGATCATGCGCCCTTCCCGATTCGTAAACTTTACACAAATTGTCGCATGCAGCAGGAACCGTATTAAAACGAGCGAACAAAGACAAACTAAATCTGACATCTCTTTGCGAGCGAACGATTTGATCGCTCTTGATCGGTCGGTCTCTATTACGAGCTAGGAACTAACGAACTAGAAGAACGAACTAGTTCGTTTAAGAGCGGAGAACTAGATTGAGCGCTCTCAGTAGTGAACTAGAATGCCCAAGACTAGTGTTGAGTAGTGTTAAGTGATTGTTTTAATTTGTGATTCGTGTGTTTCAAAATCAAAATCAAAACATTTATTTCAAGTAGGCCAGTTACAGGCACTTTTGAATTGTCATAGACAATCAAAGGAATATTATTAAACACTACAAAGTTATGGTGCTACAGTCTCAGTCACAAGACATAAAAACTGAAAGTACCGTAGATGCCCGTTCCAAGAAGTAGATCTCTATGGAGAAGAACGTGCAAGAAACTCCATGGACACTCTTTTTATATCAGAATAATTACAGAACCTTTGTTACATCATTCATTTGAGGTGGAACACTATGTGAGAACGATGTAGCAATTTTTTGATTAAAAGTGTCCAGAGTAACAATTGAAACAAAAACAATTCAAAAACAAATTACAATTCAAAAATGTTTATAAAGTTTATTTGGTTTTAATTGGTGTTAATTAATTTATCCCAATACCCAGCTCGTAACAATACTTACAACATCCTTAAGTTCTTGTTTGGCCTCGTCAGCTCCCTTGACGTCGTCAAAGGTGACGGATATGTCCTCGGGATCCACCTCCACTTGGTTACCGAGCTGGATTCTGACAACGAACAGAATAATTACTATAAAGTTGGCAGTTGCCAGTAGTTTGACGCGCTACAAATTCGAAAAATACCCCACGGGAACATTAAATCGGGATAAAAACCATCTGTGTTTATCCAGCAGCCCCCCTAGACAAGTCGCAAACGATAATCGTTAACGTTCGGTTCTCCCCAATAGATTTTCAACCTTATTCCTTCGAGTCTTTAGTTGAAAATCTATTGAAGATTTCATGGCGTTGTCGTTCGTTCCAGTCGCTAACGCTTAGAAATCCTAAATAGATTTTCAACTAAAGACTCGAAGGAATAAGGTTGAAAATCTATTGGGGAGAACCGAGCGTTAACGATTATCGTTTGCGACTTGTCTAGGGGGGCAGGTTATAAACTATCTGTATACCAAATTTAAGCGAAATCCCTTCAGTGGTTTTTGCGTGAATGAGTAACAAACATACCTACATACACATACATACATCCTCACAAACATTAGCATTTATAATATTAGCAGGATTACACCCAGACAAACAACAAATAATGGTGCTCAGTGCTCATCATACAAACATTTGTCCTGGGTGGGAATCGAACCCACGACCTTCGGCATACCAGTCAGGGTCACTTACCACTAGACCAACAGGCCTGTTAAAGGTTTTAGTGTGGGAATGTGACAGAGGTATACAAGTCGTCTAGCGCCATCTCGTTCACACACTAGAACTACTCTGGCTTTAAGATGGCATGGTAGGCCACTTGGGAGGGTATTACAACGTCTTAAAACCAGGCTTGTTCCAGTGAGTGAACGAGATGGCGATAGATGACTTGTTAGCTCTGTCTCTTTCACTCGCCGAAATAAGCCTGGTTTTAAGACGTTGTAATGGGATCGGCAACTGGGGAACTAATGGCGCTAGTATAGCTTGTTCTAAGCATCGTAAGTTCAAATCTTAAAGGTACTTCAAAATAGTACCACGTCATTGGTCGGATTAGGTACAAGCTATGGTGGCGCCATCTACAATTAGCTTCGACTTGCCTTCCCCATTACCCCCCCAGGTAGAACTAAAATACTTTTTTTTTAGGTAGGTTAAAATACACCACGACATTGGAACACAATCAAAATCAGGTAAAAACACTGATTTAGGCTATCACGGTTATTATCACAATTTAAAATGTCACTTACGGGATATCTTCCGTAATAGGCTAGTTTCCCAAAAAAATGTAATTAGTCCGTCTTTTAGATAATTATAAAATAAGGGACACGTATTTTTTATTTGTAAATTAGACCAAAAATGACAAAGATATAGACTATTAAAGTTATGTGTGAAGTCACGATGCGTGGCATTTTTCGCGCAGAGTGACGTCACAGGTAACTTAAATAGGCTTTGTTATTTTTTGTTTAACCGGAAAAAGAAAAATACGTATCCAATATTTTTTTATAATCTAAAATACGGACTAAATAGAATGTAAATATTTTGACCCTGGAAACTACCCTATGGTGTATTATTTTGTGTTCCCGATATTTCGAACTCAAAATAATACAAAATCACGGAAGATATCCCGTAAGTGACATTTTAAATCAGGTATAGGGCCAATCTTCAATTTTTGGACTTCCGTTTAGGATAATGACGCCCGATACTTTTACTGCTAGTGCAACCATCCATTGACAAAAAACGAAAATATATATTATTTTAATTTCATTTTAGTTAAACGTAATAAAAATAATCTATATTTTTGGTGTTTGTCAATGGATGGTTGCACTAGCAGTAAAAGTATCGGGCGTCATTATCCTAAACGGAAGTTCAAAAACCGGCCAAGTGCGTGTCGGGCCACGCACAGTGTAGGGTTCCGTAGTTGCCCATCAAAATACTTATGCGAACTAACTAAACTGATTCGCTGAAATTAATTTTAAAAAGAAGAATTTTCAAAATCGGTCCAGGAGTCTTTGAGAAATCGGGGAAAACACATAAGAAAAAAGAATTACAACGAATTTAGAACCTCCTCCTTTTTTTGAATTTAGTTAAAAATACTTGGCGATAAAAACCTACCTATCCCCAAAAAACATACCTACAAAAGCTGTAAAAATAAAGTTGACAAACTTACATTTGCAGTTGTCTCCGATACATTTTGTTTAAGAAAATATGATATCCAAGTACATTTTATAAGTTGGTCGACTATTACTCGTAAAGTTGTAAAGCCTACTTAGTCATGATAATTTTCTTTTAAACTTCGTTATACAGGGTGTTTGGTCCATCGTGTGCCAAATTGAAATGGTCGATAGAAGGGGTCATCTGCTATCCTTTGAGACCTCTTAACACCCCTCATGCCCTGTGGATATTTTTTTAATCGACTTTTTATTGTTTTACTAAAAAAGGCCCAAATTTTACATTCAAATGCAATTTTCTTTTTAAATATAGTTCGTATACTCTGGATTTTAATTTTATTTAGATGTGTATTGTTTAAGAGTGCTTTTAAATACAAAATTAGTGACATTAGTCACATAGTTTTGTTTTAATTCACTCGCAAAGGTAAAACATAAATTAAAGCTGTACATGTTACAGCTGTTTATATGGCTCTAGAAAAAAAACCAGAAGCGACCGGGATCTTCCAACTCCCTCATTAATTCTCCAGTCTATCCCCTTGCTAATGATGTGCCACATGCCATAAAAATCTTTTAACAACTTTGTGAATACACTAGAATTGTGAATCGAGTCACCCAAGGCTGATATTCAAAATTATTATTTTTTTGCTTTTTTTGATACCTGACGAACCTTTAAATCTTATCTCATTCGTATAAGGTAACTTTTATCTGGTATCTCTATGTTTTTGTGGGGTTTACTTGAAAAAAAATGTTACATGTTTAACGTTTATTTCATAATTGTTACAAATCCTGCTCGAATTGTTGGCCTCTGTTGCGAATGCAGGCCCGACATCTATTTCGACAGTTGTTGTACGAAGTCGTATTTCCTCCTTAGGGTCCGTTCACACAGACCGGCTCGGAGAGGAGAGCAGATTCTTATCACGTTGAAAACCGAGTTTTTAATATTTGTAGTAGATTTATTTTTGCATGTGCACTGCTTTTGTCATTAAGAATGCTTGAACTTGAAATAATAAGAAGAGCTGATCGTGCAGCCGTTTGGCTCCGATTGCGTGCTCTTTCTCGCCCGCGCATCCGATCGGTTCCGATTGCGTCCGCGCTTGTCCACGCTGACCGCCATTTTGATTGAAATAGTGTATACATCCGGCTCCGACCGCATCCGATCGACTCCGAGCGCATCCGATCGGCTCCGAGCGCATCCGACCGGCTGCGAGCGATTCCGACCGGCTGCGAGCGCATCCGACCGGCTCCGAGCGCATCCGCTTTCTGGTCGCTTCCAGTCGGTCTATGTGAAACAGTTGGCGGCTCCGCTCCGACCAACTCCAAGCGCATACGATCCGGTCTGTGTGAACGGACTCTTAGTGGTATTGAATGTCGCTTCCATGCATTGGACTAGTACCTCCCTCCTTTGTGTACCTATACCAGCCTTTTGGAACGTCCCTAGACATAAAGTGTAACGAAGTAAGACCTGGAGAACGTGGCGGCCATGGAATAGGGCCATCGCGTCCAATCCACGCATTGTGGAACACATTGTTAAGATATTTCCTCAATGCGCAGAACAGCATTTTGAAATACCATGGGCATACGTTCATTCAATACGGGCACATCATCGGTCACTAATTTGAGCACGATTTGTACTAATTATGAAATAAATGTTAAAAATGCTTTTTTTTACACGTAAATCCCACTAAAACATAGAGATACGAGACAGATTTTTTTAAGATAAGATTTATAGGTTTGTCAGGTATCACATAAGCAAAAAAATGTTTAAAATCATAAATTTGCATATCAGCCTTAGGGCACTCGATTCACAATTGTAGCGAATTCACAAAGTTGTTAAAAGATTCTTATGACATGTGGCACATCATTAGCAAGGGGATAGACTGGAGAATTAATGAGGGAGTTGGAAGATCCCGGTCCCTTCTGGTTTTTTTTCTAGAGCCATATAAACAGCTGTAACATGTACAGCTTTAATTTAATTTTTACCTTTGCGAGTGAATTAAAACAAAACGAGGTGACTAATGTCACTAATTTTGTATTTAAAAGCACTCTTAAACAATACACGTCTAAATAAAATTAAAGTTCAGAGTCTATGACCGATATTTAAAAAGAAAATTGCATTTGAATGTAAAATTTGGGCCTTTTTTAGTAAAACAATGAAAAGTCGATTAAAAAAAAATCCACAGGGCATGAGGGGTGTTAAGAGGTCTCAAAGGATAGCAGATGACCCCTTCTATCGACCATTTCAATTTGGCACACGATGGACCAAACACCCTGTATATACTACTATTGTGAATTTTTTCACACCCCCAAACATAACCGTTTAGCTGGTAGAGGGGGGGGGGACACTCGAATCGAGCAAAATTTAGCACTTTAAAGCTTACAAATTTTTTTATCAAAAATTGTTAATGGAAACTATCAATATTTTTTAAAGGCCTATTTAATGATACCCCACACTAAGAGGTACGCGAGAAAGGTACTGGAGGTACCCTAAAAAAAAATATTTTACGAGATTTTATTTTACCACTTTTTCGGCACAACAAATCCGTATATTTACACCAAATTACAGCTCTCTAGTACTGTGCGTCTCTGAGCTAAACTGCGGACAGGCGGACGGACGGACGGACGGACATGGCGAAACTATAAGGGTTCCTTGTTGACTACGGAACCCTAAAAATTGAAGTTTGACCCTATAGACAATTAGACATACCTGAACACAGTCCCGCTGACGGAGGCCATGAGGCTCACGAAGATGGCCAGGAACAGCACGATGGTGAGCAGCTGCTGCACCAACTTCAGGTACTTGGACGCTTTGGTGCCGCGGACATTGTCGGGGTGAGAACCTAACGGAAACGGGTGCGTCTCATTTCATACAATATAACTGAATCGATTTCTATCATCTATATAAATAAAAATGAATTGTTGTTCGTTAGTCTGATTAAAACTCGAGAACGCCTGGGCCGATTTGGCTAATTTTGGTTTTGAATTATTTTGGAAAGTCCAGGGAAGGTTTAAAAGGTTTTTTTTTAATCGTTTCTCAGGCGGTACGGAGTTCGCCGGGTCAGCTAGTTTTTAATATAGGTAATTTTTTTTTTCAAAAATAATTAAAACTACGGTAATAATTATAGTCAGTACAGTAATTGTGTCACTCAATACAAAATAAAGAAATTAAACCTTGCTGCAAAATAACTAATTTAGTTAATAACAATGCATTTACATGTTAAATTAAAAATTCAATATACAGGGTGGAATTTTGTAATGCCACCTGGAGGGAAAGTACTCTTAACACTGCAGATAGAAAATTTTACTCAAAGAAAACATTCCTTTATTTTTGATTAGAAAACAAACTGCATTCAAAGATTTTCGAAAATTCTCTTCTCCCACCCGGGAATCGAACCGGCTAAAATCTGAAAAAATTATACCCTGTACTTTTATTGCACCGATCGTTAGGGTCAATTATAACGATGAAATCTCTATAATAAACATGATAAATCAAATGAAAGGAAAACCAGGAAATCTTAAATTAAAGCTCTCGTAACATGTAATATGGTTTCTTGGTCCATATCGGTGGAATTTTGTAATGCCACCTGGAGGGAAAGTACCCTTGATACTGCAGATAGAAAATTTTACTCAAAGGAAACATTCCTTTATTTTTGAATAGAAATCAAACTGCATTCAAAGATTTTCGAAAATTCTCTTCTCCCACACCCGGGAATTGAACCAAGACACCATAATATATGTTACGAGAGCTTTAATTTAAGATTTCCTGGTTTTCCTTTCATTTAATTTATCATGTTTGTTAGAGAGATTTCATCGTTATAATTGACCCGAACGATCGGTGCAATAAAAGTACGGGTATAATTTTTTCAGATTTTAGCCGGTTCGATTCCCGGGTGGGAGAAGAGAATTTTCGAAAATCTTTGAATGCAGTTTGCTTTGTATTAAAAAATAAAGGAATGTTTCCTTTGAGTAAAATTTTCTATCTGCAGTATTATGGGTACTTTCCCTCCAGGTGGCATTACAAAATTCCACCCTGTATATGTATTATGATTATAACATAATATTCTAATTGGGGTGTCTGAGGGTGTGCGTTAATTACGTTACATGTTGTATAAAGTTATTTGATTTATTTTCATTTCAATAACGTTCTCATGATATAATAAACGTGAGATATACCAACGGTTGATATAATTTCTTTACACATAATGTTTGTGTTACTCTAAAACTCATTTCATATAACGTTTATTTAAACGAAAATCATTACGTAAACGTTTGAAACATATAATTCAACGTTAAACTATTTTCTTTAAGACTATCGTCTACCGAGCTTTCGTCCATACAAAAAGAGAAAACGTTTTCCTCCCCCTAAATGTTATCCTATATCAATGATTTTTTACAATGCATCTGACACAGTAAAAAACTAGGTTTATAGGTTTTCTTTTTTTCAAAATTTATAATATTTTGAAAGTTACAGGCGCCTAAAAGTTACTATTTTTATGACAAAATCTTCATTGAAGTAAAACCTTTGTATTTAAAAAACAAAGAAGTTTAAGAAAAAAAACAAAACCTACAAACCTAGAATATAATTGCTGAAACGATTGACACCAGAATCTAAGAGATTGGTCGTGATTTAGTATGTGAAAAACGGTTTCTCCCGAGAGACAAATTTCATATAAAAAATACTTACATTCAGTCGCGAGTTGCAACGCTCTCTATCGCACGATCGGGGTTTTTCAACGCGTGAGAGGGACAGTACGAGTTTTTCTAAATACCTATTTTTTGAAATGGCAGCAGCTATTCTTTCTTCTTAATAATAATAAGTCTTTATTTCAGGCTTAGAGCCCATAAATGGTTAGCATTTTTTTTTTCTTAAGCAGCTAGTGTTAGTGAGACAATATGAACCATACAATTAAAATTATTATACAAAATCCTTGGGTTAATAAAACAACTTATTATCTAGCTATCGTAATGACTAGCTGCTTATCCTTTGGACTGTGATTTTTTGGGACACCCCGACACGGACAGGTTAGGTTCGAAAGTTAGGTTCTTTCTGGTAAATTATATAATCTAGTACATACAGTATTAGATTATATTATTTACCAGAAAGAAAACAAAATAGACCAAATAAGTTTTTGGTCTTTAGTGGTTTACAAAACGATTTTATATTCATTGATTGTTATGCTTAAAGAAATTAGTCATTATAAAATTATGTCAATCGTTTATTATATTAACAGATCTTTATCTATCTATCTACCTATCTACCTATATATATAAAAGGCAAACTGAATGATTACTAATCACGCCATAGCCCAGACCGCTTGGCCTAGAGACTCCAAATTGGAACATATTTTCTTTATGAAGCTTAGGGGAGCAGTAAGAAAGGATTTTTGGAAATTCGGCCTTTAAGGGGGTAAAAAAGGGGGGGGAAGTTTGTATGAAACTCGGTCATTTCTGAAGCTATATCGATGAAAATTGGAATATAGTTATTTGATAACAAATAAAGGATGACGTGTTTCGGGATTTTTGGAAATTCGCCCTTTAAGGGGGTACAAAAGGGGGGGGGGGGGGGGGGGGAAGTTGTATAAAATTCCGTACATTTTAGTATCTGGTTGGTTATTCGGTTGAAAATTAGGCACGATTTGTTAAAGGGGTAAGGGGGGGTAACGGAGGGGTGAAATCAATCTCCAAACTTAACGCGAGCAAAGCCGCGGGTTCAAGCCAGTATTAAATAAAATTATATATTCATTTGTTATCATTCTCTTGTAAATTTTAGAGATTTTGTAGTTATATCATAAATTACTTAAGTCCTAAGTTGATATGATAAGGAGCTCGTGGCTAAATAATTACAGCTGCACAGGCCGATCTTTCTGGTAAGCCGTGCTTACCGAGGTTGGTCTGTGGATAGGTGACCATCTGTCATAGCGAGTTTCCTCCGTGCCTCGAAAGCATGTAAAGCCGTTGGTACCGGCTGTCATTTGTAGATCTTTGACAGTCGTTAATCACAGTCAGAAGCTCTTTAAGTCTGACAACCAGTCTTACCATAGGGTATCGTATTACCCAGTGACTGGGTTGTGGAGGTCTGATAGTCAGTCGCTGCATGTAAAATACTGATATTCAGCTGCATCTGGTTTGACTGGAAGCCGAAGACAATATAGTTGGGAAAAGGCAGGCAGATGATGATGTATGATGAGGTGAGATATAGCTTGACATAAAAATGTAGAAAACCGGAAGTCGCCACTGTCTTCGCGCTACCAGCACTTTGAATGATTTTATTTTTATTTTTTTCACTTATTACGTTAGTTTTATGGCACAATAATAAATCCTGATCATCCTAACAAACCTGCGGCCTTTGTTTACATCAAAATATCAAAGATTTTAAAACACTGTCAGAAAAAAAAAAACTTAGTTCCGTTTCAATCCGTTCTGGCCAAGCTGTACCTGCTAGATATCCCTCAGCAAAGGCGATCTTGATCTTATCCTTCTGCTGATGCGTCAGGTGGTTGGTGTCCTCATTGAGGAGCTTCTCCAGGCGTGGCGCTACTTCTGGGAACTGCTGCTTCTCCGCTGGCTCACTGGCACTTAGTCCTGGAAAAGGACATAATATAAGCCGGGTAGATTAGATGGCGAGGTCATGGAAATATATGAGACGTTTTTTTTTGGTGTGGTAAAATCGTCAAATGGGTCCTCCGGGGGGAACTGTCAGACCCGTACGTATTGACTAAAATCCACGGTGTCCTTCAATAGCCCGTTACGTTTCGGGGTCACGGTAATTCTTTAATCTCGCGACCCCGGCAGGCTTCGGCCCTGTAAGAGGGCCCGTCATTGTGCTGCCACTCTTTAAGGGTTGAACCAAATCTGGCAGCACGGAATCGCCTTTTTCCGTCGCCCTTTCTCTTTCTGTCGCTTAGAACTGCCATTGGCTAGACCGAGACAATGCGATAGCACGCAGCGGCCTCGAGGATTGTTATTGATGTGGTTTAACCCTAAGGCGCGCGTGGAAAACAACGCGCCGTTGACCCGGGATAATTTACTTAGCTAGCAAAACTTCGTGCAATTATTTGAAAATAACTAGCAAACCAGGCGAACTCCGTTTCGCCACCGGATGACTTCGTTTTTTTTCTTTGCTATTAACCTCACGGAGCCCGAGATCTTTCCAACGAATGCAAAACCGTGGAAATTGGTTCGTGCGTTCTGGAGTTATAGCGTCAGGAAGGAAAACCCGACCTATTTTTATATAGTAGAAATCTGAACGAGTTCAACGACCTCCAAAAAGATGAACAATCATTGTTATTTCAGATTTATCATTACTTAAATATCAAACATCACATCAACATAATAACATCAGAGATTAGATTACATTTATTTATCAGTACTGGTTACTTTCTACCATTCAGATCGTTCAAAAAAGGGCCTTTTTTATCGTGGTAACATCATCAAATGAGTCCTCCTGCCATACGACAGGCCTGTTGATCTAGTTGTTAGTGACCCTGACTGCTATGCCGGAGGTCGTGGGTTCGATTCCAACCCAGGACAAATGTTTGTGTAATGAGCAATTGAGCACGATCATTTGTTCTGTGTCTGGGTGTAATAATTTATCTATATCTATAATATGTATGTATTTAGAAATATACACCGTGACTTTTTAGTCGTCTTACAAAAAGGGTCCACTTAATGTATCCGACCTAAAATACCTCTAGGCAAGTTATTTTTTTTTTAATCGTTAATAATAATTTTTATTTTTAATAAATAGGTGCATTAGAAATATGAAACACCCTGTTAAATGTTTACGTATCTAGCTGTAAAGTATACCTACCCAGCGCAATAGTCGGGCAGATCATTCTATCTCCATTTTCTATGAGACAAGGGTGTTTCTAACTACACCTTGCGTCATAATAACGAATTAAAATTTTATTTTAAAAATTTTCAAATCTCTTAAATACCTATTTTTTTATTATAAACGTGTTCTAGTCATTGGGTACATGAACTGGGCTGCTTTTGTAAGACGACTAAAAAGTCACGGTGTATAAGTATGTCTATCAGTTGTCTAGTACCCATAACAAATACTCTGCTTATTTTGGGACTAGATGGTGTTGTGTGATAGTTGTGGAATATGAATTAAATTCAGTCGAATTGAGAACCTACTTCTTATCCTTTCCTCCTTTTAGAGAGACTAAGAGTCACTGAACGAGCAACGGAAAGAGCTATGCTCGAAGTTTCTTTGCGGAATAGCATCCGGAACAAGTATATTCGGCGAAGAACCAGAGTCACCGACATAGCTCATAAAATTTGCAAGTTTAAGTGGCAATGGGCAGGCCACATCGCTCGTAGAACTGACAACCGATGGGGAAGAAAAGTTCTCTCATGGCGACCACGGACCGGAAGACGCAGACTTGGATGCAAGTGGAGGATTGTCGTTCGGCGTGGCGGTCTAAGGGGGAGGCCTATGTTCAGCAGTGGACGTCTTCCGGCTGATGATGATGAATGAGAACAAAAAGGTTCAATGAACTTACGCAGTCTATTGATAAGGTTAGGGTTCCTTTTCAAGTCTGCATGTATCCCGCGTTCGGTCTTGAAGCCGCGCACTTGGACGGCGTACTTGAAGGTACTGCTACCCAGTCCGCCAGCTAGCAGGCTCGCGATATTGTCTGATAAACTGCATCTGAGGACAGATGGAGAGATTTGAAGTTAGTAAAAGATGTCATGTAAGATAAAGATGTCATGTCTCGGTTACCAATATCAAAGTATTCGATATTGGTAACCGAGTTATGGAACTCAAATGGAGTTGGGCAGGACACCTGGCAAGGCGCGGTGACGGCAGGTGGAGTAAGGCTGTGACAGAGTGGCGTCCAAGATACGGAAAGAGAAGGGTTGGTCGTCCGGCGGCGAGATGGGCAGACGACATTGTTGCCATTACGGGAGTGTCCTGGATGAGGCTGGCGCAAGACCGTGAAGCTTGGCACAAGCAGAGAGAGGCCTATACCCAGCAGTGGGTGAGGACGGGCTGCGGATGATGATGAAAAGATGTCATGTAATTTATTTCATCGCCATTGCTCTCAACGGTGAAGGAAAACATCGTGAAGAAACCGGCATGTGCTAAAACCGAAAATTCGAAGACATGTGACATCTGCCAACCCGCACTGGACCCGCGTGGTGAATTATGGCTTACTCTCACAGTGAGGAGGCCTGTGTCAAAGGAGTGGGAACATTATAGGCTGATGATGATGATAAGATGTCATTAGAAATTGGTTGGTCAGCAAGTTGGTGTAAATTGATTTTTGGTATAGAACTGAAATTCCCAGGAGTAATGCCGCGGGAATTAGCTAGTCTTAGATTGTGTAAAATACGCATATTCCATAAATAATAATAATAATAATTTGACTGGGGAATATGAAACTATTATTGTTGTTGTGCAATAATTATTTTTTTTATTTTCAATTCTAGTTAAAATTAACAAGAATTATTATAATTGCAATTAATTTGTAATTTTAAATTGGTTATTGAAATTTATTCCAGGCTGAACTCTTACAATGGGTAGTATAAAAAATTCGACGAGACGCGGGGTATGATGGGATAAAACACATTTAATTTTATATTGTAGCTGTTAGTTGTTCCTTTTGAATAAAAATAAAAAATAAGGCAATCGTAACACAATACTAACGTAGTGCAAGCGCCAAAAGGAAGCCATTTGTTAGGGGCTTCACAAACAGCAGCTATAATAATATATAAGGATGTACATTATAGCACAATACATCTTGTTACATCTTTCCATAGAAATTTTCAGGAGACCACACACGACCAGCTATAATGTATATTTTTACATATTCCAATCTTTATGGAAAGATGTAATGAGGTGTACCATGCTTTAATGTACATCTTTACATTATAGCTGCTGTGTGTGAAGCACATTATTAACATCCGACGCCATCCGATGAAACGTGATGCGTGTTGGGACAAATCAAATGATTTGTTTTCTATGACCAGAATCACACTATGAACACCCGACGCGACGACACGCGCTCACTGAACTTCGGGTGTCGACACGTTGCGTCGCGTGGCGTGTTAAATAATGTGTTTCCGGCTTAATGGCCACTTGCAAATGACGTCCTGCTGGCGCTTGCGCTACGTTAATGTTGTGTTAAGAAAAATGAACGTACCTGGCATTTCTACCAGTTATATCAACAGTGATGGTGGGCGACCTGCCCCAGCCGTTCTTGTTGGCCTCAAAGCTGTCTGACGATATATGGGACACCTTCCGCACGGAGGCCAAATCCCGCAGTCGAGGACCACATGGCTTTGTAGTTAATGCACGAAGCTGAATAGATTTCATCTCACTGGAAATGAAAATTTATGATGATGATGATATAATGTACCACCTGAATGATGTAACAAAGGTTCTGTAATAATTCTGGCGATCAAAAAAGAGTGTCCATGGAGTTTCTTGCGCGTTCTTCTCCATAGAGATCTACTTCTTGGAACGGGCGTCTACGGTACTTTCACAGTTTTTAGGGTAGTAGTCAACAAGGAACCCTTATAGTTTCGCAATGTCCGTCCGTCTGTCCGCAGTTTAGCTCAGAGACGCACAGTACTAGAGAGCTGTAATTTAGTGTATATATACGGATTTCTCTTTACGGATTTTTCTTTCTTTTCTTGGAGATCGAAAAATAATATTTTTTAGGGTACCTCCTGTACACGTAAAGTGGGAATGTTTTTTTTTTCTCGCGTACCCCTTAGTGTGGGGTATCATTAAATAGGTCTTTAAAAAATATTTATAGTTTCCATTAACAATTTTATGATAAAAAAATTCTTCTTGAAATATTAAGCTTTAAGGTGCTAAATTTTGCTCGAGTCGAGTGTCCCCCCCCTCTACCAGCTAAACGGTTATGTTTGGGGGGGTGAAAAAATTCACAATAGTAGTATATATAACGAAATTTAAAAGAAAATTATCATGACTAAGTAGGCTTTACAACTTTACGAGTAATAGTCGACCAACTTATAAAATGTACTTGGATTTCATAATATTTTCTTAAACAAAATGTACCGGAGAACATGCTCTTCAACTGCAAATGTAAGTTCGTCAACTTTATTTTTACAGCTTTTATAGGTATGTTTTTACGGTATGTTTTTTGGGGATAGGTAGGTTTTTATCATCAACTATTTTTAACTAATTTCAAAAAAAGGAGGAGGTTCTAAATTCGCCGTAATCTTTTTTTTTATGTATTATCCCCGATTTCTCAAAGACTCCTGGACCGATTTTGAAAATTCTTATTTTTAAAATTAAATTCAGCGAATCAGTTTAATTAATTCACATAAGTATTTTGATGGGCAACTACGGAACCCTACACTGTGCGTGGCCCGACACGCTCTTGGCCGGTTTTTTATATCTTGTGACCACCAATCCACCTTACTACTACGACATAGAGGCGCTACAAACCAAAGACAAAAGAAGTCGCACGAGACGCGTAGTTGCGCAATCGAATTTTGAACAGAGAATCATGTGCATTGTCATTAAGACGTACATGCAATTCGATATCAAGGAGATCTGTGAGCGATATCGTCAATCCGTGCGACTCCATTAGCAAACACTAGCGATCGTCCATATATTTTCTTCGGCCGGACGCTTGTGGGATATCTGACCGATTTCATCAATTGATGTAATTCGATATCGCATCATGCCATGAGTAAAGTCCCTAAATGTCAATTACCATTCCCAATTCTTAGAAACAATGGTACTGTTTCTTATAAGAATCTTTTACATACTTACATATTTTTTGTTTACATTATTCTAAAAGCAGAGACAGGGTCAATGCCCCTCTGACCTTGTGCAAACGAATGTAAATAAATTATTTAAAACTACAGAGAATTCAGAGTTTTATTGTGTATTAATATGTCTATGGACTAAAAAAGTCTCAATATTATTACACTGTTGGAAAAACAACTCTAAGCACTGAGCTGAGCATTGAAAATTCATTATAGTGTTATTTTTACTACTGCATCTAGGGAAATGACCAGTATGCAAGAAAATATGGGCATTAAAATAGGGTTTTAATTGGAAGATAGCCCAAGGTTGGCAATATCGTCAAGATCGCTGGGAATAAATGGATGAGAGAGGCACAGAACCGAGAGAGTGACAGTGGCTGATTTCAGCCTGAACCTATTAATTCAATATTAAAATCCTTGTTAAAGTTTCATCCTGATTCAACCCCTTTGATAGGACCGTCAAATCATTTTGTGCGGAAAAACTATCTGACCTCCAAAACCAATTAACTAAATGACACAATACTCCTGGGTAAGAATGCTTGTAAGGATTTTCAGTCTGTCTCAGGCTCTGGGTATTGTATTGTTAGGGGCTCCCTTTTCCGCATTTGGACTCGTAGGTGGTCCATTATGTGTGAGGTGGGATGGTTGGCTATATGAGCCAACCCAGCTCCTTCCAGAAGCTCAGAAGTCTCCTGGGATGTTTACAGACTTCTTGGAACAACCTTGGAATGCCAAGGTATTGTGCCCGTTGGTTAGCAATGCCCTGGCATTCCGGGATTACGTGGGTTGCCTTTTCATCTGCGTTCAGGCAGCCCCTGCACAACGGGCTCTCTGTAGCGTTGATGGTTTGTTGAGTGGGCAGTGACCAGTGAGCATACCCACCACAACTCGTAAGTCTCAGGCTCTGGGTGTTTGTGTATGTGAGTTCCTATCTTTGTAAACGCAACCAAGATACAGGAAGTCTAGAGTAGGGCAAACTTTAAAAAAAATCCTAAATAACAAAGCATAATTATTTGCCCATAGTGAAAAGTGGTCACAATCTATGTTTAAATTAAGAACAAGCCTAACAATAGAATTTTGTTGACACTTGGACACAATTCAAATGAAAACATTTGAGTGTAAACCAATAACATAACCTTTCTTACATAATAAAATGGATGTTATTCTGTTTTTATTGCACATAAGTCTAAATCGATACATTTACAAGCCACTGTGGCAAAAATAACTAAACAACTTTTATATAACTAGCAATAGTATTGCCGTATTCAGCCTTGTCGGTCAAACATACCTGAAGACATTCTTATCAAAGTTCTTGATGCTTTCCTCGAGACTCTCCTGACACACTATTGCGTCATAAACTGCCACCGAAGCCTCTTGCCCTCTCACATTTTTGTTTTTCCCGCTGTTATGTTTCCGATGACGAAATAAACTTGAATATCTTGAAGATATTTGGCTAAAACTAACTAAAATCTGCAATGACAAAAGGTTATATTTAGTGACAAAACAGTTTTCGTATAAACACAAAAAATGATAGTTCGAATACTTTATGTGATTATTTCTGCTTATTTACCTGGTTTTGGGTGTTCAATGAATTCAATGAGAACATGTTACATGTAGGTGGATAATATTGAGTGTTTTTTTCATTGAAGTGCACTCGAATCGAAAATTTTGTAGGCTCTTTCTCACGTCAAACTAAATTTTCGCAGTGAAAAAAAAATGGTAATAGTGTTGCACACTCTGAGTGAGTTGTATTTTAGTTACTAATTTATATACAATTTTTGTAGTTTGCTGAATTTTTTTTTTTTTTTTTTTGATATCGGTATATTATGGTCATGATTATTCAATAGTTTAGTTGGTTTTTATATTGCGTACGGTTTCAAATGAACCTTGAAACTTTCAATAAAATCAAAAATGACAGAAATAATTTGTGCTGCAAATCGACTAAACTGAAGAAATCACTACAATTGTCTATGGTTGCGATTTTATCCATGAGGTCACTTGACGAAAATACTTGCCAAAATACAGCTTGGCATAAAACAGTAGAAAACCGTAAGTCGCCACTGTGCCCTCGCTGCCAGCATTTTGAATGATTTTATTTTATTATTTTTCACTTATTACGTTAGTTTTATGGCACAATCATAAATCTAACAAACCTGCGTTCTTTGTTTTTACATCAAATATCAAAGATTTAAACGTTGTCAACAAACAAGATTAGTTCCGATTCAATCCGTTCTGGCCAAGCTGTAAAAGCGACATTCTGAGATGTGCCGATGGTGCCGATCCATGGCTTAAGCGCCATTTAGACGGAGCAAGAACTCGTATGCGAGTTTCACTACATTGCGGCATTTGTTTCATTAACTGAATTTGTTCTGCCTATAAATTCCGTAATGTAACGCAACTCGCGTTCGAGTTCTTGCATCGTCTAAATGCGGCTTTATCCACCAAGAACGTTTTAGTTTGAACACGGAATCTGGATATTTTTCTATGAACGACATTTTTATATTTATTTTTGTTATATTCTTGAATATAACTTAAAAAGTACTTTTTGCACGATTCGTTAGCACAAACCGTTCGTTGGATTCTAACTAAACATTGTCATGAAGTTTATTTCCGACTACAAAATGTGAAACAAATGCGGTGTAAACATTTAAATAAAATATACTATTATTCTGGATATGACAGTATAGAAAAATGATTATGAAATGAAATAACAAACTAAGATTTTGAGAATGGTGTGGGTTTTCAGTCTCATGGTTTTCGAACAGTGGACAACTAATTCATACTCTTTGTTGTCTATGCTTTATTTGGACAGTAGAATCCAAAATGGCGACGAGCGATGACGAGCCTATGCATTTATATGAAGTTTTTCAAAACTGTTTCAATAAAATAGCTAATAAACAACAAGGTGAGTGAGAAAATGCATACCGTGGCTCGTCTCGCGTTCCTCGAACAAACTGTCGCGTATCTTTGTGAATATCAGTCATAGTGTTTGCGTGTTATGCCATTACTGTGTTAAAAGCAACAGCATTTTTTCAAAATACGTTCGAAAAATCCAACCTACGCTTACATAAAGCAGTGGTTAACCTTCTACGATCATTAACGTGTGCGTTTTAATTACGTAGGATGCCTAAGAAACGCGTTTTAGGCGTACAAAGGCTATGTTTTGATCGTATACTACGACAGCAAATGTGCCTGTACCATTGTGCCACAGCGATTTCAGTACGAATCTGAATTGTTTCACGGGATTTAGTTGCTTTCACGTCTTCGCTCACGGCTGGGTAAGGTAAACGAATCGTTAACATTGAGAAAAACAATAATTGTTGGAGATTTATCTCAAGAAAGAATGATCTTGTCATATTGCAAGTTTCTCGATGCATTTTTTTTTTCTCTTTCGCAAGTTTCAATGGACACAACGTTGTCAACCTGCTTTGTAGAGGTGTTTATGTGTATTTAGTTCACGAATCGTTTTTATGGTCTCTTTGTGCCAATGTTTACAGCGTATCATTTTTTGTTTATTTACACATGTAAGGCGCGTACTTCGAGCGTCTATGGAATCGACTATGCGTGATAAGCATGCACCATAAAAAAACTGCCTTGGTGGGAAATGTTAAGAATTTTCTGATGGAATATTATTCTTATTGATTTAATGTTCATGTACCTATCATGTCTACCATTCCATTTTGTATTAATGTAATGTTGATCTAAATGCATAATGTTATGATTCAATTCCATTCTTTATTTGAAATAGCAAAATGAATCATTGCATGTTACATTGAATAAAGTTGTGTGAGTCTTTTGTAATAATTATTTGTAGAAGACAGAGATTAAAACTTGTTTTGGTGTCACATTGATCTTACAGGTTATATTTGGCTAATTCAATGATAATCAACTCAAATCTAAAGAAGAAAACATTACTCAAGGCCGGCCGCATACATCAGTTTTTCTGATCAGGAATCTTAATCCGTTTTATATCCATACACAGTGAATTCATACAAATGTGCATGCATGGCACACATATTTGTATAACATCCAATACAAATTTCAAAAAACGGATCAGGATTCCTGATCAGGAAAACTGATGTATGTGGCTTATTCATTTTGGTGTACAATAACCTATATTCTATTCTATTCTAGCAGCTAACCAAAACGAACATGAGATGAGTTAAAAATCGTAACCTTCATACAGTTTCTATGCCAGCTAATAACCATAGTACATTGTACATGTCAATTTTACTGCTTAATTAGGAAGAGGTCATGCAATACTAAGCATACATAGACTTGAAGAAAACTAAGAAGATGACAGAATGACCCCCAAATGAAAATTTATTTTAAAACTAAAAAGATGACAGAATGACCCCCAAATGAAAATTCTTTTTAAAACTAAGAAGATGACAGAATGACCCCCAAATGAAAATTTATTTTAAAACTAAAAAGATGACAGAATGACCCTCCAAATGAAAATTTATTTTAAAAGTAGGAAGATGACAGAATGACCCTCCAGATGAAAATTTCTTCTGAAATGAGTAGTTCCAAAGTAATGTAAGATCATGCAATAAATTAATTCTTTAATTTTGTTTTAATACCATTTATAGAGCAAATAGACCTTAAACAAAAAAAACAACAAATGTTTTATAACTGAAGAAAGTCAAATAGACACTTCATACAAGTAGCAACATTACAGTTTTGCCAGACTGCTGAAAAAGCTCTTCTTCACATTTTATTATTCACTTAACACTAGAAGCACGGAACAATTTAGACACCCATGCTTCAAGGTAAATTCTAGTAAAAATAAAATGATACCTATTGCATTTACTTGGTCGAAGTCTCAAACAGAAACAAATAATCATCATATTGAGCCGCGCCTCAAAGAGCGTCAGCTAAAATGACGGGGCTCCCTCAGAGGGCCAAAGCCTGCCGGGGTCGCGGGACTTATTTCCTTACTGTGGCCCCATAACATAAAGGGCTATTGAAGGACACCGTGGATTTTAGTCAGTACAAGTCTGACAATCCCTCACGCCCTGCCCGGGGTGGGAGGACTCATTTGAAGTATTACCAGGCAAAAAAAAATGTGTGCGGCAACTTTTTTTCTAAAAGGAGAAAGGCCAATGTCTTTTCTTTTCAAATGTTTTCTTTTCAAATTCTCATGAAGTACTTCAATCTAGATTAAGTTACACTTTTTTTAAGCTGGGCCATTGTTTCTGAGTTATTTGCAAACATTCAACATTGTGTGTGGTTGCTATATGCCTGATATTAAGACCATCGTCTACCGAGTGTTCGTCCATACAAAAAGAGAAAACGTTTTTCTCCCCCTAGATGTTATCCTATCTCAATGATTTTTTAGAATGCATCTGACACAGTAAAAAACTAGGTTTATAGGTTTTCTTTTCTTCAAAATTTATAATATTTTGAAAGTTACAGGCGCCTAAAAGTTACTATTTTTATGACAAAATCTTCATTGAAGTAAAACCTTTGTATTTAAAAAACAAAGAAGTTTAAGAAAAATAGCAAACCTACAAACCTAGAATATAATATGCTGAAACGATTGACACCAGAATCTAAGAGATTGGTCGTGAATTATTATGTGAAAAACGTTTTCTCCCGAGAGACAAATTCATATAAAAAATACTTACAGTTAGTCGCGAGCTGCAACACTCTCTATCGCACGATCGGTGTTTTTTCAAAGCGTGAGAGGGTCAGTAGGAGTTTTTCTAAATACCTATTTTTTGAAATGGCAGCAGCTATTCTATCCTCTTAATCAGTGAATGGGTTGTATAGGTCAGATAGGCAGTCACTTCATGTAAAATACTGGTATTTAGTTGTGGATGGTTTGACTTACAGCCACCCAACTTATTCGGAAAACTGCATGTTGGACAGATGATGGTGGGTTGTCAATAAATGTTTGTTATCATTATAATAATAATAATATTCCACAACTATCACACAACGCCATCTAGTCCCAAGCTAAGCAGAACTTGTGTTATGGGTACTAGACAACTGATAAACGTACTTATATATTTCTAAATACATAAATATTATAGATAAATTACTCCTGGACACAGAACAAATGATCATGCTCATCTAAGAAACATTTGTTCTGGGTAGGAATTGAACCCACAACCTCTGGCATCATGGCCTGTCAATTATGACATCTATGATCTTTTACAAAATAATGTTTTTAATTTCCTTCTAGCTTGGCCTTGTATTCATCTTAATCATTGCTCTTCAACCGCAATTTCTCCTTAATAGCATTTTCATACATTGAAACTCATAATACAAAAATCCCGAACAACTGCTTGCTGCAAGCATATGTTTGTTACGTGCAGGGATCAAACCCATGACACGGCACAGCTGTCAATTACTGCATCAACTGTCACATATCCTACTACTATTATAAAGGCGAAAGTTTGTAAGTATGGATGTTGTATGGATGTTTATTACTCTTTCACGCAAAAACCACTAAACCGATTCGGCTAAAATTTGGTACACAGATAGTTTATAACCTGGATTAACACATTGGATAGTTTTTATCCCGATTTTATGTTCCTGTGGGATAGTTTTCGAGTTGCAGCGGGTGAAGCCGCTGGCAAAAGAAAATTCAGTATTACCACAAAATTGTCTCATATTATAGGCCAAGCACATAACTATGTATATTATCATGTATCTGCATATTATACCAATGTCTAAATCATTGTGGATTTTGAATTTATTATTACCAGTACACACTTGTGTAAATAATTTACTTACAAATTCTTAAAGCTACAATATAACTATTGAAAATAAACCTAGCTCCATGGATATTAGGTTGTAATTCAATTGTAGTAGTATTCTAGCTTTTAATATTGTAATAATATCTATGAACATTCCGAAAGGCGAAAAATCATAGTTAAAAAAGAAATTTCGAATCAATATGTAGATAATTATCATGTATAACGCAGAAGCCTCAGATTAACAGTGTGTTTGAGTTTGTAAATGCTACCAAAATCCAGATTTCAAGCAGTCTTTGACAGGCCTGTTGGTTTAGTGGTTAGAGACCCTGACTGCCATGCCGGAGGCCGTGAGTTCGATTTCCACCCTGGACAAATGTTTGTATGATGAGCACGATCATTTGTTCCGTGTCTGGGTGTAATTTATCTATAAGATGTATGTATTTAGAAATATATAAGTAGGTAAGCATGATTATCAGTTGTCTAGTATCCATAACAGAAGCTCTGCTTAGCTTGGGACTAGATAGCGTTGTGTGATACTTGTGGAATATTTAAGAAATCATTTCTATTAAACTTTAACTTTGCGTGAATTTCAAAAGCCGTTGTTTCAAATTCTGATCATTCATGTACACGTTATCTTAAGCACAATCAACCTATGTATATTATTCCCACTATTCCCAGTGATGAAACACACGCCCCTTATTTGCAAGAGGTCGCGGATGTAATTTATCCCGTGGATAAAGCGCAGATTTGTAGATCGGAGAATTTGGTTCTTTGCAAAACAAAATAGAGTTGAAACAAAATAACTTTGGTGAAATTAGCCATAATTTTGTCACAAAATGTCGTCTGCCTCTATTTTCCCGCCAAATCTCTCACTGCGCAATAGAAAAACAAACCATCAACATTGTCCCATCAGTTCCCGAGACTTGTTGTTATAAACATATCGAATGCAATAAAACGTTTGAATCTTCCGTGCGACCTAGAAACGTGTATTCAACTATATTTTTAGTGTGACGAGTGAGTCAACGATCATAATTATATCAATTAATACACTTCAAACAGTTTGTTAGTAAATTATGATTTATTGTGAAGTTTTGTTGTTGTAAAGTTGTAATCTCAGATCAAAGAAATAGGCAGATAGAGCGCTCAGAACACGCGAGTGGTTCAGTTAATACAAAATTAAAATCGAATACAAAGTCGCGACAGTACCAAGCTACGCGTCGCCCACCGTAGGCGCGGGCATGCGGGCAGCGAGTAAAGGGCAACTCGCTGCCCGACCAAGGACCATGCCCGGGTCGACGGCGCGTTGTGTTGTGTCCCACGCGCGCCTCAAAGAGCGTCAACGTAATTATGGGGCCACCCTCTCAGAGGGCCAAAGCCTGCCGGGGTCGCGGGATTATTCACTTACCGTAACCCCGGAACGTAACAGGCTATGAAGGACACCGTGGATTTTAGTCAGTAGAAGTCTGACAGTCCCTCCCGCTCTGCCCGGGGTTGGAGGACTCATTTGATGATTTTACCACGCTAAAAAAAAAAAGCTACGCGTCGTACCAAGCTGCGCGTCGTTGTTGTTGTTTGTCAAAATATGCCGTTTCGTGTCTTTAACCATCGTAAAAGTTGTTCTCAAAAACAAAGAAAACATTATGGAATCTAATTATATTCGATTTTGTATTAACGTTGGTGGAGACACTCGCGTGTTCTGAGCGTTCTATCTGCCTATTTCTTTGATCTTTGTAATGAAAAATCAACCTCTACTGGCTCCACGGTGATCCTACAATAGCCCTTTACGTTCCTGGGTCACGGTTACCTAATGATACAGTCCCGCGAACCCGATTTTCTCTCCTATTATATATGGGTTTCACTAACATTCAAACTAATAGAGTAACAGTCACAAAACAGTCATTTACAGTAAAACTACTTGTAAGCCATTCAAATACATAATCCGCACGGGACAAGGCTACGGATGCAGTAGCCAGTTGGTCATTCATTACACCAACCATACCTTGCCATTGATTGGAGCCGACTCGAGCCGTACTCAAGGTGGGAGCTGGTCTCCCATTTCGGCATCAACTGCTGATCTGTAAAGGCTTTGGCATCCCAAACTTCTAACGGTCAGGCAGATCTTCATTTTAAATATAGTAATCAAAAATCGTACACAATTAGAATATGACCCTATTTTTAAGATAATTTTTAGGTTCCTATCAAACGACGATATAATACTAGACTTCGCATGCACGATCTAAAGAACAAAAACTATTCTGTCAACTTGCTGAGGTACTACGTAACCGAGGTGGACGAGGTACTGCGTTGTGATTGGCTAACTCAAGGTCTGTGCTATGCTATTATCTATTATATTATCGCTCACAGGATTGGTCCAAATGAGACGAATATAAGACTTTTTTGCCTAATGTGTTGACAGAGATCGGTCGCCTGTTATTAGGAGTCTAGTATTATATCATCGTTGCTATCAATCAATAAGAATAAGAATTTGATTTATTTCTCATCACAAATGTTATGGGTAAATGAACAGAGACATACACTACCTTTCAAGCGTTTTTCTTTGTTAAAAATACATGTTTCAAAAGACAATAACACCCCTCTTTTTCCGTCGGGGAAACTTTTCACCCCTTTTTTTAATCACCCCGGTTTTACCCTGGTGTCAAACTGAAAAAACGTTCTAGTGAAACAACTCGATTCTACTATACTATATAATATTATTATAATGCGAAAATTTATGAGGATGTTATTATGTGTATGTAGGTATGTTTGTTACTCTTTCACGCAAAAACCACTGAACGTATTTGGATAAAATTTGGTACAGAGATAGTTTATAACCTGGATAACACATAGGATAGTTTTCACCCCGATTTTATGTTCCCGTGGGATAATTTTCAAGATGTAGCGGGTGAAGCCGCTGACAATAGCTAGTATTGCATAATCGCCAAATCGATCCCAACTCGACTATGGAATGTATCGATATATTTTTTTTCTGCCGGCACAGTTAAACGTGGCCCGTGTCCCGTTAAAATTGATTTACTACCCGCAGACTACATCTATTTTGGTGAATTATTTATTATATCGGTTATTTCTTTTAGTTTTTAGGGAAAATGATTACTTTTTTTAGTCTGTTTGAAAGGTTGCTGGACTTTGTGCTGTTAGAAACTTCGATTTTAAATTGAAACTAGCTGTGCCCGCGACTTCGTTCGCGTGGATGTCGGAACTTAACAATGTTTTTTTTTTTTTTTTTAAAGTAGCCTAAGTTACTCGTTATGACATCAGGTACCTGCCAATATAAGTACCGTCATAATCGGCAGAGCCATTTCCGAGATTAACCATTACAAACAGACAGGACATTCGACAAAATAAACAGTTTTTATCGATATCACCGAAACTTTTAATAAGTTATTCTATCTATAGACTAACGGTTGCCAGCGGCTTCACCCGCTACAACTCGAAAATTATCCCACGGGAACATAAAATCGGAGTAAAAACTATCCTATGTTTTAATCCAGGTTATAAACTATCTCCGTCTTATTACAAAAGTTTGAGTTAGTACTGGTTTAAACCTGGACTAAATAGTCTAGGATTGTTACGGTATTAAAGTTAGTACCAGGCTTAAAATGTGATCATATTACAAATCTAAGACCAACTGAAGATCAGTTAGTCCAAAGATCATCCATGGTTTACACAGATAAAAAATGAAAAAAGGACAATCATTCATTCTTTTACACTGGCTTCATTCAATATGACATTCCGTTTTTACTAATGTTGATATTAAATACTTGAAATGTATAATAACTCTTTATTCCTAAGTCCTAACAAACAAACCATTTAATTTCATGTCCAAGTTCCATCCTCTTGAACGAGCGCAACAAACACACATATCGCGTTTTTTTTTATCAAGTTATATTTTTATCAAAGAACGTGAAACGGAGTACATAGTAAAAACTATATGGACTTCCTATGTTGCTAGG